>CAWUFW010002413.1:45000-1245000 GCA_963921515.1 Calotriton arnoldi | reverse complement strand
AACCTATGGTTTTTTCAGTGAATATATATATATATATATATAACAGCAACTCCTTTCACTTTCCGATTCACCGCAGAAGATAGGAGCTCAGACCACAACTTCGTGCTGCAAGTTTCTTTATTGTCAGCTCAACAAACACCAACCACAGCCATGACGCGTTTCGAGCCCGTAGGCCCTTGATCACATGACGCGATACACTGCCGGTACTGGGCTTTTAAGCCATTTTTTTTTTACCCTTACATTTTTTTCTTTTTTGAAAGTGACAAGTGCAAATAAATATACATATGTATAAACGCAAAACAGAATAAGAGTAGACATAGTAAAAATACCTTTAACTCGGTAAATGTTTGAAACTTCAATTACAAATTATTATTTTGGATTTATATATGTTGTTGTAAATATGTTTCGATAAAAAAACATCATTTCATTTTAAATTTTAAATATGATAAATAAATAAATACATAAGTGTAATATCATAATAAAATCATTGTATTCATAACACAATAATTAAAAAACCCATATATAGATTCTACCTCCCTTGCTATATGTGCACACATTCGCCCATGATTGTAAGATGTTATGTGTGCATATAAAGACTTTACCAATTAATCTGTTGGTTAGGTTTGTATTACCCGATATTAATAATTGTATTTATACTAAATTCCTAAACTTCCATTTCTACTATTTGCGATAGTTTATACAAGTGCATGTGCCCAAGATTATAATTGTGTTGTGATGTGTAAAATCACCAATGACAAAGCTAAAAACCCATAAAACCGAACTGTGTTGAATAAAAAAAAGGAGAGAAAAAAGGGATTGGTTTTTTAAGACAGGGCACTATAAATTACTCTAGATTATTGTATGCTGATTGTTCATTTGTGTTTAAGACTTTTAGCTGTTACTATTGCTCTTAGAGGCATGAATAAAGATCCTCTGTCCCGTTAAGACCCGCTGGCTGTTTACTGTCTAATTCCAAGATGTATCTTGTTTCTAATTTTCTAAGGGTTTTTTCTCTATTGCCTCCTCTTTTGTTTTGTGGCACACAATCAATCAAAAAATATTTGAGATCTTTTGGGTCTCCATTATGTGACTCCTCAAAGTGGCGTGCCACTGGATAGGTCTGATCTTTATTTTTTATAGCTCTCATGTGCTGGAGAATCCTCTTGTGGCCTTGGAGAACTGTGCTCCCAACATAGCGTAGGCCACACGGACACTCCAGCACATAGATTACATAATCCGTTTTGCATGTCAAATTTCTGTATATGAGTTTTTCCTTATCACTGAAAGGTATTTTATAGGAAGATTTATTTACCCCATATTGACACGCTTTACAGGATGTGCATTTAAAAAAGCCCTTTCTTTGGTTTAGCCAGGTAGTATTTTTTGAAAGGTCCCATGGATCATTGTGGACTAACTCATCTCTCATTGAAGGTGCTTTACTGTACGTAATTGCCGGTCTGGTTGGCAATAGATGGCCTATGGTTGGATCACTTAATACAAGGGCCAATTTTTTCTTATAATGGTATTGATTGTTCTTGCTTGTTTACTATAACCAATTATAAACCTAAAAGTATCCAAATGTTGTATTGGGTCTTGTGGGTTATTCACTGTATTAGTCGTGTTAGCCCTCATCTGTGTTGTTAAAAGGCTATCTCTACTAATTGCATTACTTCTTCTTATTGCATTTGCAATTGTTTTTTTAGAATAACCTCTTTCAAGAAACCTTTTTTGACTGGCTATTTGTGCCAACTGTAAATCGTCATCATTGCTACTTATGCGTTTTAACCTGAGCATCTCACCATACGGTATACTTTGTATAAGATGTTGAGGGTGAGCGCTCGTAGCATGTAAAACATCATTTCCGGCAGTTTTTTTCCGATGTAATCTGGTGGCGATTTGTCCTTTTCTGATGTAAACCTGTACATCTAAGAATTCAACCGCCTCATCACTTATATTGGCCGTGAACTCTAAATTGAGGTTATTGGTATTGAGATTTTTAATGAATCTTTCTGCATCTGGCCGGGTCCCCTGCCAGATGATAAAAAGATCATCAATATATATCTTAACCAGACTTTGATGTTTGTGTTGACTATGTTTGCGTGTTCTTTGAGGAGGACCAGCTCCTCCCACCAACCCATATGGAGACATGCGTAGCTGGGGGAAAAAGCTGGCCCCCATTGCTACGCCCCGTAATTGCTGATATAACATATTCCGATACATAAAAATATTGTTATTTAAACAGAACTCTGTCATATCTCTAAGCATTTTACTGTGATGAATAAACTCTGATGGTCTCTGATCATGAAAATATTTAAGTGCCCTCATACCATCCTGGTGATTAATAGAAGTGTATAATGCGGAGACATCTAATGTGATTAGAAGATAGTCTTTGTTCCATTCACAGTTCTTAATTTTAGATAAAAAGTCTCCCGTATCACGGATGTATGATGGTAGATGTTGCACATAATCCTGTAGAAAATAGTCCACATAAATTGATGTTCGCTCTAAGAGACTATTTCTTGCCGAAATGATCGGCCTTCCCGGTGGGTTGATAGAATCTTTGTGTATTTTTGGAATAAAGTACATTATCGGTGTTACCGGGTGGTCATTTTGTAAGTATAGATATTCTTCTTGTGTCAGTAGCCCTGCGTTTTTCCATGCAATCAGTTTCATCCTGTAGATGTTGTAGGTATTCCTATGGGTTATCTGATCACATTTGCGATAACATTTTCTATCTTGCAATTGTTTCATAGTCTCATTATTGTAGTCAGATTTGTTCCATAGGACTAGATTTCCACCTTTATCAGAGTTGCGGATAATCAATTCAGAGTTCGCTTTGAGTTTCTTCATTAATGAGTGATATTGGATCTCCGTTTTATTTTTCTTTGTTCTCGTTATCCTCTGTATTCTGTGATTGAGTTTTTGATTTCACATACAACATGTTCATGGAATATCTCAATTGCATCCCGAGGCATTATTGGATTGAAGTGGGAAGTTGGTTTGAACTGTGTTGCTACCATACCACAGTCCCTTGAGTTGTATGGAACTTTGTTATGCATTGTAACTTGAGTAGAGGTCATATTCTCATCCAGTAACTCCTGCATTGTATCTAGAGCTGACTTATCTGTACTTGTCAGCCCGAAGGGTGGAGATGACATAGGCAATGATTCTTGTTGCTTGTTTACATCAGACTCTAAAGGTTTCTTTTGCGCGAAGTATTTTTTAAGTTTCAATTTTCGTATACTTCTGTAGATGTCCAAGCGAGTCGAAGCATAATTAAACGAGCTTTCAGGACAGAATGACAGTCCTAGCGATAACAGTTGCTCTTCTGCTTTAGTTAGATCGATGTTTGCCAAATTTATTATTGTAGGGCTCATTGCTGATTCTGTCGTCTCCAATTCCTGCGGGTTTGTCCTCTCTTTTTGGGAGCGCTTGCATACATATATATATTGAAGTTCTGCATGCAAGCTAGTGGGACTAGGAGGTTTGTTGTTGTCCCGGTGGTGACCATGACCTGACATAGTGACTAGCCCTCCGTTGGGATAACATCAACACTTGATCATGTACCCTATATGGCCTTGATAAACTACAGAAAAGTAATTTGAGCATATACTGAAACCTAAGAGCTCTAAATTGAGGCCACCACTGCAATAGTTATATGTTTCCTATATTCTCATTATCGTTCTCCCCTATGTTAGCCTAACTGCGCACATTGTAGGCCGCTATGCTTTGCACACGTTACACACAGCACTTTTGTTTTTGTGCCACAATATTTTTCTAGAAATACATTGCACATGTTTTATTATTCAGTGCTTTTTACTGGGACTTGGTCTGAACATTTCGTACAAGGTTGAACAACACCGAGCCCCGCTTTTCTCTGTGGTTGGTCACTAACATATAGACATATTAAAGAAACCCAGCTGCTGTTTTTGAGCAGGACATTTCTTATCATATAAACTGAGACTTGCCATTTTGAAAACAGAGAGGAGAAATTCTCGCACAGAAAAGGTCTCGAGACAGGCGCACCAGCACTGCGCAATCTGAGATGTAGATCAACTAACTACAAACGTCAGGTATGGGTTCCGGTACTAATCCCAGAGATCTCTGATATATCACTGTGCTCACATAGTGAGGGTAGGCTTGGGCAGATCCATTATTGGCCATGACAGGGATTTTTATTGTATATAGTTTATTAGTCATGCTAATCACACTGCTAACTTGCATATGTTTTCAAATTGCAGCACAGTTGCTTCATGATAGAGCATAATAGTATCAATAAATATTGTAAACTTTCCTCCTGTCTCTTTTCTGTTTATTGTGGACATGCATGAGTGAGACGAAAGGTTACCATGGCTCCCTGGGAGGGATTAAAGTGTTATGTTCTGGGAAGCCAATTTACCTGTTACCCTGGGATGGTTAGGAGGGCAGGTTTGCCACTATGAGATAGTCAGATTTGGGCCCATCGGTAATGATGTGGTATGGTGACTCAGTCCCTACATACTGATGTTCTGTGATCCCAGGTATGAATGATTGAATTAATAAAAATATTTATAAAGCGCAAGCTACTGCCCGGAGGCATCTAGGCGCTATACAGATCAGACAGGTAGTGAAGTTTTGGTTTTCCTAATTAGAAGTAAAAAGCCAAGTTTAAAAAAAAATTCTGAACTCTTGTAGACAGGTGGCTGACTTAAGCTTTCCTGGCAAGGAGTTCCTTAGCAAAGCAGTTGATCTAAAGAAACTCCCCCCCCACCTTGCTTTCCTAAAAGGGGCAACTACAAGATTTTTAGCGGAGCTCGAACGAAGAGTTCTGCTCGGATCACTGGCAGCCAGTGGAGAGCCCTGATGGCTCCCTTTGCAGATTCAAACCTAGACACCTTTAAAAGAAAGCGTGCAGATGCATTCTGCAAGGTTTGTCCTTTTTTGGGGAGTCTGACTGAGATGTTAAGGTAAAGACTATTACAATAGTCTATCCTTGTCAGAACTAATGAAATTACCACAGTTTTTAAGAGTTCAAAGGGCAGACATTTCTCAATTTGTTTCATAAGTCGCAGCGAGTAGTAGGAGGCCGAGGTGACTTTAGAAATTTGCTCCTGAAACTTCAGATCTTTATCAATTAGGATCCCCAGGTTGTTTACCTTTGGGGCCGGGATAGGAAGTGCTCCTAGTTCTGATGGCCACCAAGACTGTGACCAAAAAGAAGAGTTATTTCCAAACAGAATAATCTCCGTTTTGGAGGAGTTCAACATCAAAGAGTTATTATTCATCCGTTTATTTACTTCCTGCATACATTCCCTAAAAGTGTCCCCAGGATCAATTGCATTTTTAGCAAAAGACACTATAATCTGCATGTGATCTTCTAGGATGCCATGGAAAAAGAAAAAGAATTAATGAGCTTAGCTAGTGGAGTGACATACAAATTAAACAACGTGGGACTTAGGGCATAGTTCTGTTCCCAAACAGAATCCCTGCAACAATTACTGATGCTTTGCTACTGCGTTGATAGGATTTGAACACAGAAATCACTTCTCGCCTCCCTACTTACACAATATGTTTCAATGAGTGGTAACCCCACTACAGCTCCAAATCCCCCAGCCTGTTTTTAGATAGCCATGCAAACTTTACTCCTACCGAGGGAACAGGTCTCCAGAGAGGCACATGTACTGCAGGTATTTTTAACACAATGTGAACTGCAGGACTCATGGCCACCTGCTGCTTTCCCTGATACTTGGTTGCCATGTATCCTCTTATTTATAAGCAGCGATGAAGACTCATGGCCAGCTTCTTTTCGTCACCTGGAATGACCACATCTTATATAGTCTTGATGCCTTCATCCGAGGCCTCCTGCAATTGTCCACAACTCACCAATAGTGCAGCCCAAGAGCAAGTTTAAAACGCACCAGTGGGACTGGATTGCTGGAGTCAAGAAGCACAGGTACAATACATTTAATGGTTAAAAGAGAGGTCCCACCTAACATATTTCTGGATGTGAATGACCCACAATACAACCCTCTTCCCAATCATCCATTCTTTCAATTTTTACTAGTGTAACTTCTAGCTATAAAAGCTTGGGCTGGAAGTTAACACTTGACAGCTATCCGGTTTCTCCCTAATTGCTACTGGCTGACACATTTTAAGTAGAAGAAAGAAACATGCTGCTTTGTTACTTTATGTGGTCTATTCATGTCCTATTAAGAATGTAATAGGTGAAGAAAGTGAACAAGAGCAGTGGTAAAAAGACTTTTGACTACGAGCCTAAAGGATTTGGACAAAAGTCTTTTTCCCACTTGAACTTATAGGCTGATGTTCAAGGCGCATTCCCCAGATGTTTGAAAACCACTGGAGCACCAGGAAAGAAACCGCAGACCGACAATCTGGACATTTATTCATGTGCTATTTTTTAAAACGTCATTTCCCTCTGCAAGCAAGCAAAACTGTGTTTTAAAAGGAAAGCCGGGGGCGTGGCCTGAAGCGTCAAGAGGGCGGTCGCACTCTAAGAGTGCTCCGGACCCCTCCGTCATCCGCTTCGAATCCTACCACCTTCGGCTGCCATCCACCCCATGAACCTGAATGCTGATATCCCCTGCAGCTGGTGCGGTGTAGCGGCGGTACAAACTGTTGCCCTGCCGAGCCTGGTGCCCGCTCTGACTCCTGAATCCCCGAGGCCCGTGGGCTGCAAGATGGCAGCTCCCACTGACTGGAGCCCGTGACCCCAGCGAGTCCTGACTGCCGAGCGACTAGCAGCGGCGTAGCTCCGGATGCAATCGGAGCCCTGTGTGCGGTGTGCCTTACCTGGGAGGGGACTTGAGGAGGAGACGTGATCCCTGGCGGTTCCGGCCTCCGGACGGCCTGCTGGGCAGGGGCCTCCCGAGGTGCCGGGAGTGAGGCCTAATCCATCCTGGCTGTACCCTGAGGACGGGACGGACTCCCGCGCTGGGGGGGGGCTGACCGCCTGGTGAGTGAAGCAGTGGCTGGGGGCTCGGCTGCCGTTTCGGACAGCAGGGGGAGGCTTGTGGCTTGGGCCTCCCCCCCCTTCTGGACGCTGTGATGCGCCGGGGTGGTGCTCCGGGTGCCGGCCTGAACTGAGTGTTGCGGTCTAGGAGTGCTCCACACGATCCTCTGCCTGTCCTCGCTGGGCTAGTGAGGCGCAGACTGTGGCGTTGTGGCTTTGCTCTGCAGGGGGGTGGCGGTGAGCTGATCGGCTGCTGACACCGTGCAGCGGGAGCCTCGGGAAGGACTCCCCGGCCCC
The DNA here is from genome assembly GCA_963921515.1 of Calotriton arnoldi. Lineage (NCBI taxonomy): Eukaryota > Metazoa > Chordata > Amphibia > Caudata > Salamandridae > Calotriton > Calotriton arnoldi. Next base: position 1,237,754 of record CAWUFW010002413.1, on the reverse strand, counting down.
CCCCTCACCCCCGGTCCTTCTCTTGTCTTCCTCCTGCCCTCACATTCGCCACCGGGGGCTGGGTGTGGACCAGTCGGCTGCCTTGGTCGTGCAGTGGGCGCCACAGAAGAGGTTCTCCAGCCCCCACCTACCATCCTTTTCCTCGGATTGCCTCCCCCCCAGGGCTGACTCCGAGGGCGGGGGTCGGGCCTTTCGTCCACGGGAGTCGCGCGGCGGCGGCCTCGGGAGAGGCTCCCCGGCCCCCCCGTGTGCCAATTTTACAGACATACCGGGCTGCCTGCCGTAAAGGTCCTGAGACCCACGGGCATTACACACTGGCCTGGGCCGCGCGCAGAGGGCCGTCTCCCCTCCCACCTACCCGAGCAGCCGGGGCCCTGGTCCTAGATTGGGGGGTTTGCCCAACTGGCCCCCTGAGATCACTGGGCAGCCACTGCTCCTACGAATACAGCTGACAATCTCTGGCCCTGGAGCCCCCTCCCCCGAGGGATCCCATGGGAGTCAAGGAGAGCTTTCCTTGAACGGCTCTCTGACGCTGATCTCCCCTGTCAGCCTGCCTGTATCGTGGCGGCCTGGGGCTGGGGTGACCTGTCCGGACCAGAAGAGTGCCGTGACGCGCCTGATCGTGCCGCACCGCCCGAATTTTCATCAGTTGGAGGTTCGGCTGCGGAGTCGCGCAGCGACGGTCTCCTGTGGGTTCCCTTACCCTGCCAGGTCAAAGACTCTGTGGACCCGTGATCCCAAAGACCCCCAGAGGAGCGGCAGTTCACTCCCACATGGCGGACCCCCGCACTGGTGTACCCCGGCCGGCGCTTGGGAATCAATCAGAACTTGAGATGTGGAAGTAGCCCCCCTGAGGCTGTGCCGCGCTCGCTTTCGGCCGTGGGGAGAGGTAAAACCCCCTCCTTGTACTGGACCCTGGGTGCCAGCATACCATCACCTGCGTGGACGCGCCCCCCCCTGGAGTCCACGATGGGGAGAGACCGTGTCCCTAAATCAACCGGGGCACCGACGCAAACTAAAATGGACCAATATACCACGAATGACCGTGGCCCGGCGGAGGTAGCGCTTGGGGACTCCCCCCTTCCGGGGTCTGATTTATCGACTATCCTACAGGCCTTCGGCGCCTCTCAGACCTCGGTGGAAAACAAGATTGGAGAGGTCCGGGTCGACATGGCCCTCATTCGCCAGGACTTGCGGAACGCCACGGCTCGTATCTCCGAAGCAGAATCCCGAATTTCCACAGTCGAAGATGACCTCAACCAGCTGAAGGGCCAAGTCACCCACCTACAAGCACACACTAAGGAGCTGCATCGCAGAGCCGAGGACGCGGAAAACCGGTCACGTCGTAATAATCTCCGCCTGGTGGGCTTTCCGAAGGGGGTCGAGCAGGGTCGAGCAGCTGCCCTCGTGGAAACCTGGTTGACCTCTTGGACGCCCAAGGGAACATTATCACCCTGGTTCGCTATCGAGCGGGCCCATCGCTCTCTTGCCCCTAAGCCGCCTCCGGGTGCTCCGCCCAGGCCAATTATAGCCAGGATCTTGAACTTTAAAGACAGAGATGCCATCCTAACCGCGGCCCGGGCCCAAGGTGCCCTGAAGTTTCAGAATCACAATCTGATGCTCTTCCCGGACTACACTAAAGAGGTGCAAGAACAACGCCGCTCGTATAACGAGGTCAAGCAGAAGCTCCGTAACCTAGGCTTGAGATACGGACTCCTCTTCCCGGCCCGCCTCCGGGTCGTCTTCCAGGACAAGACGCTCTTCTTTGAGACCCCACAGTCTGCATGGACTTCGCTGACCGAAGAGAGGCCTCTCCGAGTCCGATCTACACCCTCGGGCGGACCACCCGGAACGGTGAAGACTGACCCGCTTCCCCCTAGGCACCGGAGGAGGCACACGCAGTCCCGCAGGGGCCGGGGACCGCGTAGGGGGTCGTCTACATCAATCGGTTCAAGAGCCCTGGATACCACGACCGATGTGAACCCCCCAACTTCACGTGACCACAGTAGGGAGAGCTTCGGGGTGAACACGCACCGAGATCCTGAACCCTCCGAGGACCCAGATCCTGTGGCCTCGGACACTGACCTCTTCAAGAGCCCGACAATCTGATGACTCAACCTGACGTTTGAAAAACAGGGTTCCAGAAGCTCCAAAGAGGTGGCGGCTGGCCAAGATATATCCCACGGACACTGTAAACCCCGGTGGCATGCCATGAAGACTGCTACATCCGATACTGTGGAGGGGTTCACTATCACCACGCAATCCCCGGCTAAGCGTTTGTTTAGCTTGTTGTTGTAGTTAACTTTTCCTTTTCAGGGCGACAGATGCTTCAGTTCCGGAAGTATAGGGCGGGGGGAGGTGGGAGAGGGAGGGAGGGGACCGTTGTCCCCTGGGTTGTTTTAAGTTTGCATCTGTTATGGTCTCCTCTTCTGACGACCGACAACACTTCGACACTTGTTCACCGTCCTGACACTGCAAGCACATGTAGCACAAAAAACGAACCATGTACAAGCATTGGCGTTGCACGGCTCACACCCCGTTGGGGCTCACTACCCTTTGGCCCACTCATCGCACACACCAGTCCCGATGCAGTCATCCACCCTAGGTAGGCCCCTTCATGCTTTGTCCTGGAATGTGAACGGACTACTGGATCGCATCAATAGAACAGCAGTCCTTAGGTACGCCCAACGCCATGTGCCCGACATACTCCTGCTTCAGGAGACGCACCTCCTCGGGACCCAGTGCCTCTTCCTCGCAAGATACGGTTTTGATAGAGTGTGGCACTCTGGTTTCGAACGTGGCTCACAAGGGGATGCAATCCTAACGCGGCGAGGACTCCCCTTCACTCCTGGCCATGTCACGACGGACCCCCAGGGCAGATTTGTGATTGTGTCCGGAAAGTTAGAAGGGAACATCCTTAACCTCCATCCATATACGTCCCACCTGCCACGCTTACCTCCACCCTGCAACACCTCACAGACGCACTCTCCTCCCTACCTTTGGGGCAGACGGAGATCGGGGGTGACTTTAATGCCGTTATGCAGCCAACGCTTGACGCAACGGGCATACCCTCCCCAACAAGGCTAGCCCATGCACGGAAACTGACAGACTGGGCGGCCACTCTCGGCTTGTGTGATGTCTGGAGGGTCTGGAATCCCTGAGGTTCCCAGTATACTCATACCTCAGCGGCCCACCACACGCACTCCCGCATTGACCTGATACTTCTGCCCGCCTCCGACTGCCACAGGGTGTCCAACATAGCCATCCTTCCCTGGGGAATCTCGGACCACTCAGCCCTATCCTTGCACCTGGGGGGGACCGCAGACGCAACACGGGCGGTGTGGAGACTAAACTCGTGGTTCCTGCAAGATAAAGAAGTTAGAACGGCAATAGAGGTGGAATTACGTCACTATTTCCTCACTAATCATGGATCGGTCCCCTCCCCGGGCACCTTCTGGGAGGCAAGTAAAGCCATTATCCGCGGCGTGGCAAGGGGCCGGGTACACGCGAAACGCTTGGCACAAAACGACCGCCTGACCCTCCTTGAGGCACAGGCCATAAGGTTGGAAGCGACCCAAACTGGGACCCCCGATGCCCACCGGGACAGGCAACTTGCGATCACTCGAGAAGAGATCGAACAGATCTCCTTGGATTCGGCCAAGATGCTGTGGCGCTCATCCGTAGCCCGAGTGTACGGTTGGGGAGACAAAAACAGAAGACTGTTATACAGATTGATCTCCTACCCTCTCGCTAACAGGATAATTCCTGAAGTCCAAGACCCCTCGGGCGACATCCAGCACACTTCACCTGCCATCGCACAGACATTCGCCAACTACTACGCCCGGTTGTACTCCGCCCGCACACCGGAGGCTGTCCTTTCGGACATGCTTGGCCAAGCGGGGGTCCAGCTCCCTCGCCTCTCAGAGGATGAGGCGGCTGACCTGGATCTCCCCATTCCCCGGAGGAGATACACGGCGCGATCTCCCTGCTGAAGGCTGGGAAAACACCGCGACCCAACGGTTTCCCCCAAGAATACTATGCGGCATACCGGGACTTGTTGGTTCCCCATCTCGTGAACCTCTATCAACGCGTTGCTGAGGTCGGCTCCTTCCCTTCCGAGACTGACGTGGCGACTATTGTCGTTATCCCCAAGACTCAGCCACCCTCCCCTAGATGTGCGGAGTACCGTCCAAACTCCCTTATCAACACGGAGATAAAAATATACGCTACGGTCCTAGCCCAGCGACTTTGTCCCTTTCTCCATAAGATGGTCCATGCGGATCAATGTGGCTTTATGCCAGCGCGGAGCACCAGACACTGCCTCCGGTGTCTCCATTTAGACCTGGCCGGCCGCCAGGTCCTTACGCCCTATCTTGCGCTCCTCGTCGACTTCGAGAAAGCTTTTGACGCGGTGGATTGGCACTATCTAGAGGACGTCCTACAGCTGATGGGTCTGGGACAACAGTTCTGACGCCTCGTCCAGGCCCTCTACTCCAACCCCAGAGCCAGGGTACTGACCAACGGAACCCTCTCCAAGCCATTCCCAATTCAGAGGGGCACGAGGCAGGGCTGCCCCCTTTTGCCTCTTATTTGCACTGGCAATGGAGCCCCTGGCCTGCCTCATTCGATCCGATCACCGGATTCAGGGCTGGTCTTGGGGAACCCACCACATTGACAAAATCTCCTTATACGCGGACGATGTCCTGCTTTACCTGTCGGACCCGGCCAGCTCCGGCCCTAGATCCCTTGAGGTCTTGCAGGCCTTTGAGAGCGTCTCAGGCCTCCGCCTCAATCCGGGGAAGTCGACACTGGTGCCCCTTCACCTCTCCTGGGACTGCTTTGACTGGCAGTCCACCATCACCATCAGGAGACAGTCCTTCAAGTACCTGGGGGTGTGGGTTGCTCTGCTTCCTGAGCTGGAATGGGCAATGAACATTACCCCGCTGGTCAATAAAGCCAAAGCAGACCTCAAGCGCTGGCAAACCCTGCCTCTTAACCCACTCGGGAGGATAGCACTGTTCAAAATGATGATCCTCCCACTTTTTTTGTACATTATTCAGAACACCACTTTTCACTTCCCACGCAGTTGGTTCAAGGAATTGGATGGGGTGACCACGAGGTTTCTTTGGGGAGGGACGAGGCCCCGGATTGCTCTTGCCCGTTGTAGGATCCCACCCTTTGATGGAGGTATGGGTCTGACCGATCTCCACCTATACTACTTGGCCACCCGGCTTCTTGTAATCCACGACTGGTTCACCGGGCCTACATGACGGAACTCGGAAACATGGAACTCCCCCAAATACAAGCATACCTATATGGATGTCCCATACCCAAAGCGATCCCGCCGATAACCAGGGCAGTCCTGGTGGCGCACGGCCCTGAGGCACACACAATGGGACAAACAGTTGACACAACACACACCTCTCTGGTACGGTACATGGCTGGGGGAAGTGGCAACACTTTCAGGGTTCAAGCAATGGGACAACATAGGGATCTCTCTGCTGGGCGACTTATGGGTTGGCGACCACATTAGGACCTTCCAGGACCTGCGGGGAGGTTATACTCTCCACGCTTCACAGTTTTATAAATATCTACAACTTCGTCATGCCCTCAATACACATATTTCAACAGGCACGTCTCTTCCCGAATTCAGCCCACTAGAAGCCCAGGTCATGATGGGGAACCTGGGGAGGGGGGTGGGTCTCCCGAATATACCATACCCTTGTTAATAACGGACTGGCAACCCTAGACCCACTCCGGACCCGCTGGGAGGGGTGGGTGGGTCCTCTGGAGGAGGAGGACTGGCGGGACGCCCTCATGACCCCTAAGACCATCACGCCCTCAGCTAGACTCCGTCTTATTCAATTATACTACCTCCATGCGGCCTATGTTACCCCCACACGCCTACACAGAGCAGGGCTGTGTCCCTCCCCCGACTGCACGCGCTGCGGCCATGCACCAGCCGACTTCTATCACATGATTTGGACATTCCATAGCCTTGCCCCGTATTGGTCAGGAATAGAGACGGAGCTTACGCAGGTCCTGGGTTGGCCAGTCCCCCACGATCCTGTGCGTCTCATCTTGGGGGTGACGGATGGCCTAGACGGGTCACGAGCGGACAAAGCATTTCTTGGGACAGCAATCGCGGTGGCCAAGCGTGACATTGCAGCTACCTGGGCGCAGGAAAACCCCCAACCGTGGCAAAATGGCGCAGAGGAGTGGACTGGTGTGCCACACAGGAGAGACCCTTATTTGAGGCCCGGGGATGCCCAGCCAGATACCACAGGGTCTGGGGCAAGTGGCTAAATCTGCTGGACTAAGTGCGCGAAACCTCCTTTTCACATATGGGTGTAATGCTACCGAACCAGGAGGGTGCTCTCATCCACTAATTGGTGTATACTCACAAACTGTAATTGTGGTGAATGCTTGTAAAACTGAGCAAATGTCCTGTGTGGCTAACATGTTTGATTCTAAATCAATAAAGTTGATTATCAAAAAAAGGAAAGCCATTTCTTAAAAATTGTTCTAATTTGAAACCATTCCCTCTGGGCCTTTTTAGGTTTTTGAGCCAAAAACAAATGCGCTTTCCCCCAGGGGCAATTTCTGAAGATCAAAGTCAGAGTATTGGTGTGTTTATATGTTTAATTCCAGGGACAGCCTTTTGATGCCAAATGCAAGGTATAGCCCAAGACATCATTCTAAGTGAAAAAAGGGGTTGAACAGTGGTCAATGGATTTGCAATGGTGGGAATCTATCTCCTCTATGTGAATAAATGTGACACCGAATCCTGAGTGCAATCTCCAAGATGGCTTGAGGTGGCAGATACTTCTGCAATCAATGGCCATCGCAGAGGAAATACTGCTGGTGCACCACAGTGGGTGTAAACCTACCTGGAAGGGGTTCCTGGTGACCATTAGTATCAATGACTATCTGATGTCGCTCAGTTAGCCATTGCCGAAGGCATATGGCCCCGCATAGGTGTTGTGAGCTGTGGTGATAGTTGTGTGGTCAGCTTGATCAAGTGAAGGTTTTATGAAGTGTGTTCTGATCGCTGCCAGCTTAAATGGGTATGTCACCTCCCACAGGCAGGACGGATGAAGTTAGCATCTGTTAATACAACTGTCGGTGGAAAACTCCGGATTCCAGGTAGGGCAGATTTCTGCCTGATATTTCATTTTCTCTCATTCTTCGAGTTACAGATACTGCATGCATCTGTATCTGTGGGTGTGGAGTTAGAGGTGGAAATACTCCCCATGACATACGCAATCCGTGTTTTTATATTGATCTCTACATGTTCTCCTCCTTTGTGTCCGCAGCAGCCGAAATCTCTCTGTGAAATACCACAAATTGTAATCCTGGTGGAACTGGTAACTCCTGATCACCTGCTGCAATGGGAGTGGATACAGTTTGTTGACCTGGGAATTCAAATTTAAACTGTTGTCTATGTGCCTTTAGTTAACTTATTGTAGAAAGTTTGGGTTCCTGAAATAATTTTAAAAATTCCAACGTTCTGGGATAATTGTAAGATTGTGAAAGCAGTGGTTTTTACAATTATGGATGCCTAGTTGAGCCAGACATGGTGTCTTCTCAAATGTAATTAATTTATATCTTACAAAGTTAGTGCGGTTCAGCATATATTTCATCTGCCTGTTGAGTGGTTGCTGTATACCTAGAAAAAAGAGCTCTACATTCACACTGATGAATAGCTCCTCCATTTCGAGCATCTGGATGTCCATCTTTGGCATGTGGCTGACTTGGACCACTGTTTGGGTAGATCTTGTCCATGCGGAAAGAAAGACCTCCACTCAGTTTGCTCAAAATGTTGTTGTAGTGGCCCCTTTGTTGGAGTCCTCAACCGTGCTCCTAATTGTCCAAAATAATCTGTGCTTAACCCTCTGGTAGCTTGGCACGAAAAGCAGTCGGGCTCAACTTAAAGGAAATGTGTAAAGTCTTTATGCTGTGTTTTAAGGAAACAAGGGCCACCCATCTCACATGGAACCAGGGTATCTATTATGTAACGAGGAACAGTGGTTCCTGTGGACAATGTATAAAATATATGGTAATAAATAGCACAATGGCAATATTCATGGGTAAAGAGATGTCGGAGAGAGACAAGAAACCATATACAACAAGACACTTCTGAATATAAGCTGTTTATATAAATGCGTCTTCAAATTAATCAAAACCAGTGCATGGTGTCCCAAGTGAACGTTGAACCTACATATCAAATTATTGACAAATAGTGACATAAAAATAGGTTTCAAGAATACAAAAACGACCATAACATGAATATTCAATAATTGATCACAGCCTTCTAGTTCAATGGTAGTGGCTGGGGAATGGTTTGCTTTAATATTTTGTCGACGGCGTTTCGACCCCACCATCAACAGGGGGTCTCTTCAGGACCTAACATGGAGGGACACCTGAAAAAATGATAACCAAGGGATCAGTACAAGGCCCAAAGAGGAGATTGCATGAAAAGGTCAAGTGTTGCTCAGTAGACTGGTGGTCGTACCTGAAATTAAGAATCCACTCTCAGAGTGTAAAGTGTACACCACAAGTAAGTGAGTTAAAAGAGAGGTACTCACGTGGGGACCTGCCGGGCACTGGTTGGAAATGGGAAATAAAAATGACAAGTGTGCCTCATTGTGGTGCTACGAGGAGCAGTTAGTGCAGAACTGAATCTTTATAAGACTTACCTCTGTGAGGGGAAGGGGACTGACAGTCTTATAGGTGTACTGGTTATTATTTGCTGTATCCGTAGCGTGGAAAACACGACAATCCGTGTTTAAGGATGCTTATCTAGGATAGGGATGGCAAAAATAAATAAATACGGAAAAAGGAAAATGGTATGCTGTTGCCAATAATTGGCAGCAAGATGAGGTAGGAAAAGGAGAGGTCCCAAGGGACTTACCCAATTCACGAGAGTAAAGGATTCCTCTTGAATATACAATGCGTGAGGCCGCCGTAGCCAACTTCACATTTGATTCCAAGTGGTGGAATGAGATAGGGGAGAGCCGCAGAAGTCCGTCTCCGCTCGTAGAATGACAAGGAACCACGGGCAGCTGCGGTAGTTATTTATAGAGTTCAAGCACGCCCTACCGGCCATGTTTAGTGTGGCGTGGCAGGCATTGCTAAGGATAACGGAAGAGTGCACGAGTCTCGTGCTACTCTGCGATCGCTGTGAGAGGCCTATTGGATTCCGGCTCGCCAAAGTTTTTTATGTCCATAAAGAAAATTCCAAATGGGGGAATAATAACAGGCAGACCAGGAATTACACAATAATAGAAAAGTGTCATGGAGAAAAAAACTTTGAAACCATGTCTGTGGAATATTACAAGGGGATGTTTTCTATGTCCATGGATAGAAATCAAAGGAGCAATAACCACCAAGGCAATTGTGAATGGGTAGGAATTGCACAAAGTAGACAAGATTGTATAGAAGAATGCAGAGCGGGACCATATTTGTAGAAAAACACACACATGTAATTGGGTGATCATAATTACAATTTGGTGATTATAAACAAAACATTAGTTCAAACGGTATGTATTGACAACATAGGGGTAGAACTTCTTATGTTGCTACATGGAATTACAGAACAGAAGTAGATTATAAAGTCAGTTGGATAGGGTAGCTACAAAACCACGGCATTCCTCAGCTGTGTTCAGTCCTTGAGTGATAGAGTTGGTGCATTCTATCCATTGGCATTCCAGTCTTTGTAGGATCTGTGATAGATCTCCTCCTCTTTCAGGAATAGTCGCCTTGTCAATAACTTGCCATGTTAGATCATCCGCTGTATGATTCTTTTCAACGTAATGAGTTACCAAGGGAGCATTCAGTACGGAACATCTTATCCTGCTTCGATGTTGGCAGATCCGTGTCTTGATAGGTTGTGAGGTTTGCCCAATATATGGTAATTGGCATGGGCACCATATGCAGTAAACAACATTACGTGTATTACAATTGGTGAAAAAATTAAGGTTTTGTCTGACGTTACCATGTTCAAAGACGTCTGTGTCAAACGAAAAGGTACAGGCAACACAATTACCACATCTGAAGTGACCTTTTACTTCTGGTAGGCCCCAGGCTGATTCTAGTGTTCTGAATTATTGCCTAGTGCTACCTTGTGTGGAAGAATGCACTAGGTGGTCTTTGATATTTTTACCACGTTTGAACGCAAACATAGGGGATTCTATTGTAGAATAAATGTTTTTAATAAGATGTCAGTTTTTTTTTTATCAAACTGCGGATCTTGTTAGTGTGTGTGCCAAAGGTGGAAACACAAATCAATTTGTCAAGTGGGGTTTTGTTCCTAGTGATGAGTAATTCTTCCCTGGGACAGAACCATGCACGTTTTAGGGAGTTTTTCACTATTTTGTTGGGATAACCCCTGGCCACCAATTTCGCTTTTAGAGTTTGTGCTTCTCTCATATAATCCTCTTTATGGGAACAGTTTCTACGAAGACGTAGAAATTGGCCAAAAGGTAATCCATCCCTCAAGGCACGGGGATGGTTGCTGGTGTAAGATAGGAGAGTGTTTCTTTCAGTGGGTTTCCTATGAAGGCTGGTGTACAGTGCTCCTTCCTGATGTTTGATAGCTAAGTCTAGGAAGGCGATTTCTAACTTGTGTATAGTGGATGTAAAAGTTAGATGTTTTTGAACATCATTGAGGTATGTTACAAAATCATGAAAGTTACATTCGGGGCCAGACCAGATTAGAAAAATATCATCAATATAGCGTTTCCAACACTTCATGTTGGAACAATATGCGTTGTGTATGGAGAGGGCGTATGTTTGTTCAATATAGTCCATGTAGATGTTAGCCAGATTAGGAGCGAAAACTGCTCCCATCGATGTCCCAGAGCATTGTTGGAAGTAGCTCACTTCAGACACAAAGTAGTTGTGTTGTAAGGCAATTCACAGTAGAGAGACTATAAGGCTAGTTGGAACTTGAACAGGCTGTGCTCGTGTGTCCAACAGTTTTTCTATTAGCACAATGCTATCTTCCTGGGGTATGTTTGTGTATAATGATGATATATCTAGCGTAGCAAACCAGTCAGTCTCCGTATTAAAGGGCATGTTGTCAATGAGGTTAATCATAACATACTATCCCTCACAAAGGTCTCTTGTATAGGGACAAAATCCCTGATGAGAAAATCAATGTATCTACCAATAGATTCTAGGGCTGATCCACACCCAGATAGAATGGGTGAATCAGTAACACTTTTGTGAATCTTTGGCAGGGTATACAAGACTGGTGTACGTGGGCTTTCTGTATTCAGATATTCAAATTCTTTTTTAGTTGTATAACCCTGTTCCTTACCCTCAGTAGTGACTTTCAAAATTTCAGTTTTTATCACAGACAGAGGTTTAGAGGCCAATTTCTTATAATGTCTCACACCTGTGATTTGTTTGTGAATTTCAACATCATAGTCTTCTCGGTCTTGAATCACGATTCCACTCCCTTTATCGGCTGGTTCAGAATTATGGCTGTGTCATTTTTTAGTTATTGCAGGGCTTTTCTTTCTGCTAAAGTGATATTGTAGGGAATAAAACACCTGGTTGATTTTAAGTTGTCTAAGCCACTTAAAATTATTGTTTCAAAAGTAAGTAGTTCGGGTGGCATCATTGAGTTTGACGGATAAAAAATTGAGGGAGGTCTTAGGCCTGTCGCAGAGTCTTGTGTTGACAATTCTTTGTCCTTGAAAAAAGGTTTTAATCGTATTTTAGAGAAGAATTGAAATAACTCTGTTTTCAAATGAAAGAAGTTAGGGGCATATGCATCAACATTGCGATTTTCGATTCCCAAATTGCGATTTTTGCCGAATCGCACTTTGCGGATCGCAAATTGGAATGCATCAAAAAAATCACTATTATTTTGTGAGTCGGTAATATTCGCATTCGCTATTTGTGATTCTGAAATACCGACTCGCAATTTTAGCAAATACGCTATTCGCGAGTCGCAAATAGTGATTCCCATAATACCATTCAGCATGATGATGTCAGAATCAGGAAGTGACCACACCCATGCTGTTACCTGTGTGCTGAGAGTGAGGAGGAGGAAGCAGACTGTTGGAGATCAGCATTTCAGAAAACTTTGGAACTTTAAAACCGGTGCAGTTACCAGCATGGTTTCAGAAACACCACAGAAGGAGCGCCAAAGGAAAATTACATTTAGTGAAAAGGAGTTGGAGATACTGATAGAAGAAGTGGTGAGGAGCCATGAAAAACTGTTTGGGAAACAGTCACTGCAGGTCCCAGAGTCTGAAAAATGAAAATTGTGGCTGGGAATGCAAACAAAAATAAATGCAGTGGGAGTTTCTCAGCGCAGCATCTCGGATTTGCGCAAAAGGTGGTATGACCTGCGGAGTCGTGCCAAAGAAAGGGTTGCAGAAAGGCTTGCTGAAGCCAAAAAAACAGGAGGCGTGTCATCCGCCCAAACATCACCCACAGCCATGGAGGACCTTGTGGAGTCCACCCTGCAGCCGAGACAGTTGTTGGAGTGACTACAATAGATTCCTCAGCACCACCCAGTACCTCCCAAGGTAAGATGCATGCAAATCAACATCCAAATTTTAGTTTTACCAAACAAACTGCGTAAGTCTGATCTGGCTTAGTGTAGAACATAGTATTCCAGACCATGTTTTACTTGTAACACACAAATACATTATGGGAATTGCAGTCAGCAATACCACAATGGAAGGCTGGTGGGTAGCAAAACAGAATAGTTTCAATCAATTGTGACAGGCAAGTCAGTCTCCTCACACTGCGTGTGTCAAAAAAACTTTATTCAACAATACAATGGACAAAAGTGAAAACGTCCAAATATGATAAATAGTTCTGCACTGTTCAATTTCACAGATGCACGTGAGCAGGAGTCAGAGGACAGTGAAGGACATGCACCCCCAGAGAGTGAGTCCCAGTCAGGAGAAGACATAGCAGTCTCACCAGCACCCACAACACCAGCTCCAAAAAGACGCAGGATCACAGTGGCCCCATTGCCTGCACTTGAAACGGGGGGGTGAGGGACAACCTGAGCCTACAACAGCACAGCCTGTGAATACACCCCCAGCAAGACCACGTGTACAGCTGCAACTTGGGAACATGAGAATCAGGAGCCGCAGGGCAGCTGCAATGATGAGAACTGACGAAGGTGAGACTTCCACATCCTACGCTGGTCTAGAGAATGCCATATTAAGGGTACAGCGCCTGCAAGTAAAACACATGCGGTTAATGCAGGCAAACCTTTCCACTCTTGCAAGCAACATGGGGGAGATGAGTGACAGTATCAAGCATCTCACAACAGCTGTGCAGGAAGGTCGCAGGAAAAGCAATGAACAATTTGGTGAGATGACTGTTACACTCAGGGACCTATGCAAAGTGTTGAAAGATAATCAGGTGTCGCATCGCAAAAGACACCACCAATTTCTTGGACACTTGGGGGCATATTCTCAAGAACGTGTGATAACCCCCGCAAGTTTAGCTTAACGCAACTTTGCACATCGCAGTCTATCGCGGGAAAACAACGCCGTGTTAACGTAGAATTCCCAACCTGGCGGCACCATGCAATAGGCCCGCGATAACGCGTCAAATGGCCGCGTTAAAATCAACGCGACGGCGCAAAAATGTGAAACACGAATGCGAATAAAGTTGCGATGAGGCCAACCGCGATACAAAAATCAGCGAAAACCAGCGACAGGCCTGCAATCCCCACGCGTCATGCGGGAAAATGCACTATAAAAGCTGAACAAGAAAAACACACCATAAACAAAATAAACTGCGTAGCAACATGGAGGCACCCGGAACGAGTGCCCAGGTCAACGCTAACCCCACAAGCCCCACAGACCACCAGCAAGGAACCTCGGGGTCGGAAAAGGCCAAGAGACTGGGTACAGTCCGAATGGCAACTGGATCGTCGTCACGGATGTGACAGAGCACCAACAATAACTGTCCGTCACCTCCACCGTGTCATTGGCAACACAGACGGAAAAATGGCATTCCATCGTGAATGCAGCCGGAGTGTCGAGGAGGCCAAGATGCGCTGGCACGATGTGAAAAGCCAAACCAAGCAGAAACCCGCTGCCAACAGGAAGGCAGAAACGGCGAATGGAGGTGGGAGTCCTGCGCCACAGGAGGAGCTGGAGCAAATGGCGGCCACAGTCATCAGTGTGGAGACGGTGCAAGGAGTCGGGAGTCCGGACACTGCTCGACATGACCTGACACAACAGCAACAGGGTGATTAACGAACAGGGACTGTGGGGACCGGGGGACAGGCACAATGGCACACATGCACAACGACGTGTAGCACACCGCACAACCACAATGACCCTGGGTCATGTCCCTGATCCCCGTGGCACACAGCAGCACACATACAAACATCAAGTAGGCCCCCGTTCACCATGTGCCCAAAGGGGTCCCACCCCACACATCACCAATTACACAACACACACATGCACCCGTGCGAAACACAGCAAAGATGCGTATGTGAGAGCCACACTGACAATGCAAGTGACACCACATGACCAGCAGCATGGCTGGAGTACAATCACCATGACACTGTGCACGCCACGAGACTGAGGTGGCTGAGTGTGGACCGCATCCGGAAAGGAGCAGGTCACACTCTGATACATCCACCTGCACAAACAACCACTGACGTTAACAACACATCTGCAGACAAACAATGCACAAGAGTACAAAAACCGTCCAAGAGCACAAATGACCCAAGTCGCCAACATCACAGCACCTCAAAAGCACAAAAGCCAAAGGCACACCGCCTCCAAGGGATAAGGGGCAGCAAAATCACAGCTGCAGGTGCGACTCCCACACAATGCAGCACACACACATAGCAATGACAGCACACCCACATGGACCACAATGTGGTACACAGTCCAACACCTACACTGCAGAACAGAGGACACAACTGGATCCGCCTGTGCGTAGAAAATGGCCAATCACCTCTGACATAGCAGGAAACTGTGAGATGCAAATGTACGTGTACAACCTCACCTACGGCATGTAGTCCAAATGTCCACTGTCCCGCATCAAATAGTCCGCCCCTCCCAAACAGTCACAATGTACATTGTCATGCAGTCTGTATGTAAACTTGAACAATGCGGCAACATACATGCCAACACAATGTCAACAAGCATCTCCCCTTCACATTGCAGAGGGACAAACAACACCTCCAGCAGAGCAGACCAGACAACTCTACAGTGATGCTGAAGAGGACCACCACACTTCCGACACCTACGCCCCACAACAGTCCATGAACATCTTAGGCAATCGACCTCCAGGAGCAGGGCAGCACCGCTGCATCGAGGATACCCCACCCCCTGCACAGACAACACAGCTCGACGCACCCACCACCCCGGCTGGCTCCCAGCAGCCCACCCAAGCACACACCGCATTCCAAGGCCAGGTGTCAGACTGCCAGAAGGGGGTGGCCGAACATGTGCGGGTGGGGTACTACCTCATGGAAGCTGAACTAGATCACATACGTGGGTGTCTAAGTCCCATCAGGGCCCACCTACACTCCGCAACGGAGACCCACACTGCGACAGAGACACCTCCTTTGCACACTTCCAGTACTGAACCACACCCAGAGCCACTGGATGATCATCCACACCCCCACGCTGGACTGGCGTACGCCGGCCCAGTTCACTCCTCTTACGTATTGAGTGGGGGACGACAAAGCTACATGTGCAATGTCCCACCCTCTGCCTGCGGTGACATGGCTGCGTCCTCTGTACACGGCATAATGTAATGTTGTAGTGCCCGGGGCACAAATGCATACATCATGAGCACACGGACACACTCAGATAGTTAGTTGAACTGGCTACGGGCACGTGCCCTCGACACCTTTATTGGCATGGTCATATGTACAGTGACGCATGTGCTGGATGTGTGTGGGGTGAGTGTAAGCCAGCCCTCATGGAGTCGTCGGTGCTGGCAACAACTTAAACAGTGATCACAATTAAAGCGGAAACAGAAAACACCAGCATAACAGAAACAACTGTGAAGCATCATGGTGGTAGCCGGAGAAAGTACAGTGTTCACCCAACATGCAAGCAGAATGGTCCATGATTTGTGGTGCACTGAGTTAGTGGCACCTGAAGAGCTGAGCAGGGAACAATCTGATGATGGCACCCACGACTGGTGTGAGCAACTCTGATAGTCTGGCAGTAAGACACTTACGACTCTGGCACCTGTTGTTTGGAGTTGGTCCTGGCGGTGGTGGCGTGTGCATCCTGCGGTGATGCGACGTCTGGGCAGGCCAGGACTCGATTTGATGTGTGAACCCAGGTGGGCCGCAGTTGAGGCCGGAGGCAGCGGACAGCGCAAGGCCACAGACACATGGCCTTGATGACCCCCAGTCCATCGACCCAGAGGCCATCCAATATGCTATCAGACAGGGGCCATGACTTGAGCTGCACAGAGTTAGTGGCCCCGGATGCACTGCGGCCGGCACAGGCACACCGCCACGGGACGGTGACTTGCGGTGCAGTGAGATAGGGCCATACGAGGTGAGCGGGTCCTCGTCGATGTCGAAGGTGAATGTAGCGGAGGTTTGCGGGGGACATTGGAAGGTGTCCTCCAGGGCATGATGCAGAGGGCAGACGCCGGCCGGAAGCGGCAAATGGAGGAGTGGAATGCTACAGCCTCGTTTTTGCCACAAAAGTCAGTATCACCGACATGATGATGAAGACAAGCCCCATAGACTCAGTCGCCACTAAAGTTCAACCAGAAAGTGTCCATGGATGTCGGGGAACAGACTTAGTGGCACCGGAGCTGAAAGGGGATGCAGTCTGCGATGATGCCAGTACAATGATGTCAAGTCTGCCATAAATGATTCATGACTGAATTCCCAATGTGTGACCAACTCGACCGCAGTGTAGGCCGAATGCGTAGTCATCAAGGGCCCACAGACACGTGTGGTTGGGATGCCATGCACATACTTTGTGTCACCACATCGAAGGGAGTATAGTGATATAAACTCAGCCATAAAGTGTGTACTCGGCCATTGTGTAATCAAGACTCAGTTCCAAATGTGTGACCTACTTGACCGCAGTGTAGGCCCGAGGCAGCGGTCAGCAGGGGCCCACAGCCACGTGTCGTTGGCCCACGATGCACAGAGTTAGTGACACCAGAGCAGTTGTCGGCAGTGTTCGATCACCTCCGTAACGATGATCCTTTTCTCCTCCGGACTGAACCGCGTCTTCCTCTTACTCGTCTCCTTGCGTACAATGATATGAACTCCGCCATGCAGGAATCAAGACTCAGTTCCACATGTGTGACTTACTCGACCGTAGTGTAGGCCCGAGGCAGCGGTGGAGTACGTCAACGAAAAGGAGTAAAGCGGGCCTGTGTCGCGGAGGCCGTGATGGTCTGGAGGAGGCTGCCAAGGTCGCGGGCTTCGGGCTTGGAGCTTGCGCCGGCACGTGGTGGGCCCTCTTGACACACGCCGGTGTCGGCAGGTGAGCAGTGAGGCCTGGCTGCGCAGGGGCGGGCATGACGGGTTCAGGGACCAGCGGCCCGGGTGCAGCAGGCGCACAGGATCGCAGGCCACACCGCTCAGGGCGACGGCGTCGGCCTCGTGGCGGGGTGGGAGGCGCCGCCCTGGCAGACACGTTGGGCATTCCGGAAGAGAACCACGCCCAGAGCTACGTGCTTTTATTCACACCCCTACGCTGGCCTGGCGTACGCCGGGCCAGCCCACTCCGCACACGCTTACAGGGGGGACGTCACAAGCTACATTTCCTTGGGCTTCCCCACTGGCTGGGGTGACATGGTTGCGTCCACTGTCCACTACACTCCAGACACCAGCAGTGCATGTAGACATGGATATGTCTGTGGTCTGCATACTGCAGTCTGTCCAGCACATCTCCGCCACACTAGGCATTGAGTACATTCTCATTCATGGGTGACTTGCCTCCTTCGCACATGTCTGGTTCCCACCTCTCCCCACATTCCGGTATTGTGTGGCTGGGGTGCCATGCCGTTGATGGCTCATGTACATGGCTAACCAAGGTTGCCACAGTAAGTTGTGCTGTTGTGTCTGGTGGGTGGGCATGTTGTTTGGCATGTTGTATGTGATTTTGTGACGTGTGCAGTGCCAGAGTTGTGAGTTGCATGATCGTGGAGTTGAGGGGTGTGGTGTGTTCATTTGGTACTTGCCAACGTGCAGTGCATTTCCAGAGGTGCCATCCTGGAAGCGCTGGTTGATGTTGGACTGACGGAAGATGAAGGGATCATGCACACTGCCTGAGTAGTTGGCTACGACATTGGTGAAGAGTCCCCTGTGGTCCACTATTGCCTGCACGTTGATGGGATGCGTGTGCTTTCTGTTGCGGTACTTGTGTGCGGTGTCGGCAGGGGGCACAAGTAGGACATGTGTGCAGTCGATTGCCCCCAACACGTGCGGGAATCCAGCTATGGCGTATAGTCCTTGCTTGGTCTCCAGCTGTTCCTGCGCATTGTGGGGGACGTATAGGTACTGGGGCACCTAGCTGATGATGGCATCCAGGACAGGTGTGGGGAACTTGGATGGTGCTGGCTGTGCGACTCCTCCGACTCTGGCGGTTGTTGGTTGGGAGGTACCAGAGGCCAACAGGTGCAGCACAGCCAGCAGCTTTGTCTGCGGTGGGATGTTGGTTGTCCGCTGTGTTGGTACCGTCAGCCTGTGGGCAATGATGTTCAGGATGCGGAGGATGGTTGTCCTTTTGAGCCTGTAGTGGGCGTTGACGTTGTCTGGTGTTAGGTCTGTGAGGCTGGTGCATTTCCTGAAGGTCCGCTGTCTTTGTCTGCACTGCCTCTGTGGTGGTCCGGGGGTTGGCGGTCCTGGGAGTGGTGGCGGTGGGTGTTGTTGCCCTCTCGGGCTCCGGGATGCATGGTGAGTGGCTCCATGGCACCTGTTGTTCTTCATGTGTGGCTCTGGGCTGGGCTCCCTTTGATGGTGCAGGTTGTCGTCCGACTTTACACCAGGTCGGAGCAGGTGTTAATTTCCTGCTGCTAACGCGCCTTATCGCCTGTTTTGTGGTCTTACAGCCGATGTGGCTGGTCGTTGAGAATGTTGAGGTGTGGTGTTGTCGCGGCTTTTTGCTCATGAACGCCTACTCTGCATCTCATTAGCGATATTTGCCGGGGTCATCTGTGGCGATGTTTTTTGCTGATGCTTTCGCGAGTAAACTGGTGGTATCGGCTGTTAGCACCAGCTTGTGAATGGGGCGATAATTTTATCGCGACTTTGGCTGCGATAAAGTGCCATTAACTCGGCGATAGTTCCTTGAGAATATGCCCCTTGGATGGGTACACTAGGGCCATCAACCGGCTTAGCACAATAACTGCACAACTATCCCGACGTGCAATAGGCATGCAGTTGGAAATGAGCCATTGCTGGGGAGATGTCGCCAGGGGACTGATCCAAGTCACAAATGCTGTGGAGCAGATGCAAACCAAATCTGTTGCTGCCAGTAGTGTCATGGGGGGTGGGATAGTGAGGATGCCTCCAGCCGCAGTAGCAGCTTGGCATCAGTGACGGAAAGCAAGAGGCGCAGCACACGTAATACGCCAGCATCAGAGAGCCCACAAAGGGATGTGTCTGAGCACCCAGAACGGGCAATGGGAGTGCGAGGACGCAGGAAATAGTGTGGACATGTCCCCAGGATTCGATTTTGGTGAAGCAACCAGAAACTATATTTGTCTGGACTGATGTAAAGTACCATGACAAACATTTGTCTACCCATCATAATTTTTAGGCTTCGGATGTGTGCAATAACACTACTGTTTGATTTTGGGTTTAATAAATCTAGTTGTCAAAGCAACAATGTTGTGTTGGATTTGATAAATACCCACCTCAAAAATAATTCTGTGTAATTTCTGCACGTCGCTGTCTTCCTTCAGCTGCCCTCGATGCACTTCCTGCTTGTTGTGGTTGTAATGTCTCCTCATCCTCGTCGGGATCACTATCCGATAGTTCAAGTGGTACGCCTCTAGCAGTTGCTATGTTATGCAACATGACGTAAGTGGCGACTATTTTACAGCAGGTGTCTGGCCTGTACTGCAATGCGCCGCCTGTTTTATGTAGGCAGCAAAATTGACTTTTCAGCAGTCCAAAGGTCCTCTCAATCACATTGCGCGTTGTCCTGTGTGCTGCATTGAACTGTTGTTCACTTGGTGTACTTGGATTCAGGTATGGCGTTAAGATGAATGGGCGCACAGCATATGCGCTGTCACCTATGGAGAAACAGCCAATAGATTAGTCACTGCTATGTCTCACACGGAAATGATTATCTGCGTAAGAGAGTGACGTGTTTACCAAGCAGGAATCCTTCACCAAATTCACCCCCAAGGAGACATCTATGTATGCCACTGTGCCTGAAGATGTAGGAATCATGTGTACTCCCTGGGTATCTTGCCACTATGTCTGTGATGATCTTAGCATTGCATATCACTTGTATGTTCAGTGAATGATAACACTTCCTATTCCTGAAAATGTACTCATTCACTGAGGGGGGCATATGGCTACATTTGTCCCATCTATGCAACCAATTACATGGGGGATGTTGGCTATCTGGTAAAAGTCCATTTTAGTTTCAAGCAATTCCTGTGGGGTATTTGGGAATCTTATGTGGTGGTGCATCCTCAGCAACATAGCGTCCAGGAACGCGTTAAAGAAACGTGATAGTAAACTTCGGGATACACCTCCAGCTGCAACTATTACCCCCTGGAAGCTACCTGATGCCAGGAGTTGCAGGGAACACAGGACCTGCACATGGGTGGGGATGGCATGTGTCCTGCGAGTCTGACACCGCAGTAGTGGGTCTAATTCTGCAATCAGATCTTGTATCATTGCTGCATTTAACCTATACTTGTCATAGATTTCCTCCTCTGTCTGCCCCAACAGAGTAACGCGCACTCTGAAAATGCGCTCCTGTATTCTCCTTCTCCTCTGTGCTGCTGCTCTTAGCCTCATCCTCCTCGCCATGACATAGAGCGCTGCCATTGTGAAACATTCTGAGGCCTTCTGGGCCTGTTTAAATACTTTCCCAAATGTTTCCCACCTGATTTGATTGTTTTCACCTGGTTACCACCTAGTTTGATTTGGTGGTATTTTGCGATTGCAAAATTGCGATTTCTTACCTATTCGCAATTTGCGATTTTTCATGCATAGCTTTGCGACTTTGAAATTGCGATTCGCAAATAAGGATTCGCAGATTTGGAAATCGCAAAATAGGTAATCGCAAGAAATTGCGAATTCCAGGGAGATTCTGCGAATTTTGCTTGATGCATTGCTTATTGCTATTTTGCGATCGCAAACGCCCGTTTTTTGAGAATCGCACTGTTTGCGATCGCAAAATAGCTTGATGCATCTGGCCCTTAGTCTTTTCGGTGATGACAAAAGATGAGCCTTATTCAACAGTGAAATTTCTGCGGAGGAAAGCAAGTGTTGTGATAGATTAAAGATAGGTATCTCTTCTATATTAGGATTGTGTTCATGTATGTCTGTGGACCCCATGGGTAGTGTTTCCTCCTGGTTTGACATTCTCCAGGGTATTGGTACCATGTTTTGCCCTTGCCCCGTGGGCCTCTCACTAAAAAAGACTGTCCTGGGTGGGTGTCTGGGCCCTGGCTGTGCGACTGAATCGTCAGAGCCTCCTGAAGACTCAGAGAAAGTAATCGGCTGGTTTCTCTTAAACCTACCCCATGTGTTCTGTCTATTCTGAGTGGTTGTAGTGGTGTAATAATCTTCTTTTAGATAGGGGTCTGCTTTTTCTTTGGTGAAATTTTTGATGTCTTTTGTGACTTTATCCGCTTTTTTATTCAGTTCATATGAATTAAATTCATCAATATTTTTGTTGAGTTTGTCAAGGAGTGCTTTAGCTTCTGTCACTTTGTCACCTCCTAAAAGTTCTTGATCAAGCTCTTCTATTTCTTCAAGTTCCGCCTTTGCATGTTCTAGTGCAGTTTTCACTCCAAGCACCATCCAGTGGCGTGAACAGGTTGTGGAAATGTGGCTGAAGCCACCCTTAAATTTCGGGTCTTCTCTGAAAATTCCTGGTACATTCCTAACTTGTAGGCCCTGAGGTATGATTCCAGCTTTAAGGTACTCTGTGAGCATGCTTGCTTGCAGATCTGTTCAGTCGCGGCTCCTGGTGGGAGTGCTGCGGGGGGGGGCATGGTGGGGGGTAGTAAACTCCGGCATACGGCCGAACGGAGGTAAGTACAGAAATAAATAAAGAAAACGAATTGCATTGCGCGCGCTGCAACGCCAAATGGCGATGAGGCGCGCGCAATGTAATTCGTTTTAGTTATTTATTCTGTACTTACCTCCGTTCGGCCGGTTGCCAGAGTTTACTTCCCCCACCCTGCCCCTCCCCCGTCCCGCCCTACCGCCCCGCAGCACTCCCACCAGGAGCCGCGACTGGATCTGTTCTTACATGCTTTTTTTGGCTTTCTCAAGTTTCTCCCAAATTAACTGTTTAGGACTTACTGTTTTGTTTGGTTGTACAGAGAACAGTGATGGACCACTAATAATATTGGCTATGTATTCATCTGGGTATAATGGGGCTTCTCTATCGGACATCTTACCCAAGAGGGTTTGTGTAACACCCTGTAATGAACAGGGTCAAAGGGAATCCTAGACCAGAATTAATCCCTTGCGGTGCAGCCACCGCTCTAAGGGTCGCGTTTTAAGGAAACGAGGGCCACCCTACTCACATGGAACCAGGGTATCTATTATGTAACGAGGAACAGTGGTTCCTGTGGACAATGTATAAAATTTATGGTAATATATAGCACAATGGCAATATTCATGGGTAAAGAGATGTCAGAGAGAGACAAGAAACCATATACAACAAGACACTTCTGAATATAAGCTGTTTATATAAATGCGTCTTCAAATTAAGCAAAACAAGTGCATGGTGTCCCAAGTGAACGTAGAACCTACATATGAAATTAGTGACAAATAGGGACATAAAAATAGGTTTTAAGAATACAAAAACGACCATAACTGGAATATTCAATAATTGATCACAGCCTTATAGTACAATGGTAGGCGCTGGGGAATGGTTCGCTTTAATATTTTGTCGACGGCGTTTCGACCCCACCATCAATAGGGGGTCTCTTCAGGACCTAACATAAAGGGACACCTGAAAGAATGATAACCAAGGGATCAGTACAAGGCCCAAAGAGGAGATTGCATGAAAAGGTCAAGTGTTGCTCAGTAGACTGGTGGTCGTACCTGAAATTAAGAATCCACTGTCAGAGTGTAAAGTGTACACCACAAGTAAGTGAGTTAAAAGAGAGGTACTCACATGGGGCCCTGCCGGGCACTGGTTAGAAAGGGTAAATAAAAATGCCATCTCTATCCTAGATAAGCATCCTTAAACACGGATTGTCGTGTTTTCCACACTACGGATACAGCAAATAATAACCAGTACGCCTATTAGACTGTCAGTCCCATTCCCCTCACAGGGGTAAATCTTATAAAGATTCAGTTCTGCACTAACTGCTCCTCGTAGCACCACAATGAGGCACACTTGTCATTTCTATTTCCCATTTCCAACCAGTGCCCGGCAGGGCTCCATGTGAGTACCTCTCTACAGACTGAGTAGATTATTCAAGCCATTAGACCTCCAAGTCTTGTAACAGTTTTCTGATTTTTCGAGGCCTGAGACTGTTTAAGGACTACCCCTGGGGTGACTT
Source organism: Calotriton arnoldi (assembly GCA_963921515.1). Taxonomy (NCBI): domain Eukaryota; kingdom Metazoa; phylum Chordata; class Amphibia; order Caudata; family Salamandridae; genus Calotriton; species Calotriton arnoldi. The sequence goes on along the minus strand of CAWUFW010002413.1, from coordinate 1,214,051 downwards.
GTATGTATTAAAAAGGAAGGTTTAGACCTATGCAAAAGGTTTATTTTGCCAGGTCGAAATGATAATTTAAAACTGCTCAGACAGGCTGCAATGTCAGGCCTGAGACGTTGAAAAGGCTGAACGAGGGTGGGAGCACACAACCTCACATTCCAGCACTCAATTTGCCCCTAATGCATCATGGTAAAAGCAGTGCGTTATAACACTTACTTCAGTAGTAGTCTTTATTTTTTCACCACTGTTTGTGCAGCCTCTGCTGTTTAACTCTAGACATGTGGTTCTGGACTTATTCCTTCATCAGTAGAGAGCAACAAGTCATTTTGGGGGTGCTGGAAATCCTGCCCAAAATTTTCTCAGGTCTCTGTACCACTCACTGGGAGCAGGTGCATCACCACAAGCTCGTCATCTCAGTAGCTCAAGGGAGCCTTTTCAAACAGAAGGAGGGCGGGAGCACACCGACTCACATCCCAGTACTTAATTTGCCTTAACTGAGGGCTGGGATGTGAGGCAGTGTGCTCCCACCCTCTTTTTGTTTGTGAGCTAATGATGTGACGAGCTCTGGCTGATGCATCTGTACCCAATGAGTGGTGCAGAGACCTGAGAAGACTTTGGGCAGCATTTACAGACCCCCCTAAAGAATGTGTTGTTCTCTCCTGAAAGACAACTAACTTGAAACACGTGTCTAGAGATACACAGCACTGGCTGCACCAACAAGGGTTAAAGACTAAAGACTGTTGTTGCAGTAAGTGTTACTATGCACTGCATATACCATGATGCATTGCAGCCACCTAAGTGCTGGGATGTGAGGCAGTGTGCTCCCACCCTCTTTTATGTTTGAAAGGGCTCCCTTGAGCTAATGAACTGACGAGCTAAGGCCGATGCATCTGCACCCAGTGAGTGGTACAGAAACCTAAGAAGACTTTGGGCAGCATTTACAGAACCCTCAAAAGAATGTGTTGCTCTCTGCTGAAGAAGGACAACTATCCAAAAAACATGTTTCCAGAGATACTCAGCACTGGCTGCACCAACAAGGGTGAAAAACTAAAGACTGTCACAGAAGTAAGTGTTATCATCATTGGGGCGAACTGAGTGCTGGGATGTGAGGCAGTGTGCTCCCACCCTCTTTTGGGCATATTTAATAGGAAATGGCATGGCGCTGCGAGCAATTTTGCAGCTCAGTGCTGCTTCATTTAAAAAACACAGGGAAGCGCCGTATTACAAGAATACAACGGATCCCTGTATTTTCCCTTGCACTGGCCCTAAAAATAGCTGCCTAACGCCTACACAGACACCCTTGCGCCATAGTCCAAGGGTGCTTGCATTGCAGTGATAGTTTCCTGCAACACAGACACCTTTGCACCATAGTGCAAGGGTGCCTGCATTGCAGGAGATCATCCTTGTAATGCAGCACCCTTGCACTATGGTGCAAGGGTGTCTGTGTTGTAGGGAATGATTGTTTATGTGCAGGAAGGGACACCTTGAATGATTGTTTATGTGCAGGAAGGGACACCTTCCTGCACATAAACAATCTTTAAAGGCAACTTGCTCTTTCTATGTGTGCTGCAGAATGCAGCACATGTGGAAAGAGAAAAAAATGAGGAGAAATTAAAGTATTTCTCCTTGTTGCGCCAATCTAACTCCTGCTTTTAAATGGTGTTAGTTTTTGCCGCAGCCTCAGATTTACACATCCTTGTAAATCTGGGGTAGCCCCAAAAAGCAATGGGTTTTGCAGTGGGACGCCCACAGCAACACCCATTGCATGCCCCTTTCACTCAGATATCTGCGTGAAAGGGTAACGCTTAATGCCATTTTGTAAAGCTAGAGCAGGGCATTGCGCCACCGGAACATTGGAAAAAGTGATGTTCTGCTGGCGCAATCCCTTTGTAAATATGCCCCTTTAAGTTTAAAAGGCTACTTAAATGGGTGGCACAATCAGTGCTGCAGCCCTCTAGTAGCATTCGATTTTACAGGCCCTGGATACACGTAGTACCACTTTACTAGGGATGTACACGTAAATTAAATGTGCCAATTGGGTGTAAGCAAATGTCATCATGTTTTAAGGAGAGAGAACAACACTGGCAGCCTGTAATTTTTGCATGGAGGAGGGCTGGCATGCTAACCATGCACACTCACTCACACCCTGCATTCACAAACACGCACACACCCACACACCCATTCACAACACTCGCTCAAAAATACACATACATACATTCATACTGGCACGCATCAAACATCAAAAAATATAAAACTTACCTTCACTGCAGCTCTCCGGGAGGGAAGCCTCGGAGGTCCCAGGAGGGTTGGGACTGCTGCCTTCTTTCATTGGCTGACCTTAGAGAAGGCAGCACTCCTCACTCGTCACAGAGTGGGATGGGGCAGTGAGACTGCTGACCCCACTCTGTAACGAGGTGTCACTGATTGACACTCAACACTGGGCACTTCAGTGCTTAAAACTGAAGCACTCTGGCCTGAGGTAATCATTGACGCTCCCCCTCGTCATGATTTTTGCCTGACTGAGGAGGCCACGCCCACAGGGCTGTGAAATCCTCAGCCTGGGAAAGTTCAGCTCAGGCTGCTAGGCACCTGCTCATTTAGCACATGTCTAGCTCCTGGTTCCCTGACCTAAACAAGATGAGCATCTGTCAGGCCGACCTTTGCTCAGCCTGTCAAACACTCTTCTTGCCCTGAAAAAGGTTGGGTGGGCACTCCGCCCGTATGGACCGGCCGCGGCGGGAGCACAAGCACTTTAGCACTATTTAGCAGTGGTAAAGTGCACAGAGTCCTAAAAGACATCAAAAACAGGTTCAGAAACAAGGAGGGATGACCCTGCAGAGAGGGTCAAATACAATAACGCGCTTTGGCAACTGCATCAGTGCTCCCTGGTGTTCTGCAGTCTGTACTGCACAGTCTCGGGCCCTAGGCCCACATGCAGTAGAAACAACGACACAGACACAGCATTGTAGTAACTGGAACTGGCCACGAGCATGTGCGCCTGGGCCCTTTTATTAGTAGGGTCACCTGACTGGTGACGCCTGTGTTGGATGGGTGTGGGGTGGGTGTATGGCCAGCCCTCCAAGGAGAGGCTGCTAAAACTGGTGCCTACACATACGGTGCTGGTGTTCACCATTGTACACCCAGCTTGGATCTGGCAGAATTTAAATCGTAATATAGTCCCCAAATACTTTGTCCCATTCTGCTGAAACAGCAGGCTTTCTGCGAGCCTGACCCTTCGGCTGCCGCCTCTCCTCTACTCTCACACCAACTAAGTACTGAGGTGCGAGGACGAGCAGCTGAGCACTAGGCCCTGCTATCCGCACTACACCCAGAGGCAGCAGTAAACAGGCGCCCGAGGACTCGAAACTTCCGCATTTGTCTTTCTTCGTCCTTCTTCACTCTCGGTGGCTAGAGGGCAGGAGCGGCGTCTTCCATCTGGCCCCCATTTGAAGAAAGCAGTTTCTCGTTTCTAGCCCTTACAATTCAATTTACAAGTTAAATGTGTAACAATGTGCAGCGTACTATTTTAAGAAGGTGCTTGTCTGTTAAATTGTGCATTTTATGACTTCCTTTTAAGCCTAATGCAATTGCACCTGATGTTCATCAATTAGGACACACCACGTTGCACAGAGCTCAGTAAAACAATCATAATGGCCGCGCTGTACCTAGATGGGATTTAATTCCAGGCACATCCCTTATAATGGGGCCATTAGGGACCTGCTTCTGCTCTAAAAACTGGTGTGTGCAGTCGGATGGGTTGCAGGCTTCTGACTGCAAGCATTCTGGGCTTGATTATATTTAAACTCCCTAACAAATAAGATGTTGTAGGTCGTTATACCTGTCAATGTGGGGGTGGAGGCCTCTGTGGACAGCTGACCTCCATGCTTGTATTTACATTTGCAATTTGTTTTTATTCCAACGGCTGATCCTTATAAAGGGACAAGGGTTTCAATCAAAAAAGTGAAAGCTGGCATTTTGGGGAGAGCATGGACAGAGCATGCAGTGGTCCCGTGGACCCCTGTTTGCTTCCCAATGTCCGATCCCACATTCATAAAGTTGGTGTAGTTCTCGCACTTTGCAGATGCCATGCTCCCCCCTTTGAGGAGTCAGTATGTCAGCAATGGTTTGCAACTACATTTCCGGCCTGAAACCCTTGATGCATTATATTGCAATACATTCGAACTGGGTTGCTGCTTTCACACCTCCTCCTTTTCACGTAGGGTTTTTGCAATCAGAAAGCCTATGATTTTCCGAGTCGCAACTTTGCAACCTCAAGAACATTTACTACGTCAGACTAGAGTAGTTAATTTAAGATTTGTAATATGGGCTTTGAGAACAATACAGCAAAGGTTCCTCCCAGTAACAAGAGGGCACCATGGCTGTTGGACAATATGGTATTTTGGTTGATATGAGAGGTTGTCTATGGTGCCCTTGACACACTAGAAGCATCCCATTTCACAAAATAAATTCTTAGTTAATGGTCTGAGATGAGACAGACTGGTGGCTTTCAAAATTATGGGAGCCTGTCTTTTTCTCTCATTTGTCTGCTGTTTTCATTGCTCTGTATATTTTAAGTCTAAGTCACCACGGAGTCTCTGAACTCTCTAAATAGACTGAAGGGAAGGGGCAGGCGCTTACCCAGGAGAAGAAGGATTAGGCAGCTACTGCGCATGCCTTATCGAAGCAAGCCAGCTGCTTCGATGAGCGAAGGATGCAGAAGGGAGAGCTAGGCGCTGTAATTTATGCTTTGTGGGGTTCCTGGAGCAGGCAGAGCGGGATGCCATGGAGTTATTTCTTGAATGGTGGCTCACAGGATTAATGGTCAATAGGGTCCTATCAGGCTTCTTTGTGATCGAAAGAGCGCACTGAGCGCTAGTCTTATGCCTTCCTGCAGGAACTGGGACAAAACACTGCAGTGGACCAGGAAGAACAGAGATCCCACATTTGAAGGGAGCACAATACAAATCTTCCTCAACTACCCATGCAGGGTCCAGGCCCAAAGAAAGTCATTCCTGGCTGTTAAACAGAAACTTCAAACACCTAATTGCGCTATTTATGCTCCTGTATCTCGCCAAGCTGAAGGTGGTGGAGAGGGGCGCTCCTACTTCTTTGGCTCAGCAGAGGAGGCCTGGGGAGACTCAGGAGTAGGCCCAGCAGGTCAGCTGAACGACAGAGGTGGGGAATGACCCATGATGTGGAGACGTAGCACATCGACGTGCAATGGATGGCACACTGGATGTAGCTGGAGACTATGCCCAGAACGCTTTGGGAGCCTCGGAGGAAGCTTCCTTGAAGACATCGTTACAAGGCACTGTCATATGACTGACTTAAATGAGGGGGCCACCCGGGATGGAAGGGGGGCTCTGCTGGTTGTGGGAGGGGGCCAAAACCTACAAGGACCTGGTAAGAAGAGTGGGTGATGCTTGAGTTGTAGAGTTGTGGTCCACGACCTCGACAGAATTAGACTGTACTTCTTTAAACCGTAGGAACTGCTGGGGGATCGACCATTCCCTACCTAGGTGCAACCCCACGAGGAGCTCTGGGGCGGAGGTCCCAGGTCTCCCCCACAATGGTCCTTCTTTCCTTGTCCCTACATGAACCTTTTTATTTTGTTAGACCGTACAGATGGAGGGTTTTGACATGCAATATGGGGGGGAGGTAGGGAAATGTTTTTGACTACTATGTGTGTGGGAAGACATCGTGATTTGAAGGTTTTAGGCGTTTACCCGGGGGGGAAGGGGTTTGCTTGGGATCGTATTTTTCTAGGTTATGTTTATGTATGGTATGCAGTATGATCAGGGCGTTACACATGTCTTCTAAAAAAAAGTACAGGATGGTATGCATGGTGCCTACAGGGGAGGGATCTGGGTGGCCTCCGCCTTTGGTGAGTTGGAGTGACAGTGGCGGGGACACACTCTCACATGACAGGAACGGTGAAGCTCATCTCCTGGAACACCAGGGGCATACATTATTACACTAAGCGCTGTAGAGTGCACACTTAAGATGCCATAGGGTGGGTGTGGCAGTGTTGCAGGAGATCCACCTGGTTGGTGAAGAAGCTGCCAAACTTAAGAGACAATGTGGGGCCAATTGTACTCAACATATGCAAGGAGCGTGTCTATATGGATAGCCCCGGGAGTGCTGTTCCAATACAGGGAGACTCAAGCTGATGTGGAGGGATGATATGTCCTGATTTATGGGCTCTGGGCTGAATTGATGTGTGCCTGTTAAACATATATATGTCAAACATAGATAAGGGTTTTTTTTTTAAGCTACGAAACCTCTTTGCCCCATACACAAGTATCCCCCTGGTCCTGGTGGGTGATTTCAATTGTATCCTAGATGGTCACCTTGACAGGAAACTCCCACGAGAGCTGGTGAAACCGGACATAGCAGGCAAGCTTACCGAACTTATGGCACAGGTGGACTGCATCGATATGTGGAGGGCTCTCTACAAAGAATGAATTCACCTACTATTTGACAGTTCATCATATGCATAGCAGGCTGGATAGGATATTAGTTTTGCCGTAGATGGAGGACCGTGTACAGTCGGTAGAGCATCTGGGCAGAATCCTCTCTGATCACGTACCGGTGCTCCTTACGTACACTTGGGCTCGTGTCTGGCCTGCAATCCCCACTTGGTAGCTTCAACCAGAGACCCTGAAGGACACCGCTTTCCAGTCAAACATTAGCGAGGCACTCACTGGTTATTTTGCCGCAAATTGAGGGTCGGCTTCCACGAGAGCACTAGAATGAGACGCACTAAGGGGCCGATTCCGATCTCTGTCGGAGGCGCACCCAACACCATTCGGTCGGGAAAAAAGCCATGCGAAAGCCTGTTTCCCGACCGATCCGTACAGCACACCGAACGAGTAAGTACGATGCGCACAACAGCAAAGAATCCGGCCGAGCCGTACTCACCCAAACCAGGTCCTGTTCCCCGACCGAGGCGAATCCGGAAACGCTGAATCGAGTCGCACGGAAGGGAAAATGCAGCTCCGTCCGGCCGAACGAGTACGATGCGCTTTCCGTACGCGCCGAACCCGTCGCTACGCACGGCACGTCAAAGCATCCGGGAGAGGCGCACATAAGCTCCGATTCGCGCCACAACACGATCCACGGCTCCGAGACGAACACGGCAGCGACGAGGACGACGCGAAGCGACGAGGACGAGGCGAAGCGACGAGGACGACGCGAAGCAACGAGAAGGACGAACGACACGAACCAACCATGAATCCCTTCGTCCCGATCATACCGATATTCTACATTTACTACCGGAACAGGCACGGATGCGTACGGCGCAGAAGGTAAGCCAGACACCAACCACAAAACACATACAACACGTACACGACACATCACACACACACAGAGGGATGCAGAATATACTTACACCAGCAACAGCAGCACCATAGGGGCGGGATGCCCATCACCAATGCCACATATGCACACAGGGGCCTGAATGCGCACCACCACCCCTACCCAGGGGGGGCTGGATGCCTACCACTACTACCACCCTCACCCAGGGGGGCTGGATGCCTACCACCACCCTTAGCCAGAGGGGGCAGGATGCCTACCACTACTACCACCCTCACCCAGGGTGGGCAGGATGCCTACCACAACTACCACCCTTAGCCAGGGGGGCAGGATGCCTACCACTACTACCACCCTCACCCAGGGTGGGCAGGATGCCTACCACTACTACCACCCTTACCCAGGGTGGGCAGGATGCCTACCACTACTACCACCCTTACCCAGGGGGGGCAGGATGCCTACCACTACTACCACCCTTAGCCAGGGGGGGCTGGAAGCCTAACACTACTACCACCCTCACCCAGGGGGGGCAGGATGCCTACCACTACTACCACCCTTACCCAGGGTGGGCAGGATGCCTACCACTACTACCACCCCCACTCATAGGATGGACAATGCATGACACAACCAGCACACCACAACCTAGGGAATGCAAGAAGAAGACATCCCCCAACACCATGACAAGCGTGTGTAGACTGTGTCAAATGCCTACAACACCGAACATGACTTTGAACATACAATGTGACCCCCTAGCACATGTGCCACACATATATGTGTGTGGCACCCACAATGCAAGCAGGCCATGACCATTGTGGCAATGGGGTCCAAACCCCCATCATCACAGTGACCAAAATGTAAGTGTGGGGTCCATAGCTGAAGCACACTTTGAACAATGTGGCAATGGGGTCCAAACCCCCATCATCACAGTGACCAAAAGGTAAGTGTGGGGTCCATAGCTGAAGCACATTTTGAACATTGTGGCAATGGGGTCCAAACCCCCATCATCACAGTGACCAAAATGTAAGTGTGGGGTCCATAGCTGAAGCACATTTTGAACATTGTGGCAATGGGGTCCAAACCCCCATCATCACAGTGACCAAAATGTAAGTGTGGGGTCCATAGCTGAAGCACATTTCGAACATTGTGGCAATGAGGTCCAAACCCCCATCATCACAGTGACCAAAATGTAAGTGTGGGGTCCATAGCTGAAGCACATTTTGAACATTGTGGCAATGGGGTCCAAACCCCCATCATCACAGTGACCAAAATGTAAGTGTGGGGTCCATAGCTGAAGCACATTTCGAACATTGTGGCAATGGGGTCCAAACCCCCATCATCACAGTGACCAAAAGGTAAGTGTTGACAAAGAAAGAGGTGCAACTGCCAGACTGCATGGATGATTCCTGGTCACAGAACAACAAACACATCAGTGGCAAAGTAGTGTATGTGTCCCATTGCAACATAAATTGGGGGAGCCAAATCCTGCAGTGCAAATAAGACATACCTTTGGCCATGTGCAGACAAACTACACCCATGGGGGCTGACACCGTCAACAATCATCAATGACACAATGACAGAAGTGACCATCAGAATGCAGACCCACATATTTGCACCAATGGGCACACACATGCAGATACCCTGTGGAGACTGTAGATGTGAGGTGAACAGATACCATACCATGGCAGCAATGGGACACACAAACCATGATCATTGTGCTGACCGATGACCTAGGAGTCCCAGGGACAGCAGGGGAAACCCACCAAACTACATACAGCCAATGGCACACCCAAGATATGCCAATGCAGTGGTGCAGATGCACAAACACAAACAGGCAGACCCACACTGCACATCATACACAACAGGTGAGGGGGGTGCCAGTGTCCCCAGGCAACCACACAACACATGAGGAGACCTGAATACCAATCATACAGATGTGCATACAGTGCCACACAAAGGTAACTCATGGATCCAAATCCCCTATGTGGGCAAGCAGGCATTGTCAGATGAGAGGGAGCACAAATCACACATGTCACACAGGCACGTAGGGACAGCAACTGACACAGCAAGACACAGACACACCACAGCACCACCCCCAGGGCCCCCACAATGTGGTGACCCTGGGCTGCATTACAATCCCACTGTGATGACAAAGCTAAATGTGGTTCACACTGTGAACCACAGTCATGTGTACTGAGCAACTAACTACCATCACACCTACACAAGCATAAATCAAACAGCATGGCCAGTAAGCCAAGGCCAACATGGAGGCAGGGGCCTAGCCGGGCAACAACTCTCATCTGCACACACTCAACACCACACCCCTCGACCTCCAACAATGTGCAGCAGTGAAGCACACATGCACTGGTGACATTGCACATGCACCCATGACTATTCCAGGGTGGTGGGTGGGAACCAAGGTGCAGAAACACATCACACATGGACACTCAACAAGACTCCTGAATGTCTGACACACTACACACTACGCTGTACATGGACATGACGGCAATACCACACCAACCAATGGGATCCCAGCCACAGTCACACACCAATGAAGAAGCCAAGGTCACCCACAAAGAACACACATAGACAACAACCAACATTGCAGCCCGGACCCTGAGGAGTGCCAGCAGTCACACACACAACGTGTCACAATCACTGAAAGATAACACAAACTGGAAATCACATGACAGGGGCAAACAACAAGTGCCAAGGGAAACCTGACTGTGACCCATCTGCGTCTGCACACAAACTCAGCCCTGACAGCAAACACACCTATGGGTGACACCCTGATGACCAGTAATGTGCCATGCACCCACATCACAGAGAACCCTGGGAGAAGACTTTGGGGGAACATAGCTCAACTCAGCTAGCATCACAAACAGGTACAACACTAGGGATCACAGCATGCACAGCTAAACGGAAGTGAACACACAGACATGCACATACAACACACACCTTGGGCGCAGGCAATGTCACAGGAGTACACACTGCCATGAGGGGACTCCACTCCTGTGTGAGGAAAGCTGTGCCATATGTTGCCTCAGTAGGGCCCCATCATGTCAGCTGAGCACTTGGTCACACAATCAACAATTAGCACCAAATGAGGGCTCCCGTCACATCAGCCTGGTCATGGAAGTGCCAACGGAATCATCAGCACAGATCCAACACACTTGTATAGCAGTGTTGCACTGACAACACAGATGAGTCCTTCCCCATTGATGCCCAAACCTGCATGTCCACTGGAGATGGCCACACGGTCAGGGAAGTAGACGAATTGAACAATGGCAGGCACAACAGATGTGCAGGGGTGGAAGCCACAGATGTGAAATAGCCAATCTAAGTAGGAAATCCCATTGCCAAATACTGAACACATGACACCCTCAGATGCTGCTATGGATGACATGGATACACCACAGGATAGGACACATTCCCCCTGGACCACATGGGTTCCTGCACAGTAACACTTCATTATCATGAGACCAAATATCACCATCACTGCAGCAAGGGCATGGTTAGCATCATCAACATCATGTACATCAGAAGCAAAAGCACTAGAGAACAGAAAGTTGCTTTATTCAGCATATGTGGCATTAAAAGTAGAAGTCCGGTAGAACATAAACAAAGGCCAATGGCCAGTCCATCAACAAAGTCACAAGTGGGTGACAGTGGCAGATGCCACCCTACACATGCCTGCACAAAACCAGGGACAATCCACTAGGAGGGGCAACCGGGGGGGTAGGCCAGGCACTGCAGGGACAGGATCAGGGCTCACCAGGAGGAAGCAGGGAAGGGGTGGTGGGTGCTGGAGAGCCACTGACAACTGCAGTGGAGGTGTCTGACATGCTGTGTGCCGGCACAACTGGGGGGCATGACTCAGATGTTGTGGGTGCCGGCATGACTGCAGTGGACCCTGCAGATGGAGTGGACAGGTCCGCCACTGCAGTGCCCAAGTCAGACAGGGTGGTAGTGGACTCCACTGCAGTGCCTACCACCAGGGGAGGAGAATGGGGAACAGGCAAGGTGGGCTGGACAGAGGGGGAGGACACCCTCACCACATTAGTGGCACAGACAAGCGCAGCGGGGGTGTGGTGCCGGGAGAGCAAGTGGCAGGGGGAGAAGGCCGGAGCCTCTTGGGGATGGTATATCTGTGGGTGGGGGAACCTGGGGCAGGGTGTGGTGGGGGCACCTGTGGAGTGGGGGCCTGAGGGATGGAGGAAGGAGACCTGGTGCTTGAGCTGCAGGGCGGCGGCGGGGTCTTGCTCTTAACACTCCGGGGGACTTGCGGGTGGGGGCCTCAGTCTGTCTGCGCCTGGGGGAGGGTGTCCGGGGGCGAGGGGCACTCTGCTCTGTGTGGGGGCTTCCTCTTCACCCTGGATGCTGGAGCAGCTGGATCGGAGGGGAAGAGGCCGAGGTCACTGAGGAAGAGGCGCTGGGTCTTTGGGGTTGCAGGTGAGGCAAGGGAGGGTGCTTTGGAGGGAGAGGCAACTGAGGACTGCGCAGTGCTCGTGGATGCGTGTGTGTGTTCCAGGGCCCCATCCCCTGTGAGTCTGGTTTCAGTCCCCTGACTGTGCGTGCGTGTGCGTTTTGTTTGTGGCGTGTGTGTCTGTGTGCTGGACGTGTGTGTGCTGGTGTGTGCCTGTGCCGGTGTGTGCCTGTGCCGGTGTGTGTGCTTGGGACGGGTAAGGTGCTGGGGAGTGTGGATGGAGCAGAGGCAGGAGGGGTGAGGGACTGTCTGAGGAGGGACACTGCTGCCGTCAGGGAGGAGTCCATGGACCTATTGCCCCTCTGTAGGTCAGACATGCCCGATGAGATGCCCTCCATGAACGACACCAGCTGAGTCAACAGTGCGGTGTGCGCATGGAGGACACTCAGCATGGCTGTCTGCCCTACATGGAGCTGGCGAAGGAGGTACACAGACTCCTCACTCAGGGCAGCAGGGGACACAGGGGCAGGGGGTGCGGTGCCTGGCCCAAAGGAGACACGCTCCCGTACATGGGAGCCTCCACGGACCTGGGGAATGGGAGCCGATGGGAGGGCGGTGGTGGTGCTGGTGGTGGCGGGGACAGCAACACTAGCTGGGGTGTGGTGGCTGCTGACACCCGCCTCCACAAGGGAGTCATCCTCCGAGTTGCTCTGGTCCTCAGCTGAGGTGGATGGTGCTGAGGACTCCTCGGTGTGGCTCCCCTCGCCCTCTGTGCCACTGGGTCCCTCCAACCACTCCTCGGCTGCTGACCCAGTCTGGCTCTCTGGCTCCTCCTGGTCCGTGGAGCTGTCCCCTTCCGTGGCCGTGGATGTATCTGCAAACAATGGGGAAACAGACAGACATCAGTCACCTGCACCAAACGCACACACCACTGTGAGCACAGCACATTACAGAGCAAGCCCTGGCATCATTAGTTGAACATTGCTAAAAGTGCCCTAACTGAACAGGAGAAGCCAATTGTCAGTCTGATGCCAACCATGGCACTCACATCCCACATGGCCTTGCACCCATCTGTCTGGTGTCTGTTGGATTGCAACACCCCAGTGTGGACACATGCACCAAGTACACAGTAGTTGGACAGTGCAGAGGACACGGTGTGGCATGTGGACATGCACACATCACAGCTCTTGCCACTGAGTCAGTACAGGTTTCCGGATGAAAGGGATGCCCAGAGTCAAATAGGAAATGCATGTGATGCATACCAGCGACAGACACCATGATGCACCCATGTCCTGATAGCCATCGCCACAATGGTGTGCATGTAGCACATGTCACTCCCCTGCAGGACCACCAATAAGTTGACACATGCCATGGCAGAGGCATGACTGCTAAGTCATACATCACTGTCTCAGTGATGTATGACTTGGCAGCCAGACAACAACACTATGCACTGTGTCACAATAGTAGGTCATGGGGAATGCAAGTCCTGGAGCTGCACAAGTGCACATGTACATCCCCCACACAACACATCATCTTAACCCTCATCTGTCCAGGTCATACCGATTGGACATATGGGAGACCTGTGACACTACCCTCTGAACCTGAGCCCCTCACAATTTGCTGTGAATGGGGAACAGCTGCCTGAACTTCACATTCGCATACCCCAGTCTGCACGGGCAGCTGATCAAACACCTATGTGACACACAAGTATCGTCTCCTATGGTCACATCTCCAGGGGCATGCTGAGCCCCTACCAAGAAACACCCCAGCAGTCCTGGCAACTAATCCACAGCACACTGACACAGAGGCAGACACCTGAGGGGTCAAATCACTGTGCACAATGTGTCAGCTGATACACGGGAGTGGGAGTACAGAGTGCATTGCATGGCCTGGAGTAGGCATGACTGTCCTGCTCCACATGAATGAGGGATGTGCCCTGGACAGTGGATAGCTGGCTATGTATGTGTGACACACGTAATCTGCACACTCCTGGGGCCCAAACATTGTTCCCACCCGCTGCATGGGCGTGTGCCACATACCCCAGGCACATGTGGTGGCTCAGCTCAGCAAGTGGACCGCATATCAAAGCAACACGCAGATCACACGTCCAAACACAGGCGTTGTGTGAACAATGGACCCACCCATGATGCCCACAACAGAGTTAGGGAAACAGATGCTGTCCCCCACCTTTAGTGAAGCAAACTGCAAGGACACAGTCCCAAGTGACACAATTCCCTGAATGTAAGGGCCACACCTGGGTATCAGATGAGCAGTGGGCAGTGCACAATAGAGGGACATGGCTCCTGGACAACATGACTGCTGCACTGTGGCAGTTGAACCAGGCCAGAGGAGGGCACAAAGCATGTAATACAGAGTTCACCGTGCAGCCTTTGACTCACCCCCTCCTTGCTGCTGTCTGGCCTTCAGCTGCCCATCCAGGTCTGGAAACACCACCGCCAGGATCTGGAGCATGTGGGGGGTCAGGGTCCGTGTTCCGCCCCTCCTGCGAGGAGGCGACAGCTTCAGCTGGACCCGTGCAATCCTCCGGGTCCAGCCCCGAAGGTCCTGCCACCTCTTCTGGCAGTTGCGGATCCGGCGCTTGTAGACCCCCACGGACCGGACAGCCCGGACGATGTCCTTCCAGATCTCCTGCTTCCGATGGGCATTAACCTGTCAGGATGACAAAGTGAAAAGGCCATTACTACACATGCAACATATCCGTGCATGACACAGTTGTATATACATGTCTCAATCACAGGGGCACATGATGTACACAGGCAGTGCAAAGCTGCCCATGGACAGTTTGCCAGACGTCACTACATGGTATCATTGCATGGGAAGTAAAACCTTGTTCAAATGCACTGTCACTGCACCATACCTGTCCAGTGCATGTCACTACACACTATGGGGGTGACAACTACTCAGTGAGCCTGCTAGCCAGTGGCGTGCAGACTTTCAGCCTTGCCAGTCAGACAAAATGCACATTCAGAAAGGCAGTGCACAGAACACTCACCTGCTCCCCTGGTGTCCCATACAGCTTGCTGTACTGTGGAAGTAGGCTGTCCAGCAGGGCCTGGTTCTCTTCAAGGCTGAAGGCTGGGGCTCTCTCCACAGTACGTGCCATTGCAGGGTCCAGAGGGGCAGAGACAGCAGCAGTGCAGTGGCAGATGTCGTCCTGGAGCATGTAGTGCAGGCAAGTGAGCTCTCAGGGGAACAGCCAGCAATATATATGTGCTGGAGAGGCAGATACTGTCCCTTGTGTCCAAAGTGATAGGTCCAAGTCGTTTGCATCTTCTGAATCTGGCCAATCCATGGAATAGCAGCACCAAAACACGCCCACAGCATCCTTCAAATCTTCAACTTCATGACATACATGATTTTGCAACATTGTTGTGGTTGACCAACTGATTTTCCAGCAACCGACTCGTTCGAAATTCGAAAACGCGTCCGTTGCCAGGCAAGCCCATTGTCAATGGGTGCGCACCGATCGGTCCATTGCGGTACAACGCGTACAGGGGTACAACGCGTACCCGCACACATTGAATGCAATGGGCCGGCCGGAGGCACCGATCGGTCCATTGCAGTTCAACGCGTACAGGGGTACAACGCGTACCCGCACACATTGAATGCAATGGGCCAGCCGGAGGCACCGATCGGTCCATTGCAGTTCAACGCGTACAGGGGTACAACGCGTACCCGCACACATTGAATGCAATGGGCCGGCCGGAGGCACCGATCGGTCCATTGCAGTACAACGCGTACAGGGGTACAACGCGTACCCGCACACATTGAATGCAATGGGCCGGCCGGAGGCACCGATCGGTCCATTGCAGTTCAACGCGTACAGGGGTACAACGCGTACCCGCACACATTGAATGCAATGGGCCGGCCGGAGGCACCGATCGGTCCATTGCAGTACAACGCGTACAGGGGTACAACGCGTACCCGCACACATTGAATGCAATGGGCCGGCCGGAGGCACCGATCGGTCCATTGCAGTTCAACGCGTACAGGGGTACAACGCGTACCCGCACACATTGAATGCAATGGGCCGGCCGGAGGCACCGATCGGTCCATTGCAGTACAACGCGTACAGGGGTACAACGCGTACCCGCACACATTGAATGCAATGGGCCGGCCGGAGGCACCGATCGGTCCATTGCAGTACAACGCGTACAGGGGTACAACGCGTACCCGCACACATTGAATGCAATGGGCCGGCCGGAGGTACCGATCGGTCCATTGCAGTACAACGCATCACTGTACATGTGACTGGCATATGTCAGCATGCCTGTCTCAGATGGACATATGCCAGCCACAGATAGCTCCCAGGGAGTGAGGAGCACACCTACATCACGACAGCCTGTCCAAACTTTATCATAAGGCATGTAAGGCTGCATTTCCTATTGTGTGTATGTTGGTGTACATGTTGTCCTGTGGGTGTCACCTGTGGGCAGCCACCCCCAGGCTGTGCACATGTTCATGGGGACAGGATCCTGGGTGTTACGTGTGCATGACCACTGTGATGTGCAACTGTTCATATCTGTGCATGTGCCATGGTCACATTTCACGGTGGTGTATGTGTATGTCATGTCACATACCCCGTGAGTCCCATGTGGGACGGTATGTTTGAGCCAGGGTGTCCCAGTGGCACAATAGTGATGGTCCTCCACAGTCTTTGTGCATGTAGTGTTTACAATGTCTCTGATTACATGTGCACAATGGGAGACAGTCTCCACATCCAGGTTGTGTGTGCATGGACTTTGATGTTGTGCGTGTGTGTGTCACAGACGTCCATGTCTGTCCTGCCGTGGCAAGTGGGGCCACTACCTGTGGGGGTCATGGTTGTTTTACTGTGGTGTATACATGATACTCCATGTAATGCCAGTGTCCATGTGGCAATACAGGGTCCCTGGGAATGTACCTGTCGTTGAGCTGTGGTGCCTGGGGCACATCTGTCCTCACATGTCACTGTGGGGGTTATTGTGACACGGCAGCAGGAGATGGGAACTGTGACACGGCCTCATGATATCCAATGGGCCAACCTGGGACTAATTGATGCCACCTGTTGGACCGTGTTGACAGATGTTGGCCATGTATGTACCATACATGTCCTTCCGGAACTGCACACTTCATGTAGTTGTGCCTCATAATGATGTATGTTGGGATATTGAGTGTGTTCAATGCCGCATATGTGGGGTGACTGACAATCTTGCTTACTTCTCCTCTGCACTGCAGGGCTCCTGCTGTCCATCGACCATTTCCAGACCTGGCAACGATGGTGGAACGGGACAGCATCCGACGGTACCGCTTCACCAGGCAGCTGATTGAGGATTTGGCAGTGCAGTTGTCCCCACATTTGCAGCCTGGCCGGCCGTATCCTACAGCGCTGACCCCCAAGGTGAAGGTGATGGCAGCCCTACACTTCTTTGCCACCGGTACCTTCCAACATACTGTGGCGACTGCTGGTGGGATGTCACAGACCATGTTGAGCCGTGTGCTCCGCGATGTTTTGGCGGCAATGTTGCTATTCCTGAACCGGTACATCTATTTCCCTAGACTGCGACGACTCACTGACGTGAAGAGTGACTTTTATGCCCTGGGGAGGATGCCGCATGTCATTGGCTCCATTGATGGGACACATGTGGCTTTGGTACCACCACAGGCCCAGGAGCAGGCCTACAGGAACCGCAAGCACTACCACTCGGTCAATGCACTGGTGGTGTGTCTTGCAGACATGACCATCACACACGTGTGTGCCCGTTTCCCTGGTTCAGCACACGATGCCTTTGTGATGAGGAGTAGTCGCATCCCCAGGATGATGGCACAGATGCAGAACCAGCGTGCCTGGCTTGTCGGTGTGTACTGACTTTGTGCCATTGTGTGTGATCTGATCTGTAGTATTCCGCCCACTTTTCCAAGTCAGCTAATGTGCACTTGTCTGTCCGTAGGTGACTCGGGATACCCCAACATGCCGTGGTTGCTGACACCCCTCAGGAACCCTGTGACACCAGCCCAGATGCGCTACAATGAGGCACATGGTCGGACCAGGAGAGTGATTGAGCGGACATTTGGTCTCCTGAAGAGCCGCTTCCGCTGCCTGGACAAGACCGGAGGGTCCCTCCCATATGCCCCTGCGAAAGTGTGCAAGATTATCATCGTCTGCTGCATGCTCCACAACCTGGCAGTGCGGAAGGAGTTGCCTCTCATCCAGGATGACAATGACCAACATCCGCCACCTGTGGAGGATCCTGGCCTGGACCACGATGCCTGTGACGATGATGATGATGATGGTGATGTCCGCACACAGCTCATCACCAACTTCTTTAGCTGAATGTGAGTATCCTGAGGTGTCATGTCAATGATGTGAGTTGGCATGATGTGTGGGTGGTGCTCTGGTGCTGTTGGAGTGTGTCCATGGGCTACTTGACTGGATGTGTGTTGCGATGTGTGCTAACAGGTGGGCTGTACTCCCCAACAGTGTTGACATGCTAACTTGGTTCTGGGTGGGTATCTTGTAACATGTATTGTGCATGAGTTTTGCTGTTCTGTCCTGTACTCCATTGCTTTTGACTGTGTGTCATTTCTGTCCTTCACAGGGTACTTTCAGATTCGTTTGGTCAACTGTGTCCAACGACGACGTGATTGCACATCCAGGGTGGTAGCTGTTGTGTCCCTACAGGTGATGTGCGCCACACCCATGGACTTCCTTCCGTCTACAGTTGTTGACTGTGTGCCCGCTGCCAGGTGGGATTACCTTGCATCTGTAGTGGTTACGACATGTTGCAACTGTGTAATAAACCTGTGCTTCACTTTGTGATGTGCGTTGTCTGTGGTCACACATTTGAGTGCCATTTGCTTACTGCACCTGTGGGCTACTTGACTACAACTGGGAATGGGTGTGGTGTCTGTGCATTGCACCGTCTTCCCTGGCAACATCAGTGTAGGCAATGAGTCAGATGGCCTAGGTGTGTATGTGTTGTGTAGCCCTGGTGGTGTGTCTCCCTCATATGTGTCACGTTGCCTTTACTCACATGCCTGTGTTGTCCTTGCTGTTGCAGTTCGCATACACAGTGTAATTTTGCAGTTCATCATCCCCATAACAGCACCCACGTTGGAATCACGACAGAGGCAAGTATGGTGTATTAGTGTGTTTATTGTGATACATTTGTGTTAATAGTGCATAGGATGGGTAGTGCTGTACATAAATCTTGCAATCCGAAGTTCCTAGGTGAATTGAAAGTCCTGGTAGACAGGATCCCCAGTATCGGGGCCACAGTTGTCTGACACATTGGTCCAACTTGTACTCCCCATGCAATGTGTGGGAGTAGTGTTGCCGTCAACAGGGTGAACAGTCTGTGCACAAAGGCGAACATCCAGAACAGGTTCAGGCTTCCTGGGAGTTGCGCTTGGCCATCGGCCTCTCACTTTTCCCTCCTCGGACGACCCCTCTTCTTGGGGGGGGCCCTCAAGTACAGGCTGCTGCGGTGCAGGGGACTCTCCGCCAGAGTCCTCCTCCCTCCCTGTGGCAGTTGCAGTTTGTTCGGCACCAGATGTTGTTGGCACACAGGGAGGTGTGGACTGGTTGCTGTTCATCTGGCGGAGGCATTGTAAAATGTCCCTGTGCACCGCCGTCATTTCATGCAGTGCATCCCACTTGGACTCCACGCGGGACATGTGTGACTCCACGTGGGACATGTGGGAGTCCAAGCGGGCATGATTGGCAGCCTGCTGCTGTTTCATGTCTCTGAGGAGCCCCACTACCTGGCTGAGCTCTCCGGTGCTGGACTGGTACGCATCAGCTATGCGTACCAGTTGTGGGTCATCATGCACACCAGCAACGTCTGCAAGCAGCGACCTCTGTCTCCCAACCCTCCCACCACCCCTGCTGACATGTGCAGTGTGTGCAGTGGCACGCACAGATAACCCTGGTCCACCTTGGGGGTTGGTGGTGGTGTCCATGGCCCCAGGTTGGTCCAGGGTCCCTGTGCTGGTGTTGCTCCTTGTTCTGTCCATGTCGGCAGGGATGGTATTTGTGGTGACACTCGTTGGAGGGGTGGGTGCAGGGGGTGCAGCTGGTGGTCCTGCTGGTGGTCCTGCTGGTGCTGCATGTTGACTTGCACCGGATGTGCCAGGTTGGTCTTCATCGTCCGAGGAGGACAGAGGCTGTACGACGCCAGTGAGCTCCGCATCCTCTTGAGCCTGGGACTGGGACTCCTCAGCATCTGCTGCTGTGTTCCCATCATCACCTGTTTTTGGGAGACACAAACAATGTATGTTATGTTTCTGCAGGCATCAATGGTTGACACACATGACAGTTGTGACTGTGCCTCTGGGTGCGGGCCTGTACATTGCATTGTCCCAAGTCGTCACAGTCAGGGGTTGATATTGGTGTGGCACATTGTCCTGCATTATTTGGGCATTTGTATGTATTTTCTGGGGTGTGAACATGGTCTGCATTGGTTGTGTTTGGTTGACAGCCGGCCCTCCTTCACACCCACCCAGCCAGTCAGTTATCCCACCATGGAACGTGCTTGCGTTGCAGGGAGTGTAAGTTGTCTCTCAGGATGTCAGTCAGTGGTGTCCTGCTGTTTGTTGGTGCACAGTTGGCAGCAGGGCCTTGTGCTCCCCACAGCAGTAGCCAGTGTCAGCCATCTTGTGAGTCCTTCTCCACTCCCTGTGATGTGAGCATGGTTCAGGGTGGTGTTGATGGGACAGTTGTGGGGGGGCAATATGTGTGACTGCGACTCCCATGATGCTATTGGCTACACTGACTTGGCCAGCATACACAGAATTCCTTCCTTTGAGTGGTCTTCACTGTGTGTTGGTGTTGTTGTGGTGGCTACATGTCTGGATGTGTTTGTTAGTTCTATTTGTGCCACTGCCTAGCTGTAGTTGTAGTTGTGTTTGTACATGTGTTGGCACAGTTGGATGTGACTTTTTTGATGGCATGTGTTGTGTTTATCTGACTGACATGCACATTTTGGGATGATTCTGTTCTGGTTGCTGTGTAATTGCTATGAGTGCATGGTTTGACTCTCCCCTTGACAGTGATGTGTGTGTTTTGTGGCAGTATATTGTGTACATTTGTTGTGTACTCACCAGGCTCTGGGATGTCCTCTAGTCCATATACGCTCACTGGCGGAAGTATGGCCCGCACCTTCTCCTCCCAGGGCCTGAGGTATATTGGCTTGGCAGGAGGGCCACTGCCGGTGTATTGGCTGTTGATGTAGTCTTTCTTCAGCAGGTCCCGTACCCTCCTGCGCACGTCATACCACCTGTTCTGGATGTCGCTCTTTGTGCGCCGACATGAGTGATTGTGCGTTCACCCTGTTGATGATCCTCTCCCACATCTTGGTTTTCTGGGAGATGGGGGTCTGTTGGACCAGTGTGCCAAACAGCTGTGGCTCTACCCTGAGGATCTCGTCTACCATGACTTCCAATTCACTATCTAGGAACTTGGGATTCTTCTTGGGGGCATGGTGATGGGTGGTGATGGTGAGTGATGTGTGTGTTGGTGTGCAGGTGAGGGTGTGTGAGTGTGTGTTTTGCTGGGTGTATGTGAGGTAGGTATTTGTTGGTGTGCTGATGGTGTGTGGCTTGTGTGAGGGATGAGCTGTGGGTGTGTGGTTGCTTTCTCTTGGGTGCTGGCAGTGGAATGGCATTTGCAAAGGCTCATGGTTGTGATTTGTGTCCTTTATATAGGTGGAGTTGTGGGTGTGTCTTTGTTCTCTGTCCCCACCCCCCAGTATTTATTGGCTTGGTAATTGCTTGTTTGGCCTTTTTTGGGTGATTTTTCCTTTGTGCTGTCTGTGTATGTTGGAAACGTTCTTGTGACCGAGTCGGACCCTGCATTTGTCTCGTACGGTGTTCTCCGTTTCGTTCACGCTGTGTTTGTGCAGTTTTCTATGCTGCGTACGCGTCGGTCGCGGTGTTTTGTGTTGCTTCGGCTCGGTTTTGTATGCGTGTCGGTCGTACGGCTTGGCCTCCGTCCGACTCGCTTGTGGTTTTCGCGCCTTGCATCGTACTTTGCGGTTTGGAGTTCGCGTGTTCGTTTCGGTCGGATTTGTTCCGGGTGCGTGTCGGTCAGTTGGATTCGCGTGTTTTTCCGGCCGGCTCTAAAATGGATCCACATCCCGAAATAATCGGTCTCCCTGGGGGGTCAGTAAGACGTTTGTGTACTTTGGGTAGGGTGTATATGGTAGGCATCCTTGGTTGTCTATTGTTCAGATATTCATATTCATGTTTAGAAAGAAATCCTTCATTCAACCCCTTTTCTGTAATCTGTCTAATTTTACCTGCTATTTCATTTGTGGGGTCAGATCGTAGTTTAATGTAGTTCCCTTCCACACCCAATTGTGTGACAATTTCCTTCTTGTAGTCTTCCACCCCTGGATCACAATAGCACCCCCTTGTCTGCAGGTTTTATCACTATTTCTTGATTATTCTTTAGTGATTCTAGTGCTAAACGTTCCTGTCTGGATGTATTGTATTTGATATATTGTCTCTTAGATAGAGTATTATTGATGTCCCTCATGACCACTTGTTCATAGGCCAGAATCTTATGTGACATAGAATGAGAGGGCGGGGTGAAAGTGGAAGGTGGTCGTAGGCCTGTGCTTGAAAATGTAGGGTTATAAGGAACCTTGTTGAAGTAGTGCTACTCGGGCCTGTACCTGTTATTATCCCAGCCCTACTTGCTTACAGACAAACGTTGTTTGCGCATTTTTTGAGAAATAACAAAATGATTAACCATGAACTAACTAATGGACAGGCCTCAATGTAGAACTGGTGCAATCATGAATCACGACCAGTTTTACTAATGAGATTGTAATGTAAATAATGATGAATCATTGTTTTTCTTGATTGGATCTCCCTCTTATATATTCTATCTTACTTCACGAGCACTTTCTTTCTTCACTTTTTCCCTTGGAGCAACCTCTCCTCTGTTTTGAACATTGAATATGATAAAATGGTATGAAAAGTGACCGAATAAAATACGAGTCACATAAAAACAATTGTGTGTGCCCTTTTTTGGATTTCTTTTTGGATTTTGAGGATATATTTGAATGTGTTTTAAATAAGTTAATGGTACATTATTGAATTAAACTGTATATGTACCCTATGCTGTCTATGATTGCTTCAGACAACTAAGATTTAACATAAGTCTAGGACCATTGTTTTTCTATATCAATTAGTACCCAGGTCCATTGACTTTTGTGGGTTACCCCATTATATCTTAATGGCTACGTAGAAAGCAGGCAGCTGCTTTAGATGCGAACCTTACAAGGGGGGAATTATTGGAGGCCATAAAGAGTATTCCTTGCTGCAAAACACCATGTATGGATGATCTTCCGTCTGAGTTCTACCAGAGTTACTCGGGCTTGCTCTTCGATAGACTCTTGGAGGTGTTTCGGGAGGCCCGGCAGTTGGGCAGCCTGCTGAAGTCCATGCAGGAAGTTCTTATAATCATGTTGTCCAAGCCGGAGCATAACCCGATGCAACTGGCTCCTACCATTTGCTGTCTATGATTAACACAGGTGTTAAGGTGTTAGCAAAGGTCCTAGCTAACCGACTGAAGTCAGTAATCCCCCTCTTGATCCATGTTGATCAATGCAGATTTATCCTGCAACATAGCACCCTCATGAATACCGTAGATTGACCCACATAATGCACTCCATGTGCACTCGGGGATAGAAGGAGCGCTGATTGCCTTGGATATTGAAAGGGCATTTGATACCCCGGATTGGGTTTATCTATGGGAGGTGCTGAAGTGGATGGAATTCTGCCCTGTCTTCATTAAATGGATCTCCCTGCTTTATGCGAACACCTCAGGTCAGGTGACTAAGTATCAAAGGCCTGGACCATAGAGTGAAATACAATGCAAGGTTGCCCACTCTCCCTGCTGCTGTTTGCCCTGAGGGTGGAGCCCCTAGCAATTCGCTTGCAGGCCGATCTGAGGAGATGGGCCATATGTGTGTGTGCGACGGATCACTTAATCTATTTATACGCCGACGACTTCCTCGTCTACCTACAGCAGTCCTCAATCTCGGTGCCGCTCCTTTTACAGGAGCTGCAGGAATTTGGTGAGGCATCTGGCCCCTGGGTAAACCAAGGTAAATCATTAATAATCCCTTTGGTGTGACTGGAGAGTAAGCTCTAAGAAGCACTTCGTGGGAACTGGAGGTGTTCAGATATCTGGGGATCCAGGTGATGCATGCAGATGAGAAGCAATTCTCTCTCAATATGGGTAGGTTTTTGGCTGGGCTGCGAATCTCTGTGACATTCTGGAAAACAGTTCTGCTATTGGTAACGGGTAGAATCTCCCAGGCAAAGATGGTGTTGGTCCCGAGATGTTTATATATACTACAGAACTTGCAATGTTTGATCCCCCACAGCGCCTCTACGGAGTTAACCAGCCTAGTGGTGGCACTAATCTGGGCCAGTACACACAGCCGATTGGGTCTAAAAAAACTTTAGCTGGACCCTACATATGGGGGCCGGGGACTGTCAGACCTTGAGCTGTACTACTTGGTATTGGAGCTGGATCACAGGGCACGCTGGTGTGCGGAAGGCGATAACTAGGAGAACTGCCTCCTGGTGGGAGCCCCAGGTGTCATGCACCTCCCATTTGTATTGATGTCCGGAACATAGCACAATACGTCTCACCAGTTCATTGTTCAGCTGGTCACTCAGGCGTGGGCGGGCAGAGTCAAGAGGTGCTACGCATGACACCCTTCTCTAGGAAACTCCTGATAGGGTGGATACCCAGTTTGAGAACCCCAGCCGTGCGGGGTCCTTTTTCTAGTGGAGAAAGGGGAGTTGTGAGACCCTCAGGGATCTCTACCCGGCTGACAATTGCCTCAATTTTCCAGAAGCGCATGAGTTGTTTTGGGTGGACCCGGTACAGTTCTTGCAGTTCGCCACCCTCGGCAGAGTAGCAAGGGGGCTGTGGCCTGGCTTCCCAGCAATGCCTCGAGAGGCCTGTACATTAGGGGAAATATTGGAACTAGGGTCTTCCAGAAGCTTAGTGTACCATCTATACCGGGCCCTCAAAGATGACAGAATACAGGTTGATTACCAAGCATGGGGTAGTTGGGAAGGAGATCTACCAGAGCCCATAACTGACTCAGAATGGAATAAAACATGTGCTCTGGTAAAAGAGGTGTCCAGTAATGCTCGTTTTAAGTTGGCTCATTTTTACTTCCTGCACCGAGCGTACTTGGCCCCAGTGAGACTTAGCAGGATATATCCCACCCGCACGAACGAATGCCCAAGATGCAAGGAGGGTGGAGCGGGATTCACCCACATGATCTGGAGCTGTGGCAGCGTAACCCATTAGGTTCAGTGATAGAATATCGATGCTAAAAACATCGATGTTCTAAATATCGAGAAAAAAATATCGACTACAAAAACATCGACTCCAATACCTTAACCGGTAAGTACAAAAATATCAAATCAAAAATATCAAAGTTAAAAATATAGATGTAACAAATATCGATTACAAAATATAAATAAAATAAAATAATATATGTTAAATATATAAAATATTAATATAATCTTTAACAAAATTAATTCAATTTAATATATATTTTAACTAAATATAAAAAAACTTAATTTAAAAAATATAAACACATAAGCACAATAATTTATACATATACATATATTAACTATAAAATAATTTATTAACTATTATCTTTATTTAATTTTTAAACTTTTAAATTATATAAAAATAAAATATATACATATATCAATAATTTAAAATAAAAAAATAACCATTCTATAATTAATTAAAACATTTAACTATTAAGAAAAATTAAAATGTACATTTTGCAATACAATAAATACAACAGTAGGGAAAATGTTGGGTAGCAGAATAATTAAATTTACTATTCCAACTCCAGTGAGTGCAACAGTAGGGAAAGTGTTGGATAATGGAGGGGTAAAAATTACTATTCCCACTCCAGTGAGTGCAACAGTAGGGAAAGTGTTGGATAGCGGTGGGGTAAAAAATACTATTCCCACTCCAGTGAGTGCAACAGTAGGAAAAGTGCTGGATAGCGGAGCAGTAAAAATTACTATTCCCACTCCAGTGAGTGCAACAGTAGGGAACGTTTTGGATAGCGGAGGGTTAAAAATTACTATTACCACTCCAGTGAGTGCAACAGTAGGGAAACTATTGGATAGCGGAGAGGTAAAAATTACTATTCCCACTCCAGTGAGAACAACAGTAGGGAAAGTATTGGATAGCGGACAGGTAAAAATTACTATTCCCACTCCAGTGAGTGCAACAGTAGGGAAAGTATTGGATAGTGGAGAGGTAAAAATTATTATTCCCACTCCAGTAGGTGCAACAGTAGGGAAAGTGCTGGATAGCGGAGGGGTAAAAATTACTATTCCCACTCCAATGAGTGCAACAGTAGGGAAGATGCTGGATCGCAGAGGGGTAAAAATTACTATTCCCACTCCAGTGAGTGCAACAGTAGAGAAAGTGTTGGATAGCAGAGAAACTAAAAATTACTAATAACATTTAAACAATAGAAAACTTTTAATTAATCTTAAAAATAAATGAACAATATTTAAAAAATATCTGATTAAATATATTAAACATTAACATGAAATATATTAATTACATATAACAAAAAGGTACAAATATTATCTAAAATAAATTAATAAATACATTTATAAACAATATTTATTTAAAAGAAGCAAATATTAACAAACAAAAAAATATTTAAAACAAAAATGTATTTATTTTATTTCCAACCCTAAAACACCACACCAATATAAAAAAACGTCAACATTTTTATTTAAATTTATTTCTATAATTAACATAATTAATAATGAATTTAAAAAATATTATTAATAAAAAAATAAACATTCATTGAATACACATTCTTTAACACTATAATAGGCACAACACACACCTAAAATGAATTACACAATTACCATAATTGATTCCTAATTAATTAATTTATATTAATTAACAACTAATTATTAATTCTTCAATGAAAAATAAATTACTTCCCACCCTTTCCACCATTTACACCTATAAACACCACAACACACACATAAAATTAATTACACAATTACTATCATTAATTAGTAATTAATTAATAAAAAGTAATTAACAACTAATTATTAATTCATCAATTAAAAATAAACTTCCCACCATTTACACCTATAAACACCACAACACACACCTAAATTAATTTACACAATTACCATAATTAATTGCTAATTAATTAATTAAAATTGATTAACAAATAATTAATAATTCATCAATTAAAAATAATTACTTACCACCCTTCCCACCATTTTCACCTATAAACACCACAATACACTCACACCTAAAATTAATTACACAATTAACATAATTAATTGCGAATTAATTAATTAAAACTAATTAACAACTAATTATTAAATAATTAATAATACATTAATTTACACATTTAAGACTATAACATCTCAATTCAACAAATATTAATAAATTTAAAAAATTCAATAAATTTAATAAAATTAAATTACTTCCAACCCTATTCCCCTATAAACCCACAACCTGCTACGGAACTAAAAACGCAAAATTCAATTAAAAAATTAAATAATAACTACTAAAAATAATAAATACATTTTATATAATCAAATTACTTCCCACCCTATTCCCCTATAAACCCACAACCCGCTACGGAACTAAAAACGCAAAATTCAAATTAAAAAAAATTTACCTACTAAAATGTTAACACATATAATAAAAATACAAACAATTCTTATACAAAAAATACATACATCACACACACAAAATATATACTAAAATACATAAGATTAATAAAAATCGATATTTTTAACATCTATATTTTTGCAAACGATATTAAACACTTCGATATTTTTTAATTCGATATTACTTACCTAAAATTGATATTCTTGACCACGAGAATTTGTCTGTCAATAATCTTGACCCACGATATTTTTGCCACGATATTTGTGCAATTCGATATTTTTGACTCAATATTTTGTCTCTGCCCCACTCATTATAGGCAAGAGGTGATTTGACACTTGCAACAGACCACCACTATTTACCTTAAGGTTGCAGCTAAGCACTGTCTGTTAGGCATCATCTCGTGCCCCAAGGAGGCTAGGGTACAATATAAATTTGCACAGCTGGGGCTCCTACTGGCCAAGCAGTGAGTGCCTATCTGCTGGATGTCTACCCTCAGGTCCACGAAACTGGCATGGTCCAGGGACCTGGAGGAATGGGCATGGGTGGAGCTGAGGCGCATGAAAGAGGTTTGCACTGATGAGCACCTGGAGGATGATTGCAGAGAGTGGGAGAGCATACTGCATGGAATGACAGAGGTGTTTGGGGACGCACCCACTGCTGCAGCGCTGGATGGGGAGGACTGACCCTGATGGGACGGGGGCGCGTCCACCACGACGAGGCAGTACAAAACTTGCAGTACACTGCTGCTGACTTGCAGCGAACTTGGCAGATGATGATAGCAGGTCAGTAAGCACTGATCATGGACTCAGTGCTAAGGAGACCTGCCATACTATTGCTCAATTTGGGTAGTGACTGACACAAGGGGGAGGGGGACGTGCGCAGAACTCAGTGGTGAAGAATTACTGATTACCTTTAGGGATAACTGTATGCCCACCATGAATTGTATGTTCGGCGCTCTATCATAACTGCAAGTTACATGCCATCAGATTGCCAACAGTGACCATGCCACTATTTGCTTTATGTTGTGTGTTTTTCTTGCAAAAATGAAAATGAAACAATAAAAAATAAAAAAAGTCTAAGTCACAGCTGTTAAGTAATGTATTCATTTTGTATTCAGTCAAGCTTTGGGAAAGCCAATAAGTCTGGCATTGGCTGCCAGCCTTTTTGTTTTCTACTCCAGATTTCTTTATTAAGTTTAGTAAGGCACAAAGTATACATTGACCACGATATCATTGAATGCAACCACAATTACATTCAAGACTGCTATTGACAGATTCGTAAGAGAAACAAACAATCAAGTGGATTAACCATGTCAATTGAACAAAAAAGTCTCAGCGAGTCAAGTGCCCAGTTTAAACCGCCCCCTCCAAATACCCCACAAGGAAAAAGAAGATATTACAGTGCATGAGTTGGATTACTGAAGTAGCTAATGCTATGGGAGGAGCCCCGACCAGCAGGGTTGGGAAGGGTTGCCAGGCTGGCCTTCAGAGTCACAGGGTTAGCTCCTGTCTCGTGGGGTCTCAGACTTGGAAGAGATGGAGCGTTCTAGGACATGTAGGGCAGGAGAAGAGAGACAGGCCTCTTGAGAGAAATTGCACTAATGGACCACATATAAAGTCATAGCTTTTCTGAGTCTCTAGGAGGACATCTGCCATCCGCTCCATGGTTAGGCCCTGCCAGAGGCGGGCATGCCACTGCGACATTGAGGGGGTGTTGGTTTTTTCCAGGCTTCAGCTAGAGCCATCTTGGCTGCCCCTAAGCCCAACCATAAAATGGAGCGGTCCCCTGCTCGATGTTTAAGGGATTCGTCTTTTAGTCCCAGTAGAACAAACTCTGGAGTCTTCAGGAGAGGGTAAACCAAGACATCTTTCATTTGTGCCAGTATCTCAGACCAGTAGGATTTGATTGTGGGACAGTCCTACCAAATATGTTTAAAATTTCCTAATAGACCACAGCCCCTCCAGCATTGTTCAGATGTGTCTGGGTAAATCTTGAGTTTTACCAGATATAACTACCAATCATATAGCACTTTGTGGTGAGCCTCTCTTAAGCCCAGTGAGTGACTGAATCTGGGAATGTCCCTCCAAAGTTTGTGCCAGTGTTCTACAGTAATCATTGTTTCTAGTGTCTACTCCCGGAAAGCCATATGGTGAGAAGTGGGTGTCTAAGCAGTGGAAATCAGGAGTGAGTAGAGGAAAGAAATACAACCCTGTTGCACACCTCTTCTCCTTACAAATTTCTCTATGGAGGATAGTTCCCTGGTGGCTGCTTGCCTGAGCTCTGGATGGAGTACCCAATTTTTTTATTGAGTGTAATGGTATTGCTCCAGGGTTGGTAAATTAAAGTTGCGTCAACAATTATCAAAGGTAAGAATGTCCACCCATGAAATAGATCATGTATAGTAAGACAACCTCCCTTCCATCATAAATCAAAAGGACCCGGCAATAGCACCAACTTTAAGGCTGCATTAAAGTATACAGGGGTGTAGGGAGAAGGGAACGTCGCACAAGCAGTAGATCGATTCACCACATCCCAGACCTTAAGAGCGGTTTTGGTCAGAGTACTTAGATAATCATTTAGTGGCATATCATGCTTTGGTTTCCATAGTACGTCTGCGATGGATCTTCCAATCAATGTTCTGTCCATGTGGCGCCAATGTTTGTCTGATTCACTCTTTAATCATTCAAAGATCACTGGCAATTGAGACGATTTATAGTGTAGTGAAAAAACAGGTAAGGCCAGCCCCCTGTATCTCTGGGTAATATCAACACCTTGTAAGGGAATTTAGCTCTGCGATCCTGCCAAATATAGCGAGTCATAATAGAGCGAAGGGAGGAAAAGAACTTCTGGTCGACCTCAATGTAGAAGTCTTGGCAAAACTGACAGTTTTACTGCATTAATACACCAGAGCGAGTTTAAATACCAGTGTTTGAGATCAGCTTTTAGCTGGTGCAAGAGAGGAGGGTAGTTCACTCTGTATAAGTTTGCCACTTTTGGGGTGATCTTTATCCCTAAGAGTGATTTCTTTCTCAACCCATTGGAAGGGGGTGAAAGGTGCTATCTTCTCCATCTCACTTGCAGGTAGGGTCAGGTTGAGGAGAAAGGATTAATGAAGATTAATACGAAAAACAGCTACTGTTTCGTAGGCTCGTAGTTCAGTTTGCAATGCTGTCAGAGATGTCTGAAGGGAAGTGAGGGACATTAGCACATCATCCACGAACATGGAAACTTTGTGATCCATTGAGCTGAAAGACAGCCTGTGGATTGAGGGCACTGCCTGCATGCATTCTAGCTGCTCGGAGCTCAATACTGAAGGCAAATAAAAGTGGGGAGAGGGGACACCCCTGTCTCATGCCACGTTCCAGGCTGAAGAAAGTCAGAGGCAGTCCCATTTACCAACACTCGGGACCATGGGTGGGCGTAGTTGGCCTGTACAATAGCTATAAACCGGTCACTAAATCCAAAGCGACACAATGTATGGAAAAGGAAGGACCAACCCACCCAGTTGAAAGCTTTCTCAGCATCTGATGCCAGAAACACAGCCGGGATATGCTTTTTAGTAGCTTTTTCGACGAGGTGGACCACCCTTCTCAGACTGTCATGAGTTTGTCGCCTCTTGAAAAAAACAGACTGATCTGGATGGATCAATTCCGGCATGATGTCTTCTAGCCTATTGGCTAGTATCTTTGTATATAGTTTGGAATCTAGATTAAGCAAAGCAATTGGTCTTTAAGACGCACAAAAATGGGGATCCTTCCCTGGCTTTCGGACAACAGAGATCAAGACCTCACCCATTGTCGGGTTCACCATGCGAGCTTCGGCCACATAGTTCAATAAAGCTGTCAAATGCAGTACCAAATCTGAGCTAAAAGTTTTACAAAATTGGGCGGTGAACCCATTGGGTCCCGGTGATTTATGTAATTTAAGAGCGTCAATGGCACTCTGGACTTCAACTTCCCTTATGGGATCTTCCAAGCTCTCATTTCAGGCGACTAACACCTGGGGCAGGTCCACTCCCGTCAAGTAATCCAACTGCCCCGTAACATCTGTGGAATCTGAGGTTCATAGATGTTTATAAAAGTCTTGAAATATTTGAGGTGTCCCCTTTTCAGTAGCGATGCCTTTCCCGGAGTCCCAAGGAAGTTGGTCTATGTATTCTTTTTCTTGTTTGACTTGCAGTTGTCGCACCAGATGTGATCCCACCTTGTTTTCCTGTTCATATGAGTCTTTTTTTAAAGACGCAGCAGGGTTAATTCTACCCTATTGATGTAGATGGCATTGAATTTCCCTCGTAAGGCCGTAACCTTCAGTTGTAAAACTTATTGGGTGATTCTTTGTGAGCTTGCTCAGCAAATTGAAGTTCTGCCTCAAGTGCCTGTTGATCTTGAGCCATTAGCTGAGTGAGGGTGGTCATCAAGGAAATACATTTCTCTCTAATAATTGCCTTAATGGCATCCCATGTTGTGGAGAGGTTAGTGTCTCGGGGATTGTTCATTTTAAAGTAGTCCCTAATTGCCTTATGTATTTCATCTCAAAAGAGACAATCCCACGTGAGGGGGGCAGGAAAGAACCAACTCCGAAATCTGGATTTCGGAGCGAGACACTCCAGGATAACCTCCACTTGAGCATGATCTGAGAGTGCAATGGGGTGAAAACTGGCATTCATAATAGTGTGTTGAATGGATTGGTTAATGAAAACATAGTCCAATCTAGAATGTTTGCAGTGGGAGCGAGAGAAAAAGGTATAGTCTAGGGTTCTAGGGTGCACAGTTCTCCATGCATCTATCAAATTGAGGTGTCAGAATGCTTGTTTCGCAGCCTTGGAGAAGGTACCTGTGTGTGTGCTGTGGGAGTGTGTACTATCTAAGGCGGAATCCCATGTAAGGTAGAAGTCCCCCACCAAGATGATATCTCCTACTGCAAATCAACCAAATAGGGAAAGTAAGTAGTGAATGAATTCAGACTGTCCTGAGTTTGGTGCATATATCGAGGCCACCGTGCACTTACACCCCGTAATGTTCCCTTTGACCGTTATTATTCTCCCCTCTTTGTCAGTCTTGCTGCCTGTGATTTGAAATTTTAAAGAAGAGTGAAAGAGGAGGGCCACTCCAATATGCTTAGCGGTGGCTGACGATTTGTATATCAAGGGGTATGCCTTGTGTCTTAGACAGTGGTCCTCACTACACTTGAGGGGTGTTTCCTGTAATGCTATTATATCGAGTGTCCGATCAAGGATGTATTTCCAGAGTTTGTGGTGTTTAAATGGGGAATCATGCCCTTTCACGTTCCAGGATAATGTGCTTAGTACCATGGATGGATTGGAGAACGACAGCCCAGACCCGGTGGGTGCCAAAGTATAGTCTTGCGCCCATCTCCCATGCCACACACCAGCCCAGTAGTACAGACTCCCCTCATACCACCTCCGCCCTCCTGTCCACTTCCGCATCACGTCACGTCATGTTCATTTTTGCAACAACATCAATAACAGTAAAACTTTAAATCTTGGGAATCTAGTCTCCCTACAACATTGTAAACTTATGTCAGACATATTAGACTCTGGCCTTTTGGACACAAAGCTGCTATCATATTCTGCAAGATGCCTTTGAGTAGCAAAGTAGCCTGGCGATTGGCATTAAATCATCAGTGCAGAGAAGTACTAGACAGGTTAGAGAACCAATTAATAACCGCTGGAGTCGCACCAGACCCTTGGCTCAATCTTTATGACTGTGGATCTCTGAAGTGGACCCTACTTGCCACATTGAGAGTTCGGACCCTCGGCTAACATTTACTGGAGCTCTGCTTTCCAGTGCTTATTGATCATGGTCAATGATCTGCCACTTTCAGTCTATCCTAGGTCCATCATTTGCCATGCTGTTTCACTCTTCGCTGCGACTGCCATTGTCCATAGGAAGAGGTGCTCGATGTTCCAACAGAGGCCTCTCCTGTCTCACTCTCTAACCTCTGGCCTTCAGGAAGCGACACCCCCAGCAGGACTGCCGCTTCCTCCAGTTCCACAAAGTGGTGTGACTTGTTTTGGTAATCAAAGGAGAGTCCGAATGGGTAGGGCCATCTATATTTGACATGATCTTTGCTTAGTTGGTCAGTCACTGACTTAAATTGCAGGCGTTGTGCCAGAGTGGCAGGGGCAATGTCCTGGAAGTGTGAGCACATAACTCCTTGAAACAAGACTGATTACTGTTCCCGGGTCACTTGTAGAATCATTCCACCTCCTGGCGCCAACGGACTGACCCTATGTACTTGCTCCAGCCTCACTTCAGTACTGTTCTCCCCCAGGAGCTTGGAGAACAAGCTCACCACAAATGTCTCTAGATCCGGTCCTTTGAACCCCCTGCTCCAGACCTCAAATCCGCAGCAGCGGCTCCTACGCTATGGCGGAGGAGCATCCGCCCCCTGCCAGCACTCTCAAAAACGTGAAGAAAACGTTAATAAAACGGGTTTAAAACCTGTTTTATTATCGCTTTATTTTTCTTGTGCCGAGTCTTGGGAGTGGGGCCAGGGTGATGACATGCTGGAGGGGGTGTGGTGGGCACGGCCTTCACTGCGCTTGAGGGTTTGGCCGGCTGTCTCAGGCCAGCCAAACCCACAAGTACATTGAAGCTCTCTCCAACCCTAGCTGTGTAGCCGGGTTGGAGAGAGCAGGCACAGGCTCCCAGTCTGTCTGGGAGCGCAAATCATCGGTGCTCAGGCCAATCCTGAACCTGCTCTCATGAATGAGAGCAGCTTCAGGATTGGGCACAGGGAAGTCTGGGAGCCTGTGCCTGCCTGCAGTGGAGAGGAGAGGAGCAGAAGAGCATGATCTTAGAGGGCAGCAGATAAGTTCTTTTTTATTTTTTTTATTTGTCTCTGTCGTCGTCACCCCACTGCTTCACTGGAGGTGGCGTTGGTGCGGGAGTCCTGTGCTTCCGTCAGAGTAAAATAACTTGACACCCTGTTTTACTGTATGACTGTGCTTTTTTCACAGGCATAGAGGCTGCAGGATAGCGCAGAACAGGGGACTCCAGGGTCCTGATGAGTGAATCATGTCACCGGATACTAGGCCCGGCAGTAAACTCTGCTCCGCTCGCGGAGTCTGTGGAATTCAGGCACTCCATGGAGGTGCACGGAGTTCCTGAATTCCGCCTTCCAGGCACGAAGCAGAGTTTTTTTTCCGGCGCACACTCATGATTTGTTTTGGCGCTTGCTTGCGTTTGCCACGATACTCTCAGGCCGCTAGCGAGCACGCGCAAAAGTTTGCGCCCACGCACATGGCTTCCGGCCGCGACGGCGCCAATGTAGTGCCGATCGCAGTCGGACCACTTCAGTAGCTTTTGTGTTCGAGAAGCAGCAAAGAGGCTTTTTGAGGGGATTTTCATCTCAAGCGGACCGTTAAAGTTGGTTTTTTGTGGAAAAGCCTTTTAAAAAAAAAAAAAACAATTCCAACAGGAAGGAAGTGCCCCAGAGACTCCAACTTCCTGTTCCTATTCAGCAGGCTCCTCCCAGTGCTTTGTCCTTCTCCTGGTTACTTTTCATTTCAATTTGAAGCTGGAAGGATCACTCTCCTTGTCTGCTGCATATGTGCCATTGGATTTAAGGACTTTACATTTGAGATTTCACAAGTAAGTTAAAAAATTCTTATATGCACCAGTATTTAATTGTACTTTTATTCGATTTTTTAAAGTTATTGTGGTGGGTGGCCTGCATTTTTTCAGTAGGGGCCTAGCTATATTGTTCTTGTTCTTTTGTAAAGGAACAATGTTGCACAGTTCAGTACATTTCCTCCATGTTTGTTAAATTTGCAATATTTATTTATTTTACTATGTGGCCTAGTCGGCCAAGGGGCCATCCAGTAGGCCCAGGCAGTGCTATTCATGGGTCCATGAAACAACTTTTTCTGTGGTATGTTATTTAAAAACATTATTTAGGGCTGGGATGGCATTGAATTAAATTAAAAATGTGGTGTTTTTTTTTTGTATTTCATGGTTTTTTCTGTGTAAGAAAAGTGTATATGTGAGATAATATTTGATGCCTTGGGAGGATGTGTGTTGTTTTTTTTATAGCTCAGTTAATTTTTGTTTTTGACATTGCTGAATTAATGGTAGTGTGTTCTTCAGTATTACTGTGCCTCCTTTGTCTGTCCAGTGTGTGTGTTTGCCATAGGCCACCATTGATTTGTCTTTGTTCTCCATGCAATGTGGCCTATTTTGTGCATCCAGCCAGTGTGCCTTTGCCATAGGCTTGCATGTGTTCTTTGTTCCCCATGTCTCCTTGCTTGCTGTTGTTGTTTGACCATCCATGTGGCACTGGCTGTCAGCCGTTTTGTGCATCCAGTCAGTGCTCCTTTGCCATAGGCTTGCATGTGTTCTTTGTTCCCCATGCCCCCTTGCTTGCTGTTGTTGTTTGACCATGTGGCACTGGCTGGCAGTCATTTTGTGCATCCAGCCAGTGTGCCTTTGCCATAGGCTTGCATGTGTCTTTGTTCCCCATGCCTCCTTGCTTGCTGCTTTTGTGTGACCATGTGGCACTGGCTGGAAGCCATTCTGTGCATCCAGCCACTGTGCCTTTTCCATAGGGTTGCATGGATGGATGCGATATCAGTTTAATAATATGCTTGAGGATCATTGTAGTATGTATATTAAGAATATGATTTTGATGAACAGTGCTTATATATTACATGCATTTTTTGTATTTTTTATTTTTCACCTCTTTGCCTCATAATAGGTTTCTTCTCATCCTCCCATAATTATTGATTATTGTTTTTTTATTTAACATTTTTATTTTATCTTTGTAATTTTATTTATTTCATTTTTTAAATTTATTTATCCCCCGAAAATTAAAAAAATGTTAATAGTTAGTTTTTCATTTTGCTTCAATCAGTCCATCCATCCCTCCATCCATCCATCCAAAGCAGCCCACAGTAGTCCTCCTCGACCTCTCAGCAGCGTTCGACACAGTCTCTCACCGCACCTTAATACGCAGACTCCACGACGCAGGAATCCAGGACAAGGTCCTCGACTGGATCCGCTCCTTCCTCTCCGGCAGAACGCAGCGGGTCAGACTCCCCCCTTTCCTCTCGGACCCTACACCGACCACCTGCGGAGTCCCCCAGGGCTCCTCCCTCAGCCCGATGCTCTTCAACGTCTACATGGCTCCACTCGCCCCCATCGTCAGAACCTACGGACTCAACATTGTGTCATATGCAGACGACACCCAACTCATCCCCTCCCTATCCAACGAACCCAACACTGCCAGACACAACTTTCGAGAAGGCATGGAAGCCGTCGCCAAATGGATGAAAAACAGCTGCCTACAACTAAACACCAACAAAACAGAAGTACTCCTCATGGGCCCAAACCCCGACGCCTGGAGCAACACCTGGTGGCCCCCTGCCCTCGGAAACCCGCCAACCCCCACGGACCACGCACGCAACCTGGGAATCATCCTGGACTCCGAGCTCAAAACGGACCGCCAGATCAACTCCGTCTCGTCTTCCTGCTTCCACACCCTCCGCCTCCTTCGTAAGACCTTCAAATGGATCCACCTCGAACACAGAAAGACCGTCACTCACGCCCTGGTCACCAGCAGACTCGACTACGGCAACGCACTTTAGGCCGGAATTAACAAAAACCTCACCCGCAAGCTACAGAACATCCAGAACGCCGCCGCAAGACTGGTCCTCAACCTGCCAAAACACTGCCACATCTCCCAGCACCTGCGCACACTCCACTGGCTACCCGTCGAGGCGAGAATCACCTTCAAGATACTCACCCACGCACACAAGGCCCTCCACGACACCGGACCAGCATACCTGAACAGCCGACTCAAATTCCACGCACCCCAAAGGACCCTACGATCAGCCCAGCTCTCCTACGCCGTGGTCCCCCGCACCAGAAAGACCAGATCAGGAGGCCGCTCCTTCTCCTTCCTCGCGGCCAAAGCCTGGAACGCCCTTCCGCTCCACCTCAGACAGACAACATCGCTCCCCATCTTCGCAAGAAACCTCAAAACCTGCCTCTTCGACAGACCCCCTCCTTAATAGAATGGATCCTGCACCCCCTAACCCTAGCGCCTTGAGACCCTCACGGGTGAGTAGTCACACTTAACAAACTCCTGATTGATTGATTGATTGATCCATCCATCCACCATAGGCGCACAGTCATGCAATAGCATTCAGTTTTTTTTAGGTATAATTCCATTTCCTCCTGGACACCCTGGCTGCGGTGCACTACAGACACATCAGCATCATCCATTTTTTTTAATGATTATTCCATTTCCCCCTGGATCACATGGCCTGCCATAGGCGCATACTAACCTCCATTTTTTAAAAGATTATTGTTCCATTTAACCATGCAGTTCCGTGAGTGCCACAGGTGTCTCTTTTAGACTATATGGACATAAAGTAAAGAGCTCTATCTGTATATTGTGTTATATCCTGATGGGAAATTAAATTTTATGGTATGGTGTTCAAACTGCAACAATGCCAGATTTCACTAAATGTTTTTCTTGCTTGTTTGCTTTTAAGTGCACAAGAGAAGAAGACACATCACCCGCAGTACTGCCAAAAAGAAGGCCTGTACAGTAACGTCACATATCTGAAAGAAACAGTTCATTATAGATTCCTTACCTTAGAATTACCCCCAGGCGTCAGGCTGGATCCGGAGAATTTTTTCATCAGCAGTACTCCTGCGCGTCGAAAGATGGCGTCGGTCAGCTCTGCGTTCGTCGGGATGACGTCGCTGTAGCTACTAAGACAACGCCCTTGTGCGCTGACGTCAGTTCTTTCTTTCTCCGCGCCAGCGCAGATCCGGAGAGAGCGGTACCTCCAGTCACTTTTGACTGACTTTTTGATGACTTTTATCGACACCGTTTTTGAGGCTTCGACTCCTGCTGCACGTCAGGGATGCCCGGCTTCAAGGCTTGCGGTTCCTGTAGCCGACTGATGTCGGTGACGGATCCGCACCGCGTGTGCCTATTCTGCCTGGAGCGCGACCACGACCCCAAGTCGTGCTCCGACTGCCGGACCATGAATCCGAAGTCTTTGCGGGAGCGGCCCCGAAAGCTTCTCGAGGCCTGGCAGTTGGCTCCGTGCCGTTTGAGGTCCCGGTCGCCTATGAGGTCGAGGGACCGGTCGCAGAGTCACCATCATTCTTCTTCCAAGTCTTCGCACTCGGGTCAGGTAAGTCGAAGCACAAGAAGAAGTCGAAGAAGCATCGTCGCTCTTCGACTTCTCCCCTTCCGGCGGCCGACGCGACGAGGGATGCGGGTGGTGGCCCTCCCGCGGCTCCACGTGCGGAGCCCAAAGGGTCGACTCCGGGTTTCCCTCCCTTTCCGGGACCTGGAGCGACCCCTGCCCAGCTTCGTCAATTTTACGAAGCGATGCACGCCATCTTTGGGCAGCCCGACTCTGCCGGCGTGCCTTTGTGCCCCGCAGACTCGGCTGGGGGCCCTGGGCCTTCGACGCCGGTGGCTCCGGCCTCCGCACCGCAGGGTTCCCTTGAATCCAGGCCTGGATCCGGTCAACCTAGTTACACCTCCCCTAGCGCCGCTTCCACCAGCACCACGTCCGCAGCCGGCGTCGACCCCGGCCTCCATCCCGATATAGACACGGAGCCGGACCGGAGTCGACCAACGCCAGATCCGGCGCAGACGGGTACTTTTGTGCCCTTGTTCTACCCTGGCTCTTTTAGACCGGATTAGCAGCCAGAGGAGGGTGAGGAGGACTGGGAGGGGTCTGGAGACCCTTTAACTGACCAGTTAGGCTATGAACCGGACTGGAGAGAGGAACTGGGGGAAGGCAGTGGTCTGGATACCTCACCAGACCTTGACATGTCTCCTCCTACCATGGCTACGGAGGAGGGAGCGTACTTTGCAGTGGTGTTGCGTAGGGCGGCTGAGGCTCTCACCTCGAGCTACCTACTATGGCAGTCAGGACTAACCTCCTGACAGAGGTGCTTCAACCAGCAGCAAGCTCTTCGCAGCCCCTGCTGCCATTTAATGAAGCCCTGACCGACATCCTTTTGGGCACCTGGTCCAGGCCCAACACAGGGGCTCCTGTGGATAGGATTGTTGCCCGACGCCACCGCCCTGCCCCGGGCGACCCCACTTTCCTCTCCCAACACCCCACCCCTGAGAGCTTGGTGGTCCAAGCCTCCAACTCCAAAGGCGCATTCCCTAACGCACCACCTGATAGGGAATCCAAAAAGCTGGACCATCTTGGGAAGAAGATGTTTTCTTCCTCCAGCTTGGGACTGCGGTCGGTAAACACTGCATGTCTGTTGGGCCGTTACACCCACTCCGTGTGGGATACGGTGGCGCAAGTGCTGCCTCAGTGCCCGGAGGAGGCCCGGGCCATACTCTCCCGTGCAGTTGCCGAAGGGAGAGACGCAGCAAAGTTTACCATCCACTGTGGGCTGGATACCGCTGACTCACTAGGCAGGACGATTTCCACGTCGGTAGCCCTTCGACGCTACACCTGGTTGAGGTCGACTGGTTTTTCAGGGGATGTCCAATCCACCCTTATGGACATGCCCTTTGATGACCGTCGCCTATTCGGCGACAAGGCAGACAACGCGCTAGAGCGTTTTAAGGACTATCGGGCTACGGCCAGGTCCTTGGGCCTCTCCACCCCCGCCCTGCGCAGTCTGCTTTTTGCCTCTTTCGTGGCTATGGAAGGGGTGCTCGCCACGTTCTGTCCAAATCTACAGGCCAGCGCAAGCTGTTCAGCCCCTGCACGGCCGGGACGTGGGAACCACCGCCGTGGTTCTGGGGGCCAGCGGGCGGGCCAGTCCACCACAGCCCCCCCTGCAGCAGCCTCCAAACCCTCCTAGTCCGACCTTTCAGGGCCACCAAACGCCAGTGGGCAGCAGGATTCGCCATCACCTCCCCCACTGGCGCACCATCACGTCTGACAGGTGGGTTTTGCAAATAGTCCGAAGGGGCTACTCCCTCCCCATCGAGACTACCCCTCCATCCATGCCACCTCTGTACCATCACATGTCGGAGGATCATCTGGCCCTTCTCCAACAGGAAGTTTTGGCACTCTTGGCCACGGGAGCCATCGAGTGAGTTCCTGTCCCAGAAGTAGGTCATGGTTGCTATTCCCACTACTTTCTGGTGCCCAAGAAGGACAAAGGCCTGCGTCCTATCTTGGATCTCAGGAACGTCAACCGCTTCCTCCGGAAGGAGAAGTTCAAAATGTTGATGCTAGCTCAGGTCCTGTCTGCCCTCGGTCCTGGAGACTGGATGGTAGCGTTGGACTTGCAGGACGCTTATTTTCACCTCCCCGTCCTGCTGGCCCACCGGCGTTACCTGCGGTTCACGGTAGGCCATGAGCACTTTCAGTTTACCGTGCTCCCCTTTGGCCTTACCAGCGCCCCTCGGGGGTTCACGAAAGTGATGGCAGTGGTCGCAACTCATCTGCGCAGATCAGGGGTTCCAGTCTTCCCCTATCTCGACAACTGGCTGTTGAAGGCGGGCTCGCCCCCCACCTCCAGACTAACGCCGACCTCCTGCATTCGCTGGGGTTCTCCATCAACGTGCCGAAGTCACACCTGACTCCCTCTCAGAAGCTTCTCTTCATCGGAGCGGTTCTGGACACGACGCAGTTTCGGGTCTATCCTCCCGAACAGCGAGTCCGGGATATTCGGGCTATGATTCCGATCTGTCAGCCTCTAACCCGGGTTTTGGTCAGGATGACCCTCAGGCTACTGGGACTGATGGCATCCTGCTGGTGGACCATGCCAGATGGCATATGCGGGCTCTGCAGTGGGACCTGAAGTTCCAGTGGGCACAACATCAGGGAAACCTGTCCGATTGCGTCCAGATCTCCGAGGACACTGCACACCAATTGCAGTGGTGGCTAAGGAACCAGGATTGGGTCGACGGCAGATCACTCTCCCTTTCCCAACCAGAGTTCACAGTGTTGGTGACCAATACATCACTTCTGGGATGGGGCGGCCACATGGGTGAGGCGGAGATCAGAGGCCTCTGGTCTCCGGCGGAGTCCGGGCTCCACATCAACCTTCTGGAGCTCTGTCGGGGGAAGAGTGAGTAGTGCAGGTGTTCACGGACAACACCACCGCCATGTGGTACTGCAACAAACAAGGCGGGGTGGGGTCGTGGACCCTATGTCAAGAGGCCCTCCACCTCTGGACATGGCTGGAACATCAGGGCATATCCCTGGTGGTTCAACACCTGGCAGGTTCGCTGAATGCCAGGGTGGACGAACTCAGCCGCAGGTGCATGATGGATCACAAATGGTGTCTCCACTCGGAGGTGGTGCAAGGTCTCTTTCGACAGTGGGGAGAGCCTTGGTTAGAGCTATAAGCCACCGAAGAGAACGCGCAAAATGTCAGCAATTCTGTGCGTTGGAATTTCCAAGGCGGCACTCGCTAGGCGATGCTTTTCGTCGTGAGTCGAGTTGCGGTCTTCTAGACGCCTTTCCACCTATACCACTTCTGCCCAGAGTGCTGAAGAAGATCAAGCGCGACCGGGCCCAAGTCATTCTTGTGGCTCCGGATTGGGCACGAAGAGTCTGGTATCCCGAGCTGCTACACATGGCCATCGATCTTCCGATCAGACTGCCTCTTTGGGAGGATCTTCTGTCGCAGCAGCAGGGGACGGTCCTCCACCTGAACCTGTCTAGCCTCCACCTCCTTGCGTGGAGCTTGAGCAGCAGCAGTTGACGTCATTTGACCTGCCTTCCGAAGTCTGTGATGTTATCTTGGCAGCCAGGCGTCCCTCCACTAACACGGTATACGCCTGTAGATGGAACACATTTGTGGCATGGTGCGCAGCAAAGGCTGTGGATCCCCTTTCTGCCCCTCTTTCTGAGGTTCTCTTGTTCCTTCTTTCTTTGGCCCAGCAGGGCTCTGCTCTGGGCCCTCTTAAGGGCTACCTCTCGGCCATTTCAGCCTTTCTTAGGCTTCCTGATCAGCCTTCTCTTTTCAAGTCCCCTGTTGTAAATCGCTTCCTAAAGGGCATTACTCATCTTTTTCCTCCTATTCCCTTCTTAATGCCTCAGTGGGACTTGAACTTGGTTCTGACTTACCTTATGTGCGCTCCTTTTGAGCCACTTCATAACTGTCCTCTTTGTCTTCTTACCGTAAAGACTGCTTTTCTGGTTGCCATCGCCTCTGCTCGCAGGGTGAGTGAGCTTCAGGGTCTTTCTTCAAAACCTCCTTTCCTGGCTGTTCATCCGGACAAGGTTGTACTAAGAACCAGACCTTCCTTTCTTCCCAAGGTGGTTACTTCTTTCCACATTGGCCAAACCATCACTTTGCCCAACTTCTTTCCGCCTCCTTCAAAAGAAGAAGAGAGGCTCCACCGTCTGGATACAAAACGGGCGCTTTCCTTTTATTTGGATCGTACCAAACAATTCCGGGTGGATGATCAGCTCTTTGTGGGCTACGTGGGCGCTAAGAAAGGTCGGGCCGTGCACAAACGGACCATCTCTAGGTGGGTTGTTTTGTGCATTAAGGCTTGTTATTCCTTGGCAAAGAAGGAGCCTCCAGTGGGGCTGCGTGCCCATTACACCAGGGCGACCGCAGCTACTACAGCTTTGGGACGAGGAGTCCCCCTTAATGACATCTGTCAGGCAGCTACGTGGGCATATCTGCACACGTTCACTAGACACTACTGCCTGGACAGCCAAGTCCGGAGAGATGGCTTCTTTGGCCGTTCTGTTCTCCAGGACTTTCTGGTGTGAACTTGGTTTGCAGACCCACTTCCGGGGTTGGTATTGCTGGGGTATCTATTCTAAGGTAAGGAATCTATAACTAACTGTTTCTTTCAGATGAACAACTTACTTACCTTCGGTAACAATATATCTGTAAGAAACATAGGTTAGTTATAGATTCCTTACCGCCCCACCCATCCTCCCCGTTCTGCGAACTGATTTCTAGGGTCAGGGAATCCCTTTCAGGGCCCTAGTTTTGTACACCAGTGGTCAGTGTCTTTCATGGCTCTGCGCTTCTGGCGTGGAATGTCGTGTAAAAGAACTGACGTCAGTGCGCGAGGTCGGCGTCTAAGTAGCTACCGTGACGTCCTCCCGGCGACCACGACGCCAACGACGAACGCGGAGCCGACCGATGCCACCTTTCGACGCGCAGGGCTACTGCTGACGAAAAAATTCTCCGGATCCAGCCTGACGCCTGGGGGTAATTCTAAGGTAAGGAATCTATAACTAACCTATGTTTCTTACAGATATATCGTTACCGAAGGTAAGTAACTTGTTCGTCAGTCCTCCAATCTCTTCTGCTTGTGCAGCCTAGTGCCAACTGAGAGCTTTAAGATGGCCCCAAAGAAAGTTGCTGCCAAGAAAGTGCTCAGTGAGAAAAAGCAGTTTTCAACAAGTGGCGTGTCGGCCGAAACGTTTTTCAGACAACGCTGTGTGCTTGCCGCACCGGCCTCCGGGGAGCAAGCTGGGAGGAGAACTCCCACATCAGCAGCCCCACCCCAACCTAAGCTCAAGACCATGTCTGTCAGTGAGGCAGCCACTGCAATCATGGTGACGCTGACGAGCAGTGATGTTGAATTTGATTTGTCCCTTTCACAAAATAGTACCCAATTGTTTCAGGGAACAGAGCAAAGTGGACAGCAGCCGCAGCCAACAATAGTACATCTTCCTGATGTTGGAGTCGAACTGGAGGTCGAGCTTCCTGCCGACCAAGAACCTCCTCTTTTAGAATCATTGGCTCCCAGACCTCCTGGAAGGAAAAGGAAGGGTACTACTCCACCATCTTCTTCAAGCACCACTTCAGATGATGATGATAGGGATGTGGCATGGCCCCAACAGAGTCCTGGAGATGCCAGAAGAGGCAAGGGAATAGAAAAGTTCCTGAAAGCCTTCGCATTATGGAAGGGGATGATGAGGATGACGACGGCGTGCCAGTTATTGTGGAAGGTGACACAGAGGAACCTGACATTGCTTTTCAACCTGCTCCGATGGATGTGGCACAGGTAGCACCACTAGCTCCCATATTTGCAGAGCCCTAGCTAAGACCTGACTAATCACTACCTCAGTAAAAGTATACACTGCAGAGAGGAAATTGACGACACACCCACCTACCTCACACACACCTACCTCCAGTTCTTCTTTGGGATTTGGCAGTGGCACAGTAAAAAAGTACTACTCCCCAGTTTGGGACTTCTTTATGGTTAGCACACAGGTGGAGCACATTGTAGTATGCAGCATTTGCAACACTGTTAGTCAAGGTAAGCCTGGTTCACATTATGGTACTGGAGACCAAACAACCAATATTAAAAAACACCAAGCAATCCGGTGGGAGAAGCACCTTAAAAAAACTGCTGAACATGGTTGTGGTGGTGAAGGTGAGGAGAGCCTGGGAATATCAGCTACAAGTCCAATGATGGTGGTAGGTGATGATGAGGAAGAAGAGGGTTACATACTCACACAAAGCAGTCCTGGTCCCAGAAGTGCACCAGCAGAATCACTCATCTTAGCAACTTCACAATGGCACAAGAAGACTCTGAGTGAGAGGGATATACCACGGCATACAGTGACTGCCTGACCACGACACGCATTGAGTC
The DNA here is from genome assembly GCA_963921515.1 of Calotriton arnoldi. NCBI lineage: Eukaryota > Metazoa > Chordata > Amphibia > Caudata > Salamandridae > Calotriton > Calotriton arnoldi. Next base: position 1,169,061 of record CAWUFW010002413.1, on the reverse strand, counting down.
TGCCACCACCTACTTCTCAAAAGTTACCTGCGTCAGTGGCCCCAGAAAAGAAGAAAAAGTACAGGCTACTATTACGGGCATGCTTAAGCAGGAGGGGGCCCTACGTCCGAAACCACCCAGTGGCACCTTTGTACAATTGGAATCTGGCAAAAATGTTAAGCTCTTCCAATTTTCTTTTGTGGAAGGAGTGGGATTCTTAAAATTTGTTACAGCCATCTGCCTGAAATGGAAGGTTCCAAGTCGGACCTTGCTTTGCCAGAGTTGCTGTTCCAGTGCTGCATCATGATGTGCTGCAACTGTTTGGACAAGCTTTGCAGCAAAGTGTTGTACACAATATCCACCTAACGACAGATGTGGAACAGTTGTCTGGCGACTGATTACATGTGCATCACTGCACACTGGATCTCTTTTGCGGGGTTAAAGCAAAAGATATCTTGAGGTCTTGGCCATGAAGAATGTTTTAGGAACGTTTGGCGGTATGCAACAGTGGCCACGTTCGCCATGGTGAAATCACATACAGCTGTGAAAATCTTGGGCAAATTTAACAGCAAGGTGTCTGAATGGCTGCGACCCAGAGGCCTCAGAATTGGGTTTGTTGCCACGGACAATGGCAGTAACATAGTCAAGGCCAGGGCAGACGGTGGCTAATTTAGGGTCCTGTGCTTGGCCCATTGCATCAGTCTGGTAGTGCAAGACTTTCTCAAAAAAGAAGACATAGTCAGTGACATACTGACCACCTACAGAAGAATCTGCACTTATTTCAGCAATTCTTTTAAAGCCCTTAAGCGGTTGCGGATTATTCAGCATGCTAATAGAGTACCCCTTACAGCCCTGATACAGGAGGTGCCAACACACGTTGGAACTCGACCTATAACATGGTGCAATGTCTGTTTGAGCAGTGCAAACAGATCAATGACTATGTCATTCAAAGAGGATGAGATTCAGTTGGGAAAGCTATGACCTTGGATGCAGAGAAATGGGGCCTAGTCGAATGCCTGACACAAATGCTACTCCCTTTTGAGGTTTTCACATGGGAAGTTAGCAAGCAGGACAGTACGATGGGCCAAGATATCCCGTTGTTGCATCTGCTACAGGACGAGCTAAAGAAGGTGTCTGAAAGGTTCACCCTTGCAGGTGTGAACAAAAACACAGAAGAGTATGCCATGGTTCAGTGCTTACTCTTTCGATTGACTTCCAATGCAAGGCTGTAAGACATCATCTCATCCAAACAGTACATCTGTGCCACACTACTTGATCCACGGTAGAAACAAATTGTGCCTACTTTCATTCCTTTTTCTGAATGGGGTGTTTCAAACTACAAGATGTGGATTGTTGAGGAAGCCGGAGACCTTGAAGAACAATGCCGGAACTTAGAGTTCTACCCCACAGTTTTGGGGTGCCACCTTCAACTTCCAGAGAGGGCAGTCTTGTCTCACAGCAGCCAACAACACCATCAACCAGAACACCAGCAACAATAGCAACAGAAGGACTGGACTCAACCTCTTGCATTGTATTGGCATCAGTTGGCAGGGCGTGAGTCCAGTGCAAAGGCAATGGCAAAAGAGGCTGAGCAAGTGGCAGCACCAATGACCATCCAGAAGATGTTCCAGGAGTATCTGGATGATCCAAAAGAGGTAGATTTGGATCAAAACCCATTAATGTATTGGTATGGGAAGATGTGCCAATGGCCAGAGCTCAACAGACTGGCAATAAAGTATCTGGCTTGTTCTGTAACCCGGTGTGTCTGCTGAGCATGTGTCTCAGTGCAGCTGGTTCAGTAGTTACAGTGAGAAGGACCAGTCTCTCGCCTCAAAATGTGGCGAGATTGACTATGATCAAAATTAACCAACATTTCATACCACACAGTTACACCATTCAGGAAACAGCACAGGAGGAGGAGGATTGGTCAGAATCAAGTGTGTTAGCTGACCAACTTCTGGGTGAACCACATGAGTTTAAGGACAAACTCTGCTTCCCGGACAAGAGTGCCAATACCAAATTCCAATGTGTTGCCTGCATCAAAGATACAATTGTGTACCTACTACCTAACCTACACATGCTTGGATTGGAAGAGGTAACTGCAACTATTGCAACAGTGAGTGAGTTATTGTGAGTGATGATTCATGTGTTGGCAGACAGTGAGGGAGGGTGTTCAACTGTAATTTGTAAACTTGATTGAGATGATTTGCAATGTTCGGGGCCTGAATGATGGGTGATAATTTTTCTTGGAGGTGATTGGTCTTTACAAACTTACTTAGCAAAACTTTACTATACGGTTCACTCCTATGATCCTACTTTATTTCATCACCTAGAAGGGCTGCTCTTGAAGATCATTTGATTTACAAGACTGCCAAATTCCAATATGTTGTTGCATCAAAGAGAAGATACATTGTCTATCTACCACCATGCTTGTTTGGAACAGGTAACTATTGCACCAATGAGTGATATATTATTGAGTGATTGGGAGTGATGATGATTCATGTGGTGGCAGACAGCAAGGAAGGGTGTTTAACTGTAATTTGTAAACTTGAAAGAGATGATTTGCAATGTTTGTGGCCGCAATGATGGGAGATCATTTTTCCTGGAGGTTATTGGCCTTTATAAACTTACTTAAAGAAAATTAACCTGTACAGTCCACTCCTATGATCCTTTTTTTTCATCACCTAGAGGGCCTGCCCCAAAAGATTATTTGATTTACAAGACTCCCAAATTCCAATCAGTTGCTTGCATCAAAGAGGAGATACAATTGTCTACCTACGTGCTTGGATTGGAACAGGTAACTATTGCACCAATGAGTGATATATTATTGAGTGATTGTGTGTGATGATTCATTTGGTGGCAGACAGTGAGGGAGGGTGTTCAACTGTAATTTGTAAACTTGATTGAGATGATTTGCAAAGTTTTGGGCCCAAATGATGGGTGATAATTTTTCCTGGAGATGATTGGCCTTTACAAACTTACTTAGCGAAAATTAACTTGTACGGCCCACTCCTATGATCCTTCTTTTTTTCATCAACTAGAAGGGCTGCCCCAGAAAATTATTTGATTTACAAGACTGCCAAATTCCAATCTGTTGCTTGCATCAAAGAGGTGATACAATTGTCTACCTACCACCGTGCTTGGATTGGAACAGGTAACTATTGCACCAATGAGTGATATATTATTGAGTGATTGTGAGTAATGATTGATGATTTATGTGGTGGGAGACAGTGAGAGAGGGTGTTCAACTGTTATTTGTTAACTTGATTGAGATGATCTGCAATGTTTAGAGCCTGAATGATGGGTGATCATTTTTCCTGGAAGTGATTGGCCCTTTTACACTTAGCCAGATTTACTTGCGGGGTCCACTCCTTTTTCTGGTTCTTCATAGACCATACCACTCACTTTAGTTAACAAATACAAACCTATACAAAATACTGCAATTCTATTGCTATACTTGGTCTTCAACAGCAGTGCACTACACGTCTATCTTGCTCGGGTCGCGACTGGTACGGAGTTACTCGGAGTCAGGAGGAGGATGGAAGAACTCAGAGCGGAACTACCTCATGTACAGTTAGAAGAAAGAAGTTATTGACTTCAAAGGGAAACCATGACTCTGAGGCTTAGTACCTAGCTATGCGAAATGGAGATGGGTGCATTGATTTGGGAAATGCTGCTGAGTGTGTGCGTTGCACTGGTGGCAAAAGTGAAACTCTGAGTCCTCTTATTTTTTGCTCTGCCTCTGAGTCTTCTTGGTATACTAGTCATGAAACTTACCTTCCTTCTGTCCTTCTCCTTGACTCTACATTACAATACAGTTTCTGTTTTACAATCTGCAGGCCTTCTCGTCTCCTGCACGAACAAAAGGCGAAAACGGAGTTCAACATTCCTGCTTACCTACTGAACCAGTCCAGACAGGCACCCCAGACAGAGGGATGGACATTCCTTTAGGAGAATGCAGATGCACCACCTACTTTAGCAATACAGAATCATTTTTCTTTCAACAATCATATTTTTAGAACTGGGTGGGTTCACTCCACCATAATTTGATTTTTCAAGCCTAGGAGACAGAACATTTAGATATCTGATAGTTTGGGTCTCTGGGGCAGAAGGACTGTTTGCACTGCATTTAACTGTACTGTGCCATACTCATTCCTTTGTTTCGTTCCACAACAGATTGATGACTATGATGTGCTGATCATCATCCAGATGAATATTGTCCTTGTGCAGTGTTTGTCTTTGTCACACCTTTCCCCAAATTTCTTTTCCCATCCATTCATCAACCCCCTAACTCTCTTTCCCTGCGCTGTGTGATTTATTGAGGTGTGACTTAATTTACACCATAAATGGAACACACTTGGTGGCGCAGAAATCGTGAAAGCAACAGCAACTCTTGGGGAGAGGATGTGGCCTAACGACTAGGGCGGTCGATCTCAAATCTGAGAAACTGGGTTCGAGTCTCGGCAATGACGCTCAACATCCTGTGATTCTGGGCAAATCACTTGATCTCCCCGTGCCTAACAAAAATGAATGTGCCCTTGTGTAAATGCAACTGGTGCTCATGTAAAGCGCTCTAATATCTGATTCTTTCGGGTCTGGTTTGAGCTATATAAAACTCAGGGGAAAAAAACTCACTGCAGGATCTTCTATTACCTAAGCAGTAGCCCACTCAGGCCCCATTTACCCAACCACGCATAATGGTGACCCATATTTTAGATATAGAATAACATCAGTCATCAGCATCATCATTCAGACCTTGTGTTGCGTAAACACTTAACCTTGTTCACTCCAGACTTTGAGTCCACTTTTCATGACTCGAGGATTTTGTAACTTTAGTTTTGATTAAATAAAAGCTCCCCATTGCTCAGAAGAAATTACTACTATTGCTATGTTTTATTATTTTATCACTATCAGTTATTCTTTGTTGTATCATGTAGTAGTAATTCTTTGTAAAGCTATGATATAATTTATAACCCACTAACTCAGTGTTTTTATTTCCATTTAGTTGCTTGTGATTGATAATTCTTCCGATCAATACTAGAGTCGGAGCTCACCTGGGTGGGAGTGAAACTTCGCCTGTGAAGTTGTGATGCCTTCCCTGTTATTGTTTCATCTATATTCAGGTAAGAGATCTATGGAGTGAAGTGAACTAGTTAAGTTAGTAAGTAAGCAATTGACTGCTACTGCAGATAAGTAATCGTTTATCTAGGTTGTTGTAGGCAATATAGGTCATGACTTAAGGCAGCATCCCCCCTATTGGTCAAGCTAGTTGCAGAGGCACGTAACTAACTATAACTTATTAACTGGTATGCACTTTTATAAGCAGATTTTAAAAAACATGCTGCATAAAGAGGCAGCAGTGCAAAGTAAAAGTAAAACACAAATAAACTACTTTCGGCATAAATCGTGAAGAAATAAAATGTCCCCCCCTTTTTTTTTATTTACAAAATACCCACCCTCTCCACCCAGAATAGGCCCACTGCTCTCCCCTAATAATTTGACCCATCCTCAACCAATGTCCAAGCAAAAGTCCAAGAAGAAAACACCCAGTCCCAACTCCCTTCCCACCCTCTCCACTCACAAGTCCCTCCCATCAAAATAAACAATTTAAAAAAGGGCTGAAAGAGGACATTGTCCATTTTGGTCCAGAGCTGTTCCCGGCTCTGCTCTATCCTGTCTAGCCGGCTCTCCATTCGCCTCTCCATGCGGTCCAGCTGCTGCAGGATGGGCCGCAGCATAGTGCTCTGAGTGTCAGAGCGGGAGGGGACGGCAGCAGTTCTAGTCAGGGCCCCTGACAACTGGAGCCGGCTATGGAATGCTTGGGAGGCTGTGTCTGACTGGCTGTACTGGGGCCCGGCTCAGAGGCAGCTGTTTGAGTCTCTTCTTCATCCACCTGGACCACCAGCTGCCGATATTCCAGCTGGATGGTGTCCAGCCTCCACCGCCGCAGATGGGCCACTATCTTGTGCCTGCTGGGTGCTACGGGTGGACCAGCAGGAGTACCTATATCAAGAAAAACTAAAGAAAAAAGACAAATTGTAAACAATGCTCTGTGCAAACACTTGTTTAAAATTAAGTAGTGGGTGGCGCAGTAGCAGTACATTGCTGTTCTCCTAGGAGAATTGGAATTTGATGTGATTATGATTAGAAGAGTCACAGGGCCAATTTTCTTTTTACCCACACATGCCTCCCATAAAAAGCACTGACTGTCTGGCAGAAAAGAATTAAAGCAGAATGACATCAGATTAAAAAACAGTGATTTAATGTTTTTTTCTTTTAAAGGCTTTTCTAGTAACTAAACATACACTTTGAGTGGAAAAATAAAAATGTTACCTCTCATTAATGAGTAAGGCATTATGCACTATGGTGTGCAAGGTATTGTGCGGAATTAATGGAGGCATGCTAGCCAGTGCTTCAGGTACTCTGCTACTGTCTGCAGCTAGGGCAGCTATAGTTGACAATTATTTATCTTTAATTCCAATGGCCCTGTTCTCCATGACTTTCACTTTCTACCCTTACTCCAAAGAGGCAGATGAATAATAAATAAGATACTACGCCACACACATCATATATAATGCGGATATTATTATCCTGTTTGCCATAAGTAGACGGTGGAGTAAACTGCACTACAGGGACAGAAACGGGCCATATAGATAGTATTTGGCACGATTGTCACAGAGTATCCCTTACGCCAAACTTGAAATCAAATCAGGCACTTAGTCCCACTTTACTCATGGCCTTGCCCACCACCACAAATTATTTCCAACAAATTAATTTCCTGGGCAGTAAGGAAAGGAAACTTGACTTACTTTACTGCAGGATAAGGTAGAGGGATTAGGCGGGTAGGTAGAGCTTTTGCTACAGAATAGGGGGGTGTCACTGATCATCGATTCATCATGTGCCTGAGATTTGGCTTATTCAGTCACTGTAATAGACTAAATTGTCTAAAGGGAAAAATCTGAACAGGCGTAAAATAAATCTGTTATGGCAAACTATGAAATATATTTTGAAATCACTTCACATGGCATTAAAAATGTGGCACATACCAAGAATGGATTTTTCAATTTTTTGGTAGGCTGGGACGGAAGAACTTAGGAAAGAATAAAGGAGTGAAGTACTAAGAGGTGACTGAGTTGGTGAAAGGAAACACACCTTGTGTGTTCAGTTTACAATGCATTGAAAACTTTGTAAATGCTGTATTAACTGAAGCAAACACACATTGCACAGCCAAAACTGCAGTCACGAATTGAACCATACTGCAATGTCGGTCATGGGTGGCAAAATGCCATAGGCAGGGTGGGCGGTGATGAATGATGATGGGTGAGATACATATCTGCCTCACTTAACAAATACAGTGAGCCAAGGGGTTAGAACAAAAATTAAAATACCCGCCACTTTGAACCATAGATTTGATAACCACAAAACAAAAGTAAGCGAAGTATGTGAGCAGGATGCCCCTCTCCAGAAGAGCTCCCCTGTTTATTCATCCAAGCAATTATTCATTCATTCTTTCATTCTTCCTACTATTCCTACCCATAGCCACCATGATTTAAGCTTTACTTTCTCTCATCCAGTCTTTCACCATAATTTCCAATCAATTATCCATCCATTCAGTATCCACCCTTCCTTCCTATCATCCTTTCACTCATCCATTCATTTACCCAATACTCACCCATGCATCCTTTCACCCACCCACGCATTCTTTCCTTTCACTCATATACCATTTCACCCATCTTTTCTTTTACCCTTCCGTTCTTTCCCGTTTCCATCAGGCCATCATTTTTAGTGTACATTATGCAAGCTTTTGCTGAGTTGCAGACAGAAGAGGCCATACCTCAACCACCGCTGTAGCTGGTAAAGCAGGGGGTTTGCGATAGCAAGTCATGATGACGCCCTTGTAGCAAGTGAGTATAATAGTAATTGTCAAGCAATGTGACTTACCACTTCCCGTCCCGGCTGCTGCTTTTACCCCTCCAACCAAATCTCCTTTTCCTCCTGCAGCAGCACGTGAGCCAACTGCACTCTGTGTGGATAGAAAAAACATTATAAATATTTTAGATGCCAGATATGCCTCCGTTTGAATTTTTTAATAAAAGAAAATACAACCGTAATGAATCACTACAGTTCGGTTAGCACAGCAGTATCTTCTATCATAAATATGACTCTGGGCACTTGGTTGGTTCACAACGTTAGAAAATCCAGGTAGTCAAGCCAACCAAAACGTTTTTGAAATGGAGGGGCAGGGCTATAGCCTATGATGGTGATGACTCTGAGTCATTGAAGTGCAATGAAGGGGTGGAATGTGTGCCACGTGCCACCAAGAGACAAAGGGCTTGGTGCTTCATTGAGCATTTTGCCAAGGTTAAGGTGGGGCTAGTTGCCTGACTGTTGCAGGCAATTTCGACCAGTGGATCCCTGACTGAGTGGCATACTAGTCCACCACTGGTTTTGTATTCAACTATATTATATTTTCTTTGTTACACTTGGTTACCTAAACTTGCAGTAACACTCATGAGGTCCTGATGAAGACACTACACCTCTTTTGAGGGCACTAGGCTGAAACATGTCGTCCACTATTGCACTCTATGACAGATCAAAATCCACTCTGTCATAGCCTGTTTTTAATACTGGTCAGGGGACTCTTGAATAAAACTAAATTGCGTGCCTCTGAACTGGTTTTAACACACATTTTTTCTATCACATTGCACTTCCTTCATCACGCCCATTTCACGTAAGGTAATTAGTATGCCTCCCTCAAATAAACAAAACATCCCTGAGTTCCTCCCTCTAAGAGAGGGGGTTGTAGCCCGCACCATGACTAGGCTCATGGTGCAAGGAGGTTACCCTATGATGAAGCATGACACCTTCGGGTGGTTGAGGGAAACCTTCCTATAAAAGGGACACTCCCCCCTTTTACACTAGCATTCATCCTGTTTTGTAGACCGAGGGTTCCTTTAAGTGTTTTTTTATTCTGTTTTAGGGAAACAACCCGTGCTGATCTCTAAACCCCCTCTGGCCCTTTTTTGGTGTTTTGTTGTGTGTGTGGAATAATAATGGTCAATGAATGACATATGGTGTTGGTTAGCAATTGCAATGGGACATCATACTTTCCAGCCATACTTCACTGTCATGGGAACTGCTGGTATACTGAATAAATGAATTACACAGCACAAAATTGGGGGTAGAGGGGGGTGGTCCCTGACCATGACCACTCTCTCGTTAACTATTAGAGCATGCGCAAGAAAGAAAAGCCTTCTCAACAAGCATACATGGTGAATATTATTTATAATACTAGCTTACTTGGGCCGGCAATCTTCATAGTAGACAGTAGAATACCAAAAATGTGATCTTAGTCTTACAGTACCACAAGATATATAGGGGAAAGGGAATGATGAACAGCAAAGCAGAGGAAAACTACAGACTAGTACAGACCGGAAAAAGTCAACTTCCCAAAAAAAGCCATGAAATAAGGAAAAAAAGATAATGTAGGGATAAGAGGATTGGATAGGGGAGTTGGAAAAAAAAGGAGACAGTATGAAAAAAAATAATCAAGGCAAAATTAAAAGTAGTATAATAGTGGGTAGAGGGAAAAGTTAGGGAAATAATAATAATAATAAATAATAGGAGGACTTACTGGGCTGAGCAGAACCCTCAGCAATGGTGCTGGTGGTCGGCTACTCCTCCCCAGCTCTTTCTGGACCCGCCTGTGCGCTGCCTCTCTTCTTTCCCTAGGGTGCTGATGTCAGAAAGAAAGAAGATAAAAAAAAATAGATTAGTGGTACAGTTAATCACCACAAAATTATTATGACAGGCAAACGCAGTAACATTGTGCTTATCTAAATCAGATCACCTATAGTATTAGTATCGACTATCGTTGAATTGGCCTTAGTAATTCTAAATCCCTATTCCAAATTTCACAAAAACTACATTTGAAACTAATGCATTGCAAAGAATGATCTTTGATTCTATTCTCATTTCTCAACCTCCTTGATGGACCAACTCAGTCTCCCTTTTTTGTAATGCATAGATGCATACTAGTACTACACATCACTGAAATTGCTTGGGACTGTACGAGCTACATAAAGAAAGTCACATAGAATGCTAACTCACTTATATCACTAATTCACAATAGTGACAGGAGGACAGAGGAATATGCAATGGCTTCTTAAATAATCAGCCAAAGCAAGCGCCAACGAATACGATTAGGTATCGCTGAGCACCTGCCCAGTTCAAACTGGATCACATTATCATATTCTTACTTACCTCTGAGTGTGAGCAGCATGCTATTTGGAAAAAAATGTTTGCATTGTAGAACACAAACACAGCAAATAATTAATACTCACCGAGCTCCGCAATCGTGCTTCCTAGCAGGTAGAGCTGGTCCTGTTCCTAGTCTAAGATATCCACCCAGCGGTGCATTAGCTTCTGGGTGGTGCGCTGGACACACACACCTGTGCAACAGTCCCCTAAGGCAGCCGACGCTCCCGCAGTAGGTACCCACTGTCGGGCCTGCCATCAGCATGGAGGGGAAGTGGCGTTGCATGTAAAAAATCAGTGCTTCCACATCACAAAAGATTGCCCAGGACTGTACCTCTTGGCGGCGCTGCCGCCCACCAAGTAGGTGGCTGCCACTGCTCGTTGTTCAGGGGGCCTGACGCCGTCACTCCCCTGGTCGCCCTGCTCTGCCATGGCACTGGGTGGGGTAAAGAAAAGAAACAGGAAAAGGAAGGAAGAAAGAAATAAGGAAGTTAAGGGAAAAATACAAAAAATAGAAAAAGTCACACAAAAACACAATAAAAAAAAAAAAAGTAAAATACACAGACACAAAAACACACACTAATATAATAAATAAAAATGAGGGGTAGATTAATTAGGAGAGCGGAGGATTAAAAAGATTAAGAAGGGCTTGAAAAACAGGCCCAGAACCATAAACAGAGTAAGAAAACAAGATGGCCGCGCCCAAGCGAACCCCGTGGTGCCATTCGTGCTTGATTTTGAACACGAGGATGTACTCCGCTTTACGTTTGACGGTAAAGCGCAATGCAAACGATCGCACCAGGAAACTCTGCCTGCCCTTGGAATGCCACATAGCGTAGCAGAGTTTTTTAACCACTTGGCGGAGTTTCACATAGCGTGACTCTGCAAACTCCGCACAGGCCTACCGATTACCTCATGGGGCCCAGATCACCAGCCGGAGTACATTCTCGCCGCCTGCCTGATCCCCTAAAGTGAATTAAGAGAGCACATGCGAGTCTTTGTCCGAGACGGCCTCCATTTTAAAGTCAGGCATCGATGCTGTCGGCTGACCGCCTGTGCCGCCACCACCGGCCAATCACTCCTCACCATGTTATGGCGATGGCAGTCCCCCTGAGATCTCATGCTCTGACCCCTGATCTTGGGGCCTCGAGACTGGAAATCCACGGCAGGCGGCATCTTGTGAGCCATATCATTAAAGATCCTTGTGGGGAAGTATCCTGATCATACTGCAAGAGCAGGTAGGAGGTTGTCCAATTATTTCTCGTTATCGGATTTGGTTAGCCACATTTACTCACTTTTATTGGTGCAAGACTGTTGTTTTCATCATCTTCTCCGGCTTGGAATTCCTGGTTATTGCCACAGTTATTGGTTTGGTTTACACTGCCCATCCTTGTAGTTTTGATGGACTCTTTCTTACAAAGGGCAGCAGGGATCCTTGACAAAGAGATAGAGTTGGTGGCCCGTCGGCTGTCTCGCGCCCCCGTAAATCTTCTTTTGCCTGGTCCCTCAAGAGTACCGTCATCAAATATTATTCTGAGGCATGGAATTAAGCTGGTGTCATATGCTGATGACACTCAGCTGGTTGTGACCCTGGAACAAAAAGAATCTGGAAGGGCTGCCGATTTCAAGATTTGCCTGGGGGAGCTTATGGACTGGATGAGATTGAGTTGCCTCCAGTTGAATGCAGGGAAGACAGAGGTGATGGTTGTTGGAAAACAGCCCTCTCTCTGGTCGCAGCATTGGTGGCCTGAGGAACTAGGACCTAGTCCGGTACCGAAAGCCAAGGTGAAAAATTTGGGAGTGTGGTTCGATGAAAATTTGTCCTTCTCTGAGCTAATTTCGGCTGTGGCCGGTACATGCTTCGGCATTCTTAAAATGCTACGTAAAATTTTGGACCTCCTCCCCCTAGATACTAAAAGAACTATTGTGCAGGCTCTTGTTACATCTCGCCTTGTATCTAGGGGTGACTGCAAAAAACCTGAACATCTTGCAGAAGGTCCAAAATGCTGCAGCCCGGCTCATCTTGAATATCCCGAGGAGGGCCTTGGTGGGGGAAGCTTTGACAAAACTGCATTGGCTCCCAATTCAGGCCAGAGTCACCTTTAAGGCCTTATGCTTTAGTCATAGGATCCTTACGCAAAGGGGGCCGTGTTTTTTGCTCCCCCTCCTGACAGTCTACCAGCCCGTCCGGGATTTGAGATCACTCGGCTGTGCTAGAATGACTGTCCCCAGGGTGCGGAAGGCTCGGGCCAGCGGGAGATCTTCTGGTTACCTGGCAGCCAAGGCATGGAATGAGCTCCCTGCTGATCTGAGAACTTCTGAGTCGGAGTCTCTGTTCCGCAAGAAATTGAAAACCTGGCTCTTCCGTCACCCTTTGGGAGGTCCGAAGTAACTCTGCGTCTTCTCTGTTTGGAGGTTGCGTAGGAAGTTGGTTAGCGTGGGAGGGATTGCTGGGTCTCACTGATGTCCTAGCGTGGGGACACTCCGTTGGAGTAACCATAGCGCTTTACAAGCTTCCTAATAATAATAATAATAATCTCGGGTCTCCGAGCAGGGTTCAGGATCCTTTACTTCATCTACCCGTCAGGAAACAGGTGGTGAGGCTGGTCCTTCCGCCTCACTGGTTAACGATACCCAGGATAAAACACTGTCGTTCTACGTACGAGTAAGGGCATTATTATGTCCCCAGCCATTCAACCACCAACCCCAGCAGGGAGCACAAGAGTGGGAGTAGGAACTGGAGCCAAAAGAATGTGCTCCTTGACCGGGGATAAAGCTAAGCGTTTAAGGACAGATGGGATGCTGAATAGTGCCCACAAGTTGCAAGCCCTGATCAAAGAGGATATGGCAGCCATGATGAAAGGGTTCTTGGGTTCTCTGCTGGCGGGTATGGATTTAAAACTGGACCCAATTAAGCAACGTTTAGCAACAATTGAGCTAGAATTTCTTAGACTCAATCAGCAAAACCCAATTGGGGATAAAGTACCTCACGTTGCTCCAGTGGGATTATCTGGCTGTTCTTGCACAGAGGGCTATAGTCGGCTTGGCCAGGGTACAAGGAGACAGGAGCAGTTATCATCACCAATCTCCGTGTTGGGGAGTAGAAACCAAACAGCTCGGCCCCCAGCGGATTCAGCCTCCTCGACAGCAAGGATAGGGGGGGCTGCAATGGAGAATCCTAGTTTGAAAGATTGTTGGGGGTATGCCAAGTCTACATCAGGTGAGCTATTGGGAGGAGGGGATGATAGCTCAGGGGCCGGGGCATCGGGTACATGGAGGCAGATGCCAATCACTCTACATCTTCCACCTGAATCTACATCGTATGTAGAGGTTTTGGGGAATGTTCTGGTGCTTCTGATGGGCGTTTCAGAAGACTTTTGTCAGCTAAAAAATAAAGTATTGCATTGGTTGAATTCCAACACAGCACTGGGATTAAGGGTGGAGAGATTCATTAACATGGTGCGTAGACTTAATTGGGTTGGGAGGTCTAAAAAAAACTGCAAAGGAGATTGTGTCATTATCAACTTTAATAGACCTCATGTGGTAGAGAAAATCCTCATTGCGTCTAACCCGAGTAACCCCATAAGGCCCCGTTTCGACCATTGTTGCCCTTGCCCTGGGGCACTTCTAAAGACCCCGAGTATTGTAACACCGCTTAGCGAGATGAAGCCTTGGAGGTTCCCTGTTTATGCTCCGCTTGGTCAGCAGTTGGTGACTCTCAATATACCCCTTTCTAACAGTTTTGCACCATTGGGATCGCTGGACACTTGTGATTGACTTCCTGTGGTTGATTCAGTGGAGCCGTCAAACCCTAGACATCAGATGGTTCTTGGTTCTCCAGATGATGGATTGTTGGATGGCAAGGTTTGTAAATTTATATCATGGAACATAGCAGGGCTGGCAAGCAAGTTCTCTGACTCTGGCTGGATTCTATTTATAAAAAGATTTGACGTGATATGCCTACAGGAAACGTGGGCAATCAAGAACAGCTTTTTTATAGAGGGATACAAGTCTTCTTTTGTGCCTGCCACCCCCTCGAGGGTGGGTAGACCCAAGGAGGGTTTGGTAGTCTATGTTTCCTTAGCAGTACAATGTAGATTGGCTGTGTTGCCTACTGATAAGTCATGTTTGCAAGACTTGTCATTCTCTTGTGGGTCAGGTAAACTGTTGTTTCTGAATTTGTATGACAATACATCTTCCCTTCCTGATGTTTGTAATATCTCTGTGTCAAGAAGCCTGAACATCATTACCCCATGCTATAGTAACTTTATGCTTGTGGGAGATTTCAACATCCACTTATGTGGGTACCTGAGTGGGATGGGTCCCAGGGATATGGGTTGCCCTTGTTTGACGGGAATGCATCTAGAACACACCAAACAGGGATACACCTTCAACGTCCTAGTGAATGAGTTTGATCTAACTTTGTCCATGTGTAAACTGGACCAAGGCAGGAAGCCCATTAACCCCACCTTTACAGGGAGGGGATGTGACTCGTTTATTGACTTTATTTTTGTTTCAATCCCTCTTTTTTATCTTATCTCAGACTTCTCCATAGAAGAAAGTATCTACAGCGACCATAACCCCTTGTGTATTAAGACTAGCTGGCCTCCATTAGCCAAAACCAGGGGGGCAGGAGGTAGGGGCATACTGAAAGGTACAGATGGGGGCAGAAGGCTCAGGTGGGCTCAGATAAACCCTGACCTTTTTTATGAGTCGATATCAGCTATGTGCCATAAGGAGTTAGTGACCTGCACAGCCCCACAGGCGGAGCCAGGGGACGTCCTTGAGGCTTTCAAAGTCATTTCCCGTACTATAGTAGACCTACTTAAGGCCTGCCCATTCGGCACCTGGACCGGGCCCCAAGATGGTTTGATTCCAATTGCTCTCATGCAGCAAGGAAATTGAGGTACCAAACCAAGGGACCTTGGTTTGGTAAAGGACTGTAGAAAGCTGTATAAAATAGAACTAGCAAGACGCAAGGCCGAGTTGAGGGAGGATGCCTGTAGCAAACTCACCGAGGCAAGTACCCTAAAGAACAGCTCCAAGTTTTGGAGCATCATAGATAGCCCTTTTTTGACAGCAGATGCTGCAAATGCTCTTGTTGCTCACATTACAGAGGATGAATGGGTAAGTCACTTCGAGGAAATGTTTCTGTGCCCATAGATGTGGGTGCATCCTATGAAGTAGGAGAAGGGAAATCTGCTTTAATAATTACAGACGAGTAAGTAAAGTAGGGCATTGTGGGGTTGTCCAGAAATAAGGCACCAGGACCCGATGGGATCCCCCCTGACCTGTATATCTCCAATCTGTAGCTGTGGGTGCCAGCCCTCACCTCAGTTATTAATGCAGCTGTCAGAGCTGACCCTCCGGGCAACCGGGGCTACATCCACTATTGTCCCAGTTTTTTAAAAAGGCAACAGAGATAGCACCCACTATTATAGGCCAATCTCTCTGCTGGACTCTGTGGTCAAGGTGGTTGGACGCATTTTATTAGACAGGTTGACCAGCTGGGCAGATGAAAATAACATCCTAGCAGATGTTCAATACGGTTTCCGCCCAGGTAGGTCAACAGTGGACCAATGTTTGAACCTGTTTATGATTCTTAACAAGTATACAGTCGCCCGCCCCTGTACCATTTATCTGGCATTAATGGACTTGTCCTTCATGTTTGATCGTGTGAATAGAAGTAAGCTCTGGCAGGCTTTGTCAGCCATGGGGATGGATAGAGATATTGCCCTCTTTTTACGAGATCTCCATAGGGACACGAAGGCTGAAGTACGTTTACCAAAGATCTCAAGGTCACTCGACAATTTTCAATTAAGAGAGGGGTCCAGCCGGGTTGTATACTGGCTCCTTTTCTGTTTAATTTATATATTAACAATTTAGAGAAGGTGCTAGTGGAGACAAAGGTAGACTTCCCCCAGGTGGGACGGCGTGGTCTGCCAGTACTACTGTACGCTGACGATGCCGTCTTCATGGCCCGGACCGCGAGGGGGCTGCAAACATTGCTTAGCTCCTTTGTGTGCAATTTATGGAAGATCAGGACTTGCTGGTTAACAACTCTAAATCATATGTGATGCAGGTGGGACCTAGCTCAAGAAAGTCTTTTATTTTTAAGGTTGGGTCCATTCCAGTCCCAAAGACTAGCATTTTTTCCTATCTTGGAGTCTTGTTGGATGCTAATCTGAACTGGGGACCTTTAAAGAGCAGAAAGAAAGAGGATCTTTTATGGGCAAATGCAGCTATTTTTAACAGTGCCTCCCAACTGGGCAGGAGACTGATCGCAACAGATTTATAAGGCCAAGTGGTTTGCCATGGTGGCATATGGTAGTGAAATCTGGGGTTATATCACTCACGACGATTTACAAATAGCTGAAAACAAGTTCCTTAAACAGCTCTTAAGCAACTTCCTTAAACGGCTTTTAAGCGTACCCCAGGGCACTTCCACCTTCATAGTACATGAAGAGCTTGGCATGGCCTGTATTTCTGACCTGTTGGCCTTCCGCCCCCTTTCACTATGGATTAAAATTTGGCTTGGTAATGGGATCGCTCTAAACAAAGAGATATTAAAGGTTTGCATGGCCCTTGACCATGCTCATTATATCCCTTGGCTCAACTATATGACAGGAGTGTTTCAGGAGTCTAGGAAGAGCAGATCTATTTTGTAACCCAGAATCGATTAGTAGGAAGGACCTGAGCTGGGTTAAGGAGGCCTTTTTGAGACCGTGGGTATCAGACAGGGAAGATCATGAGCCAAGGAAGCCCAGTGTACGTAGATTTACTATTTTGAAAACAGTGCAATTCACGGAACCATATCTTTTAGGGCTTTCTAGCACTTACGATAGTTTTTTATTGACCAGGTCCCGCTTTGACCTCTCATCTTCTTCTCGCCCATCCACGTGGGCGGAACAAGGGTCAGAGGATGTCGCCCTGTGGCGGCAAGTCTCCACAGGATATGCTCCACTTTTTTATGTTTTGTAGTTACTATGAGCTACCGAGGAAGACCTACATTATCCCTGTTTTAAAAAAACGCAAATTTTAGCCAGGTGCATCCTGATTTTATTTTTTTATTAATGCTTTCAGGGAACGCTATATTCAAGTTCTTAGTTTTTTAAAGTCTGCTGTTAGGCTCAGATCAAGCTGTGATTAATAGCTGAGGGTGTTATCATAGCTGGACAGGATGTGATTACGGTATTCCCTTTTTACTTTGTATCTATTTTTAATATTGAGTATTTTTATTGAAGCAGTGTAATATGTGGCAGACGTTTTATGGACATGGCGCTTTTGTACATAATTTGTAAACTTGACTTTTATGTTTTTTTGCAAAAGCAGAATAAAGTATTGTTGTTGTTGAATTGGTCTGATTGTTTTAGACTTGTGCAACAGTACAGATGTGAACAATTTTGGGAAGTAAAAATGAAATCTTAATCTTCAGTAGAAGAACGGGAAGATTTGTGGAAGGATGATAGCTTTTCTTTTTTGAAAAATTCTGTGAATCTATGATGACTTTTGTGTTATGCACCAGCGCCATGTGAAGCACCCCCAGTAGTGACAAACTCTGCCCACTCTTGGATAGACTAGATTAGCAGGGGAGCCCACAGCCCTCCTTTCATAACTATCAACCACTGCCAAATACCAATTAGCACTCAGTGTAGTAGTCAGCCTTGCACTAAACAGCAATATGCATTGACAAGAACTGCAGTACCTGCCAATGCATTATAAATGATTGCCTGCTTGGCCTTCATTTATAAATTTGACGGTGGCCCTTCAGCCATGGGGATGGATACTGCATTCCCATGGCAGAACCGCAGGTCCTCCATCAACATTTAAATCGGGCTCTAAGTCAGAAGGTAAAAACATTGACCAGGATGAACCTGTTGGTGTATCCAACTGGCTCTTCATTGCGGTTAGCCTCAAATTGCACCTAGTTCCTGGTTTACCGCGACCATTGACCATTATTGTTGCTTTGAGTTTTTTTGGCGCTATTTGTACTTAAAACGTTAGAAATTATCATCTCCAGTTCCCCTTATTGGATTTTTTAAATTTTGATGTCATTTTGCTTATTAAATTTTACTCTATTTGTCTAATGTGGTTTGGGATTTTTATTGTTTTATATTTTGACTTTAATACTGTGTTGGTACTGCCACGGGTGTAGCTTCAAGAGGGGTGTTTGGGGTGTTACAATCCCCTAAAACAATGATTCCGTGGTATGTTGTTTTTAAAAAATCATTTAGGGCAGGGATGGCATTGGATCAAATTAAAAATGTGGGTTTTTTGTATTTCATATATTTGTTCTGCAAAAAGGGTATTTTGGTAGGGAAATATTTGATGCCTCAGGGGGATGAGTGTTGTAAAAATGTTATAGCTCCCTTTATTTTTGTTTTAAGCATTGCTGAATTAATGGTAGTATTTTCTTTAGTGTTACCATGCCTCCTTTATCTGGCCAGTGTGTGTGTGTGTGTGTGTGTGTTTCTTCATTAGGCCACCATTTGTCTTTGTTCTCCATGCCTTGTTGGACGGGGGTCATTTTGTGTAGTCAGTGTCCATAGGCCTGCATGTGTTCTTTGTTGTCCATGCCTCCTTGCTTGTTGTTTGACCATGTGACCAGCAACCTTTTTGAGTAGCCAGCCAGTGTGCTTTTGCCATAGACCTGCATGTGTTCTTTGTTGTGGCCATACCTCCTTGTTTGCTGTTGTTTTTTGACTGTGTAGCCAGTGGCCATTTTTGTGTAGCCAGCCAGTGTTTTTTGCCATAGGCCTGTATTTCTTCTTTGTTGTCCATGCCTCCTTACTATCTGACATGACAAGTAATGATAAATTGAGTGGGAACCCCATTGGACCATTAACTAACCTAATCAACAATCCCCTTAAAATCTGGTATGACAGAGGTCTAATCGATAATAATGAGTACATGTATTTGAAAGTGGTTAAGCCCAGATTTCCATGCATCTACTAATTTACAAAAAGTTCACAAGGATATGCCTTTTCCACCGGGCAGACCAATCATATCCAGTATAGGTGGACCGACGGAGAGATTGTCACAATATGTCGACCTATTTTTACAGCCACTAGTACATAACCTCCCTTCATATATTAGAGACACTAAACACATTCTGAGTATACTGTCTGACGTAATATGGGAAAAGGGAATGATTTTGGCCACACTTGATGTGTAAGCCTTGTACACAAGTATCAGAACTGATCTAGGAACACAAGCTGTCAAACGTTTCGTAAATACTAGACCAGCGGCACAGTGGGAACATACAGAAATGGTGATTGCCATGATAGATTTGTCCAACAATGTATTTCTATGTGGTAAAGACTGGTATAGACAAAAACAAGGAGTAGCCATGGGCTCCAGATTCTCACCATCCTACGCCAATCTCTTTATGGGATGGCCTGAGGATGAGTGGGTCTGGGGCCCAAGAGGGACCAAATGGTCTGATTCTATCATCTACTGGGGTAGATTCATTGATGACTGCATCATGATTTGGTAAGGGACCAAGGACAATTTGGAATTGTTTTGTAAGTATTTGAACAGTAATGATATGGGAGTGAATTTTACGTATCAATACAGCACAGCAAACATTGTGTTTTTGGATGTGGAATTTTTTATTGAGTACGACCAAATACAGAGCAGGCTGCATCGGAAACCTACCTCATGCAATGCTCTGTTGCATGCAAGTAGTGTGCATCCCAGACACCAGATTCAAGCTATACCTTTCGGTGAACTAGTCAGGGCAAGAAGGAACTGTAGTGGTGACAGAGATTTTCTGACCTGCAAGGAAAATATGAGAGCATGATTCAGGGCTAGAGGTTATAATAGACAGGTGATAAGAAATGCAGAAACAAAAATCCTCAAAACACAAAGATCAGACACCTTAAAGGATAGACAATACCGGAACAGTGAAACAAAACGAATAAGAATGATCACAGGTTTCAATGGAGTGTCAAAGATACTGAGGAAAAGTAAGTATTTACAAACACTGGCAAATCTTACGATCTGATAAAACCCTGGATAATTACACAAGTGAAACGCCCAGCATCACTTATAGAAGGGGAACAACACTAAGATCACTATTGAGCCCAAGCTATCCCAGATCAAAAATGACCTCTACTTGGCTGACCCAATTTGCAGTGGGGTTTCATAAATGTGGCCATTGTGGAGCTTGTATATGGGCTGTTGATAAGAGAAAGAAGTTCCAAGGTGCAAACGGTAGATCCTATGACATTAAATATGGTATCAATTGCAATACAACATTTGTTATATATATATTTTAGAATGTGCTTGCAAACGCATATATGTAGGCAGTACCATAAGAGCACTAAAGGAATGAATTAAGGAACACGTAAGAGCTGTAAATCATAATGACATTAGATATCCAATGGCAACACATATATTGGAATGTAAAGCACAGGGCTCACACAAATACTTTAGGTTCTTTGGTATGGATCATGTCGAGCCTGACCCCAGAGGGGGAAATAGGAACTAACTTTAAGACGCAGGGAAGCTACCTGGAATATGCGTTTGGGAGCTGTAGAGCATGGCCTAAATACCGAACAAGAATTACAGTATTTTCTGGGCGAATGAATATGGATATGAAAACATGACTTCGGGGGGGTAATGTCTGAACTATATACATGTATGCATAAGCCATGTAATAATGTATGTTCTTGCACATTATCAAGAGAAAATATAAGACATGAGAGATTGGGATCACCCTTGTGATTATGGACAAGTAATGTTATTGATATCATAAGAATTGCTCTCCTAAATTGGAGTTTTATCTCAAATCATGTTACACAACATATTTGTGAACGATGTCTATAATGTGATCACCCATGTGATTATGGACAAGTAATGTAATTGATATCATAAGAATTGCTCTCCTAAAGTGGAGTTTTCATCTTAAATAATGTTACACAACATTTTTGTAAACGATATTTAGAATGGGACGTGATGCAAGGAATTTGACGTCATATTATTGATACAAACCTCCATTAGAACTATGGAAGATTTGATCACCCTCTGGTCTCAATAATCCTTTTATAATACACATACATATCACACAAATATGTATATGTATATATTGGAGACTGTTCGGACTAATATTACCCACCCAACATGGCACCCGGATTAACTGTCCATTTGTAATGAAGTACACATCACACGGAGTATATCTATTGGTTGTTGGGGTTGTGTAGGGAATATGGACAGATGGTGACAAATATGATATGGGAAGCAAACAGTCGTAGACTTGACCTTGAGCGTGGGCTAAACAATGGCGGAGTAGTCTAGAAGATGTGAACAAAAAGTTGCACGCAGGTATAATAGCTAAATATCGGCACTCTTCTAAGATGGCACCCGTTTAGATACATACTGGAGTGGCTTCAAATGGAACACACCATTTAAATCAGTTTCTGGGGCATTGTTTCTGGTATTCGGGAGCCGTACTCGGCGGGAGACACGAACGCAACAGGACGATTAGTGGCGTCCTCTTCTTAGGTAAGAACTGTGGCAGATTGGTTTAGGGTTTTAAAGATTAAGATTGAGATTCATGGCAGTCAGACGCTTACATGGTCTTTGCCACATTGAATTGTTTGATTTTTATTGTTATAGATGGCAGATACTCGGGCCACGTAAAGTATGGATCTGTGATACAATTGGGACACAAATACAAACACATGCATTGATTGTGTGGTGTATTTACACTACACTACAACTATATTTATGTTATTTTCCAGCCCTGATGAAGAAGTGGGGAACACCCCAAGCGACGAAACACGTATTGGCTGGTGGGGCAAAAGAGGAAGAAAATTAAAGACCAAGATTGAATATAAACAATGTGCCATAATATTTGACTTGGTGATCAAGTCGAGTGTGTGCTTGGGCAGTGTATTAATGTCTCCTTACTTATTGTTGTATTTTGACCATGTGGCTGATGGCCATTTTGTGTAGCCAGCTAGTGTGCTCTCTTAGGCCTGCATGTGCCTTTGTTGTGTCCATGCCTCCTTGCTTGTTGTTGGTTGACCATGTGGCCGGTGGGCATTTTGTGCAGCCAGCCTCTGTATAAATCATTTTTTTCCAGCTTTCAAAGCCATTTTCTAGGGAGATTGATAGGAGTGGGCTATGCCTTTTTTTGGTTAATTTTGTTTTACTTCTCCCTGATTTGTGTTTAATATGATTGAGGATCATTGTAGTATATGGATATATGGACAGTATTTATTATTGTATGCATTTTTTTCTATTCCCTCCTGCACTTCTTAGCTTCCCAATGGGTTACTCAGTCGCCTACTACAAGAGCAATACATTTATTTTTAATTTGTTTTATTTTATGTCTTTTTTTTTTAATGAAATTTAAAATGTTCACATTTTCCCTCCATCCATCCCCTGCCTGCTACTGGCCTCTGTCGCACATCAGCATTAATTTTTAAGACTGTCATTAGTCACTTTCCCCTGGACCCCCTGCCTACCATTGGTGCACAGCTGCACACCAGCATTAATTTTTTAAGGAGTATTCCATTTTCTCCTGGACCCCCTGCCTGCCGTAAGTGCACACCACCATTAAATTTTAAATGATTATTCATTTTTCCCCTGCACCTTCCTGACTGCCAAAGATGTCTCCCCTTAGGTGCACATAAAGCAAACAGTTACATCTGTATGTGGTTATCTTGATTGAAAATGAAATATTATGTTTTGGTTGTGTGGTTTGACTTTGGGATAGACACACTATTGTTATTAATTATTTAGGATATTAGGTAACCACACTAAATTATATTGTTTACACTATGAATAATTCCAACTATAAAAATGCCACGTTTCATTAAATGTTTTTCTTGCTTGTTTGCCTTTAGGTGCACAAGAGATATCACCCATAGTACTGCCAGACAGAAGGCTGGCACAAAGTGACGTGTCAACACCATGTGAGCCCTCCAATCTCTTCCGCTTATGCAGCTAAGTACCACTGTCACCTGACAGAGCTTCAAGATGGCCAGAAAGAAAGGTGCTGCCAAGAAAGTGGCCAGTGAGGAGGAGAAGACGAAGAAGATTTCCACCACTGGCGTGCCGCCCCAAACCTTCAGGAGATTTATGCATGCAGCACCATCCTCCGGGCAGCAAGCTGGGAGCAGCACTCCCACATCAACGGCACCACCCAACCTATGCCCAAGGCCATGTCTCTCAGCGAGGCAGCCACTGCAATCATGTTGATGAGCAGTGAGTCTGAATTGGATTTGTCTCAGCCTCAAACTAGTACCCAACCATTGCAGGAAAATGAGCAAAGTGGACAACAGGGGCTGCAGTCAGCAATAGTAGAATCTCCCTGAGCAGATCAGAAGGTTGAGCTTCCAGCTGAGCAAGATGTACCTCTTCTTGAACCATTGGCGTCCACCTCTCCAGGATGAAAAAGGAAGGGTCCTCCACCATCTTCTCCAAACCCCCTTCTGATGAACTGGACATGAATTGGACTCCAGCTGATTCTGAGACCCGCCAGGAGAGACCAAGGAAAAGGAAAGTTCCTGAAAGCCTTATAATTATGGATGGGAATGAGGAGGACAAGTCAGTCATTGCCATGGAAGCTGGTTTAGAGGACACCAAATTACCCCTCCTATTCAACCTGCTCTGAGGGATGTGGCACTGGACCAACACCACCACCTCCGCCAGCTTCCATATTTGTAAGGCCCCCGCTAAGACCTGCATGGACCACTACCTCAGTCAAAGTACGCACTGCAGAGACACACCCCTCTACCTCCATTTCTTTGGGCATAAGCAGTGGTACCAGTGGCTCACTAAAAAAGTACTCCTCCCCATTTTGGCCCCTCTTAACGATTAGCAAGCAGGATGATATTATTACAATAGGCTCCATTTGCCCGGAGTTGTTTGTTGAGTCTGATCCACACTATGGTACTGGAGGCCATATGACCCATATGAAAAAACAACTCGCAATTTGGTGGGATGCATACCTTAAAAAAGTGCTGCAGGTGGTTGGGGTGATGAGAGAGGGGAATCAGCTCTGATCACGGTGGGAGGTGAAGGTGATGAGGAAGAAGAGTGTGACAGATTTACGCACAGCAGCCCTGTCCCCAGCAGTATGCCAGTATCACCCATGTCAGCAACCTCGAAATGGCACAAGAGTCAGATGGAGACACCACAGCATACAGTGACTGCCCCAAGACGCACATGGAGTCTACCCACCTCCTGGTTCTTCTCTACGGAAGTCGCCTGTGTCAGTGGCACCAGAAAAGAAAATGATCCGGGCTATTATTATGGGCATGTTTAGGCAGGCGGAGCCCTACGAATGCAACCACCCAACGGCACATTTGTACACCGGGTAGCTGACTAAAATGTTAGAGATGGATCTCTTCCCTTTTTCTTTTGTAGAAGAAGTGGGATTTTTAGAATTTGTGGCGGCCATCTGCCTGAAATTGAAGGTTCCCAGGCAGGCCAATTTTGCCATGGTTGCTGTTCCTGCACTCCATCACAATGGGCTGCAATTGATTGGACAAGCTTTGCAGCAGAGTGCTCTTCCGACTGTCCAACTGATGACAGACATGTGGACCAGTTGTCAAGCCACTGATGACATGTGTATCACTGCACACTGGATTTCTTTTGTGGGGGTTAGGCAACAGGTATCTCTAGGTCTCAGTGCTGAAGAAAGTGTTAAGGGCATTTGGCATCATGCAACAGTAGTCATGTTCGCCATGGAGAAATCCCATACAACTACAAACATCTTGGAAGACGTTAACAGCAAGGTGTTTGAATGACTGTGACCTAGAGGTCTCAGAACTGGATTTGTTGCCACGGACAATGCCAGTAATATAAGTAAGGCCATGGCAGATGGTGGTTATTTCAGGGTCCTCTGTTTGGCACATTGCATCAACCTGATTGTGCAGGACACTCACATAAAAGAAGACATAGTCAGCAAGATCCTAACCACCTGCAGAAGTATCTGCATTTATTTCAGCAATCCTTTTAAATTCCAGAAGCAGTTGAGGATCATTCAGCGTGCTAAGAGAGTACCAGTTGAAGCCCTCATAAAGGAGGTACCAACACACTGGAACTTGACCTATTACATGTTGCAACGTCTGTTTGAGCACTACAAACTGATCAATGACTATGTCATTCAAAGAGGAGGGACTGCAACTGGGAAAAGCATGACCATGGAGGTGGACAAATGGGGCCTAGCCAAATACCTGGCACAGATGCTATTTCCTTTTGAGGCTTTCACATGGGAAGACAACAAGGAAGACGGTATGATGAGCCAAGCTATCCAGTTGTTGCATCTACTACAGGACCAGTCGAAATAGGTGTTGCAAAGGTTCACAGGTGTGAACAGCAATAGAAAAGCGCATGGCTTGGTTAATACAAGGCTGAAAAGAGACATTGTGTCGTTCAAAGAGTAATTCTGTGCCACAATACTTGATCCACAGTGCAAGAAAATACTGGCCACTTTCATTTCTTTTTCAGAAATGGATGTTTCACTATACAAGACATGGATTGTTGAGCAAGCACGAGACCTGGAAGAAGAATGGCTAGAAATTAGAGTCTGAGGCAGAAGTTCTGGGGTGCAGCCTTCAACTTCCAGAGAGAGCAGTGCTGCTGTCCCACAGCAGCCAACACCAACAACAAGAACACTGGCAGCAACAACAACACAAACAGAATAATTGGATGCAATCTCTGCATTGGCTTCGCTCACGTGGCAGGACTTAAGCCAAGTGCAGAGGCAAAGGCAGAAGAGGCCAAGAAATTGGCAGCACCAATGACCTTTCAGAGGATGTTCCAGAACTATCTGAATGACCCAAAAGAGGTTTACGTGGATCAAAACCCATTGGCCTATTGGTATAGGAAGATGTGCCAATGGCCAGAGTTCAGCAGGCTGGCAATAAAGTATCTGGCTTGTCCAGTTCCCAGTGTGTCTGCTGAGCATGTGTTCAGTGCAGCTGGCACAGTTGTCACAATGAGTAGGACCAGTCTCTCACCTCAAAATGTAGAGATTGACCATGATCAAAATGAACCATCACTTCATACCACACAATTACACTGTTGATGAAATACCACAGGAGGAGGAGGATGAGGGCAGTTAGTCAGACTCAAGTGTGTTAGCTGACCAACTTCTGGGTGAATCATCTGAGTTTGAGGATGAACTCTACTTCCCTGACTGATTAGACCACCATCTACCTTTTTTTATTATTTGCTGTCGAAATGGTTTGCCCCCCAAAAAATGGATATAGCTAGAGGAACATTATATAATTTGTTTGTGTTTGACTTATGCAGCCCCACCATTTTTGGACACATGCATGGCCAGATTAGAGTTGGACTAGTGTGCAGTGAAGAAACCTCCTATTCCTTCAAGGATATTGCAGACAATCCTGCCTCTGTCCCATGCCTATCCTTTTTTTTTTTCATCCCCTAGCAGGGCTTCCCCAGTAAAGATCATTTGATCTACAAGACTGTCAAAGTGTTTCTTCCATCAAAGGAGGAGATACAATTATGTACCACCGTGACTTTGAATTGGAATAGGTAACTATTGCGCCAAAGAGGGATATATTATTGAGTGAGTGCAAGTGATGATTGATGATTCATATGGTGGCAGATAGTGAGGGAGGATGTTCAACTAATTTGTAAACTTGATTTTGATGATTTGCAATGTTTGGGGCCTGAGGGGTGATTTTTCCTGAAGGTGATTGGCCCTTTCACTCTTAGTGAGATTTACTTGCAGGGTCCACTCCTTACTGTACACTTTGTTTCTAAGTTCTTCAGAGACCAGACCAGTCAGCTTTAGTTAACAAACACAAATCTACACAAAATACTCAAATTCTTTTTCTCCTCTTGTTCACTCAACATGCAGTGCACTACAGTTCTATCCCTCTCTTTTGGGTCTGGATGGAGTTGGACTGATTAGTTACTCGAGTCATGATGGAAGGACTCAGGGCGGGACTACCTCAGCACCCAGAAGAAGGAATTTATCAACTTCAAAGGAAAACCAAAATGATGATGCGTCTAAGAGACCTACTCAGCTCTGTGGACTGGATAGAAGTGCGTTGATTTGGGAAATGCTGCTGAGTACGTGTGCTGGCTAGAAATGTGAAACTCCTCTATTATGTGGCTGTGGTCGGGGGTGCCTGTTGTAACTGAGACAGACCTGTGATGTCACATCATCACATGATGCACGCACTCAGCTAAATGTTATTATGACAGTTGTGAGATTTCTCAGTCCACTGCATGCAGCTACTGTCCGTGATTGGTTGTAAAATTGCTCTCACTTCTCAGTTAATCGCACATGAGTCATAATGAATGATTGCAGTAGCCTATGCTCTTGCTCTGCCTCTGAGCCTTGATACACTCCTTATGAAGCTTACCTTCTGTCTGTCTTCTTGACTCTACAATAGTGCTTCTGTTTTACAATCCGCAGGCCTTCTCTTCTCCTGCTTGAAAGGCAAAAGCTCCATAACACTCCCGCATACCTAACCTTATGTTTCAGCCAGGCACCCAAGACGGACATTCCGAGAAGAATGCAGATGCACCACCCAATACAGTATCATTTTTCTTTTAACAATCATGATTTTTAGAACTGTGTGGGTTCACTCCTCCATAATATGCATTCTTCAAACCTAGATGACAGAACATTTAAACATATTATATCTTAGGTCTCTGGGGCTGAAGAGCTGTTTCGCAATACATTTAATTGAACTGTCAATCCTTCATTTCCTTCCACAACAGATTTGATGATGATGATGTGCTGCTCATCGCCCTGATGAATATTGTTCTTGTGTAGTGTTTGTCTTTGTCACACATTTCCCCAACACCCCTTTCCCATTCATTCATCAAACCCCTAACTCTCTTCACCCAGGCTGTATAATTTATTGAGGTTTGAATTAATTTACACCATAAATGGCTCAGACGCTTGGTGGGGCTGATGTGGTGAAAGCGACACCAACTCACTGCAGGATCTTCTATTACTTGAATAGCCCACATCAGCCCCACTTACCCACCCACGCATACAAGGATCCATAATTTAGACATATAACATCATTCATCAACAGCATCATTCATGCCTTGTGTTGCATAAACTCTTAACCTTGTCCCACTCCTGAGTCCACTTCTCCTGGCCCGAGAATTCCGTAAGTTTAGTTTTAATTGAATACTAGCTTTTCATTGCTCAGAAGATTTGACTATTGCTAGTTTTTGTTATAATGCCAGGTCTTTATTTCATAGTGGTAGACTGGTCTTAGTCTTTGTAAAGTTATGATTAGGGCTCCCGGTTTTATGGTATTTATTTTTGGGACATTTCCGTCTGTATTTATCCATATTTATTTTTAGCAAATTTTATCTGTATCTATCCATATTTATTTTGGGTTTTGTGGAAAAATGAAGCTGAAATTAGTATATTTCCACATTTATTTAACCGATAAATATGCACTCATGCTTGAATGTCTGCCAGGTTTCAGTGCTGTGAACACCCGCAGAAGATAAATCAATGCACTTATATGAGAATATGCACATTTCTGTATCAACCTTGTGCATATCTACTGCTGTTGAAGCCTCTTTACTAAAATTCCTTTCTTTTTTGACCCCCTTACCTATCAATCCACACAGCTATTGGTCTGGCAGTCATGGCAGACAGTATTTAGAATTACTCAAAAAGCAACCCAATTTCCATTTTTATCCACATTTAAAAATCAATACAGACAAGAAAATAAATGTTTTCTGTCTGTATTTATCTGTAAAAATCAGTAAAAACGGAAAACAGGGAGCCTTAGTTATGATATAAATAAATAACCCACCAATTCTGTGTTTTCTTTGAATCTAGTTGCCTGTAATGGATAATCCTTCTGATTAATCTGACAGTTGGATTTCGCCTAGGTAGGAGTGGGACCTTGCCTGTGATGTGTTCCCTGTTAGAGTGCTAGCCTGCTACCACTACCACCACCATTAAGAAGTCAACTTGCGAAACCCTGAAGTAAGGTTTTGGAGAGTGAGAGAGGTAGCAGCCATTGCTTCATCTATTCAGGTGAGAGCACTGTGGAGTGAAGTGAATGAGTTTAGTCAGAAACTAACTTCTACTGAAGAGTAAGCTGTATATAGTTTTTTATAGGCAATACAGGCATAGTCAATGGCATACCCCCGTAGTGGTCAATATAGTTAGAGAGGGTAGTTGGACAAGGCTATAACTAACTGCCATACACTTTGATAAGCAGATTAGAAACAGGCTGCACTAAAAGGCAGCAGTGCAAAGTAAAACACAAAAAAAAGATTTCAGGCATATAGTAACAACATTTTCCTTTAATTTTTCTTAACAATAAAAACCCACCCTCTCCACCCACAACAGACCCACCCCTCTCCCCAAACCAATCAGTATCACCCTGTCCCCAACCAGTGTCCAAAAGAATGTCCAAAGTCCAACTTCCCGTTCACCTCCCTTCCCAACCCACCCTCTCCACCCACAAAAAAATGTCCCTCCCACCAAAGCAAAATATAAAAAAGGCCATCATCAATGCAGGTGCAAAGACTTGCCATCCCTCGGTGAACCAGCTCAAGCTCGTGAAGAACGCGGCGTTGGAAGCGGTCTGGGTATGAGGGGGCAGCAGTGGTGGATCAGGAGGATCCCAGCTGCCAGTGGTGCTGCTGATGTTGTGTCCGGAACGGAGGCGCTGGTAGCTGGCTGGAGGTACTGGGGCCCGGAGCAGTGGCAGATGCCTCTGCCTCCTCTTCCTCCTCCTCCAGAGCCACCAGTTGACAATATTCATCTGGATGGCCTCCATCGGTGCCGCCAAAGCCGGGCTGCTTTATCCTGCCGAGATGGTGGACAAGCAGGAGTAGCTATATCAAAAAGAAAAAAGACAAATTGTAAACAATTGTTAGTGCAAACACTTGTTTATATAGTGGCACAGTAGCAGTATATTGCTGGTCCCCTAGGGCCAGTGGAATTTTTGATATGATTAGTCACAAGGCCAGGTTTTCCCCACACATGCCTCACATAAAAGCACTGACAGGCTGCAAGGAAATAAGCCAGAATATACCACCAGATTAAAACTAAGTTATTTTTTTTCGTTTAAAGAATTTCCTAGTGAAAGAAATAAACAGACACTTTGGGCCTGATTACAAGTTTGACAGTAAGGGAACCGCCATCGAAATGGTGTTGGAAACCCCACTGCATAGTTGGTGTTCTGCCCGCCGTATTATGACGTTGGTGGTTTGCAGAATGAAAGACCGCCAGAGCACTAACGCCAATGCCAGCCAGTTGCCGACCGCCTCAACAGTGGCATGGGAAAAGCAGCTGTCAGAGGGCGGTACAGACAAGTTCACTGCCGTCAAAATTACGAGTTGGCTTTCCGTCGAGCTGCCCATGGCGGGGAGGCCGCCTGCTTTGAGCCAGCGCAATCGAAGAAATTGGGGTGCATACTCACTCATTTCCTTTTCTTACCTTCAGTCTCCCACGTGGATCCTTTCCTCCATGTCCCCTCTTCACAGCAGCATCTTGAACCCGAAGAAAACTACCCTGTGGGCTCTGAAATCCAGGTAAGTCCATTTTGCAGTTTTCACCCATTGACTGCATTGGGCACATATGGTCCAGCCTCCAGCAATGGGAAAATACTCGTAGTAGGAATTTTTTCCAATGTGTCATGCATTTGTGTACATTTAACACTTGTGCAGTTAAAATATTCTCACATGCAATGACACATGAGAAAATATTCCCAGCCGACAAAAACACCTCCGCTGGCCTAGCGATCACATCGTAATATGGCAGGCGGGAGGGTGCCGCCGCGGTGGTAGGGAGGTAAGAACGCCAAACTCGTAATCAGTCCCCAAGTGTGTAAAAATAAAAATAAATTACCTCTCATTAATGAGTAAAGCATTATGCACTATGCATCACAATTAATAGTATTCTTGTTGTGCTAAATTAATGAAGGCATGCTAGCGCGTTGAGTACTTTGCTACTCTCTGCAATCTGCTGCTGGGACAGCTGTAATGGACAACTTATTATCTTGCTTTAATTTCAACAGACCTGCTCTTCTCTGACTACCTTTTAATTCTACCCTAACTCCAAAGAGGCAGATGAATAATAATAATACGTCACACAAGTCATGCATAAAATGTGGATATCCTGCCTGCCGTAAGTAGACAGTGGGAAAAGCTATGCACTGTACTTCAGGGAAAAGAACGGGATATAGATTTTATTTGGCACGGGAACAACTGAGTATATACCATCTGCCAAACTCTAAATCACGCACTTAGTCTCACTTTACTCCCTGGCATCGCCCTCCACCACAAATTATTTTCAACAAATACCTTTGCTTTGCAGTACGGAAAGTTACTCTACTGCAGGATACACTAGAGCTATTAGGGTAGGTAGAGGTTTTGCTATAGATTAGTGGAGTGTCACTGATTAACATGCTAAGCTTTGGCTTAGTCAGTCACTATAGTTAACAAGTCGAAATGTCGAAAGTGAACACATTTGAACAGGCCTAAATCCATTATGGAAGACATGAAAGATATATACATATATTATTTGGCCAGAAAAGTGTGCAACATGCCAAGAATGGATTTTTCATTTTTTTGGTAGGCTGGGACATAAAGGAGTGAAATACTAGTAGGAGGTGACTGAGTGGGCATTGGGAAACACACCTTGTTTTCAGTTTGCAAAGCATTGAACACTTTGTAATTGCCACATTAACTGAAGCAGACACACATTGCACAGCCAACACTGCAGTGACGAATTGAACCATGCTGCAGTTAGGTCACGTGAGCCAAAATGCCACTGGCAGGGAGGTGATAAATGATGATGGGTGGGATATCTGCCTTGCTTAACAAATACAGTGAGTGTACTTAATTTGTCCATAAGCAAGCAATGTGACTTACCACCAGCTGTCCCTGCCAGCGCTGAGACTCCCTCTCGAACTGCCTCCTCGGCTGCCTCTGGCGCATTGGCACTGCTGCTGGCCTCGGCACTGGTGGTCTGTGCGGCTAGAAAACAATTTACACATGTTAGATGCCAGATACACCTCCTAAGTAATTATTTTTTTTTTTTAAATAAATTCAACCGTAATACTTCACTGCAGTTCGGTTAGCAGTATCTTCTATCAAAACTATCACTTTGGGCGTTTGTTGGTTGACAATGTTAGAAAAACCAGGTAGTCAAGCCAACCAAAAACTTTTCGTAATGGAGGGGCAGAGCTCTGATAACTCATTGAAGCCCAATGAAGTGGTGGAATAAATTGGTCAATGAAGGGCATTTGTTCTTGGTTGGCAAATGCATTGGGACCTTATACTTTCCTGGCATTCTGCGCTGTCATGGAAACTGCTGGTATACTGTTTAAATGAATGATAACACAACTTTGGGGGGGTCCACCATGACCATGGCCACTCTCTCGTTTTGACTGTTTGAGCATGAGCAAGAAAAAGAAAGCCTTCTTAACAAACTTGCACTGTAAATAATAGCTTACTTGGGCATGCAATCTTCACAGTAGAGTACCAAAAATATGTTGCCTTAGTCTTACCTTACCACAAGATATATAAGGGGAGAGGGAAAGCTTACTAACAAAGCAGAAGAAAGTTACAGACTAGTACAGACAGGAGGAGGTCAGCTACAGAAACATGAAATATAGAAAAAAGAATAATGCAGAGATACTAAGAATTTATTAAACATTTGATAGAGGAGATGAACAAAAGGAGACAGTGTAATAAAAATAAACAAGGCAAAATTATTCTAATAGTTGGGAGATGTAAAAATCAGGGAAATAATAATAACAGGGCATACGGGGGCCAGCTGAACCATTGGCCGCGGCGCTGGTGGTGGCAACTCTGTCAACCGCCTTAGATACCCTCTTGTCCTTGGGTGCTGATGTAAGAAATAAAGAAGATTAAAAAAATAGACTAGTGGTACAGTTAATCTCCCCAAAAATATTTTGACAGACAAATGCAGTAGCATTGTACTTTTCTAAATCAGATCGCTTATAGTTCTGAGTTGAACTATTCCTTATTTCCTAAACCTAAGCCCTATTCCAAATTTCCTCAACCTAAACTACACTTAGAATCACAAATGAATTGCAATAATGACATTTGTTTCTCAACCCCCTTTAATGGGCCAACTCAGTCTCACTTTTCAATGCATAGATGCATACTAGACATCACTGGGAGATTGGGCTGTATGAGCTACATAAAGAAAGGCACAGAGAAGCCTAACTCACTGATATTGCTACCACTGTCTTAGTGACAGGACGGAGGAGTTGGCATGACTTCTTAAATAATCAGCCCAACCGAGCGCTGACGAGTATGATTAGGTAGCGCTGAGCACCCGGCTAGCACAAGCTGTATCACATAATATTCCTAATGTAAACTTAACTTACCTCCGAGTGTGAGCAGCATGCTATTTGAATAAACAAATTCGCTTTTTAGAAAACAAAAAATAAATAATACTCACCTAGCCTTGCAACCGCGACACGCAGCAAGTCGAGCAGGTCCTGTTCCCTGTCGAGCAGGTTAGCCCAGCGGTGCGTTAGCTGCTGCATCATCATGCGCTGAACTCCAGCGCTCCGTCACATGCACCTGCGCACTCTCCCCCACAGCAACCGACGCTGCCAGCATGGAGGGGAGGTGGGGCTGCACATAACAAACAAGTGTGGTCACCTCTACATATGAAAAATGGGGCTGGGCTGCAGCACTTGGTGGCGTGGAATCCGCAAGGTATGCGTCTTGTTGCAGCCACGCGGCACCACCGCTTGCTGCCTGTTGATCCGACATGGCGCTGCGGTGGGGAAAAAAAAGAAGTAGGAAAAAGAAGCAGAAAGGATGAACTAAAGGAATTAGAAAGGGAAAACAAAAAAAAGTACAAAAAGTCATGGAAAAAGTAAAAAAAAAAGGCACAAACGTAAAATACACAAACACACACACTGATAAAAAAGGTAAACGAGGGGTGGATGAGTGGGATAGGGGGTTGATAGGAATTGATTTAAATTGGATTGAAAAATCGGGCCCAGCACCATGAACAGATCAGAAATCAGGTAAAACAAAATGGCTGCGCCCATGCGGACCGCGTGGTGCAGTTCGCGCTGATGTTTCAGCAAGGAATGCGCTACTGGCCTGAAAAAAAGCAGAGCGAAAGGGGGAACAAGCATTCTTCTGCCCGTTCATGGAGTTAAGCAGAATCTGAACTTTTTTGGAACTCCACGTAATTCTGTGGAGCAAAACTCTGCGAGTTCTGCCCAGGCCTTCTCATTTGTGCACCAGGGTTGTGTGTGGGTCCAAGATGTATCTTCTGTTGGCAGAAGACAAGCACTTAGAAATTGAATTTGCATTCCTTTCTCACCCTTTGATTGGGTATCTTGCCCTTACATAGCGACTGTCTGATGCTCTGGTCTCTGATACCCCGAAACCGGTCCCAGGATGCTTGTTTCTGGTTCAGGGAGGACCTGGCTTGGCAGTTCGGGCTGGAATGTTCCCACGAGGAACAGGGTCAAGACTGATTTGAATACCGCTGGGTCTAAACTGGGGTGGCATAGTGAGCAAAAGAACGATGGATTTAACCCAGATCTCTTGACTGGGGTGAATATTTGATTTGTTCCGCATTCTGTGCATAGGTTGTGTGTCTTTTGCTGGTCTTTCCCAGCATCCTCTGCTGAGATAGGAGATATTGATGCTGCCAGCATCCCAGATCAAGAGACTCCACCCCCTGCTACCACAGTTTACTTTGCAGGGCCGTGAAGATCCAGTTAGCCGCTCCTAGCAGGGTGAGATCAAAGTGCCAACAAGGTGGAAGGATGATCCACCCCTGGTGGCTTTCTCCCATCCTAAGTCGCACTCCAGATGACATTCTCCTACTCGCACAGTCACATCTCTAGAAGGCAGTTGCACCACTGCCTCAATTTTATTACAGCAACCGCCAGTGCTTCCACTTTCACCACTCCAATGGGTGGTGTCAAGGGCGCCATTTACCTCTAGTGATCAGTGATCCCTGCCAAATGGTTGAGAGTTGGTGTCCCTGTTGGTCACAAAGATGGTTCCAGTCCTTTGAACTGTTGTTTCTCACCTCCCCGAAACTGCATATCATAACGGTTTGATGGTGAAGAATTTCTGGCTGATAATGGTGAGATTGAAGCAAGGAGTAAATTAGGAAAAAAGGTGTCCTACATGAGGTCTTTTCCTATTTCTTTCTTTAAATCATGCTTTTAAGATGATACCCAATCATCTAAATCAGCAGACACTGGGACATGATGTTGACGTAACGTGTGCCTCAGTACTTCCAGCTGACGTCTACCAGGAAGTATTATTTAAATCTTTTTGAAAAGTTTTGGAGTTGCTATTACTAAGTGGGGGTTTACTCTTCTTTTGCTTCAAACTATTGTAAATTGGTGCATGTTCTGCCTTCTGCCACGTTCTTACACTGGGATACATTTTGGACTTTTTGGATCTCATTTAAATCATACACTGTCAATGATACCCTGATCTGCCACTGTGAATTATCTTTGTTGGCTTCTAAATCGAAGAAGCCTCTGCAAAGAGGCATTGTAGTTCTCGAGTAAAGGCAGTTAATTGACTATAGTGACTCAACTAGTGACTCAATTGTGGGCTATTTAATAGTGACAGTGTTGAGCTCCTGAGTGTAGCGTGAATTTTGCTTTGGTACTTACATCTCCTAGGAAGCATATTTGCCATTTTTCTGCAGATATTTGGTGTTCTTCTTGCAAAAACAGGTTTTCTTTCAACATTTTGTAAATGGGTATACACTTGCTTACCTTTGAGCACCATTCGGACTATTTGCAATCTTTCTGGAGACATCTGGGATGCATTATGCAAAAATTGGTCTATCTTCAGCACGATGCAACTCGCTGAGATCTCATTAGAATGTTTTATTTCCT
This sequence comes from Calotriton arnoldi, assembly GCA_963921515.1. Lineage (NCBI taxonomy): Eukaryota > Metazoa > Chordata > Amphibia > Caudata > Salamandridae > Calotriton > Calotriton arnoldi. The sequence continues at coordinate 1,132,972 of CAWUFW010002413.1, read as the reverse complement.
GTTTTGAAAACTTTATTTCCATGAAAAGATGGATTTATGTTCAGGAAGCTGCACCTCCTGTAGCTCTGCCTACGCACTCCTGGGTGGATACCAAATATTTTTGGGTAAATAAGTTATAACATTCTAGGTCACACCTATGTGCGGTATTGTGGACCGCAAAGGTTGTTGGATAAATCAACTGTATCCTCCTGATCTATGTCTCCCCGGTGACACTTACAACATGCATGGGTGGACCACATAGAATGTTTGAGTAAAACCATTGTAACTTCTTGAGAGCTGCACCTCCAGGAGTCACAAGAAAGCCACCCTCTGGTGGACCCCATAGATTGTTGGGTATACTTGTAACTTTTTGGGTCACAGATACATGGCAGCTAGGTTGGACCCCATCATTTTTTTGTAGTAAATCATTTGTAGCATCTTGGACAATACGCCTTTCTGTGTCACACCTACATAATGCCTGGGTATTTTTTGATTGAGTGCTGGGTACATCTGTAGCAATTCCTGTCTCACATGTGCTGCTCCAGGGTGAGGTTCATATGTTTATAGGTGAAGAGCAGGTCTGAACTTGAGTACTTTAAATGTCTCTCTCAAACTTGACTCAATCAATATGTGGACGTATATGTGAACATTCCAGCTTCCTTTTACCCCATGTCCCTCCTCTATTACTAATGCTTCCACTTGCACCGCCATCCTATCCCTTACTCACTCGCCCTGACCTTCCCAATGACCACACCCTCACTCTTCCTCTCAATGCACTAAAGTGTCCTGCTTCCCCCATAGACTCCACTCCCCAGTCCTATCCAAGCATGTCTCCCCCCTCCCCTCTCTCTCATCCTGTCTAGTCCTCTTCGACCGTCCCCTATCTTTCTGCTCTTGAACAACTCTGTCAAAGCAGTAACCCCTTCAGCTTTCCCTTGTTGCCTCTACTATGCTTCAACTCTCTTCATTCTGATCCCACCTTATCCCTAACCCTTCGTATCTTCCTCTTATTTTTCTTCTCGGTATTGCACCCAACAATACCCTTCACTGTCCCTTGCATTTCTCTTATTTCTACTCCGTCCACTGCCCTCTACAACCAAGATTACAGCTCCAACAAACCCCTACCCCTCGAGACTTACTATTGCACACCAGGCCTTCCTCTGTTCTTGTCTACCACAAGAGTATTATCTAAAATAGCCCCTCCACTGCTCTCACACCTTTGAAAACCCAGAAACGTCCTTGCAATGGTACCCATCCTGCCTTCACCCCCTCCCATCCCCTCAGGACCCAGTCATATACCGACTAATCTTGCTTGACCTGCACTATCAGTCCCTTCTGAAGACGTTCCCCTCGCCTCTCACTCACCACCTCAACATTTTCACAGACTGCACCATGCAACTGAAATATGTGTATAAGCTACTCTTCCTGGGGCCATGTTATACATTGTGCCCTGGGGTGCAACTGGTGTTTGCTCCCACTTTGTACGCCCCAGGGCACAATGGTATTACAGAAGGGGCCGCAGATCCTTGTGCGGCCCCTTCTGTAATACTGCTAGAGCTGGTGCACATGCAGCGCCTGCGCTATCATGAGAGGGCGTTCTCTCATTTCCATGGGGCATGGCCCTCCGATGCAAATGAGGGGATCAATTTGCCATTATACCATCGGCATATTACAGAAATGGGCGCAGGCGCAATCATGCCCTTAGAATGCGCATTGGGTGACAAATGGCTCCCTTTCATATGTGACACATGTATCCAGTCATGGCTCTTGCAACAGACAATTGTATTACAGTGCTTGTAGTTTAACTTTTAGCAATAGAGAGGCGGCGGCCGGCCGTTAAAGTTGTCTTTTAAAAAAAAAAAAAATCCTCCCCCCCCCCCCACTCCCCCCACACGCCACCACACCCGTCCGATAGCCGCTTCTGAGGGCAGGGCTACTGATAGTTATCATAGTTGAGGTTAATAGACATTTTTGGTCATGTAATTTAAATCTGACCTTGAATAACCAATGTGGAAACAAGGGATCTTCTCTTGGGTAATTAAAAATGAAAGCATAAACCCAGGAAGAGTCTTAAATAATTACTCATTCAAGCTGGTACTGGAATAAAATTTAATTTCTGTGAGATCAGGCTAAACAAGTAACATATTTTAAACCACTCGCCTGCAACCCCGAATGAAGCAATATTAGTGCAAAATAATGCCAAGGACAGAATATTTCAAACTCCGAGGCAATATTCTTTACAGCTCCTACCATCTGAGCGACGTGATTTATTGCTTTGTTTTTGATTATGTAAAATAAAACAAATATACAATTAGTTGCACGCAGCTGGCAAATCTTCCATCCAGAAGCCCTAAGCCAGTGTTTAAGTTTTAGCCAGGAGTACTTTTCATGCTGGTTTTCTTTTAAATTTATTCTTTTAAAGGTACAGGCAAAAATAAGAGTCCACAGAAAAAGCGCAAACTTGCACACATTTTCACACTTAAGATGGGGACACTTTCCAGCTGTGGCCTTTCGAGAAGCGGAGCATATTATTATTTTACTCCTTACACATTCAAGTATGTCTTTGTAGTTTGAACATTCGTCCTGTAGTGCGAACAAAACTAAAGCATCCAACATGAGTTACCAGCAAAATTTTTCAATAAGTATGAATAATTACCATTTCAGAATGGATGTGCGCACAGCCCCTACCGAAAGGAGAGCGGCATTGTGCCCAGAGAACATGGTGAGGAGGACAGCGTGTTCTAATGTCAACCCAGCCTTAATTGTGCTCGCAGCAATTTGCATTCTGGGGCGTGTAGTTTCAAAGCACGAAACGTGTTGTTGGTTGTATTTGTATTTGTATGGGATTTATAAAGTGCCGGAATCACCCCCGAAGCGGTATCTCCACGATGCAGGAGACGGGTATGCCAAGGCAGGGCGATCAGCCACCGAAGAGTTCTGTCTTTAGGAGTTTCCTAAAGAGAAGAAGGTTGGTACACTTTCGCAGCTCCAATAGCAATGAGTTCCAGTATTTCTGAACCAAGTAGGCAAAGGTTTTGCCCCAGTGCGAAGTTTTCTATAGCGGGGGACAACCAGCAGACCTTTTCCCTCAGAGCGGAGAGATCTGCCTGGGCTGTAGAACATAAGTTTGTCCGCCAGATAGCTAGGGCTACCACCATGGAGAGCTTTGTGGGCTAAGCAGCAAACCTTAAACTTAATTCTCTGGCGAATGGGAAGCCAATGCAGCTACCTCAGCAGTGGCCGAGAAGAGGTTCTAGGAGGCATGTTGAGAGCGAGGCGAGCTGCTGTATTCTGAATCACCTGCAATTTATTCAAAAGGGATTCATTGGCCGAGGCAAGGAGAGCATTGCAATAATCAAGATGACTAACAACCAGGGTCTGGATCAGGGTTCTACGGACTGATAAGGGGAGCATCTGAAACACTCTGCGGAGAAGACTCAGCATGTGGTAGCACAGGTGCCTGAGGTGGCCAAGACTTGGTCTTTCATAGAAAGCGAGTCGTCCAGTCGAACACCCAGGTTTTTATCCATCCGCTTCGGAATAGGAACTGGACCCAGCGCAGCAGGCCACCTGTCGGGGGACCAGTTCATTTGAGCGGTGCCAAATAGCAAGATCTCGGTTTTGGCAGCATTCAGCTGTAGGAGATTTTCCGTCAACCAACCAGATATGGCTAGCATGCCCTCTGTGAAGAGGGGTTTGGTCGAATCTATCTCATTATCGAAGGAGAGGAGCAATTGGGTGTCGTATGCGTAGGAATAGGGAGTAAACCCATATTCTCTGATGATTTTTGCAAGGGGGGCCACATAAACATTGAACAGGGTGGGGCTAAGGCAGGAGCCCTGGGGAACCCCTTTAGTGAGCTTCAGAGTGCGGGACCGGAAGTGACCCAGATTGACAGTTTGAGTGCGCAGAACCAGAATGTTAGCAGGCCACTTCAGCGCCTGACCTTGTACGCCAATCTCACTCAGTCTATGGATCAGCTTCTGGTGGGAGACAGTATCAAAGGCAGCTGTCAAGTCCAACAGAACAAGCAGCACTGCCTTGTTATTATCCAGGGCCAGTTTAATGTGGTCTGTGACTCCTATAAGAGTGGTTTCAGTAGAGTGATAGGGTCTGAAACCCGACTGAGAGGGCTCAAGTTTGCCTTGAGATTCGAGTTGTCTTAGTCATGACTGGCTAGGAGTGTGATACCGACATGGAGCACCTTAGAACCTATACAGGTTAGATAAATACTAGCATGGGGGCGTGGCCTGATGCCAATGGACATGTGAGCTCGTGGCTCCGGCGCTCAGACCCGCGGAGGACTATCTTCTTCTGATCTAAACTGGCCAATAATGCCATCTGCTGGATGAGTGGGACCCGGACACCTCGGAGAGAGGCCAGTGAGCATTTGCCGATCGTGTGACATAGCGCACTCCCTGCAATAACCTTTCAGCGGCGGCCCACGACGCTAGACAAAATGATGGCCACTGCAAGATGGCCTGTCAAGGGGTCTCGAAGGAAGGCTGACCTGACTGCAGTGGTGTTGTGATGCGCTGAGAGGAGAGGTCGCCGGGATTCCCCATGCCTAGGCCATGGTAAGATCGAAGACCCTCAAGATGTGAACAATAACAGACACACCCTACCAAAAAGAGGAACCACACAGCCAGAGCAGGGCTGAGCTTGAGCAGGGACTGGAAGCCCACACAACGGCGATTCTGACACCAATCAGGAACTCCAAAGCTGTACTGAAAATGAAGATCGACATGTTGGTTCTCAACCTGTAGCTTCACTATCCCGGGTAGAGCCCATGCTGGCAGACAATGATAAACAGATCCGGGCCATGCAGGTGACCATTCAGCTGATTGAGAGAGTGGAGGATGCTGAGGGATGGTCCTGGTGGAATAACGTGTGGCTGGTGGGGGCCCCTGAGTGGACAGAGGGCCCTAGTATTTATCTGCTCTTGGAGGACTGGCTGTTGCAGACAGTCTTGGGAGGCAAGGCCTCGAAGATGTTCACTGTGGAGAGCCCACATAGGGTACCAGGCAGGCCACTGGCACTTCGGGGCGCCTCCCAGGCCTATAGTGGCTAGACTACTGAAATACCGGGACCGGGATCACATCATCCTGGTGGCACGTGTCCACGGTCCCTGGGAACTGGAAGGTGGAACTGTCAACATATACCCGGACTACACCACGATAGTCCAGCGTCAAAGGGGGAAACCTTTATAGTAGTCAAGCGCCAGCCCGGAAACTGAATCTAAAATATTCTCTGCTCTTTTCCGCGAAGCTGCAGGTAATTGACGGAGGGGAGACTCGCTTATTTGGGTCGGCAGCTGAGGCCTGGAGGTGACTAGAGGTTAAGGGTCTCCCTCTTCCTGATCCATTGGAGGGGATTGGCCTTTGGACTGGCAAATCCGTAAACCGAGATGCAAGCTGCACTGGCCTTTGCTTGCAGCCCCGACGTTGGATCAGGCAAAATCTGAAAGGGCCAAGGTTGTGTCAGACATCCAACACCATAGGTCCCTGGCTGCGGACAACAGGTGGACAGTGCTGACAGCAGATTTTGAGGACATGGAAGGCAACTCCACCACATCCCAGAATGACCCGGAGGAGATGGCACTAGCAGTAGTCATGCTGATGACAGTTGACATAAACTGCAAGACTCAAAACAGCTGGGGACCACCCGCTGCATACTGCTAAGGCAGACTGAGCTGAGGTTGGCCGTATGAGCGGCGATTAATGATATCTCTGTGGTGCCATGCCACCCCAACTATCACTGCTGCAGTATCTCCATGTGTGAGCTGTTACACTGTTAAAATGACTTACCAGTTTCAGTTGGTGGGGCGGCAGAAGCCTCGTGCATTGGGGAGGTGGGTAATTTTAGATCCGCGGCGCAAGGTTGTTCAAAAGTGTGTGGAGGGGGGCAGTTTGGAGGCATACCGAGGGACAGCGCCTGGGCAACAAGATGAAAAGGGAGTAATGTGGAAATATTTGGCCAGACATAACCCTGATATTATTCTGCTTCAGGAAACCCACCTCGGGCAATAATTGCAGGGTCCTCCACCACAGGAGATAAAAACTACTGGCATGTGCGGTTTTCTCCTCTGGATCCAGGTGGTGAGGATTCTGGTCAGCAGGTTCCTCCCACTGCAGGCCACCTGCTCTTGGGTGAATGATCTGGGTACCAGGCGGCAGTGAGGAAGAGATGGCACAGAGACCCTTTTATTTGCATCATGGTACTTCCCCACCCTGGCCTTCAGACCGCGGCACTGGGAAAACTGGGAGTCTGAGTCACAGAAACCCCGGAGTCCTTATTGCTCATTGGGGGAGAGTTCAATCTAACATTAAAGGATGAGCTTGACAGGGTAAAGGCATCGGGGGATAGGTCCACGGCAGACCCGTACCTGGCTTCTTTCCTTCACTCCATGGGGATGGCAGATTTGTGGTGGGGATAACACCTCCGGACACGACAGTGCTCATATGCATCCAACAACATGCACTCGCAGTCCAGGTTAGATTACTTGGTGCTGCTCCATCAATTGGGGAAGTTCAGGGACACTGCCCTTCTGCAGCGAGGCATATCCGACCACTCTTGTGTGGTCACTTATATATTAGTGACTATACCAGGGACGAAGGGCAAATGGAAACTCAACCCCTGGGAACTGAGTGACTGGAACTCCAGGAAAATGCTACTGGACACCAAGGAGCTCTATTTTAAGGAGAACGTAGGCACTGTGGAATCAGAGGTGATCCTCTGGGAGGCATATAAGACTATCATACGTGGTCAGCTGATCACACATGTGACAGGGAAAAGGAAGGAGGACAGGGAGTGTAAGGAGTTAGAAACAAAACAGACCCTCCTAGATTGGAATACGTGGACTCCACTTCCCTGAGTCTGGCTCACAGGTTGGAGGTGACCAGGGAGGAATTGAGAAGTCTTCTCCACCAAGAGGTGAGAGCACATTTCAGGGCAAAACAGGGCAAAGTTTATGAGGTGGGCAATAAGGCGGGAAAGCTTTTAGCTTGGCTAGCCAAAAAATAAGAGGGGCAAAGATGGATTCAACCAATTGGACTGAGACAGGGGAGTTAGCAGAAACCCCAAACGCTATCGTGTTGGCGTTTGCTTTACACCTAAAGAGTCTCTACAGGAAATAGCTTAATGTTGAAGAGACAGAGCTAGAGCGATTCGTAGCCTGCATTCTGGCCCCTCGGCTTGGACCGGAGGCAAGTCAGGCTCTAGAGGAAGAGATCACAGAGACGGAAATAATAGAGGCACTGGCTCAGATGAAAGGGGGTAGATCCCCTGGTCCAAATGGCCTGCCACCAAAATGTTTTACGTGAGGCAAGTCGCGCTTGTTGAGCTTGCTCCGTACTCTGTTTTACAGGGCAAGGAGGGATGGCTGGCTCCCACGAGACCTGCGGCAGGTGACCATACTAATGATCCACAAGAAAGGGAAGCCAGCGGAGGACTGTGCCTCCTATAGGTCAGTCTCGTTATTAAACGTGGAGACTAAGAGCTTAGCAAAAGCTTGACACTCTTGCAGCCCCCGATCAATTGGGCTTTATGCCATATAGAGCAATGAAAGACACACAAATGATGCCAGTTTGAGCTGGACTGTTACCATGAGGAGCAGGGTATGCTTGAATTCGAGCAATCATGGCTGATGAAGGGTGATACCCCAAAAACGGTCCTGGGATGCTTGTTTTTGGTCCAGGGAGGACCTGGCTTGGCAGTTCGGGCTGAACTGTTCCCATGAGGAGCAGGGTCAAGACTGATTTGCATATGGCTGGGTCTAAATTGGGGTGGCATGGTGAGCAAAAGAAGGCCGGATTTAACCCAGATCTCTTGACTGGGGCTGAATATTTGATTTGTTCCACATTCCATCCATCATTTGTCTTTTGCAACGAAGCACAACCTACAGAGACTTGCTGGATGCCTAGCACAGAGCGACCAGATAGAGGAGCCAGTCATCCTGTTGTCGCTTGATGCCAAAAAGGCATTTGACTCCCTGGAGTGGCCCTACCTCATGGCAATACTGAGCAGAATGGGGTTCGGTCCGAACTTTTTGTCATGTGTGAAACTGCTGTACACCAACCTGGCAGCCAGGGTCGGGGTGAACGGGCATTTTTGGGCAAGTTTGGCCTAGGCAGGGGCACTAGGCAGGGTTGCTTACTGTCTCCCATCCTTTTTGCACTGGCAATTGAACCCCTCACAGTGTGGATATGGAAAGATGCATTGTTGAGGAGCCTGCGGTGGGACTTGGGATGGGAAGATGTGGTGTCCCTCTACGCGGATGATATTCTTCTTTAACTGGCGGACCCAGACCATTCTTTCCCCAGAGTACTTGAGATCCTGGAAGCATTCGGGTCCTACTCCGGACCCCGCGTTAACTGGCGCAAATCGATGGCATTCTTATTGTCCAACCATGCTTGGTGGAGGGCATAACATAACATAACATGTGTATTTGTAAAGCGCACGTTCACCCCAGCAACGGGCATCTTGGCGCTGAATAACAGATGTTTATTGGAATAGGAATACCCGCTCAAATGGAAACCAGGGCATTTCAGATATCTGGGATCTTCATAATGAGGTGTATTGGGTGTTGATATTTTTGTATACGATATTGTTGACTCAATTTTGTAGTTCGATGTTATAGGAGTCGATGTTGTATCAGTGATCTGAGTGTAACACACCCCAGCCAACCGAGAACACTCACATCTGTAGATACAAACCTCTCTGGAGGCCACAGGGCGTACTAAATGACCTGCACAAGAACGAAGAAAGACTACATGGTCAAAGACTTATTTACAAAGAGCTCTTCCAAGAAGCCTGATCAGACTAAGGACCCTGGCTCGCCCACCCGCACACCCCCAAAGTGAAGTAGGGATCAGGATGCGGACGATGAGGCACCTATCACACGGAGTTTTATGGAAACTCTTTTTGGTACCTTGAGAGAAGACATAGCCACCCTCAAGATGGAAATGACCAAAGAAGTGAAAGACCTCCAGCGTGACATGGGCGAATTGGAGCAAAAAGTAGACACAGTGGAAAAGAATGGTGACACCAGGGAAGAGGAATTGGAAGTGTGTCGCAGCTAAATCATGGAACTCAAAGACCAGAACGCCGACCTTAACTACTATCTGGAAGATTTGGAAAATAGGTCCTGCAGGCCCAATATTAGAATTAAAGGTGTTCCATCACAAGCTGATGCGGGCAAGCTGGAGGAATATGTGCTGCGGCTCTTCCGGCACGTCGCCCTAGAGCTGGCTGGAAAAGAACTTCTCCTAGACCGCACACATTGAGCTGGACGCCCTTCTGGGGAGCCTGGTACCCCACAGGACATACTTACTTGCCTTCACAGCTCACGGGTCAAAATACATCTTTATCAAGATCTTGCCTTCATCACGCTACATCGCCGTTGATCCATGAAACCAGCGACCTCTTACCTGAGAGACAGGGGGATCCAATACAGGTGGGGTCACCCGTTCCGCCTGATCTTTGTCTGGGAGGGAGCAACACATGTAGTCCGCACTCCATCAGAAGCAGCGACAATCTTTTAACTGGAATTGGAGCAAGAAGATTCCCGGTCCTCCCAGGGACCTCCCAAAGCTCCCCAATGGCAGGAACCCAAAAGGACATTCAATCCCCGGTCTCGGAAGCGTATGCACAAACCAACCACAATGGAGAGCCTTAAAGAGAGGACGGCTCTCCTACAGCACCTCACTGGTTGGGACACATCTCCAGAGCAGGCGATCGAGTGACTAAGCTGTGGTGCAATCTACCTCTATTCACACACTCGACCGATGGAGAGCAGCTGGCGACAAGAAACTGTGACACCTTTTGGAGCCCCTGCTGACACCGATCATATGGCGGGAGCCCTGGCCCATCACGTTAAATAGAGTGCCATAGAGGGCTGCGGCGGAAGCAATCAGCATCTTTTTCTACCCCTTGGCTGCCCAGTGCAGACTACCAGTGACATGGACCCCTTCTACAAGTTTGTCTGGTTCACACCAGTTGGTGTACTTAGTTATGTTTGTTGTTTTAAATCATGCGTTAACTATTTGCTAATGTACTCCCTTTACATGCGACATTGCCTCACCTCAACATATACATGGACTTTACAGATGTCCCCCCCTCACAAGTGTGCATATCTGGCAGACACCTCCTTTGTATTTATGGTCAAGATAGTGAGTCTCAATGTTAGAGGTTTGAATGCCCCAGCAAAGGGGATAGCGTTACTGTCACAACTGAAAGCTGCGTATTGTGACATATGTCTTTTACAAGAAACACATCTGCTCAAGAAGGATTGGGGTCGAATGCGGTCGAGATGGTTCGACCGCCAATACTGGTCCTCTGGCCCAGGAAAAAAGGCAGGGGTGGTGGTCTTATTTTCCACTCATTTCCAATGGCAAGTGCTTCAGGTACAGTCCGAAATAGCAGGTCGCATGCTAGCTTTGAGGGTTACACTTTATCACCATACGTATATTGTGGCATGCATTTATGCACCTAATGACCACCAAGAGCCCTTTATTCGCCGTGCAGTGGGAAAGGTTCTCACTTCCCCGGACGTTAAGGTCCTCATAGGTGGAGACTTTAACTTGGTACCGGACACACAGCAAGACTGATCCCCCATAGAGCGAGCCCATTAGGTACAATCTCCCCACAGGGGCTCCACTGGATGGTTGGGGCCGGGCTATCTGACATATGGAGATCGCTGAACCCCAATACAAGAGCCTACTCCTTTTTCTCGGTGGCACATCAGTCCTATGCAAGAGTTGATTACTTTCTGGTATCTGCCCACCTCCGGCCAGATGCAGTCCACGCACATATCGAGGTAACCTCTATATCAGATCATTCCCCCATTACGATTACGTTATGTGTGCCCCATTCATGCCCTAGCTCTAGGACGTGGCGCCTCAACCCTAAATTGCTATCCTATGCACCAGCAGCCCGGGAGATAGAATAATCAATAATAGACTACCTGGAGATCAACAATATACCAAACACTAAGATAGCAATGCTCTGGGACGCCCTTATGGCAGTGGTAAGGGGGACTTGCATAGCAGTAGCCCTGCTACTAAACAGGGATAGGAAAGCCAAGCGTGTAGAGTTAGAGCTACAGGTGAGGGAATTGGAAGAGACACACAGACGAGTGGGTTCACACAAGATACGTTGCCAACTCACAACTCTTAGGAAACAGCTTAGAGCACTAGATATGGGCCTGGCAGAATACGCTCTACTCCGCACAAAACAAAGATATTACGCAGGGGGAAATAAAGCGGGAAGAATGTTTGCGCATAAGCTATGAGCACAGACACATAAACAGCGTATCTCCCAGGTACTAGACCACGCTTCTCGTAAGAGACTCAGAAATAGCATTGGAATTCAGCCAGTTTTACGCACAGCTCTATAGTGCAGACCCACTCTCTTACCCCGCTGCATTTTTAGAGCAGGCCCCCATCACAAAGCTCCCGGATCCTGTAGCAGCTACAATGGAGTCAGATATCACATCCCAAGAAGTGATTGACGCCATAGGGAAAGTGTTATATCCTTTCTCTAGCTTAGGTGTGTTACAGCCTTAAGCTGTAGTTCTTTGCCCTGTGTTCCATCCTTGGTGACATCTAGTAGAATGTTCAGGGGTTGCCTAGCTGCTTGGTTGTTAGGTTCACTTGGATTTGAAAAGGGTTGGAGGAGCGGTTGGAGACTGACGTGGATCTGCCTCGATGTTCTTATGCTGTGTAGTTATTCTACAATAAAACTGGACTGAACTTTTCATCCTCTCACAGCGTCTTCTCTACAATTTGTGGTGACGATCCTACTACACAGCCACACTCAGGACCCTGCGTGCATCTGTTTGTATCCTTATACGACACAAGCTCTTCTTTACATGCGGTAAGACTGTTCATTTTTTTTGTTCAGCGACGCATCGCTACGCATCACCCAAGCATCGAGCGACAGATCACATCGCTACCTCCCTACAAGTTTCTGACACAGGCTTATATCCCGTCACGAACTTAGCCAGAGACTTTGTTTTAATGGGTTGCTAAAAACCTCACCGGTTATCGGCTCCTCCTCGAGTGTCTTCAGAGAGGTGCTCCGCTTCATCGCTTCATCGCTTCATACTGCTTATATCCCCGCTGCACCCTGCCGGCTTTTGCAGTTCTCCAATGCTCAGGCCTGACGTTACGTTCCGTGAGCATGCGCAACAGTAGGCCTCATCTTCCCTGACCTGCCTGTCCTCCACGCTTCACGCAACGCCGTATTCGTCGCTTAGCAACTTCTCAAGCTCCCGTTTACCAAGGCATTTTTACCAAGGCATTTTTCCGATCAGGACGATCGGCACGTTTGGAGTCTGGATCGGCTCTTCAATTAGTTGTCAAATCATTTTTTTTTTTGTTCATGTTCCTTCAAGGTGTTTCTTGTGACTCTGTTTACAACTTGTGCCAACAGGATTTATCTTTAAATTTATCCATTTTTGTCGTTCTCAAAGTGCACATCACCTTGCTTCCTCAGCTCTTACTTGTCTTCACGGTGATTCGCACACCTGCTTTGTGCGGATGATTAAACGGTGATTCGCACACCAGTCTTATTTTTTTTATGCATTTTGTGCGGATGAATTTACGGTGATTCGCATACCACTTCAAATACCTTCTTCTCTTTAAACCTTTCCCACCTGGGTTTCAACACTCCTTCATTTTTAACATTTTGTCCTCATTTCTTTTTCTCTAAGTTCATTATACGCAATTTTCTACCTTGTTACTTCCTCTATTCACTAATTTTCTTTTCTTTTCTTGTTAACTCTCAAGCCATGCAGTCTGTGACACCTCTTCCCTCTTTTCTTGAATCCCCAGGTGAACCTCCCGTTCGGTGGGAGATATGGTTTGATGCTTTTCAAACTTACCTCAGTGCCATTGGCGCTTCCAGATTTAGTAACGAACGTAAGAAATTCCTCCTACTTCATTCCTTGGGTTTTGAGGGAAGATCGATTTTTAAGCATCTTCCTGAAATTAATCATCCTCCAGAAGATGTTGTTGACGTCTACCAAGACACCATCATGAAACTCAAAACAAGGTTTGATAAACAACGTAGCTTGATGGTTCTACGCCACATGTTTCTAAAGAGACAACAGTGTGAAAGTGAGGATGTTGATTCCTACATTTCTGCCTTACGTATGCTAGCCTCCGTCTGTCAATTTGACATTTTCACGGACCAGTTGATCAGGGATCAATTTGTGTGCCACTGCAGAGACAAACAGATTCGTCAAAAATTGTTGTCTTTAGCTAATCCTTCTTTGGAAAATACTATTAAAATTGCTAAGAGCATCGAGACTTCTCAGGTTTCGCTGAAGGAGCTAGAAGTTAAGCCTGTTGATTCTGTCAATAGTGTTGCTGAAAATAATAAGAGCAGATATTCTGCATCTCAACAAGGTCCTTCAAAATACAGTACTTCAAAGAACCCTAATGTGGTTAAAGGTGGTTCAAGCTTCAAGTCAGAATTCCAGAATGTCAAGCAAATGTGTTACCGATGTGGGAACCCACCTCATCAAAAAGGGGGAAAGTGTCCTGGGGCCAATGCCGTCTACAATTATTGTAAAAAAACAGGACATTTCGAAAAAGTTTGCTTGAAAAAGAAAAATCGTAGAAGAACTGTAGCATGTGTATTAGAATCAGATCAATAATCTGATTCCGATGTAGTCTCAGTGGTTGTTGATTCTCATGATGTTATCTCCAATGTACATGAATCCCCTAAGTGCGTTGATCCCATTGTCGAGATATGTGTAGGAGGTAAACCACTAAATCTTCTCGTTGAGTCAGGGGCTAAGATTACCATGTTAACACAGAGATTGTTCTATGAGACTTGGGGAGATAGGGCTCTCCAACCTCCTGATCGCTCTCCTGTCTCGTATGAGGGACGTAACATTGACCTTCTTGGGTTCTTCAAGGATGAACTTATTTTCAAGGGGAGGAAAATTTGGGGAAAGATCTATGTTGCAATCAAGGGCTTGAATATTGTGGGCTGGTAACATCAGGGTCTATTCAAAATGATCCTCAGACCAGGTACGTCTGAACAAGTTCTTGTAGTTTCAGATGGACAAGATTTAAGAGGATGGAATGAACGTTTTCCATCTGTCTTTTCAGGGAATCTTGGAACCATACGAGGTTTCAGACATAAAATTGTTGTAAAGGATGGAGCTGTTCCGATAAAACATAAATTGAGGGGTGTACCTTTCAGTGTGAGAGATGATCTAGAGTCTGAACTCAAATCTCTGTGCGACCAAGGGATCATTGAACCTACGGAGTCATCACTCTGGCTTTCACCCTTGGTCGTCGCGCGCAAGAAATGTAGTAAGTTGCGCGTCTGTGTGGACTTGAGGTCTCTCAACAGAGAGATCTGGGTCGACTCTCACCCTTTGCCTAAAATTGATGATCTTTTTGCATGTGTCAGGGGGTCGCGCTATTTCTCCAAACTGGATCTAGCCATTTCGTATCATCAGATAGAGCTAGATCCAGAATCACGCCCCCTCACGGCATTTGTCTCACCATTGGGTACCTTCCAGTACAAACGGATGCCTTTTGGGCTTGCCTCTGCGGCGTCCGTTTTTCAACGAGTCATGCAGAACATGTTAGGAGGTATTGATGGAGTCCTAGTTTTTCAGGATGACGTGTTAGTACACTCTAAAGATGTTCTTTCGCACGAAATTGTACTTAGAGAGGTTCTTGAAATTTTCAAGAACCGTGGGGTAGTGGTTAAATCGGATAAGTGTAAATTCCTTTGTGATGAAATTGTCACCTTATTTCTGGGGAAGGAATCAGGCCTAGGCAGGGATTGTTAGATGCTATCACTCATGCTCCTGCCCCAGTTGATAAGACAGGAGTCAAGTCCTTGCTCGGGCTTCTGGAGTACTATTCTAAGTTCATTCCCAATTATGCCACTCTCGTACGTCCTATCAGTTCTCTCCTCAGAAGGGGAGTAGGTTTTGTCTGGGGAAATGAATGCGCTTTTGCATTGAGCTCTGTTAAAGATTGTTTAAAAAATAGTTCTGCTCTCAAACCTTACGACCCGAGTTTGCCATCTTGCATAACGGTTGATGCGAGTCAAGTGGGGTTGGGGGCAGTGCTAACCCAAGATGAGCACACTACTGAGTATACAGTTACTTTTGCTTCTAGGGTCCTAAGAAACAGTGAACTTCAATACGCAGTTATTGAGAAGGAACTCTTATCCTGTTTGTGGGCCATTGAAAAGTTCCGTCCTTATGTCTGGGGAAGGCGTTTTCTGTTGAGAACCGATCACAAGCCCTTGGTCAATATTCTTGTTGCAGGAACTGGTAAATGCTGTTCTCCTAGAATCCTTCGTATGGTGTCACGCCTTATGCAGTACCAGTTCGATGTTGTCCATGTCTCTGGTGGCAGGAACGTCAGGGCTGACTTCTTGTCTCGTTTTCCCATTGATGATGGAAAAAGGGATCCTGACTTGGCTGACTGTGGGGAGGAAGATTCTGACGATTGTCTGATAGCCTCAATTGATTTACTAGAGCATGGTGTTGGCACAGAAGATGAGTGGTTGAAGGCCCTTGCTGATGATGACGTTCTGTAACAAGTCTGTGAGTTTGTTAGAACTGGATGGCCCAGAGAGTGTGTCCTTCCTCAAAGTATACAACCTTTTTGGAAAGTTGAGTCCGAAATTTCCCTGGAGGGTGGAATTTTGCTTCGTGCTGACAAACTCATTCCTCCACAGAATCTTAGGAGAGGTATTATCACTGGTGCCCACGATGGTCATTTAGGGTCCACACTCACTAGGAGACGAATCCGGGAATGTTTCTGGTGGCCCTCTATGGACAGTGAAATCAATGAAGTTGTTGATATGTGCCTTATTTGCCGGTCGGCTGATAAAGGATTGAAAGTAGTTACACCGCCGCTGATTCCCATTGAATGTCCTGCTGGACCGTGGTCCAAAGTGGGTTTGGACATCATGGGACCTCTTGATATATTACCTGGTGGGTGTTGTTTTGTTCTGGTTCTTATTGATTATGCCTCAAAGTGGCCAGAAGTAAAACTTGTCAAGGAGGCCTCCACTAATATCATCATTTCCTTTCTCAAGGACGTTTTCATGCGGGAGGGGTTTCCAGAGACCATAGTAACAGATAATGGTACTCAATTCACCAGTCTAAACTTTGGGAATTTCCTACAGTCATGCAGTATCAAACATGTAAGGAGTTCACTTTACCATCCCCAATCCAATGGGCTTGTTGAGCGTATGAATAGAGTGGTGGGGGACTGCATTAGGTGGGCCAAATCTGGAAATTGTAGCATTCTCAATTCTCTGGAAAGCATGCTATGGTTCTACAGGACAACTCCCCACTCTAGAACAAAAGTTTCTCCTTTTGAGCTCCTAAGGGGAAGAAAGGCGAATACTAACTTCAAACCTACCTGGATGAACAGGTGGATTAAAGCTGTGCCTGATATTGATTCTCTTATGGAGTTGGTAAGGGAAAATGTTTCTTGTTCACAACACAAACAAAGGCATGGTTTGACAAAAAGAGAAGTGTAAAGATGGTTCCCGTTGGGGTTGGAGACATGGTACGCATTAAGGGGCCGATTCCGATCTCGGTCGGAGGCGCACCTAACACCATTTGGTCGGGAAAAAAGCCATGCGAATGCCTGTTTCCCGACCGATCCGCACATTATTCCGAACGAGCAAGTACGATGCGCACAACAGCATAGATTCCGACCCAGTCGTACTCACCCAATCCAGGTCCTGTTCCCCGACCGAGCCGGATCCGTAAACGCAGAATCGAGTCGCACAGAAGCCAAAATGCAGCCCCGTCCGGCCGGACAAGTACGATGCGCTTCCCGTACGCGCCGAACCCGTCGCTACGCACGGCAGGTCAAAGCATCCGGGAGAGGCGCACATAAGCTCCGATTCGCGCCACAACACGATCCACAGCTACGAGGCGAACACGCCAGCGACGAGGACGAGGCGAAGCAACGAGAAAGACGAACGAGACGAACCAACCATGAATCCCATCGTGCCGATCCTACCAATATTCTACATCTACTACCGGAACAGGCACGGACGCGTACGGCGCAGAAGGTAAGTCAGACACCAACCACAAAAACAAACTACACGTACCCGACATATCACACACACACAGAGGGATGCAGAAATTACTTACACCAGCAACAGCAGCACCATAGGGGCGGGATGGCCATCACCAATGCCACATATACACATAGGGGCCCGGATGCCTACCACTACTACCACCTCTACCCAGGGGGTGCCAGATGCCTACCACTACTACCACCTCTACCCAGGGGGTGTCAAATGCCTACCACTACTACCACCTCTACCCAGGGGGTGCCAGATGCCTACCACTACTACCACCCTTACCCAGGGGGTGCCAGATGCCTACCACTACTACCACCCCTCCCCAGGGGTGCCAGATGCCTACCACTACTACCACCTCTACCCATGGGGGGCTGGATGCCTGTCACTACTACCACCCTTACCCAGGGGGTGCCAGATGCCTACCACTACTACCACCTCTACCCAGGGGGTGTCAGATGCCTACCACTACTACCACCTCTACCCAGGGGTGCCAGATGCCTACCACTACTACCACCCTTACCCAGGGGTGCCAGATGCCTACCACTACTACCACCTCTACCCAGGGGTGTCAGATGCCTACCACTACTACCACCTCTACCCATGGGGGCTGGATGCCTGTCACTACTACCACCCCTACCCATGGGGGCTGGATGCCTACCACCAACAACACCCCCACTCACAGGATGGCTAATACATGACACAACAAGCACACACCAACATAAAGAATGCAACATAAAGACATCCCCCAACACCATGACAAGCGTGTGTAGACTGTGTCAAATGCCTACAACACTGAACATGACTTTGAACATACAATGTGACCCCCTATCACATGTGCCACACATAAATGTGTGTGGCCCCCACAATGCAAGCAGGCCATGACCATTGTGGCAATGGGGTCCAAAACCCCATCATCACAGTGACCAAAATGTAAGTGTGGGGTCCATAGCTGAAGCACATCTTGAACATTGTGGCAATGGGGTCCAAACCCCCATCATCACAGTGACCAAAATGTAAGTGTGGGGTCCATAGCTGAAGCACATTTTGAACATTGTGGCAATGGGGTCCAAACCCCCATCATCACAGTGACCAAAATGTAAGTGTTGACAAAGAAAAAGCTGCAACTGCCAAACTGCATGGATGATTCCTGGTCACAGAACAACAAACACATCAGTGGCAAAGTAGTGCTTGTGTCCCATAGCAACATAGATTGGAGGAGGCAAACAGTGCAGTGCAAATAAGACATACCTTTGGCCATGTGCAGACAAACATCACCCATGGGGGCTGACACTGTCAACATTCATCAATGACAGAAGTGACCATCAGAATGCAGACCCACATATTTGCACCAATGGGCACACAAATGCAGATACCCTGTGGAGACTGTAGATGTGAGGTGAACAGATACCATACCATGGCAGCAATGGGACACACAAACAATGATCATTGTGCTGACTGATGACCTAGGAGTCCCAGGGACAGCAGGGGAAACACACCAAACAACATACAGCCAATGGCACACTAAAGATATGCCAATGCAGTGGTGCAGATGCACAAACACAAACAGGCAGACCCACACTGCACATCAAACACAACAGGTGAGGGGGGGTACCAGTGTCCCCAGGCAACCACACAACACATGAGGAGGCCTGAATACCAATTACACAGATGTGCATACAGTGCCACACCAAGGTAACTCATGGATCCAAATCCCCTATGTGGGCAATCAGGCATTGTCAGATGAGAGGGAGCACAAATCACACATGTCACACAAGCATGTAGGAACAGCAACTGACACAGCAAGACACAGAGACACCACAGCACTACCCCCAGGGCCCCCACAATGTGGTGACCCTGGGCTGCATTACAATCCCACTGTGATGACAAAGCTAGATGTCGTTCACACTGTGAACCACAGTCATGTGTCCTGAGCAACAAACTACCATCACACCTACACAAGCACAAATCAATCAGCACGGCCAGTAAGCCAAGGCCAACATGGAGGCAGGGGTCTAGCCGGGCAACAACTCTCATCTGCACACACTCAACACCACACACCTCGACCTCCAACAATGTGCAGCAGTGAAGCTCACATGCACTGGTGACATTGCACATGCACCCATGACAATCCCAGGGGGGGTGGTGGGAACCAAGGTGCAGAAACACATCACACATGGTCACTCAACAAGACTCCTGAATGTCTGACACACTGCACACTACGCTGTACATGGACATGACGGCAATACCACACCAACCAATGGGATCCCAGCCACAGTCACACACCAATGAAGAAGCCAAGGTCACCCACAAAGAACACACATAGACAACTACCAAGATTGCAGCCCTGACCCTGAGGAGTGCCAGCAGTCACACACACAACGTGTCACAACCAATGAAAGCTAACACAAACCGGAAATCACATGACAGGTGTAAACAACAAGTGCCAAGGGGAATCCTGACTGTGACCCATCAGCGTCTGCCCACAAACTCAGCCCTGACAGCAAACACACCTATGGGTGACACCCTGATGACCAGTAATGTGCCATGCACCCACATCACAGAGAACCCAGGGAGAAGACTTTGGGGGAACATAGGTCAACTCAGCAAGCATCACAAACAGGAACATCACTAGGGATCCCAGCATGCACAGCAAAATGGAAGTGAACACACAGACATGCTCATACAACACACACCTTGGGCGCAGGCGATGTCACAGGAGTACACACTGCCATGAGGGGACTCCACTCCTGTGTGAGGAAAGCTGTGCCAAATGTCGCCTCAGTAGGGCTCCATCATGTCAGCAGAACACTTGGTCGCACAGTCAACAATTAGCACCAAATGAAGGCTCCCGTCACATCAGCCTGGTCATGGGAGTGTCAACAAAATCATCAGCACAGATCCAACACACATGTATAGCAAGTTGCACTGACAACACAGATGAGTCCTTCCCCATTGATGCCCAAACCTGCATGTCCAGTGGAGATGGCCACACAGTCAGGGAAGTAGACTAATTGAACAATGGCAAGCACAACAGATGTGCAGGGGTGGAAGCCACAGATGTGGCATTGCTAATGTAAGTAGGAAATCCCATTGCCAAATATTGAACACATGACACCCTCAGATGCTGCTAAGGATGACATGGATACACCACAGGATAGGACACAGGATAGGACACAGTCCCCCTGGACCACATGGGTTCCTGCACAGTAACACTTCATTTTCATGAGACCAAATATCACCATCACTGCAGCAAGGGCATGGTTAGCATCATCAACATCATGTACATCAGAAGCAAAAGCACTAGAGAACAGAAAGTTGCTTTATTCAGCATATGTGGGTTCAAAAGTTGAAGTCATGTAAAAAATAAACAAAGGCCAATGGCCAGTCCATCATGAAAGTCAAAACAGGGTGACAGTGGCAGATGTCACCCTACGCATGCCTGCACTCATAAAAACCAGGGACAATCCCCTCGGAGGGGCATACGGGGGCAGGCCAGGCACCGCAGGGACAGGATCAGGGCTCACCAGAAGGAGGCAGGGAAGGGGTGGTGGGTGCTGGAGAGCCACTGACAACTGCAGTGGAGGTGTCTGACATGGTGTGTGCCGGCACAACTGGGGGCATGACTCAGATGGTGTGGGTGCCGGCACGACTGCAGTGGACCGTGCAGATGGAGTGGACAGGTTCGCCACTGCAGTGCCCAAGTCAGACAGGGTGGTAGTGGACTCCACTGCAGTGCCTACCTCCAGGGGAGGAGAATGGGGATCAGGTAAGGTGGGCAGGACAGAGGGGGAGGACACCCTCACCACACCAGTGGCACAGACAAGCGCAGCGGGGGGTGTGGGGCCGGAAGAGCAAGTGGCAGGGGGAGAAGGCCTGATCCTTTTGGGGATGGTGTATCTGTGGGTGGGGGAACCTGGGGCAGGGTGTGGTGGGGGCACCTGTGGAGTGGGGGCCTGAGGGATGGAGGAAGGAGACTTGGTGCCTGAGCTGCAGGGCGGCGGCGGGGTCTTGCTCTTCCGGGTCCGGGGGGACTTGCGGGTGGGGGTGTCAGTCGGTCTGTGCCTGGGGGAGGGTGTCCGGGGGCGAGGGGCACTCCGCTCCGTGTTGGCGGGCTTCCTCTTCCCCCTGAATGCTGTATCAGCTGGATCAGTGCGGAAGAGGCCGAGGTCACTGAGGAAGAGCCGCTGTGTCTTTGGGGTTGCAGGTGAGGCAAGGGAGGGGGCTTTGGAGGGAGAGGCAACTGAGGACTGCGCAGTGCTCGTGGATGCGTGTGTGTGTGCCTGGGCCCCATCCCCTGTGAGTGTGGTTTCAGTCCCCTGACTGTGCGTGCTTGTGCGTCTTGTTTGTGGCGTGTGTGTCTGTGTGCTGCTCGTGTCTGTGCTGGTGTGTGCCTGTGCCGGTGTGTGTGTGCTTGGGACAGGTAAGGTGCTGGGGAGTGTGGATGGGGCAGAGGCAGGAGGGGTGAGGGACTGTCGGAGGAGGGACACTGCTGCCGTCAGGGAGGAGTCCATGGACCGATTGCCCCTCTGTAGGGCAGACATGCCCGATGAGATGCCCTCCATGAACGACACCAGCTGAGTCAACAGAGTGGTGTGTGCATGGAGGACACTCAGCATCGCTGTCTGCCCTACATGGAGCTGGCGAAGGAGGTACACAGACTCCTCACTCAGGGCAGCAGGGGACACAGGGGCAGGGGGTGCGGTGCCTGGCCCGAAGGAGACACGCTCCCGAACATGGGAGCCTCCACGGACCTCGGGAATGGGAGCCGATGGGAGGGCGGTGGTGGTGGTGGTGGTGGCGGGGACAGCAACACTAGCTGGGGTGTGGTGGCTGCTGACACCCACCTCCATAAGGGAGTCATCCTCCGAGCTGCTGTGGTCCTCAGCTGAGGTGGATGGTGCTGAGGACTCCTCGGTGTGGCTCCCCTCGCCCTCCGTGCCACTGGGTCCCTCCGACCACTCCTCGGCTGCTGACCCAGTCTGGCTCTGTGGCTCCTCCTGGTCCATGGAGCTGTCCCCTCCTCTGGCCGTGGATGTATCTGCAATCAATAGGGAAATAGACAGACATGAGTCACCTGCACCGAACGCACACACCACAGTAAGTACAGCACATTACAGAGCAAGCCCTGGCATCCTTAGTTGAACATTGCTAAAAGTGCCCGAACAGGAGAAGCCAATTGTCAGTCTGATGGTCAACCATGGCACTCACATTCCACCTGGCCTTGCACCCATCTGTCTGGTGTCTGTTGGATGGCAATACCCCAGTGTGGACACATGCACCACCTACACAGTAGTTGGACAGTGCAGAGAACACGGTGAAGCATGTGAACATGCACACATCACAACTCTTGCCACTGAGTCAGTACAGGTGTCCGGATGAAAGGGATGCCCAGAGTCAAATAGGAAATGCATGTGATGCATACCAGCGACAGACACCATGATGCACCCATGTCCTGATAGCCATTGCCACAATGGTGTGCATGTAGCACATGTCACTCCCCTGCAGGATCACTAATAGGAAGTCACATGCCATGGCACAGGCATGCCTGCTAAGTCATACATCACTGTCTCCAGTCACATGGGCAGGGCAGCCAGACAACAACACTCTGCACTGTGTCACAATAGTAGGTCATGGGGAATGCAAGTCCTGGAGCTGAACAAGTGCACATGTACATCCCCCACACACCACATCATCTGAACCCTTATCTGTCCAGGTCATACCGATTGGACATATGGGAGACCTGTAACACAACCCTCTGAACCTGAGCACCTCACAATCTGCTGTGAATGGGAAACAGCTGCCTGAACTTCACATTCGCATACCCCAGTCTGCACGGTCAGGTGATCAAACACCTATGTGTCACACAAGTATCGTCTCCTATGGTCACATCTCCGGTGGCATGCTGAGCCCCAACCGAGAAACACCCCAGCAGTCCTGACAACGAAGCCACAGCACACTGACACAGAGGCAGACACCTGAGGGGACAAATCACTGAGCACAACGTGTCAGATGATACACGGGAGTGGGAGTACAGAGTGTATTGTATGGCCTGGAGTAGGCATGACTGTCCTGCCCCACATGAATGAGGGATGAGCCCTGGACAGTAGGCAGCTGGCTAAGTATGTGTGACACACGTAATATACACACTCCTGGGGCCCAAACATTGTTCCCACCCGCAGCATGGGTGTGTGCCAGATACCCCAGGCACATGTGGTGGATCAGCTCAGCAATTGGACCACATATCAAAGTAACACGCAGATTACATGTCAGAACACAGGCATTGTGTAAGCAATGGACCCACCCATGATGCCCACCACAGAGTTAGGGAAACAGATGCTGTCCCCCACCTTGAGTCAAGCAAACTGCAAGGACACAGTACCCAAGTGACACAATTCCCTGACTGTAAGGGCCACACCTGGGTATCAGATGAGGAGTGGGCAGTGCACAATAGAGGGACATGGGTCCTGGACCACATGACTGATGTACTGTGGAAGTTTA
Organism: Calotriton arnoldi; assembly: GCA_963921515.1. NCBI lineage: Eukaryota > Metazoa > Chordata > Amphibia > Caudata > Salamandridae > Calotriton > Calotriton arnoldi. The sequence continues at coordinate 1,109,407 of CAWUFW010002413.1, read as the reverse complement.
ACCAGGCCAGAGGAGGGCACATAGCATGGCAGACATAGTTCACAATGCAGTCATGGACTCACCCCCTCCTTGCTGCTCTCTGGCCTTCAGCTGCCCATCCAGATCAGGGAAGACCACCGCCAGGATCCTGAGCATGTGGGGGTCAGGGTCCGGTGTCCGCCCCTCCTGCGAGGAGGCGACAGCTTCAGCTGGACCCGTGCGATCCTCCGGGTCCAGCCCCGAAGGTCCTGCCACCTCTTCTGGCAGTTGCGGATCCGGCGCTTGTAGACCCCCACGGATCTCACTGCCCGGACGATGGTCAGCCATATCTGCTGCTTCTGGTGGGCATCAACCTGTGAGGATGACAAAGTGAGAATGCCATTACTACACATGCAACATATCCGTGCATTACACAGTTGGATATACATGTCTCAATCACAGGGGCACATGATGTACACAGGCAGTGCAACGATGGCCATGGACAGTATGCCAGCAGTTACTACATGGTATCATTGCCTGGGAAGTAAAACCTTGTTTAAATGCACTGTCACTGCACTATACCTGTCCAGTGCATGTAACTACACACTATGGGGGGTGACAACTACTCAGTGAGCCTGCTAGCCAGTGGCGTGCAGACTGTTAGCCTTGCTAGTCAGACAACATGCACATTTAGAAAGGCAGTGGACAGAACACTCACCTGCTCCCCTGCTTTCCCATACAGCTTGCTGTACTGTGGAAGGAGGCTGTCCAGCAGGGCCTGGTTCTCCTCAGTGCTGAAGGCTGGGGCTCTCTCCACAGTACGTGCCATTGCAGGGTCCAGAGGGTGCAGATACAGCAGCAGTGGTGGTGGCAGATGTCGTCCTGGAGCATGTAGTGCAGGCAAGTGAGCTCTCAGGGGAACAGCCAGCATTATATGTGTGCTGCAGAGGCAGATACTGTCCCATGTGTCCAAAGTGATAGGTCCAAGTCGTTTGCATCTTCTGAATCTGGCCAATCCATGGAATTGCACCACTTACACACGCCCACAGCATCCTTCAAAAGTTCAACTTCATGACACCAATGAATTTGCAACATTGTTGTGGGTGACCAACTGAATTTACAGCATCAGACTAGTTCAAAATTTGAAAACGCGTCCGTTGCCAGGCCAGGCCATAGCCAATGGGTGCGCACCGATCGGTCCATTGCTGTTCAACGCGTACCCAGGATACAACGCGTACCCGCACACATTGAATGCAATGGGCCGGACGGGCACACCGATCGGTCCATTGCTGTTCAACGCGTACCCAGGATACAACGCGTACCCGCACACATTGAATGCAATGGGCCGGCCGGGCACACCGATCGGTCCATTGCTGTTCAACGCGTACCCAGGATACAACGCGTACCCGCACACATTGAATGCAATGGGCCGGCCGGGCACACCGATCGGTCCATTGCTGTTCAACGCGTACCCAGGATACAACGCGTACCCGCACACATTGAATGCAATGGGCCGGCCGGGCACACCGATCGGTCCATTGCTGTTCAACGCGTACCCAGGATACAACGCGTACCCGCACACATTGAATGCAATGGGCCGGCCGGGCACACCGATCGGTCCATTGCTGTTCAACGCGTACCCAGGATACAACGCGTACCCGCACACATTGAATGCAATGGGCCGGCCGGGCACACCGATCGGTCCATTGCTGTCCAACGCGTATTGCGAATACAACGCGTACCAGCACACATTGAATGCAATGGCCAATGTGTGCGCACCGATCGGTCCATTGCTGTCCAACGCGACCCTGTACAAGTCACTGGCATATGTCACCATGCCTATCACAGGTGAACATATGCCAGCCACATATACTTCCCAGGGAGTGAGGGGCACACCTACAACACCACAGCCTGTCCAAACTGTATCCTAAGGCATGTAAGGCTGCATTACCTATTCCGTGTATGGGGGTGAACATGTTGTTCTGTGGGTGTCACTTGGGGGCAGCCACCCCCAGGCTGTGCACGTGTTCATGGGGACAGAATCCTTGGTGTTTCGTGTACATGACCACTGTGATGTGCAACTGTTCATATCTGAGCATGTGGCATGGTCACATTTCACGGTGGTGTATGTGTATGTCATGTCACATACCCCTGAGTCCCATGTGGGACGGTATGTTTAACCCAGGGTGACCCATTGGCACAATAGTGATGGTCCTCCACAGTCTGTGTGCATGTTGTGTTTACAATGTCTCTGATTTCATGTGCACAATGGGAGACAGTCTCCACATCCACGTTGTTTGTGCATGGACTTTGATGTTGTGCGTGTGTGTGTCACAGACGTCCATGTCTGTCCTGCCGAGGCAACAGGGACCACTACCTGTGGGGGTCATGGTTGTTTTGCTGTGGTGTATACATGATACACCATGTCATGCCAGTGTCCATGTGGCAATACAGGGTCCCTGGGAATCTACCTGTCGTTGAGCTGTGATGCCTGGGGCACATCTGTCCTCACATGTCACTGTGGGGTGTGTTTGTAACGTGGCAGCAGGAGATGGGAACTGTGACACGGCCTCATGATATCCAATGGCACAACCTGGGACTTATTGATGCCACTTGTTGAACTGTGATGTTAGATGTTGGCCATGTATGTGCCATACATGTCCTTACGGAACTGCACACATCATGTACTTGTGCCTCATAATGATGTATCATGTGATATTGAGTGTGTTCAATGCCACATATGTGGGGTGACTGACAATCTTTCTTTCTTCACCTATGCACTGCAGGGCACCAGCTGTCCATAGACCATTCCCTGACCTGGCAACGATGGTGGAACGTGACAGCATCCGACGGTACCGCTTCACCAGGCAGCTGATTGAGGATTTGGCAGTGCGCTTGGCACCACATTTGCAACCTGGCCGGCCGTACCCTACAGCGCTGACCCCCAAGGTGAAGGTGATGGCAGCCCTACACTTCTTTGCCACCGGTACCTTTCAACACACTGTGGCGACTGCTGGTGGGATGTCACAGACCATGTTCAGCCGTGTGCTCCGCGATGTTTTGGAGGCTATGTTGATATACCTGAACCAGTACATCTATTTCCCTAGACTCCAACAACTCACTGACGTGAAGAGTGACTTCTATGCCCTGGGGAGGATGCCGCATGTCATTGGCTCCATTGATGGGACACATGTGGCTTTGGTACCACCACAGGCCCAAGAGCAGGCATACAGGAACCGCAAACACTACCACTCGGTCAATGCACTGGTGGTCTGTCTTGCAGATATGAGCATCTCACACGTGTGTGCCCGTTTCCCCGGTTCTGCACACGATGCCTACGTGATGAGGAGTAGTCGCATCCCGAGGATGATGTCACAGATGCGGAACCAGCGTGCCTGGCTTGTTGGTGTGTACTGACTTTGTACCATTGTGTGTGTTCTGCATTGTAGTGTTCCACCCTCTTTTCCAACTCAGCTAATGTGCAATTGTCTGTATGTAGGTGACTCCGGATACCCCAACATGCCGTGGTTGCTGACGCCCCTCAGGAACCCTGTGACACCAGCCCAGATGCGCTACAATGAGGCACATGGTCGGACGAGGAGAGTGATTGAGCGGACATTTGGTCTCCTGAAGAGCCGCTTCCGCTGCCTGGACAAGACAGGAGGGGCCCTCCCATATGCCCCAGCAAAGGTGTGCAAGATTGTCATCGTCTGCTGCATGCTACACAACCTGGCAGTGCGGAAGGAGTTGCCTCTCATCCTGGATGACGATGACCAACATCCGCCACCTGTGGAGGATCCTGGCCTGGACCACGATGCCAGTGATGATGATGATGATGGTGATGGTGATGTCCGCACACAGCTCATCACCAACTTCTTCAGCTGAATGTGAGTATCCAGAGATGTCATGTCAATGATGTGAGTTTGCATGATATGTGTTGGTGGTGCTCTGGTGCTGTTTGAGTGTGTCCATGGGCTACATGACTGTATGCGTGTAGCGATGTGTCCTTACAGGTAGTCTGTACTCCCCAACAGTGTTGACATGCTAACTTGGTTCTGGGTGGGTATCTTGTGACATGTATTGGGCATGAGTATTGCAGTTCTGTCCTGTTCTTCAGTGCTTTTGACTGTGTGTCATTTCTGTCCTTCACAGGGTACTTTCAGAGTCGTTTGGTCAACTGTGATCCCCGACACCGTGATTCGACTTCCAGGGTGGTAGCTGTCGTGTCCCTACAGGTGATGTGCGCCACACCCATGGACTTCCTTCCTTCTACACTTGTTGACTGTGTGCCCGCTGCCAGGTGGGATTACCTTGCATCTGTAGTGGTTACAACATGTTGCAAATGTGTAATAAACCTGTGCTTCACTTTGTGATGTGCGTTGTCTGTGGTCACACATTTGACTGACATTTGCTTACTGCACCAGTGGGCTAGTTGACTAAGACTGTGAATAGGTGTTGTGTCTGTGCATTGCACCGTATTTCCTGGCAACATCAGTGTAGGCAATGAGTCAGATGGCCTAGGTGTGTATTTGTTGTGTAGCCCTGGTGGTGTGTCTCCCTCATATGTGTCGACGTTGCCATGACTCACATGCCTGTGTTGTACTTGCTGTAGCAGTTAGCATGCACAGTGTAATTTCGCTGGTCATCATCTCCATGACAGAAACCACGTTGGAATCACGACAGAGGCAGGTATGGTGTATTAGTGTGTTTATTGTCATACATGTGTGTGAATAGTGCACAGGATGGTGAGTGCTGTACATTTTGATTGCAATCCAAAGTTCCTAGATGAATTGGAAGTCCTGGTAGCATAAATGTCCTGTATCAAGTCCACAGTCATCTGAGACATTGGTCCAACTTGTACTCCCCATGTCATGTGGGGGAGTTGTGTTGCAGTCAACAGGGTGAACAGTTTGCGCACAAAGGTGATTATCCAGAACAGGTTTTGGCTTCCTGGGGTTGCACATGGCCATCGGCCTCTCAGTTGCCCCTCCTCGGACGACCCCTCTTCTTTGGGGGGACCCTCAAGTGCAGGCTGCTGCGGTGCAGGGGACTCTCCGCCAGAGTCATCCTCCCTCCCTGTGGCAGTTGCAGTTGTTTCAGCACCAGATGTTGTGGGCACACAGGGAGGTGTTGACTGGTTGCTGCTCATCTGGCGGAGGCATTGTAATATGTCCCTATGCACCGCCGTCATCTCTTGCAGTGTGTCCCACTTGGACTCCACGCGGGACATGTGTGAGTCCAAGCGGGCATGATGGGCAGCCTGCTGCTGTTTAATGTCCCTGAGGAGCCCCACTACCTGGCTGAGCTCTCCGGTGCTGGACTGGTACGCATCGGCTATGCGTGCCAGTTGTGGGTCATCATGCAGTCCAGACCCTCTGCGAGCAGCGACCTATGTCTCCCACCCCTCCCACCACCCCTGGCGACACGTGCAGTACCTGAGGTGGCACGCACAGGTGACCCTGGGCCCCCTTGGGGGTTGTTGGTGGTGTTGGTGTCCATGGCCCCACGTTGGTCCAGGGTCCCTGTGCTGGTGGTGGTGGTGCTCCTTGGTCTGTCCATGTCGGCAGGGGTGGTATGTGTGTTGACAGTTGTTGGAGGGGTGGGTGCAGGGGTGCAGCTGGTGGTCCTGCTGGTGCTGCATGATGACTTGCTCCGGAGGTGCCAGGTAGGTCTTCTTCATCCGAGGAGGGCAGAGGCTGTTCCACACCAGTGAGCTCCGTATCCTCTTGAGCCTGGGACGGGGACTCCTCAGCGTCTGCTGCTGTGTCCCCATCATCACCTGTTTTTGGGAGACACACACAATGTATGTTATGTTTCTGCAGGCATCAATGGTTGACACACCTGACAGTTGTGACTGTGCCTCTGGATGCAGGCCTGTACATTGCATTGTCCTAAGTTGTCACAGTCAGAGGTTGATATTGGTGTAGCACATTGTCCTGCATTATTTGGGCATTTCTATGTGAATGTTGGGGTGTGTACATGGTCTGCATTGGTTGTATTTGGTTGACATCCGGCCCTCCTTCCCACCCAGCCAGATATTCCACCATGGAACGTGCTTCCATTGCAGGGAGTGCAAGTTGTCTTTCAGGAAGTCAGTCAGTGGTGTCCTGCTGTTGGTTGGTGCACAGTTGCCAGCAGGGCCTTGTGCTCCCCACAGCAGTAGCCAGTGTCAGCCATCTTGTAAGTTGTTTTCCACTCCCTGTGATGTGCGCATGGTTCAGGGTGGTGTTGATCGGACAGTTGTGGGGGTGACCAATATCTGTGACTACCACTCCCATCATGCTGTTGCCTCCACCCCACTTCCCAGCATGCCCATACTTACTTGCTTTTGAGTGGACTTCACTGTGTGTGAGTGTGAGAGCAATGGCAAGATGTCAGTCAGTGGTGTCCTGCTGTTGGTTGGTGCACAGTTGCCAGCAGGACCTTGTGCTCCCCACAGCAGTAGCCAGTGTCAGCCATCTTGTCAGTTGTTTTCCACTCCCTGTGATGTGAGCATGGTTCATGGTGGTGTTGATGTGCGCATTGTGAGGGTGGGCAATATCTGTGACTACGACTCCCATGATGCTATTGGCTACACTGACTTGCCCAGCATACACAGAATTCCTTCCTTTCAGTGGGCTTCACTGTGTGGTGGTGTTGTAGTGGTGGCTACATGTCTGGATGTGTTTGTTAGTTATATTTGTGCCACTGCCTAGCTGTAGTTGTAGTTGTGTTTGTACATGTGATGACACAGTTACATGTCACTATGAGATGGCATGTGTTGTGTTTATCTGACTGACATACACATTTTGGGATGATTCTGTTCTGGTTGCTGTGTATTTGCTAAGGGTGCATGGTTTGACTCTCCCCTTGACAGTGATGTGTGTGTATTGTCGCACAATATTGTGTACATTTGTTGTGTACTCACCAGGCTCTGGGATGTTTTCTAGTCCATATACGCTCACTGGTGGTAGGATGGCCCGCACCTTCTCCTCCCAGGGCCTGAGGTATACTGGCTTGGCAGGAGGGCCACTGCCGGTGTGTTGGCTCAAGAGGTAGTCCTTCAACTGCTCCCTGACCCTCCTGCGCACGTCATACCACCTGTTCTGGATGTCTATCTTTGTGCGCAAACATGGTGATTGTGCGTTCACCCTGTCGACGATCCTCTCCCACATCTTGGTTTTCTGCGACATGGGTGTCTGTTGGACCAGTGTACCAAACAGCTGTGGCTCTACCCTGAGGATCTCATCTACCAGGACTTCCAATTCACTATCTAGGAACTTATGATTCTTCTTTGGGGGCATGGTGATGGGTGGTGATGGTGAGTGATGTGTGTGTTGGTGTGCAGGTGAAGGTGTGTGAGTGTGTGTTTTGCTGGGTGTATGTGAGGTTGCTATTTGTTGAGGTGCTGATGGTGTGTGGCTTGTGTGATGGATGAGCTGTGGGTGTGTGGTTGCTGTCTGTTGAGTGCTGGCAGGTAATTTGAATTTGCAAAGGATCATGGTAGGGATTTGTGTCCTTTATATGGGTGGAGTTGTGGGTGTGTCTTTGTTCCCTGCCCCCCCAGTATTTATTGGCTTTGTAATTGCTTGTTTGGCCTTTTTTTGTGTATTTTCCCTTTGTACTTTTTGTGCATGTAGGAGACGTTCTTGTGACCGAGTCGGACCCTGCAGTTGTCTCGTACGAGCTTCTCCGATTCGTTCACGCTGTGTTTGTGCTGTTTTCTATGCTGCGTACGCGTCGGTCGCGGTGTTTTGGGTTGCTTCGGCTCGCAGTTTTGTATGCGTGTCGGTCGTACGGCTTGTCCTCCGTGCGACTCGGTCGTGTTTTCCATGCGTTGCATCGTACTTGGCGGGTAGGAGTTCGCGGGTACGTTTCGTTCGGGATTGTTCCGGGTGCGTGTCGTCGGTTCGATTCGCGTGTTTTTCCGGGCGGATTGCTGTTTTCCGCGCGGCTCGGTCGTTCGGCTTGTGTTCCGTACGAGTCGGTCGGGTTTTGCACGCTTCTCATCGTACTTTGCGGGTCGGGCTGCACCGGTACGTGTCGGTCGGAATGAATTCCGGCTCCGAGTCGGTCGGTACGTTTTCCGGCCCGAATCGGAATCGACCCCTAAGTCTCCTTTTCACGTCAAGAAGGGTGAGAGCAAGTTTGGTCCACCCGTTTCTGTCACTAAGGTGGGAAGGAATGCTATTCAAGTTGAAGGGGGAAAGTGGTGGAATGCGTGTAAAGTTTTAAAAATGTCGTTCCATGTTCTTCATCTTTATCTCCTGGTACAGTGGTTAGTGGACCTTCTGAGGTTTCACTTAGGAGAAGTGCAAGAACAAGGGTTATTCCCAAAAGGTACCGGATGTGAAATGCTTATTACAATGCTTGCTCTCTTTATCCAGTTTTTGCACCTTTCATGACTGTTTTTATTAATGTTTTCTTGGTTCTTTATCCTTTATGTTATTTTGTTTTTGTTTTTTAAGTGAGGAAGGAGGATATGTTATATCCTTTCTCTACCTTAGGTGTGTTACAGCCTTAAGCTGTAGTTCTTTGCCCTGTGTTCCATCCTTGGTGACATCTAGTAGAATGTTCAGGGGTTGCCTAGCTGCTTGGTTGTTAGGTTCACTTGGATTTGAAAAGGGTTGGAGGAGCGGTTGGAGACTGATGTGGATCTGCCTCGATGTCCTTATGCTGTGTAGTTATTCTACAATAAAACTGGACTGAACTCTTCATCCTCTCACAGCGTCTTCTCTACAGAAAGTTAAACTAGACAAAGCCCCAGACAACGATGGGTTCATAGCGGCATTCTATAAAATGATTGCCACTCGGCTCTTGCCCATGCTGGCCTGCCTATACAACTCTTTTAGTATAGAGGGAGCCCTTTCCGAATCCATGAAATCAGCCACTATAGTAGTTTTAAAAAGCCAGGGAAAGACCCCCAACTTTGCGCCTCTTACCGCCCCATATCTTTGTTGAACATTGATGCAAAATTATTTACTGGGATACTGGCAACTAGATTGAGATGTCTCATACCAGGTTTGATTGATCCGGATCAATCAGGTTTTATCCCTGGACGCACGTGTGGTGACAACACCGAGCGTATATTTCACTTAATAGATAAAATAGTAAGGTCCACGGTCCCCACGATGCTGCTATCCATCGACGCTGAAAGAGCGTTCGACCCCGTGCATTGGCCCTTCCTACGGCTGGTTCTCGAGGCCACGGGTCTGGGACCCCGGTTTCAGAAATGGGTATGGGCCAGTTACTCTAATTCAGTGGCTGTGATCCATGTTAATGGCACGACGTTCAAAGTGAACATGATTAAATCTCAATCTCACTATCTCACAGGACGACCAAGCGCTTTTAGCTAGGACATTTCCAATCACCTGGGCACACAAGGAATTCCCTATCTAGGAATCCAACTATTCCCAACCATTGAAAAGGCAGTGTCATATAATTACGTCACCCTACTTGCCACGACACGTTCCCTGATACAATCGTGGCATGAAGGACTACTTTCTTGGGTGATATGAATTGCGGCCGTTAAAATGTCCCTACTTCCCAAGATCTTATTTTATATGCAGGCTATAATGCTACAACCCCATCAGTCCGTACTGCATAAAATTCAACAATCCCTAGAAACCTTCCTGTGGGATGGCAAACGAGCAAGAATGGCGCCAGAGCGGGCCTACCTCCTGGTATCAAGGGGTGGGCTTGGCATACCCAACCTCTTGCGCTACTATCAAGCAGCCCAACTGCGCTTCCTAGTGGAATGGCAGCGACCGTATACGGAAAAACACTGGTGCTTCCTCGATCAGGCAGTCGCAGGGATTCATATCTGGAAAATCCCTTGGCTCCCATGAAGGCATCGCCCCCCGGGGGTATATATATCTCCCCAGTAGTCCGGGCCACAATGGGGGTTTGGGATAGATTTTGCATCCCTAAACAACTTTCTACTTCTACTTCTCTCCTTACTCCAGTTATAGGGAACCCAGATTTCCCCCCAGCGCAGGATGGTAAGGCTTTCCACCATTTGCAAGAATCAAACTGCAAATGTATTGGGGACCTGTTTGATGTGCGGGGTCTCTTGGACTTCTCACAAGTGCAGCAGGACTTCGGGTTGCCGGATTCGGAACACTGGCATTATTTAATGATGCGGCACTGGGTAACACACTTGCTAACATGCCCTCATGCTAGCAGGCAGCTTACCCAATTTGAGCGGTGGCTGTTATCACGGCGGGACGATAGACGGTTATTATCAGATATCTATGCATTTCTAAACACAACTTTGGGAGAACTACGTTCCCCAGCTAGGTCAAGGTGGGAGCAAGAATGCGAGCGCCAATTCTTGGACAAAGAATGGACCGATATTTTACAGAGGGTGCGTATTTCGGCGTGCAGTGCCTCAGGTAGGGAAACTTTGTGAAAAATCGTTCACTACTTGTTCTATACACCCTCCCGAATAGCGAAGTGGAAAACAGGAAGAGATGACAGATGCTAGAGACACTGCAGCCACTTGAGCACGCTATCCCACTTACTATGGAACTGTCCTAAACTACACCGATACTGGTCTGAAGTCCTCACAGATATAGATGCAATGTTCGATATCGAGATACCTTGCTTTTACAGCCATTCCCTGCTAGGACTACCTAACACGCTGACGTACCCTTTGCGATCAGCTAGGGGGAAGGCCATCACATTGGCCCTGTGCGCTGCCAAACAGGTATTGCTCTCGCATTGGGGCACTGATCCCATACCTGTGCACACGGACTGGGTACATAAGCTATGGGGCTTGCTAGCTATGGAGAAATTGACAGCGGTAATGGACCACATATGGCCTAAATTTGAGAAAATGTGGGCACACTGTTTGAAATTCTTGTCTGATCCATTTAGGGAATTCACTTGCCCGATATATTTGCGAATACTGCGGCTCACAGCTACCACAACGCCCGACCCACAAGTAATGGCCTAAAGGGAGGGGTACAGGACATATTGGAGGTTTTACTTGTCGAAATATGGAGTAACTATTAGATTCATATGTGAAAATTGTTGAAATGTGATTGTTCCCCCATCCCCTTCCCTAGTTTCCCCCTCCGTTTGCCCCCTCCAACCATTATGATACGATGACAAATATGCATCTAGTGATTGCAACCACTGTACCTTGTCTTAAATGAAATATAAAAACAGACACAATCCTAAAAGGTGATTGCCTTCCATTTTGAAATGCCTGTACCGAATACATGAGTTGAAATCTTTGAGGTTTATCTCTTATCGAAAACCCTCTCCGTTCTTGTCTACTACGAAGACATTGCAGAGAAATCCTTTGGGATGATGCAAGGTTAAAGTAATTGCTTTTATGTGAATGAGAGAAATGGTTTCTTGATCTATAAAATTCATTTTTTGTTCTGTGAAACATCTTTTTTGGTAAACTGTCTGTATGGGAGTTGAATAAAATTCTAGATGGAAACACAAAATAGTCTGCAGAACCCAAACATCGTTAATGATAATTTTCCAATTGTTTATGAAATATTGAATTTTTCCTCCCAATTCTCATGGGGACAAACAAAAGATGACTGACCTGAAAAGGTAGAGTTTGAAGATTGTCCATGGAAGTTTTTCTGTGTATTATGTCCTCTGTAATCTAATAATTTATCCTGGAGGGCTTTTCAGGACTGTCTATTCTTTTTTGGGATCTTTAAAATAGGAGAGGCATAGCAGAGGCAGACTGGACCCACACTATCAGATCCAACTGGCCTATACTCACTGGTGGCCTTCAGAATGACCTAACCACTCTTAACAACTGGATCTTAGACAGCGCCAACACTTTAGCTCCCCTGAAGTAAATCAGGCAAGCAAGAACTCTCAAGCATGTTGGTATACGGAAGACCTAAGAGCCTCTAAGCGCTACTTCAAACAATTAGAAAGAAGAAGGAAAACCAACCGAGATAACACCTCTAGAGACACCTACAAATCCACACTCAGAAGGGACCACACCCATATCAAAGAAAAAACGAAAGCAGCTCTTGTACTGAGACTAGAATCCTGCTCCAACCCTGGCAAAGAACTTTTCAACATTGTCAGAGATTTCACCAATCCAACGGCAACCACCAGCACCATTACCATCTCACAGGACCTCTGCGATGACATCTCAAACTTCTACAACAAAATACTCAAGATCAATGTTCTCTCTAATTTTTTTCCTCTGTGTGCAACAGTTTAAGGTCTCTGTGAGCTGCAGCCAAGGGTACGTGTGCCAATAAACTAACAATACATGCGAGTGCAGCTACCGAAATCAGTGGCGTTTGCCACTGCAAACGTTTGTATACAGCCAAAGCAAAAAAAGGAGTATTTTTACAAATGTTACTCCATGTAATAGGTTCTTAAGGCAATTCTGTGATATAGAGACACACCCCTCTGGCATGAACCATAAAGTAGCACCTCACCCGAGGTACTGAAAACCAGAGAATTCACAAAGTTAACCATTATGAAATTTTACTGAATACTCTCAATTAGAGTGTTGGTCGATGGGGAGGGTTGTATACACACAGCACACCTCGATTTCTGTAGTATATTTGATGATAGGACTACAAAATGACACCAGACTTAGATATTACTTTAAGGAATGGACATAAGACTGTCAAAGCCCTAAAACCGTATGTTATTTTACCCTAAGATACTGATACTAATGTGACATCACTTTGGAAAGCCAATATCACAGTGTGACATGGTGAGACCTGTATGATCAACAGTGCATGACAAGATAACAGATTGTGACTAACATGCTAATAGCAATTAAGGTCAAGGTATTAAATTGTGAATCGAACCTGACTTAAAAAGTTCATATCTGTAAATGAAAGCTGCCCCAGTGACATGGAAGCTCTGTGAATGGCTCTTTTCTGAACAGACTGAATTAGCAGAGTTAAGGATTATCCTTAAAGAAGACAAGCCATAAACCAGCAATTAAGATGTTATATAGGTCCAGAGATTTTGCTAGGAGCCTGCCACCAATACTGCCTAATGCTGGGGTTGCTGAATATCAAGGCTGCCTTTCTCTTGATTCCACCTTATTGTTCTTTACTCCAGCACCCAACATTTCCTGTCCCTTTTTCTAATTTTTTCAGGTTCTTTTCTTACATGTTTTCTCTCTTTTTCTCTTTGCCATTGTTTCCCTGTCTTTCTCTTTCTTCCTCTTTTGCCCTTCCTTCAACTCACTAGAGGTTAAGAGCTGACATTCTCGTCCTCCATTCAGTGGCGGCTGGTGACATTTGAAAGTGGTGTCGCGTAAAAGTTGGGTATGACTTTTAGGTAGCGAGCAATGCGACCAAGCTTAATGGACAAATGTGGGGTCCAGAGTGGGTTCTCCTCCCGAGTAAAAATTGAAAAATATTTTGGCAAATGTTGCATTTTAAAGCATAGAAATGTAGTGATAAAGCATGGCTTATAAAGCAGTGGGAACGTATAGTCTTGAAATATTAAAACACATTAAAAAAATTGCCACATATCTTACTGCATTAATGTGTTCAACAGTTACTGTAATGTGCTAATTGTCCAGGCGACTACTTCAGGCCCTTTAAAGTGTGGGGTTGCCCAGTGTCTTGCACTGCATGCAGCATCAACTTTGGAAGAAAATGCTCTAACCAGGCTTTGGGAAGCACCCACAGCTCCTGGCTACAATCAGTCATATAGAAATATGCGCAGACAGCTCTTTAAGTGGGATGAAAATAGTGGGGGCTCTCTAAAAAGGGAACATGTAAAATACATTTCTGATTCCCATAGTGTGTCACCCGACCGGTATTTTGGTTTCTCTCTGAGATGTAATTGTATCCAGATAAATAACACAACAACTGAGATACACCTAAAACCTGTCAGTACAATTGGCTTTGTCAATTGTTGTTAGCTGTTTAAAATAAATGAGTAACAACAACGACTTGTTATAAATAATTAACATTGGAAATGTTTTACTTCTGAAATTGTGAGTCTGTGAATTAAATAGATTTGAGGCCTGTGAAAGGAGTTTCGGCTTTGTTATGTGCTCTTTATGTTAGATATGTATTCCCTTTTTCTCTGCACATCTTGTCCATCTGAACATTTTCAACCGCCTCTCTTTCCTCTTCAGCACCCGCTTTTCACTGTTCCCCTAATGCACTTCCTCGCATCTCCCTGACATCACCACTTCCAAACATCACTCACTCACATTTAAGCACTTTATTTCCTTTTGCTTTTGCCTTGAAAATATTTTGTCATCTGTGTACCCTCTTCACACACAATTTCATAGAATTTCGATTGTAACTAGAATACATGACCATTGTTCTGTGTGCTCTGCCAAGAGGCCAACCCACTGACAAGCACTTTGCTGTGCCTTCAGCCTCAGCGCCAGAGCTCTCAATCAAAGCCCCTAGTAAACACCTGCCACATCTCAATGTATGAATTATACAAGAGTAATAAGATGCTCAAAATAATACAGAAACACAACATCATGAAATAGCTAAAGCTATTGAGGAATGCAAGATTCAGTAAAACGTGAAATAAGAGAGAAACTAAATCGCTGGCATTCATTGCCTTAACGTTTTTAACATTCATTGTTTGTAAAAAAAAAATCCATATTTTTGGCATTAATGTTAAGGGCATGATGATAGGGTCAGTTTCCTCGCCATACAGCAGATAGCTGTCTTTACTATAAGCACATATTTCTCCATTTGCGCTTGACTCGGATATTTGGATATTCTCTACACTGCCGCCACACTGGTTTCATGAAGATGAATATGTGTGCACGTTCACAGACAGGTCTGTCATTTTTTACATATGTAATTTTTACTTTTAACTATGAGTGACAAGCAGCTGATGTTTGTAAAAAGAGGGAAACGATGCAGCCATCTTCAGCTAGTTCACTATATAACTGGGGGTAGAATGTGAGGCTATGGCAGTCATTTACGTTTCTTAATTTTCGGGGATATACCAAGCATTGTCCATGCCCAGGGAGCATTCTGTGACTGGCAGAACCTTATCTCTAAGCTATTTTTGGTTGTCATTTCACTGTAAACCTACCCCAGTGCCCAGGTTCAGTTCTCTGAACCAACAGATTACTAATGGGGTGAGCGTCAAACTCACTGAGTCACCTACGGTTTTAAAAAAAGCATTTAATTACGTGATGCATAATCTGTCGTAAAGTACAGCAAGTATTTACAAACTTCCCCCACCACTTTTTAGCCAGGGTTAGTCTGCAGCCCAGTAAGTGAAAAATAAAGAGCTGGGGAGAAAGGCATTTTCAACGATTATGTGCAGATAAGGACATTTGCCCAAAAATGTTAATTTGAATGTGAAATGTGTTCTGTGCAGGCCACCTTGCTACCTAGAATCAAACGAGAACTCGGTGTGTGCTGCAAGGGAGGGCCTAAGTAATGGGGCGTCATACAGAGAGGGGAATAAAACAAACAAAAAAATAAAAGAAGGGCAATTTCAGGGTAAATTAAATGCACAGATCACAAGCATTCAGCAGCTAAAGTGAGTGCCCACAAGATATTTGGATCGACTTCGCAAGGGAACAAAAACTCTGCTCGTCTTTTGGATCAATTTCGTGGGGGAACAAATACAGCAGCTCCACTTCTAAAGGGGCCAGCGACCTGCAACCAGGGCCTGGGCTGTCACAGTGGGGGAGGTTAGTATGGCAAGGGGTCTCAGCACAATATACATAAACCAAGATTAGCATGATAATACTTACCATTACAGAGGACAAGGCACCAGATCACACATGCTTGCATCCACTCCTACCTGTGATGAATGGGAAAGGGTTGGATCTATGCCTGTGAATGACGGATGTCTGGAATCACGTAGGGATGGGGAATCCGATGCCCAAAACCATGATGCTAAAAGCTTCACTGGCCTACATTGGATACTGCACTAGCCTACAATGGAAATGAAGGGCTTTAGAAGGGTAAACCTTGCATCATGCGTCACAGTTCTTAAAGTTGATTTATTGCCTGACTTCTGTCTCCTACTTCAGAGCAAGGCGGGGCAGGCAGCCTAGGACAGACAGTCCATGCTTAAATACTATTGATTTGTTTAGAGAGACGATCATATCTCAAAATAAATCAATCTATTTAATATTTGTGTAGGAATGTGTAGGAATTTCACTGGGACACAGCCCCAGAGCCCTAATGGAAAAACCGCCCCTCCCTCCATTGATGACACACGTAACGCCTACCCCAGTTCATGTAACAAACTTTCTACCAGACAAAAATACACTTTCTCTTTAAACTAAGGAAGCTGTGAAAATGATGCTCTGCAGAAGCAAGGCTTCCTTCCCTGTGTCAGCTGAACGTGTGCTTCCCCTCAAAACTTACCTGTCTGCATGCCTTCATAGATTGTTTTTTTTGGGAAACTTTATAATTTTCACATCAAGCATGTGATACAATGTGACATATAAACTTAGGTTTGGCTGCAAGTGCAGAAATACATTGTGTGTGGAACAAGCAACAACAGCTACATTTACAGTCATGGCAATCAGATCTCTTTCAGACACATTTCGATATGGAGTAACATAGCCACAGTGGCAGCAGTACTGGCTCCCAAACCCCACTGAGCCACCCACAGGAGTCCAGTTACATAGCAGTTAAACATTCTGACAAGTCAGAGACACAAATTACATATGTATGGGTACATAGGGGTAGATTGGCCACAACTCACAAAAAGAGAGAAGAAAAAAAAAGCAAATAAAAAGCTTGCTCAATCGTGACCGTCCACTCTCTCTTCAGCACCTTCCCTCTCTGTCTCTGCTCCCTCTGTCCCAGCCAGGTAGGCCTGATAAGGACCCCAGATATCCCTAGGGTGGCTCCGGGGCAGGAGGAACTCATGATAGGTTCCAGACTGCGTGCTGCAGTAGGCCATGTCTGCGTGCCACTCCTTTAGCACCGGAAGCGGGCTGCAGGCCCAGCGCATAGCCACCCGACACCTCACAAGTAGTGAACCATTAGTGACCAGTCACCTAACACTGCTCTGCACCTCCCTATCATAACCCAGCAGTGCTAAGAGAGAGGAGGGATCCAGCATTATCCCAGTACCAGACTTAAGTTCCCTGAACACAGCTAGCCAGAATTCCTGTACGCCAGGGCAATACCAAGCGAGGTGCGCAAAGCCTGCCTCCACCTTGCTGCAGCGGGGGCAGCCTGCACTGTCACGCAAACCATAATGGTGCAACTGAACCGGGGTGTAGTATACCCTGTTGATATACTTAAAGTGTAATAGCCTCTGTCTGCTGTTCAGTGAAGCAGTCTTTATAACAGGGCAGCAATGTTGCCATTGCTTGTCACTGATAAGTATCCCCAAGTCACCGTGCCACTCTAGTCTGACCCTGGAAATCTTGGGTCTGCGCGCCTCCTGTGCATATGCATACAACTTTGCTATTAGTGTACAGGGGGCAGCTGTCTGGAGGAGCGAAGTCAGTGCAAGCATCTCCGGGGGGTCCAGGACTTCCTCGCCAAGCACGTCCTGCAGTGTGTGTTACACCCTGTAGTAGTGGAACTGGGCAAGGGCAGTAGGTTTGTTGGCACGCTCGGGGACCACTTCCCAACCATTCATGGCCCCATCACTAAAGAAATCTCCCTTAGTGGATATTACCAACTCCTTCAACATGTTCACTGCGCCGCGTTCCTGGCCCATGAGAAACCATACTCACCGAGCTAGGAGTACATGGGGTGAAAACAATAATGAACTGGCCTGCCACTCCAAAAGACGCTGCCAGGAGTATACTGCTGCGTTTAAAGAATCAAGAACACCATGACAGCGCACCAAATTCCCAAACAGTGCCTGGGGCAAAGTACACGGTGCTCCAGCATCGCACTCTTGCTATAAATGAGGGAGATCTCATGGGCAGTGAATCCGATAATGGGCGAACATGCACTGGGCGGCCCTATGATAAGTTTCCAAATCGGGGGCGTTTAGTCCCCCCATGTGATATGGTAAAGTGAGGGTTTCCCAGAGGACCAGCGGCTGCTTCTCGGCACACGCCCGACGAATCACGAGTGCCCAGAGGTTATCGAACGTCGCCTGAGGCAGCAGCATCAGAATGTTCATAAACAAAAATAAGAACTGGGGTAGCACCACCATTTTCATGATTGCTATGCGTCCTGCGAGTGACAAAGGCAGCCTAATCCAACAGTCTATCATGTCCGAGAGTTTCTGCACTGCTTTGTCATAGTTGTCCAGCATGACAACCAATGGGTATGTATGTACCTGTATCCTCAGATAGCGCATTGAATCCATCACTGACTTCAGCAGGTAGTCCAACTGGGGTAAGTGGGAAAATGGTGGACTTGTCCCAATTTACACGACGCCAAGAGTGTCCCAAAAAAGCACCACCCCTCGCAGCATCGGTGCAAGATTATGCTCCGGGTCACGTATGTAAAGTAACGTGTCATTTGCATAGGCCGAGATAATCAATCTATAACCCAGGAAACGTAGGCCCCCATGCATGTGGTATTCGTGCAGCATGCAGGCCAAAGGCACGGCTACCAGGGCATACAACAGTGGAGATAGGGGGCAACCTTGTCTCGTTCCTCTCGTAATATCAATGGGGGGCAATAACAACGCTCTTAATCCGGATTCGGGCAGTCGGTTGGGTGTAAAGCACCTTCAACAGCCGCAGGAAGATGTCTCTGACCCCTATGCATCTCAGGATAGCCAGCATGAAGGCCCACACCACCGAGTCAAATGCTTTCTCAGCGTCGAGAAACGCTGCTGCGCGCACCTTGAGGTCCAGTCACTGAATTACGATGAACAAGGTTCTGAGATTAAACATTAAACTACGTCCCGGGACAAACCCAGCTTGTTCAAGTCCCACCACCCCTGTTGGAACAGGGTCAATCGATTGGCTACTATCTTTGCCTATATTTGGGTGTCAACGTTCAGTAGAGACAGAGTTCTATAAGACGAGCAATTATTCCCCAGTGTGCCTGGTTTCAATATAGTGACCAGTAGTGACTCGAGCATTGTGGGGGGCATACAGCTATCCACAACGATCTCCTCTTACAGGGAGACCAGGTGTGGGATGAGTTGATCCTGGTAGGCCTTGTAGAAGGCCACCATAAGCCCGTCAGTACCCAGAGCCTTCCCAGATGGCTTATTCTTGAGGGCTGCGCGGATCGCTCCTGGGCACAGCGGAGCCATATGGTGTTCTCTTTGCTCAACAGTGAGTCTCTGCATGGTGATGTGTGTGAGATAGTTCATGATGGCACTGTCATCATAAAGGAGCCATAACTTATACAAATAAGCAGAATATCTGCAAAAGCGGTCGAATACCTGTTCGGCAGCACATAGGTTCTGCCATTGCTCGTCATGTATCTCCAAGATTACATTATCCTCCCTGCAGGGACACAGTAGCACTCCCAAAGTTGCACCAGGTTGCTCGTCCTCACTATATGAGCGTACCACAGCATATTTTCCTAAGTGGTTCACCACGCTCTGTGTAATATCATGAAACACATCTATTATATCGCCCAGAAGACTCTGCTCGGCCGTGTCCGTGTGCCGCTGCTCAAGCTCTGCGCTCTCCATCTCAAATCGTGCTAGGTGGCCCCGCAGCGACCTAAATACCCCCACGTGTTTAGACAGCGTGACACCCCTATAGTAAACTTTGAATGCTTCCCATACCATCACAAACTTATTCATGGAGCCTACATTAATAGGGAAATACTCGTCAATCGCGTGCACCAATTCTTCACGGAAAGCGGAATCCAATAATGAGTATGGGGAAAGTGCCACGAAAACGCAGGCGATTGTGGTGTGCACAGCTCCAGCTCTAAAAGCACAGGTGAATGGTCAGAATACATACACAGGAGTGGCTCGCAGTGACGAACGTAAGAAGCCAGTCCCCACGACAGCAGCCAATAATCAATGCGAGAATGGATGTCGTGTACGGATGAATAGTGGGTGTATCTCACCCCAGTGGGGCACCTATACTGCCAAACATACTCACCTGCTCAACAATGTCCGCAAGGGCGCGAGTAGCCACGGAAGGCCTCCGAGGAGGTGCTCTAGATCGATTGCGGTCAGGTCATAGGACGCAATTGAAGTTGCCTTCCCATATATGGGGTAGGTCCCCCCTCATGGTGTCAATTGGTCATTCAGGGTGTGGAAAAACTATGGATCATCGTAGTTTGGGCCATATATCCCAACCAAGAGTCATCTTTATAACTGCACATCACTACGTATCTGCCTCTCGGATCTACACCTGCAGTTTGACACCTGATCCCTTGAGCCTCTGGTGTGCGTAGTGAAGCCGATACACAGTGCCCCTGCATCCTTCGCTGCATCAAGACTCTGCTCCCTGGTGCCAGGTGAGTTTCCACAGCACAACTACATCCACCCTATGCCTCTGTAGATAAGCCACCACCTTTTGTGTCTTCCTGCAATCATTTAGCCCCCTGACATTCCACGCAACGAACCGTAGTAGCAAGTGGTCCAGAGGCCCCGTCGCTGTGCGCTGCGTGCCATCTGCCATTCATTACTCGTCCCACACACTCCTCCATGTCCAACCAAGGATCGCTCAGCATCTGCAGTCATAGGCAGCACATGAGAAACAACAACATGAATCCCTGATCACCCTCCTCCCACGCTGTGAATACCCACAACGTGCACAGCAATAAATCTTCCCACCCCGTCCTACCCATACCCTCTCTTAAGTAAGCTCGAACAGAACCAAGTGATGCACACATGGGGACAGATGTTGCCCGGCCTGTTATCCCCTACAGGGTGTTCAGACAGAATATCGAGTTGGAAATGTCGACCTGCACAAATATTGAGTTGGAAATATCGTGACACAGAAATATCGACAGCAAGAATATCGTGGTCAAGAATATCGAATTTAAGGTAAGAAATATTGTTTTAAAAAATATAGAAGTCATTAATATTGTTTGCAATAATATAGTTGTTTAAAATATCGATTTTTTAATTAGTGTTATGTATTTTAGTTTATATTTTAAATGTATTTGATGTATGTTTTTTGTATAAGTAATGTTTATGTTTTTTAATATATGTGTTACATTTTTAGTAGTTATCAATTTTATTTTAATTAAATTTTGCGTTTTTTAGTTCCATAGCTGGTTGTGGGTTTATAGGGGAATAGGTTGGGAAGTAATTTAATTATAATAAATAAATGATTATTTTTTATTTATTAATATTTATTTAATTGATATTTTATAGTGTTAATTGTGGGAAGTAATTTATTTGTAATTAATTATTAATTGGTTGTTAATTAATATTAATTAATTAATTGGTAATTAATTATGGTAATTGTGTAATTTTTTTTAGGTGCAGGTTGTGGGGTTTACAGAGGTAAACGGTGGGAAGTAATTTATTTTTGATTAATTAATAATTAGTTGTTCATTTATATTAATTATTTTATTGAAAATTAATTATGGAAATTGTGTAATTAATTTTAGATTGCGGTTGTGGGGTTTATAGGGTAAAGGGTGGGAAGTAATTTATATATAATTAATTAATAATAAGTTGTTCATTTATATTAATTAATTGATTGAAAATTAATTATGAAAATTATGTAATCAATTTTAGGTGCGGGTTGTGGAGTTGATAGGGGCAAATGGTTGGAAGTAATTTATGTTTAGTTAATTAATAATTAGTTGTTCATTAATAATTAATTGAAAATTAAATATGGAAATTGTGTAATTAATTTTAGGTGTGGGTTGGGGGATTTATAGGGATAAAGGGGGAAGTAATTTATGTTTAATTAATTAATAACTAGTTGATCATTGATATTAATTAATTAATTGATATTTAATTAGGGTAATTGTTTATTTTTGTCTGTGTGTGGGTTTTACTTTTATAGGGGTAAAGGGTGGGGAGTAAATTAACTTTACTTACTTTATGATTAGTTGTTAAATACTATTAGTTTTTTAATTGAAAAGAAGTTTTAATTGTGTAGTACATTTTTTTACAGTTTAATTTTAGCTGTGGATTGTGGGAATTATAGGGGTAAAGTGTGGGGAGTTAATACATTTTTATGAGTTTTAATTTGTTTTTTAATAATTAATATTTCTTTAATTGGTAATTAATTGTTAATTATGGAAGTACATTTTTTTTTAAATGTAGATGTGGGTTGTGAATTGCGTGGTGGTATAGGGTAGGAAATAAAAAAAGTAAATGTATGTAATAATGTTTTTGTTTCTAAATAATTTGTAATTAAAAATATTTATTTGTTTGAAATTTATTTTTTATTTTATTTAATATGATATTTGTAGGTATTTGTCATATGTATTTAACATTATAATATTTTTTTTATTAGTTTGCAATATTAAATATATTTGTATTTTAATTTTTTACATATTTAATTATTTTTTATTTATTTCGTTTTTTAAATATTTGTTAATATTTTTTTTGTTTTTAATTTTGAACTGACTGAGGTGAGAATATTAATTGTTACCCCTCCGCAATCCAACACTTTCCCTACTGTTGCACTCACTGGAGTGGGAATAGTAATTTTGACCCCTCTGCTATCCAACACTTTCCCTACTGTTACAATTATTGGAGTGGGAATATTCATTTGTGCCCCTCCGCTATCCAACACTTTCCCTACTGTTGCACTCACAGGAGTGGGAATAGTAATTTTGACCCCTCTGCTATCCAACACTTTCCCTACTGTTACAATTATTGGAGTGGGGATAGTAGTTTTTACCCCTCCCCAATCCAACCCTTTCCCTACTGTTGCACTGAATGGAGTGGGAATAGTAATTTTTACCCCTCCGCTATCCAACACTTTCCCTACTGTTACAATTATTGGAGTGGGAATAGTCATTTGTACCCCTCCGCTATTCAACACTTTTCCTATTGTTGCACTCATTGGAGTGGGAATAGTGATTTTTACCCCTCTGCTATCCAACACTTTCCCTACTGTTACACTTATTGGAGTGGGAATAGTAATTTTTACCGCTCCGCTATCTAACACTTCCCCACTTTTGCACTCACTGGAGTGGGAATAGTGATTTTTACCCCTTTGCTATCCAACACTTTCCCTACTGTTGCACTCACTGGAGTGGGAATAGTAATTTTTACCCGTCCGCTATCCAACACTTTCCCTACTGTTACACTTACTGGAGTGGGAATAGTAATTTTTACCCCTCTGCTATCCAACACTTTCCCTATTGTTGCACTTGCTGGAGTGGGAATAGTAATGTTTACACGTCCGCTATCCAACACTTTCCCTGCTGTTACACTCACTGGAGTGGGAATATTAATTTTTACCCCTCCGCTATCCAACACTTTCCCTATTTTTGCACTCACTGTAGTGGGAATAGTAATTTTTACCCCTCCGCTATCCAACACTTTCCCTACTGTTGCACTGACTGGAGTGGGAAATGTAAGTTTAAAGATTTTTAAATAGTTTGACGTTTTAATTTCTATTAGATTTTATGTTATTGGTATATATATATATATATATATATATATATATATATATATATATATATATATTTGTACGCATGTATATAGTTTTAAAATTATAAAATAAATTAAAATTAATAGTTTATTAATTGTTTTAAAGTAAATATATATTAATTATTATGTGTTTAGCTTTTTTAATTAAGTTTATTTGTTATATTTGTTAAAATGTATATTAAATCTACTTTATTTTTTTTAAATTAATGTAATTATTTAATGTATTTACTACTTATTATTTTAATTTATAGATATATAAAAATCGATATTTTGTACAACGATATTTTTGACATCGATATTTTTTTGGTGATATTTTTGTACTTACCTGTTTAAGTATAGGGAGTCTATATTTTAGCATTCTATATTTTTACCTCAATATTTTTTACATTTATATTTTTTACATCGATATTTTGTCAGTGAACCCCCCTAAAGCTCAAAGCCGCATGGGGGCCATATACCAAACGTGGGGCCTATTACGATGGCGGGCGGACTTTGTACGCCCGCCACCGTAACGGAAAATGGGACCGACCGCCAGAGGTGCGGCGGTCCCGCCAGGCCAATTAGGATGCGCCCGCCACACTGGCGTGCGCATCCTCAACTTTAACATTGCGGCGGGCGGTGCTGTAAGCAGCACCCGCCGCAATGTTAAAGTCCATGTTGTGCATTGCCATGCACAACGTGACAGGCACCGCGAGGTGCCTGCCACCTTGTGCGTGGCATATGGTACCCCCCCAGTGCAGCCACCCACCCCCCACCCCCCGGGGGCCCGCAATGGGCCCCCAAAGTAATTTCCCGCATGCCTTTCCATGGCGGAGTCTCCGCCATGGAAAGGCATTCCCACCGCAGGCATCATAATATGGATGGCGGTGCCTGCAAGGCACCACCACCATATTATGGCCTTTTTCCGCCCGGCCGGCAATCGTAACGATTGCCGACCGGCGGAAAAGCGGCGGACGGTCTTTCCGTCCGCTGCGGTACCCCTCGCCATAATAATATGGCGGGGGTAAAACAGGAACAGATGGCGGGTGGATCGCCACCGCCTGCCCGCCATCCTAATAGGCCCCATAGTATGTGCATAACACAATAGATTATAACGGCACAAATGAATTAGTCCCAGCTACAACCTCTTGTACAATGTAGTATTTTGTATTTCAGTCAGTGACGCCTAGGGCCCCAATGATTCACTCAGACATAGCAAAACCATTGGAAAACTCTTACCACAATTCAGTGCGCACAGCACCAGCGAGGGCTCATGACCAGTCAGTCGCTGCAGGTGCGGTAGCACCATTGTCCTCGCAGAGACGGTGGGTGTCACAAGAAGTGGTCCACACTACTCCTGGTTGGAACAGTGGTTCTCCCCCAACTGCAACAGGCATCCCCAAAAATGGTAGCAGAAATGCCTAGGTCAAGCAGAACGAGCCTTAGTCTTCCATATCCTGTGTGCATCCCGCATCATCACTATCCATCCTAGGGGAGTGGTGGCATACCTGCAGTCTCTCTGTGCTTAAAGAACTGCAGCAATTGTTTCAGCTCATTAAAACTCGTTGCCTTGCTGTCCATCATTACACACAACCAAGTCCAAGTCCAAAAAGCTTTATTCGACACATTGTCATAAAAGCGTTTTACATAAATATCCAAATTCTTTCAAAGATGTCATTTACAGATAAGAAAAAAGGACATGTGTCGAAAAGAATAAATAACATTTGATAATGGTTTCCACTAAAACAGACTTTCAATTAAAAAGAATTAAAAACTTACAACTACCAGAACACATTTAAAAGTTCACAATCAAAGTTATACAATGTCATGGGCTTCATCTTGGTATATTAGACCAAAAGCTGGACATAAAATTACACACTTTTAAGTGGTGTAGAATTCTTTACATCTCTCGGACAATGGGCTATCTAATTACGAATAACCTGTATAATTCAAGCTACTTTTAGGTTAGACCTTATAACCCACATCCACCCTAAATATTTTGCAACTCCTATAGAAATGTGCGGTAGGGTGCTAGTACGTATTATCCTTTCAGCCTCCGCACTCTTTCTAATGCCTAGCAAATTACATAAGGGCTTCAGCCAAATCCGGCGTGGAGCTGCATAGGCTGGGCACACAAATAGCATATGGGCTATCGTTTCACTATGTGACGAACAAATTGGACACTTGTTATCACCTGGGTTCAACCACCTTGACGTAAAGGATTTTAGGGGCAGTGAGCCCACCCTCAACTGGAAGTACGGCTTCCTATCCAGTGGCTTTATGGTGTCCCAGTAAGGTTCTAGGCTCGGGATGTGTTTGGAATTCAGAAAAGTTCCTGTCAGTGAGGATGGTTCGCTACATCTCAGAGTGTTATATGCCACCATCTCCCAATACTTTTCTTTTAGGATCTTTTTTGAGGGAAAGCATGCTGTAGTTGGATCCTCCCAGAGTGTTTTCATCCCAATGCCTATTAGAACATCCCTAATTCCACATAGCCAGCTTATTTTGTGGAAATTATCTGATTTTATAACGTCTATAAAACCCAAAGCATATGACATCAATTCCGGTGTCGTCCACAGTCTGCGCCAATATAGTACTGGGCGTAGTTTTGCAATGTCAAATATGGATTTTCTGCCAAGATCATAAAGTAAAGGGCACAGTGGTGTACTTTGGGGGAGTTTAGTGATACTACATAGGAATCTATTTTCAGATGCTCTAAGTTTAGACATGTTCTCAAACCCCCAAACTTCAACACCATAGAGAGCTGAGCTAACCACTTTCATGTCATAAACCTGGAGCACGGGCCTAATTGGTTTTGTGAGTGACTTTTTGTGCTCCACATGTAATACTCCCGAAAATTGCCGGTGTTTAAGAGTGGCTAGATCAATTTGCTGATTCCACTTTAGATTACTCTGAATATTTACCCCCAAGTATGTGAATGTTCTAACTTGTTCCAATGGTCGATTATTCATTAAAATTTTGCCTTTAAAAACACTACATGAGTTAAAAATCATAAACTTCGTTTTAGACACGTTGACTTCTAGACCACGAGCGGAACAAAATTCTTCAAAAATGAGCAGAGCTCGCTGGAGTCTGCTGGGAGTCTTTGAAATTATCAAAGTGTCATCGGCGAACATTAAAATAGGTATTTTAATCCCTGCTAATGTTGGGGCATCAGTATTCACAGATGACATACAATCAACTATTCCGTTGATAAACAACGAGAATAGGGTGGGTCCCATGGCACACCCCTGCCGCACACCTCGCTCTACTGGAAATATGCTAGTGTCCATACCCTGGGAACCCCATCGGATTCTAGCAGAGTTGTCCTCATGCAGCCTCATTATGAGTGAAAGAAGTTCACTCGGCAACCCCATGTCCTTCAATGTCACCCACAATTTAGAGCGAGGGACTAAGTCAAATGCTGACTTCAAGTCCACAAAAGTGGCATAGAGACTGCCTTTACCTAGAACCACTATCTTCCAATGTAGGAGAATAAAACGAAACACCTGGTCGACGGTGCTAGTGTACGCCCGGAATCCAGCCTGCAAGGGGGACAGTATGCTATTTTCCTCTATCCAATCCTGCATTTTGTTAAGTATCAGCCTACCCATGATCTTTTGCAATGAGTCAATCAGACTAATGGGTCGATAGTTCCCGGGCAATGATTTATCCCCCTTTTTATATACGGGAACTATTACCGCACCCTTCCAGGAATCCGGGATGGGTGCTCCCTGTGCTATGGCATTGGCCAACATCTCAATGTACCTACCCCATCGTTCTTTATCATGTATAAACATATCTGCGGGGACGCCATCTGGACCTGGCGCTCTACCACCTACCACCGCTCTAAGGGCTAGCTCAACGTCCCTACTATTAAAAGCCTTCTTAGCATAAAACACATAATTAAATTCCTCCCCGTGTTCCTCTGTTGGACATCGGGCGTACTGTGGCTTAAAGTGTTTAACCCAGTCTTCCTGGGAAACATGATTTTGTGGTTCATCAGGTTGACCACCACAATCCCATTTTGTGATGCTCCAGAATAGTTTGCTATTATTCTGGGCACTAGCCTCTTTAAGGTCTTGCCAACGTTTCTCATCCCAGGAGCACTTAGCTTTATGCATCGAGTTCTTGTAAGTCTTCCTCGCCATCCGTACCTGTGCAGGCTCACCAATTTTGATCGCCATCCCAAGGCTAGCTCGTGCCTGTCTACATTCTTTGTTATACCATCGGCAGGGCTTCTGGGGTTTCGGTTTCTTTGACTTGCAGCTCTTAAAAAAATGAGTTCTCATGTGCGCAAAAAATCTTTCGTGTGACTGAGTGACACACTCTAAATTCCCACTAGTGGACAGTATATTCTCTATCTCTAGCAGGGCATTGTCAACATCATTGGAAATGCTGTTCAGTTCATTAGCATTTTCGACTAGTTTTACCCATTTAAGTCGTCTCATATCATGGGTAGGGACTACATCTAGTGGACACAATTCGGCTTCGCTGCATTGTGGAAGTATATGCCTCCACCCCCTATGGGTTACACACAGGGGGTTATGGTCACTTTCAGGTCGATCCCTTATTTCCATATCATCTATTTTATGCCACAATTTCAAACTCACCAAAATATAATCTATTCTACTATTGCTATACCCGTTGTTAAATGTGCTCAATCCTAGTCTATCATGTGGCATCCTCCCATTTAATGCTCTTAGCCCCTTGTCAAGGCAAATGGAATTAATCTGGATAACTACCTCCGTCCATTTTTTCACAGGAGCTAATTCCAGTTGTGGGATACCCCACTGGACGTCTTCATCATCAGTCAGGCGCCATTCATCAGTAGCAAGTGGCTCAAATGTTACGTTTAGGTCACCCGCTATGATGATATTAGAGTCCACTGAGTATAGCTCGAGAAGATCATCCAGTGCTGCTAAAACTTGTGACTTACCCCCCCTCGTTCCCCTGACATAGATGTTATAAATATCAATTGTCTCTTGCGGGCTTAGCTTTAGTCTTAGCACCTGGATATCGTTACTCTTAGAGGGGAGTTCTTTTATTGTAATATTTAATTCTTGACGAATCCATATAGTCAAGCCACCAGAGGGGCGACCTTTTCCACCTTTCACCGCTGGGACATGATAATTTAGAAAACCCGCACAGTGTTGTGGTGTCAAGAGCCATGTCTCCTGGAAACGACAGATGTCAAAACAATTGATGAAAGCTAACCATTCTGGTGACATGAGTTTTGAGCTCATCCCTGCAATATTCCAGGATATCAGTGTACCCCTTGTGGGAATAAGACGAGTATCCATTAATTCATTTACATTCTCCAGCGGAATGTGCCTAGTCTCACATTGGCGCTCAGAGTTGGTTTTGCATATGAGTATGGGTCGTGGGTGCTTTAAAAGGCTATCCATACAATTAGAGACTACCCCAGGACGACTACCACTAGGAACTATTGTATCAATACCCATCATAGGGCAGGGATCGAGCTCTTGCTCCAGTCAGTCGTTGCCTTCAAGTGTAGAGCTACCCATCCTTCCTTTTCTATCCATGGGGGGTTGCCCTAGCTGGAACCTAGGCAGAACAGTAGATGGAGCCCTCCTCATCTGTATTGATGATGAGTCAGGCGAACAAGACCTAAATTCCAGGGCAGTTAGATTTTCAGCCAACTCCTCATTCTTTAGGGTCAGTTCAATACAGTCCCGACAACTACTGAAGGAGGTGAGCCTACGCACCTTGGTAATATCTTCTCTAATCACGGAACGACACCCTCTGACGTGTCGTATCCAGTGGATCGCCTTATTAGTCAGAGAATCTACACTTTCCCTGCTATTGCTAGGAGCTAGCTTCGGGACATTCACCATGTATATTGTGTGAGCGTTATATGACTTGTCGGTGGTTTGTTCACCCCTTCGATCCTGGCCACTATTTTGAATGTGTCTAGGTGTTGGGATGTTATTTCTCCAGTCATATAGTGGATGACTTGATGATTTAACCATGTAACGAGGCTTAAAAATATTTGTTTCACTAGGGGAACCTTTACTTGTGTTAGTGAGCGACGATAGAATCTTATTCTGTTTGGCCACCTCACTAAACCGGGGGGCATCCTTGGACTGACCAGCATTATTATGTGAAACAGGTTCCTTTACATGGACAGATGGTTGGTTAGATGGAAAGGGAACCACAGCACCATGAGTTGCACTATCTGGGGTGTTAACCTCTCCTCGTAACGGGAACCCGACCATAGCACTTATGCTCTCCGGCAACACCCTCATAGACCTAATTTCATCCCGCAATGTATGCACCTCATGGATTACAACATACAGTGTTGGTATCGGTGTGTGTTCTGCAACCGTCCCCTCTGTATTGTCTAGCATTGTTGCATGTGGTGTAGTACTACAACTCCCTGGACATTAGACAATACGGTATACCTATTTGAGCAAGTGACTGCAGTCACATGGATTTGGGATTGCAGCTGGCTATCATCTAACTCTTCTATTTCAGCGGGAATGGGGTGAGAAGTGTCAACTACCCTTGCTGTGTTCCTACTGGAATCACCCTTCACATCTTTAGAATATTTCTTGTGTGGTAAAAACATTGCAGGGATAGCTGGACATTTATTTGGGCTTACCCTCACTCTTTGCCCTATACTTGGGCAAAAATTTTCATTATCATGATGTAAATTTGAATTCGGAGTTAGTATATCCGCACATTCCTCAATTAAAGTATCAATTCTGTCCATTACACAATTACTACCAGCATGCTTCGTTGTCCTCCTTGCTTTTTTCCATTTGCTGGTTCTTCCCCCGTTTCCACCATCCCCCCTGCCTACTACGCCTTCCATGGATTTCCTTTTGCCCATAGTGAAATACTTATTCGCAAACAAACTTTACAGATGTCCCCAGCTAGGCAACAAGCAACAGTCAAAGGCTTCTACAAGAGTACGCAGATTTAACATGCGAGCAGCAGTACCTTTGTATCCGGGGATTGACACACTCGAGGCCCAGATCTAGAATGCAGATGAAAGGGGGGTGGCCCTGCCCTGTCTCTTCCTGGCGAGGACGGGCCCGCCCTTGGCCCGCGTGCGTCCCGCAGTGCGGGAGCCCGCAAAATATTTAAAGGGCGCCTCCGGGCGCACAAAGATCGCGTTGGCAGCAACAGCGGCCGCAAAGAAGGCTGGGACTCGAGGTCCTGGTCCCCCGCTGTCAGGCACTGGTGATGGCAGGTCGAGCGTCCCGCGGTGTGGGAGCCCGCGAAAGATTTAAAGGGCGCCTCCGGGCGCACAAAGATCGCGTTGGCGGCAACAGCGGCCGCAAAGAAGGCTGGGACTCGAGGTCATGGTCCCCCGCTGTCAGGCACTGGTAATGGCAGGTCGAGCGTACACACAACCTCACAGGGTGCAGCATGCTATAATCCAGCTGCAACTCTCGCAGTCGCTTTTTGGCTGGGATGAACAGTCTTCTCGCGTCCTGCACTTGCTGTGCAAAATCTAGATACAAGGATAGTTTGGAGCCCTCGTGTTCGAGCACTTTCAGTTCACAGGCCTTTCGCAGTGCAGCATCTTTATCGGTATAGTTCAGTAGCCTGACTATAATGGGGCGAGACTGAGCCCCCGGGAGCGGGCATGGGGCAAGCGAGCGATGGGCACACTCCACGACAAAGATCTCCAAGAAATTCTCCCGTCCAAGCAGTTCTATGAGAAGTTGTCGACGTAGCATTCCATGTTGATGATGTTGGTGGACTGCAATGCCCACTATTCTCAGATTGTTCCTGGGAAAGCAGGCTTCTAGATCTTCAGTCTTCGATTGTAGCGCAAGTAGGAGCTTGTCCATTTTCTTGTAGGAGGCCGACATCCCCACTTGTTCATCTTCGGCCTCCAAGATAGGCTGCTTCCTCATGTCTAGGCGCTCAGCATGCTCATCTAGCCTCTCTGATATTTGATCCATTCTGAACGTCAATGCATCAATCATGCCATCTATTTATCTCCGTGAGGCTGTGTTGCATGGCCATGAGGATCTGCTTCATCTCTACGCCCTCTTCTACCTCGGGATCGTCAGTCGCCGACCCCCTTGCTGTCGCACCTCCCTCGCAGGCCTTAGGGGTATTCTGGAAATTGAATTGTAACTTAGGTTGCGACTTGTCTGGCTTACCCATCTTACCGAGCAGTACCAGCCACACTATTCATCCTGGCACCGTTGCCGCGACAAGCCGCCTGGGCACTGCGCTTACAGTAGTCCTTGTGGGGATCGCTGCTCTGCCACGTCAGGCGATCTGGTTCGCTGGGGCAATGTCAGGTGTCAATAATCTAGCACTGTTTTGAGCAGGGTAGTGTCCAGTAGGGCTGGGGTGCTCAGACTCCCCTCCAGGCCAGAGTATCCATGACCAATTGTGCGTTCTGCACAAAGGCTTCCCAAGGCCTAAGGGGCAAAAGAGGGTAGAGTCCACGGCTTCTCTTCTCCACACTAGCCAGCACCTATGTTCACCTAAGGGACCACTGTGCCCATGCTCTCCTGTACGTGGTAGGTGTCCCACTGCACCCCACCTCACCTCACCTCACTTTGTGCACTCAGCTGACAGTGTCCAGGTTGTGGGCTAGTCCAAAAATCGTATCTCCACAGGGCCACAGAAGCAGGGGCAAGGCATGGATCTCAGCTGCCTCAGGGGTCCCAACGTACAGCCCAACATGCCAGCACCTGCCCGGGTCACCAGCCAGTGCCTCATAGTGGTGGGCATACGCAGCCCGGTCCCAGCCTCCCTGTGGCACCCGGGCATGCAGATGGAGTGGGCGTTGGCCGGTGGTCCAGGTGAAGCTGCAGTAGTCTCGGAGGATATGGGGGTGGCCTTCGCAAGGCCTCCCTGCAGCAGCAGCCATGCCGTTGGCTCACAGCTTACCGAGCCCGAAGGCCCAGCTACGATGTAGGCCGCAAATCAGTCCACAGCCACCCCGGGTTGCCAAATACCAAACCTCGCGGTAGATATTGATATGCCAAGTTCAGTGTCATTTAGGCACCCAGATTATGGCGAAGATTACAGCCGAAGGAGCACACCTAAATGGTGG
This sequence comes from Calotriton arnoldi, assembly GCA_963921515.1. NCBI lineage: Eukaryota > Metazoa > Chordata > Amphibia > Caudata > Salamandridae > Calotriton > Calotriton arnoldi. The sequence goes on along the minus strand of CAWUFW010002413.1, from coordinate 1,077,012 downwards.
CCAATTTCGATCCCGGCAAGCTCCGCCCGCATGCCTTCATAGTTGTATGAAATGTAATTAGCTATCTACATTTGCCCTCACAGCTCCACCAAGGCAGGAAAAGGTTTGTATTTGGAAATCAGAAGTTCATATTAAAGAGTGTTTCGTGAAGCATCCTCTCCAGCTGTCCCTTACATGGTTCACCTCATGGTGCCTTCAATGATTACCTCTTAAATCTTAAAATCGTGAGAGGTGTAAAGGGCTAGCAAATTCATACTTTTGCAACACTTCAATGAAGCAGAGCTCCTAGTGTTTTAAAGTTCACCCTACCAAGACAGCTTGGGACAGGAGATTAATCTGTAAAGATAGTTCTGGTGTCTTAAGAATCTTTAGCAAGCATGTTATGCGAGAGACAGCTCTGCTGTGGGATCGTGTGTGTCTGCATAACCTAAGGGTAATTGCTTAGTATTCTCAGTGGTGATTCAATAAGGACTGTGGGGCCGATTCACAGAACTAATCTGAGATCAAATCCTAAACTTACTACTTTTGGTATCCACAGAAGGCATTTAGTAGTAGTAAAGTTAGGACTCCTAACTTTACTACTACTAAACTGAGCCAAAATCCTAACTTTACGACTTTCGGTATTCACAAAAGGCATTTAGTAGTAGTAAAGTTAGGACTCCTAACTTTACTACTACTAAACTGAGACAAAATCCTAACTTTACGATTTTCGGTATTCACAAAGACATTTAGTAGTAGTAAAGTTAGGAGTCCTAACTTTACTACTACTAAATGCCTTCTGTGAACACCAAAAGTAGTAAGTTTAGGTGAATCGGGCCCTGTGTGTTTAAAAAAATCTGAAGATGCTACATAATGTAGAAGGCTACAATAATATGGAGGTCACTCTGCAGGCACAAATGGGAGTCAATTTAATCTGCATAACGTTTGCAGTCTTACATATTGCCTGATTACTCTGCATTTTTTTTATGTGCATGAAGAATTTGGGCCTGATTCACAAAGGTAAACGTACACTTTTGTGTAAGTTTACTATTGTTTATGAGTAGTATTTTCACGAATGCAGAGTCTCCGCACATATCTTTTTATGTGTGGAGACTCCACACTCATTAAGCTACTACTCGTAAATCCCTTTGTGAATAGCAAACAATTGTAAACTTACACAAAAGTGTAAGTTTACTTTTGTGAATCAGGCCCTAAGTAATTTGCCCAGAATCATACAATGTTGAGCTGAGGTTGGAACATGAGCCTTGTACCCTTGTTACAAAGTGGGCCTCCGTAAGGCCACATCTCACCCCAGTTAGGTTGAACATTTTTACATGTGTTGCCTTTCAATCGGAACGAAGAAGACAAAAACACAGTTTCAAAAACAAGTATTGGCAAAGCTAATAGGTCTCGCCTACAAAAGAGCTACTGGCTGTTTCAATGTTTTGTTTAACCTGATGTGCAGCATGGCTGAAAGTAAAGAGAAAAAAAAGCACCAAGAGCGATAGGTTGCAGGCGGCTGCATGGTTTGCGGCCACAGCTTGGCTTTAGAGCTGCAGTGGGGTTCTGTACATAATACTTTGATGTTCATTTTGAAGGTGACCCTTTCTGCCAGGAGATGACCTTTTGACTTCCAGGAGTTGCATTTGGCTGACAAAAGAAGCCAGAGAATACCTTTAATGCTACTTACTGCGTGCTTCAACTTCTCTCTCATGATGGTTTCAGCCTGTCACTGCGCAGTACAGCCCCGAGTACCTGTGTATTCCATACATAGGCATTTAGCTCTACGGGCGACTGCATAATATTCAAAATCTTTCTACAGGTGTTTTGAGATTAGGCATCGAGGGGCCGATTTCGATTCGGGCCGGAACTCTCTCCGACCGAGCCGGATCCGGAGAGATTTCCGACCGAGCCGGACTCCCGCAGTCCGACCGAGCGAGTACGATGCGGCCGTATGCTGCCCGACTCGATTCGGCCGGACTCCCATTGAAGTCAATGGGAGCCGGTCGTACAACGCGTACACGGGCTCCCATTGACTGAATGGGTACGTCGCGAACAGGGGGGCCCCCTACAGTGGGTACACGTCGGTGCGACTCGCACCGTACATGCATGTTTAGGGGGGACCCTTGGGTCCCCCCTGTGTGCGACTCGTGCGGCTACGCATGCAGGGGGGTCCGACACGGACCCCGGAAGTCCGGCTCCGACAGCTCTTTGGAGCCGGACGCTACGAGTCGGTCGGGCTGTTCGAAGCGCGCATCGTACTTGCTCGGTCGGGTAACGTCTCCATTGCGTGGTGCGAGTCGTGTCCGTACGAGTCGGTCGGAGTGGTTCGGACCCGGGAACAAGTCGGTCGGCGATTTCGCGTACGCTCGCATCGTACTTGCTCGCGCGGACGACCGTACGAATCGGTCGGAAACTAGGCCTCCGAATCGGATCCGGTTAAGCCGAATCCGATTCGGTGCCCTACCGGCCGAGATCGGAATCGGCCCCTAAGAATGTAAGAAGCCTCAGCACAGGATTTGAAAAGAGCAATTTGACAGATGGACTCAGCTGAGATCTGAGGGTTTTCACAAGGCTTCTAGCAGTCCATTTAAAATGACTAGAGCCTACTGTCCTATAATTCAGAGGTCCCCTCACCCACTTAATTGCTATGTCCCGCACTACTGCTGTCCCAAGTGATACAGATCTTCCTGACCAATTATACACAGAGCTCGTGGAACATACAAGGTCCAGAGAAGACCCACAGACCTTTAAAGAAAATGGGAAGGCTCTGGCCGATGTTTTTGTCTAGGAGTAACACCATTAAGTATTCAAACTACTGAGTATTGGAGGGAACTCATCGCTAGAGGATACCTAATATGGTGTCTAGAGACCAAGTTGGAAAATCGAAGTAACAAAGGATATTGGACTACATGTATTTGGTATTTAGTTTGAATAACATATTCTTTATGTGTTTAAGAAGTTCAGGAACTTGAATAGGTAAAGTAATCTGATGTTTTAATAAGAGCATGATGTTCATCTTTCCATAGTGCCTAAGGATATCCTTTTTAGAGTGATTATAAGTGTCTTGGGTGCTTCACTCAGTAACTGGAAATATGTGAATTGCTATATGAAGTGTTAAGTGTCATGGATGTGTGTCAGTACAACATACTTAACTCTATACGGCCGCTACATGAAGCGGGTAGTGGGTGCTTTTATACTACTCGATTGGGTCAGGATTGCAATGTCTTGAGTGCTATTGCTATATATATATATTTTTTTTTTCAGTTTTATATAGCACAAACGTGGCCAAGGTGCATTAGGGTACTTCACTATAGCACCAGATTGCATTACACAAGGTCAGGCTCGTTTTTTCCCCCTTGTTTTCCTTTTTTTAATAGGCAAGGGGATATTTGGGTCCAGGTGTACAAAGAATTTTTTTGTATTCGCAAATGGCCCGATTCACAGAGTCGGGCTTTTGCGATCACAATCATACTTTTCCCAATGTAAAAACACCAAATTGCAATTTGTTAACAAGTTACCAAATCTCAATTTGGGTTTGCAATTCAGTATTTGGAAAGGGCGTGTTTAGGGCACCCCTTTCAAATACAGAATCGGTATGATATGTATTAATGTTTTGCGACTTAATTTCAGTTGCAAAACGTAATAATTCACTGCCATTTCAAAATTGTTAGTAATTCATTTGCAAATGGGAAGGGGTCCCTATGGGACTCCTTCCCCTTTGAGAATGTTAAGATATTTTTTAAGAGCAAGCAGTAGTCCCAAAGACCACTGCCTACTCTTAAAAACTTGAACGTTTCATTTTCTTTTTTGAAATGCATACCATTTTTATTTAAGAAAAAGGGCTGCATCTAAAAAAAAAAAGAATGACCCGAAATGCATTGGGTTGTGAAAGTTTCACAGTTTGATTTGAAAAACTAACAAATAATGAAGAATTCTGAAATACAAGAATCATAAAAATTAAAGCATTAAAACAAGCGAGAATGATCTTGGATTTACTATTCATTGGAAGGAACACCGAGATATTGAAAAAAACTAATCAGTTTGTTAGTTAAGTGCGCCAGTCAGCCGGGCAGCGGTTTTTCCAAACCTGGCATTCTTGTGATATTCACGTTCTTAGTGCTTTCAGACACAGCACTAAAGACAGGGACGCACATTGAAAGAATCTTGAAAAATAAGTGTACATTTCTTGGAACTAGAGTGCACCGAGGCATCAAGTTTTCGTTGTTACTGCAGGTCTGATTAAACTCAGGTGCACCACTCAGAATGTTGTTTGAAGAAATAGCTCAACTAACTACCAATAAAGCAGAAACTTTAGCATTTTCATCAGAGACTGCATTGGAAATTTATGACTTGATTCAAGAGGCTAGATAATTCAGCTCTCATGTATCCACCACAAGGCAATTATTAAAACAACTCGAGTTCTTAAGCAGAAAAGAAATTAACCAGAGACTACATGCCACAACTTTGATACAATACCACAAACCCAAAAGAATTCCACGAGGCCTGCACATTGCCCTTAAACCAATGTCGTGTAAAATCAACAAGGCATTTATGGAGAAATGGTATTTAATATTGAATAAATGTTCCTTGGATTTAATATTGTTAATCATAGAAGAATTATCCAATATACTGAAGACACTGGAGGATGATATCCAAACTATCAAAGCAGAATTATCTAAACAAACCGAGGAGAATTGGGGAAACTTACTTGAGGAATTGAACCAGAGACTGGCCAGATACGCTAAAGAAATTCATGATCGGAAAATTAAAAAATTTCGTAGAGACACTATTGACTACAAACTAGACGAGGTTTACACGTGGGCGGAAGTGTATAATCAACGCAAATGGCAAAGACAACCTAATGCGGGTTCATCTCAAGAAATTGTCATCTCAGATTCGGACGTTGCTCAAAATAGACCACCATTGAGCAGAGACGAAAGAATATCAGCACCACCATCCACAAGCACAGGCAGTCAAAAACCATCAAAGGCAGCTTTTTTATCCATCAGCCAATCATCAACCAAACAAAAACATGGAAAAACCCGCAGGAGCCAAAGAAACCAACATGGACATAGAGAAAAGAACTCTACGCAGCAAGACGAAAACAACTAAGCGATCAACATATCTAAAAGTAAGCTGACCCAAGCACAGACCGCTTTGTTAAACAAGGGGACAGCTTTTGTCCCAGTATGTCACAGTAATGTCGCCAAAACTGAGATCGCGATTTTCAACTTTCTGAGGTCAAGGCTGCTTAAATATTTCTTCAGCACCATGGAACCACCCTTGAATCCTCCACAAGAAATGGAATATAAGGAATTTAAAACCAAGAGCATCTTTGGCTCCCCTATCTCACACAAAACCATTGATGCTTTTGAACGCCTCATTAAGATCGATGTGAATGAGATTGAATTCCGAGATACTAGATCTACCAATCTGTCCCCTAAAGAATGGGGCACCTTGTCTTCCTTGGCCAATAATCAACAGTTGACTTTTCAAAAAGCTGACAAAGGCGGGGCACTGGAAGTAATGGACACCGCATTTCACAAATCTAGCGTTCTCTCACATGTTCAAGACACGAGCATCTATCTGCAGTTAGAACAAGATCCAACAAATGAGTACCAAAACATTCTCAATCAAATACTGGAAAGGGAATTGAACATGGATTGTATTAATGAGAATACTTTAAAGTTCTTATACACAGAGTATCCACGTCGGCCGCAACTTTATATGTTGCCTAAGATACATAAGAATTTGAAGAATCCCCCTTTCAGACCAATTTTATCAGTATGTGCATCCATCTCGGAACCTATCTGTAATTACTTGGATTTTTTCCTTCAACCTATTGTGCAGCAATGGGAGACTCACATCAAGAATACCACTGCATTTTTGAATATGTTGACTTTGTTGAGTATTGAAGGTGCAGAAAATTGGTGGCTATGCACCATTGATGTTACCGCATTATATACTTCCATACCTCATAATGAAGGTTTAGAAGCAGTAGAATGGGACATTCTAAAACAAGAAACTATGGAAGCCAATAAAATCTTTTTGCACAAATTACTACATTTTGCGTTGTTTCATAGTTATTTTCAATGGAAAGATAACTTTTATGCCCAATGCAATGGAACGTCCATGGGTTTTGCTGGAGCACCATCGTACGCGAATATATTTGTCTACATTTGAGCATGATCACATTCTGCATAAAGCAACCTGGCAAGAACATCTGGTAACCTACAAACGATATATTGATGACATCTTCATAATTTGAAAAGGGGATCTGAAACTCATACAAGACAATATCATGGAATTGAATCAGGTTCATGATCATATCAAATTCACATATCTGATAGACAAACACAAAATTGCATTCCTGGATGTTCTAGTACGAATGGATGCGCAAGGCATTAAAACCAATGTGTACACCAAGGAAACAAACAGAAATAACTGCTTACATTTTAAAAGCTTTCATCAATATTCGCTCAAACGTCATCTACCATACTCCCAATTCATCAGGTTAAAAAGAATCACATTGGATCCCTCAGAGGCAGTTGATACCATACAGAGCTTCACAAAAAGATTCACACAACGTGGATATCCGTCCCACATCATTGAAAAATCTATGAAACAAGTGTCAACAGTAGATAGACAACTGTTGTTACATAAAACTGAATCTAACAAAAAAAAACTATCATTTGTATATTAAAACATTCCACTAAAGCGCATCAAATCAATCATCATGAAGCATTGGGCCATTATCCAAACTGAACTGACTTGCAACATTTATTTAACCAAAAACCCACATTTGCTTTTCAAAGATCCAGAAATCTTAAAGAACTGTAAAAAGAAAAAAGAAACCAGAGACTAACGTCTTTAAAGGAATGCAACTGTGCGCTAATTGTGTACATTGTAACAACATAATCCCCGGTAATCTGTTCACTCATCCGACCAAAGGATTTGTGATTTCATTACAACATTCCAGCACATGTGATGCATCTAATGTTGTATACGCCTTGAAATGTCCCTGTGGCAAACTTTATGTGGGGAGAACCGAACGCAAGATTAAAATCAGGATCAGAGCATAAAAGCAATATCAGAACTCATAACATGAAGTCGACTGTGGCAATGCATTGGCAGCAAGCAGGACATAACATAGCACAATTGCGTTTTACCATTTTGGAAGTTGTAAAACCCAGACCTGATGTGGATTACCACAAACAACTAGCAACGGCTGTTTTTTTTTTTTTTTTGGACTAAAAAACTAAATGCCATTCAACCGCACGGAATGAATGACAGACAGGAATTCAGTTGTTTCCTTTTTTTTCATTCTAATTAACATGTATGGGGATATATATTTGATGTAATGGCATTACGACGTGAATTATGATTTGATAATCTTATTTTGTATATTTTGGTAACTGGAATTGTTTTATACTATGATGTACTGACGCATTATGACCCTTTATCTGAACGACCTCTAGAGGCCCAACACAGTTTTCACTTTGAGACTTGCATGTTCCCAGCGGGAGCCTTTTTCTTTTTCTTTATTCACTTTGCGTAACAGCATTAAACCTTTATTGACCTTTTTGTCCAAAGCACGGAATTCCCCTTCGGGGTCTGTGTACGGTGAGGTATCTCTTTAAGAACGTACTGAATACGTTCGTCAGCACGCAAGCAACGTAAATGCATATTTTAACAACCCACCAGTGGGTTAATGAAAGTGTTTGCAGTTCTGTAGCGGGAACGCGTTTTTCACCGGTTCACAGGGTAAGCCTACTCAGAATGGGCACGTTAGTTTTATCATCATCTTCATGGCATGAGATCACTTAATTCGCACGTTTCTGTTAACTCGATATAGGATACCCGGCATTAGTTGCATTTTAGCAGCGGTAGCTTTCATCCACTTGTTCACTCGGTGCACGTCGGCAGATCAGAAGACATACGCGTAGCAGCATATCCTTCGGTTAAACGCATGATTCTATAATTTCGGGCACACATAAGTAGTCTTCACTATTTTCCACAGCGGGCACGCATAAGTAATCTTCAGTTTTTCTGAGAACTGTCGCAGTCACGAGATGGGCATTATTTGGTTATGGTAAATTCATACTTTACCAATTGCCTCTGGGGTCAGAGGTTGAGTTCATGGTGCAAATCGGTACTCAGAGTCTTTCTTTTCTTTTGCTGTTATTTGTATTGTTTGTGTTGAACTGAGTCACGGTTGGAACAGGATGTATATTTTGGATTTGTGATTACTGAGGTCTGTTTTGAGCTATCTTCTGTTAAATTTCATTTGTAGACTGGATTGAGAGACCCCTGATGAAGGGTCTAGAATGACCCGAAATGCATTGGGTTGTGAAAGTTTCACAGTTTGAATTGAAAAACAAACAAATAATGGAGAATTCTGAAATACAAGAATCATAAAAATTAAAGCATTAAAACAAGCGAGAATGATCTTGGATTTACTATTCATTGGGAAGAACACTGAGATATTGAAAAAAACTCAACAGTTTGTTAGCTAAGTGCGCCAGTCAGCCTGGCAGCGGTTTTTCCAAACCTGGCATTCTTGCGATATTCACGTTCTTAGTGCCTTCAGACACAGCACTAAAGACAGGGACGCACATTGAAAGAGTCTTGAAAAATAAGTGTACATTTCTTGGAACTAGTGTGCACCGAGACCTCAAGTTTTAGATGCTTGGGTTTCCCACTTTACCAACATTTTCGCCCCAAACCAAAATACTGTAGATCTCCTCCTCTCCAGTCGCCATGAAGCTTCCCGATTAAGTGAGACCATCAATGTTTCTCATGTCGCTTGGGCCATTTTTAGATCTCCGGTTGGGAAAGCGCTGGGCCCTGATGGCATTCCCATTGTTTTATTTATGTCACAATCCTACCTTTTGGGCCCCTCTACTGGCTGAAATTAAGGGACCCCTGATGAAATCATGGAGGGAAGCAGTAATTGTCCCCATTTTTTAAAAAGGAGGCAGGAATCTGCCAGGCTTGCTACCACCCTGGTTTGCTGTTGGATATATCTGTTAAGATTTTGGGGGGAGTCATTCTTGAGAAGTTGGAAGACTGGGCTAAGGCAAATTCCTTTTTTTCAGTTGTCTAATATGGTTTTCGAACAGGCCTGGGCACGGTGGAACAATCTTTAAACCTATCCCGAATGATGGGTAAATGCGGTAAAGCCAGGAGAGGTTTGTTACATCTGGCCTTCATGGACCTCCCCTGTGCTTTTGACTTCGTCAATAGGTGAAAGCTTTAGGACCTGATGGAGAAGGCAGGAATTGAAGTTCCCCTGTTAGATCTGATTAAGACGTTGCACTGGGACACCATCATCAAAGTTTTTTAAAATCAAAATGGAGATAGCACTAAGCCTATCCGGTCAAGCTGGGGTGTAAGGTAGGGTTGCATTTTAGCTTGCTTTTTGCTTTTATTTTATATCAATACCCCGGACTCTGTACTTATAAAAACTGGAAGAGACCTTCCTAAGGTGGGACCTTGCCCAGTTCTCGTCCTTTTATATGCCTATGATGCGGTTTTAATAGCACGTACTGCAAATGGCCTCCAGACCATGCTTGATTCTTTTAATGATTTTATGGGTAACCAGGACCTTTAGGTGAACAATCAAAAACTATATATTATGACCTTTTGATATGATAAGAATACTCATTCTAAAAAAACTTTTATAGAGGGGATTCCTATTGCTAAGGTCCTCAATTGTAATTATTTGGGTATTTTATTTGAGGCTTACATAGGATGAGACACTTTACTTAACCAAAGGGTACATAAGCTTGCAGGGGCTTGTTAGACAGTCTTTGGATTCACAGGGAAATTGGGCAACAAGCCCATTAAACAGTTGGTCTCACTTTACAAAAGCAAATGTCTTAGTATGGGGATATATGGGGCAGGAGTTTGGGGTTATGTTAATTTAAGATCTCTTCAATCTCAAGGAAACACATTTTTGTGTAGACTCTTAGCCGTTCCCAAAACTACTGCAAGAGATATTATACATGCAGAACTGGAAGTGTCGTATTTAGAGAACTTGGTAAAAACTGCTCCCCTGCTTTTGTGGATTAAAATTTGGTCCTCTCACAAGGCCTGTTTATCTCATCTGGTCCTGGAGGACTGCATGAGGTTAGACAACGTAGCTCAAATTCCCTGGCTTACTTATGTTAAGCAGGCTTTTCAAGGTATTGGCAGGCCTGTTTATTTCAATTTATCTCCCAGTATTGACCTTAACCCCAAAGGCTTTGTAAAGTCATTATTTTACCAGTCCCATGGTGAAGCCAGAAGGGCCAGATTGTGTGCCATAAATTCTGTCCTTTGATATTTACCAATCTCGACCACTGATTTGGTAGAGCTCTACTTATCATGGATTACATACCCCGAATTTTGATTTTAACCTCACATGCTTGAGGCTATGCACTTTGCACTTTTTAGTCACCTTCCCATTAACAGGTTGCTGGTCCTCCTCACTGCCATGTTGCCCACATGACTCGAAATCATTACAATCAACTGTCCATTTTTGTTTTTTTTGTAAATTGTTTGACACTCTGAGAATTCGATTTACACTTCCAATTTTCTGAGTAGAAGGTTTTGTATCATACAAAGACAGCTTTCAATTTTTACATTGTCTAGAATCGGTATCTATTTGTCACTCAATGATCAGTTATATTCATTGGGCCATAAAAATCAGGAAGATATACGCCTCGACCTAATTAGGTCCAATGGTATTTATTTGTACCATTATTGTATTTCAGCTTGTTCTACAATACTTTGCCACCTGGGCTATGTAGTGTCCAAATTGCGGCTCACAGTAATGCTATTGTGTAATGCATCTTTTTATAGAATGATTGTTTTGAGGTGATACCTTTTATCTTGATTTTATGTCGACATTCTTATATTTATTTATACTTGTAAATGTGGTTTTATTATGTGCTCTTATGGCCAAACTAGCTAAAAAAAGTGTTATTACTGACTGACACTAGTCAAGTTAAATTTAAGTTGTGACTATCGTTGTAGCTTTTCGTTTTTCTTTTTGAAATGCATCCCGTTTTCCTTTAAGGAAAACGGGTTGCATTTCAACAAAAAACATTGCTTTATTTAAGAAGCAATCACAGACATGGTGGTCTGCTGACCCCAGAAGGCCACCATTCCTGTGATTACAGGCCATTCCAAGGCCATTCCCAATGGGTCGCTAATTGCGACCTACCTCATGAATATTGATGAGGTAGGTCATTTGCGACCCCATTGGGAATTGCTAAATGTGTCTGAGACACATTAGTACATCGCATTTTGCAAGTCCCTAATTGCGAGTCGCAAAAAAACGCAATTAGAGACTCGCAAAATGAAATGGTCGTACATCTGGCCCCTAATGCGTTATGTACAGTTTTCTGTATATAGTTATTATCTATTTTATTGAATGGGGACTTGTTAGGACCAAAATCAAACTTGGATACATTTTCTGATGTTATCTCGTGCTTTAGCAGGAGTATTTCTCTGAGTCATTTTAGTATATAAAGATATACTGTATATATATATATATATAGAGGTAATATCAATTTAAGCCCCTTGTATAACTAGTTCAATCACCCTTTTGTTTATAAGGCTCTCAGTAAAAACTACTGATTGAAATTATGTTTTTTGTGAGAATAAATATGGTTGTTTAGTAGGGGTGACAACTCAGAGAGAAGTATCAATTGTTTTTCAACCCTTTATACAGGGCGTCACTACAGAAAATTTCTTCTGGTAAGTAACACGTTACCTTTCTAGAAAAAAGGGTGTGTGAAGAAGGGCTGGTAAAAGGGAGTGTCTCCGGGAGACTTAGGGTGGTGCTCCATAGAGGCTTGATCCGAATGGAGAGCTCAGCTAACAAACAGAGATTTAAATCGAGAAACCTGAGAAGAAATCTTTCTTCTCAATTGTGACTTTCAAATCTCTTGAAGAAACATCACCTGATCTGGCATAATTTAAAGGTGAGCAAGGGAAGCGGCCGCTTGCAATCATCGCTCCAAGGTGAAAACGTTAATTTCGAAATGGTGTGTGTGGGACTTGGCCCTTTTGGCTAAAGTTCCCTAAACTTTTTGCTTTTCCCCTAGACCTTTTTTCTGACATTGTGTTGCCAACTTAGATGCTTTGGACACTTTGCCACTGCTAAACAGTGTCAAAGTGCAAGTGCTTCCTGTGTAAAGTGTAGTGGTAATTGGTTGTCCATGATTGGTATGTTTGCCTTACTAGTAAAGTCCCTAGTAAAGTGCACTATGTGTGCCAGGGCTGGTAATGCAAATGCTACTAGTGGGCCTGCCGCACTATTTGTGCCACCCACACAAGTAGCTTTGAAAAGGGAACTCAGGCCTGCCACTGCAGGGCCTGCGCGCAGTTTGCTAACTGCCATGTTGTTGTTCTGGCAAGTGCACCCACTTGCCAGACCTTACCCTTCCCTTTCTATGCACATCAGACACCCCTATGGTAGGTCCAAGGTACCCCCTGGGCAGGGTGCAGTGCATGTGAAAGGTAGGACATGTACTAAGGTGTGTACCATGTCCTGACAGTGAAATTTCGTTTTTCACTGTTGAAAGGCCATCTTGCCCATAGGACAGAATGGGGAGGCTGTGTAATATGTTTTCCAGCCTATCTTCCCAAAGGCTTAAGATGGAGAGGTGACGTTTAGTATGCCTGAACTCACAGTGTAATAACACATCTTTTTATGAAGGTGGTTTTTGCATTGTGTGTTTAGAAGCCACTCTTTTAGAAGTGGCTGGGTTTTTGTGCTCTAACATTTCTGTGTGTCTCTGCCTGGTTGTGGATTGACTGTCTGGATTTCAAAGTGATAGGATCTGGGGAAGGTCTTGACCCAGGGGAGGAGGTAGACAGCAACAGGCTGACCTGCATCTGGAGTGTAGGGGGAGGAGTAGCCCCTAGAGGTGAAGAGGCCTGGGCTCCAGCCATAAACCAATGGCTCCGGCCCCTGCTGAGTGATTGAGGATCCAGACCCCCACTATCAAAGGAATAAAGGTGTCACTGGCAGGGAGGCACCCAGAACTGGTTGAACAGGGGTCAGTGCCCCCTGAACACAAAGATTTCAAAGCCATTGAGGGGTATAACTATGAGAGCTGAAGCCCCTGAACTTTGGAGAATGGCTTGATCAAGATTGAACAAGACTGGAGCTACTTCGTGGTCAAGAGGAACCTTTGCCAAGGAAGAAACAACTGAAGAGACTGAAGGATAGGACTGACCCTTGCTGTGTGTTCTGGGGCTGGCCTGCAGTTTGCTGTTTTAACCAAGGAAAGGCTAAAGGGACTTTGCTGTGTGCTGTGTCCCCCTGCTTGAAAGGACTTTGCTGTGCTGTGTCCTGAAGTAACTTATCCCCAAGGGCCCGAGGTGAGCTGGCTCCCTGTTGCGGAAACTCAGGAACACAAAAGTTTCCAGGAGAGTCTCAGCAACGCTGTGTGCATGTGCTTGTTGCCTGAGTCCCTCGTAAGAAGTGCCCTGTGATCGTGGGCACCTGGAGTCCAAGCGAGGATCAGCGACGCTGTGTGCGTGTGCTTTTTGCAGCCTGAACCTTTTGTGAGGATTGTCCAGTTATCGTGTGCACCGGAATCCAAGTGAGTCTCATCGACGCTGTGTGCGTGCGCTTTGTGCAGCGTGAGACCTTCGTGAGGATTGCCTTGTTAACGTGCACCCGGAGTTAAAGTGAGTCTCAGCGATGCTGTGCGCGTGTTCTTCGTGCAGCCTGAGACCTTCGTGTGGAGTGCCCGGTGATCGTGCACCCGAAGCTCAAGGGAGTCTCAGCGACGCTGTGTGCGTGTGCCCTGTGGCAGCCTGAGATCTTTGTAGCAGTAGCGGCCCGGACTGGCAGCCTCGGAGGAGCTGAGCCGCCGGCCCGAGCCCGCCGTTGCCCATTCACAAAGATTGCCACTGAGGCCCAAGTCGTTGGAAGAGGAGAGGAGAGTGGGTTTGCGCCCCCCAGGTAACGTGTGTCAATGCCTGGGGCGGGGTGCGGGTTCGGAGGGAGACGCTCTCGGCCTCTCTCTCTCATTTCAGCAGCGCGAGCCTCTGCTTTGGCTCGTATCGCGGCCCGTATTGCCAAAGGAGTGGCAGTACCGGGGCCGGAGTGCGGAGCTGCACTTTTTATTACACCATACCCGTGTTGGGGGCAACTGTTATCAGAGGCTGACTGCGAGTCAGAAGGAGTGGCGGAGAGACAGCCTAAGGCACCGTGATCGGTGCCGGAGTGTATTATGCATTGCATTGTTTCTGCATAACGAACTACCTGATTAGCGTATTACGCATTGCATTATTCCTGCATAACGAACTACCTGATTAGGGTATTACGTATTGCCTTATTTCTGCATAACGACGTACCTGGTGGTTGTATTACGCATTGCATTATTTTTACATTGCAAAGTGCCTGATTGTTGCGTTACGCATTGCATTATTCTTACATTGCAAAGTGCCTGATTGTCGCGTTACGCATTGCATTATTTTTACATTGCACAGGTGCCTGATTCTAGCATTACGAACTGCATAACATGGTATTAGGATTACAGTGGAATGTGTAGAAATGCTCATTAATATCGTCAGAACTTACAAGGGCTGGCTGGCCTAACAACCGGCCAGGAAGAATATTACAAATACACATATGTTGGATTTATATCGTGTGGTCTTATTGTATATCTTTTTATATAACTTTATACTCGTTTTTATGAAACTCGTGTGGAGTCCATTTGTGGTGTCATCATTGGGTTGCTGTGAGCGTGGTTGCAAATACTTTACACATTTGCCTTGAAGATAAGCCTGGCTACTCGTGCCAAGCTACCGAGGGGGTGAGTGGGGGCTATCTCAGAAGGTGACCTTCCTTTCCCTGACATGGAAACGCGGGTCCCTATTTGGCCTAAGGTACCTACCTCAGCCAAACAGGGATCCCGGGTCTAACAGTGTGCATTCTAGTTGAGAGCGGCTGTTGGATTAAATGACCACAAAAAGGGGCAATGTAATTTACTTATGCAGATATCTCAAACAAGAATAAAAATCATCGACAAATATCCACGTGATTTAGAACTTCTAACCTAATTATAATTAGTTGTCACACATAAGTAGTACACAAGAAATAAATAGGGAGTAAAAATGTGTACTTATCATGGCTGCCGATCAGCAAAGAGGATGGTTTCTATTGGGCATGATGCTATATCTGCAATGCTCACTGCTGATAGGTGCACTGTTGGAACTTTTAGTTCTTTATGCTCATGGGTATTGTAGTTTTATACCATTAATATTTTTGTTTTATACATTTTAATGTTGGCTGCTGAGAATAAAATGTGAAAAGGAGACTGCATAATGTGAAGCCTCTGTTCTTGACATAGAATTGCCTAATTTCTGAAATTGATCAACACCATGAATAAAAAGGAACTGGTGTTCCTAGACTTAAACATAATAGTGGATCAGGGGTGCCTGAAAACCATGATTCACGAGAAACCCACTGCTAAAAACTGTCTTCTGCTGTACAACATTTTCCATCCTAGACATCTAAGAGAGAACCTACCTTTTGGACAGTTTTTACGACTAAGGAGGAACTGTTCTGAGCTGAGGGACTACAAAATACAAGCAGACAATATCGCTTGCAAACTAAAGACTAGGAAGTACCTGAAAATAAAAAAATGGTGTCCCGGCCAGAAAGAGGGCACAAAATAACAACAGGGAGGCCTTTTTGGAGCCCCCAGTACAGAAAGACAAAAAGGAGAGACCTTGTAACAAACAAAACACTACAGTGGGTTTGCAGAGTACTATAACAACAATCATGGGACACTTCCCGTGCATTAACTGCAGCGTCTGCTATCTAACAAAACCAACAAAATCAGTTATCTTTAACAACTAAATGACCTGGCAATTAAGGAATTTCATGAACTGTAACACACAAAGAGTAGTGTACCTAATAACATGTCCCTGCAACCTACACTACATAGGGATGACAACCAGAAATAATAAAACCAAAATCTGCAAACATCGCAGCAATTTGAGTTGTGGCCGCGCAACAACTAAGATGTTGAGACACTATATAGAAAAGAAGCATACAGCGCGTGATTACCACTGGGTCATCCTTGAGCACATAAATGACACAATAGATTCGGAATCAAGATTATTTGAAATGGAACAACATTAAACGCAAATCACATGTAGAGGGCCTGAACGATAATATCCCCTGGGGCCAAATCATCAGATAAAACCTACTATACAATATGCACACATGACACTCATCTAGGAGGAATACTCACAGTGCCTGCCTCTGTATTTTTGTCTTCTACCTATAGATATTACATACTTAACAGCACCAGAGCAGTTTTTAAATTCTCCCGTCCTAGATCACCAGAAAACAATGGTTGAGTCCACACTTCATCATTGGCATACAACCATATTCCAGAATAATATGCAGCCATTTCTGCCTAAAGACATGGCTAGATACACATGATCGGGCCGCTCTGACCTTAATGGAACCGAATAGTCGTTCCATTCAAGGCCGCAATTTTTAATCTATACGCGGTCTAGCTTCCAGAGCGAACGAGAGGACTCTATGCACAGGCGTTCTCATTAGGATTTAACATTCTAGCCGCCACCGCATTGGCAATATGCGATCCTTGGCAGCTGACCCAAATAGATGACAGAGCAGAGGTGAAACCTTGATGTGAGTGTGACTACAGGCTTCCCTATCCCCCGAGGAACCATGATGTGATATCATAGCATTTACATGTATATGTTGTGTGTTTCTTTATGTTATATGTGCGTGTCCTTGCTAATATACTCTAAGGCCACAGTTTGCTTCCAGATAATTTTATTTGAACTACACTAGATGTGCCCACTTACAATATGTTTCTAAGTCACATTCCTACCCACTTGGAGGTGCTCACTACGATAAAATTGTATTTAATGAACGCAAAGGAGCACCCATGCAGCCACAGGGCTGTTAAGTCTAACTCTCCTTTTTATCTTCACAGAAACACAGACAGTTACCGCCAGATAGGTGGTAAATGTATATACACCATTTTCATTAGCATGGAATAAGTGTGCATCCATTGTGTAACAACAGGAGTGGTACCAGGGAGTTATTTTCCCTAGGTCCTGATGAAAAGCCAAGAGCGGTATGGCTTGAAACATGTCAACCTTTTAGGAAATAAGGTAAATGACATCCTTCATTCTAAATTCCTCCCTTTTTAATCACACCGGCTAGAGGCCAGAATAAATAGGATACACCTCCTAGCCAGGTATTTTTAAGTTACACTCCAGCACAAACCCCACTCCTATTTTTTATTGTATATTCACCTATGTGCTCCTGCGTTGTCCGTAGGTCACAGCATGCCCTGCTCTGGAGCGGAACGGGATGGACCTGATGATGAAGCATGCCACTGATCCAGCGGTGTAATAACAGATACTCCGCTACCATATACTCACTTGGGCCCATACAACTCGCTTCCGTTCTGCTGCTAAGTATACCACTGGAATCCCTTTTAGTTTTTAGTGTTTCTCATACCTCAAGATCTAATTATTGCTTCTTTAACTAAACCCTCCGCTGATCAAACAGTTCTTTCCTCTGGTCAATGGACCAGTTAGGTGGAACTAGTTGATGGCGATAATTGACATAACTTATTATAGGTTTCTTAATAAGTATAAAATAATTACAGACTCACTAAGTTTTAAAATCTTTATCTAAATTAGGGGTTTTGAACCATCTCAAAGCGTTTCAGTACAAACACCCTCATTCACGGGAGTGCCAATTCAAAAATATTTCAGATAACATTTATCAAATCAGATCCACACAACAACTATGCTCAGAAAGAAGAGGATAGAGACAGAAGAGCATTTGTTAAACGATGAATTTCATAATTACCAAAGTATGGAGTGAAGACCAACCCCCTGGCCAAAGGGCTGGTAAGGGCCTCCCAGGACAGATCAGGAGACAAAGACTTCAGGACAGGAATCAGGACAGGATACTTCACCTCTCTAGATACCGACGACTACGTCGCACCCCTCTCTGACACTCTCTTCCTCCTCGTGGTTCTTCCGCGATCTTCTTTCTAACCCACCCAAATTAAGTAGATGGTTCTGCATTCGGTTTCTCCATCAGCATTTCAGAGCATCAACACCACCCCAGTACGCCCTGATCTCTGGCTTCAACGCGCTCCTAAAGCTTCTTCGAAATTTCCCCAAAGCTTGCTTCAAAAATGCGCCCCCAAAAGCTTCTCTTCATCTAACTAAACTACCTCAATTATACCTTTCTATAAGCCATGTACCACCCATTAATGTTTCATTTTTACGGAATACTGACTTCTGATTGGACAGGCAAGGGGGGGATGATCATTACACCATGCTTATACTTCATTCATTTCTTTAAACCATTGTTCCCAAACTCCTCCCCTCAAATTTTTATTCCGCCCTTCCTTTCCCATACATTTTTAAAACTTTATTAATACAAATGTAACAGTTTTCTCGAATAAGTTCCTTCATATGAACTCTTCACCCTCATGTTCCCAGGGCACATCTCCGCCGACCTTGGACGTGTGACAAATCCTTAGTCATCCTCCAAGCTTCCGTACCAGGGCACATGCGTTGGATTACATCAGTCTGCTCGACTCAGACAACTTTAACAGGCCCAAATACGCACTAACCCATACCCTTTATTATTTCTCTTTCTGCTTTTGCGTTAGTTATAAACTCATTTTCTAATTTCAACAAAGCAGGTGCCATGCATGTGAGCTTTCAAGCGGCCATTTTATAGCTCTTTGTGCAAGCGCCAGAATTTCCCTCCAAGCTTCAACACGTCATACTACGTAGATGCAGCAGACGCATGCGCAATAAAGATCCCGTGTTAAAATGCGTTCTAGTCCTACGTCCGTGTTATTGCAGTTAGTAAACACATATGCAAGCTTCATTCTTTTCCCGCGTGTAATGAAAATGCATATTATTAATCACAAGACACGTCGTTAGTGATTCGCTAGTAAGTTAAAACAAGAGGATTGCTTCCGGGCAAGTCTCATGTCCGAGACCTTGCTCCATCAATCCCTTCTCTGATGGCATATTAAGCCATCACAAAATTTCCCATCCATCCCAGATACCAATTTTAATACTTCTCAGTTTTCTCCATTTGTCCTCCCAATTTTTCATCAACTATCTCATTTCCTTCTAAATCTCGCATTTCCTTATATAACCTGCCTTTCATTTCTTCCAAGCGTATTTCCTCGTACTTTCTCTTACGTGTCTGTCCCTTTCCTTTTCTATTCAAGTGTACCTTTTCTTTCGTACCTTTTCTACAACATCTATATGTAAGCACTATTAACATTACTATTGTTGTTATCATCACTAATGGTATTATTATTTGATCTAAAAAACTTTTCCCAAACCCAACAAACCATTTCCCTATTGATGTTATACTTCTTGTTAGTCTTCCCCACACACTGTCAACCTCCAGTTGGGTCAATTCTTTATGCATTCCCGTAATATTTTCAATATATCCTTTAATTTTTCTGCTCTCGTCCGGAATATAGGTGCAGCAATGTTGAACTTGCAACATGCCACAAACTCCACCTTCTTTTGCTAACAATATATCAAGAGCAAGACGGTTCTGTAAAACCATTGATCTAATTGCAACCATTTCTGTGTTAATCATTAAAAATCCTCCTGCAGTATCTGTAGAAAGACGATCAACTATGGTTGATAACTTACAAATTTTCTGCGAATTTAGGATGACTCCAACTAAGGGTATCAGTGCACTAAAAATATCTCCTACAATTTCAGAAAAACTAGCTCTTTTTCTTCGTGTTAGTCCATTAAAATTTCCATTGGTTCCACTGATTTTATCTACATGATAAATTTTGGGAAAAACTATTCCAAAATAACAGCTTCCGTACCATCTTGCAGGTAACCTGTAATAGGCATTACTCCCACAAACATAATACACTCCTGGAAACACAGGATCAGTTCCTCCTTTTAGTCCCCATCCTCCTAATATTAGGAAGTTATGTTCACATTCACTGGAACCAATGTAATTATTGTTAAAATCTGTCTTTAATCTATGGAGGCAGAATTTTCCCCTTTTCACAAAGTCCAGGGACATCGCAGCATGAGCCTTGCCACTTGCATAGATTCCCTCCTTCCCATCCCATGGAGGTACATGGGTTTTCTGTGTAATTGCCTTCTTCATTAAATCCTGTCTCCTTTCTTCTACTAAATCTAAAAAATCTTTTTCTTCTTTTCTTAATGTACATGTTAGATTATCTTCGTGTGCCTGAACTAAATCTATTGAACTCATTGTTATGAAGAACTCACCCATAAACTGTGCGTTTTTACTACTAGCTACTGGATTCATATTCTTTCTAATGGGTAATTCAGAAAATACAACATCTAAATTAGAATAATAATACTGCAATCTCCCTGTAGTGTAAAATAAACTTGATAAAATACTACATGACACACCATAGGTTAAAGGTATATGGTGATATGTAATCCCTTCTGATACTGATGAGGGCAATTTCATACATACATAACAGTTGTTAATTTGCATGGTGCTAACATACTGAAATAACAATTTAACAAACACATTAGAGGACGTATTATAGTTTGATTCATTATGATAGTTTGCCTCATCTTCCACTCCTATTTCTAATTTAGTTTCTCTTAATCTATCTACCTTAACATTAGTTTCTGTATTATTCTCGTTACTTGTTTTCATTACCAAAGGTACCCCTACTGTTAGAAATAACCATCCTAATACTGCTAATAAAATACTACAAAAACAAAATCTAAGACACTTTCTTTTTATTCCACATTTTGGTTTTGCGTTAACTTCATTGTCGGCCATTTTATCGCTGAGAATTTCTTTTCTCTTATCTTTTCCCTTTCTTAGTCTTTTGTTTGTTCTTCTTTCTATTCTTAAGGAGGTTTCAATTTGCTCTCGTCAATTTGTGCAATATGGACTTCTTCTGTCTCATCAGACAAATCCAGGGACTCAAATTCTTCAAGAATAACGTATGTCCACTCTGGAGCCTTATATTTTCTATTTAGATTTCTTAATCTTGGACTTCTTCGAGTTATTTTTGCTAAAGTTTGTTTAGGTCTTGTTTGACTGGTTATTTCATTCACTTGTTCTGGTTTCTTATCAGTCTTTCTCAGATGATATTTTAATTTCTTTACTCCAGTTGGCCAATTGTCTCCCTTTCTGACTCTTTAGATTTGTACTGCGTTTTCACCTTCTTTATCTTCTTGTAAAGTTCTTTTTATTTCATTTATTCTGGGCACAATTTGTTCTATTTCTCTGTTTTCTGTGCTTGTACCTTCTTTTGCTTCTTCCTGCTCAGGTTCTACTGTACTCTGTTCTGCTTCTTCCTGAGCTTGTTCTTCTAATTCTGTCTGATCCTGCTCAGGTCTTACTTCAAATCTTTCTTCTTCTGCCTGAACTTGTTCTTCTAACTCTATCTGGTCCCGTTCAGGTCTAAATTCAAGCTTTTCTTCTTCTTCTGCCTGAACGTATTCTTCTACTTTTCCCTCCTCAGGTTTGTTTGTGTCTCTTTCTGTTTTCACCTGAGTGTGTTCTTCTTCCCCTGTCTTTTCCTGACTACTTTCTTGTCTTTTCAGTTCTGTTCTTCTTCTGGTTTTAATGGCATCATCAATTATTTCAATCACTGGGATCCATTCTTCCTGACTTAGCTCGGGCTGTTCATCATATGGTTGTCTTTCAGAATCTATCACTCTAGATTCTTCAATTTCACAGTTTACAACTCCTGATGCTTCAGCCTGCTCAGTCAGTGGTGGCTCTTCTTGATTTAATGGGCTCGGTACTCTTCTGGTATGACTAGCGTGAATCCAATTGGGCAAACCTGCACACTTCACTGCTGTGGTAGTGACTAGTATGACTTGCCTTGGTTTGTCCCACCTTGGTGCTAGACACGACTTCCTTGCGTGTTTCTTCACTAGCACCCAATCTCCAGGATTCAAATCATGCGCTTGATCTGGCTGTCTTTCGACTGCGTCTTCTCCAACCTGGTGAGAGATAGAACGCATCATTTCAGCCAATCCTTTGCAATAGTCCAATACCAGATCATCAGTTATACTCATTAGTTTATTTCCAGGAATGAACGCCTGTCTCATGGCTCTTCCCATGAGTACCTCATGTGGACTCATTCCTGTTTTTCTGTCTGGAATGCTTCTGAGACCCATTAATACAAGAGGCAATGCATCTGGCCATTTCAGCTTTGTGGCTGCACACACCTTTCCCAATCTTGACTTGATTGTACCATTCATTTGTTCAACAACTCCAGAAGCCTCTGGACGATAAGCACAGTGTAGTTTTTGTTCAATGTTAAACGCAGCACAGATTAATTGAATTATTTCATTATTAAAATGAGGGCCTCTATCTGATTCCAAAGTGACCGGAAAACCAAATCGTGGCACCAACTCCCTCAACAACAATTCTGCGACTGTAAGACTGTCATTTCTCCTAGTAGGGTAGGCTTCCACCCATCTTGAGAAAAGGCACACTATGACAAGTACACATTTCAATCCGTTGCAAGGGGGTAACTCAATGAAATCTAACTGCAATCTGGTGAAAGGTCCTTCTGCCTTTCCGATTTTTCCCCAGCTTACCACTGTCTTTCTACCTGGGTTCTGCTGTTGACAGGTTAAGCATCTTTGGCAAAGGCTCTCTGCGACTACCCTGAACTTCGGATTGTACCAACTCTGTCTGAATAGTCTGATCATTGAATCTCTCCCTATGTGTGTTGCTCCATGGTATATTCTCGCCATTTTTTAAAGCAAACAATCTGGCATGACTGGTCTTCCATCTAGATACACCCATACTTCATCATGTGGTCTCTTGGTACAGGCTGCCTTTATCCAGATTTCTTTTTCCTTTTCCTCAACTTCTTCCTGCAATTGTCTAATCTCATCCCATGTCTCTGGTACTGAGAAGTACATAAGTTGGCATCTGGTTTCCCCGTTTCAATTTTTCTGTTTATGGCTACTGCATTTTTAGCGTAGTATTTTGCCACTTGGTCAGCATAATTATTGCCAGCAGTCACATAGTCATTTCCTGACTGATGTGCAGCACATTTTACAACTGCTATCTCTTTTGGCAATTGTAATGCTTCCAACAAATCTTTTACATTTTTGCTGTTTCTGATTGGAGACCCTGAAGAAGTCAGAAATCCCCTTTGCATCCAAAGCTGGCCGAAGTCATGCACAATCCCGAAACCATATTGACTATCCGTAAATATGGTTACTCTCCAATTTTTCCCCTTTTTACATGCCATTGTCAGGGCAACCAATTCAGTTACTTGTGCAGACTTGACCCCAGGTAAACAGGATGCTTCAATTACCTCCGAAATTTTGCAAACAGCATATGCAGCACTTAGACCTCCTTCTTGTGTCCTAAGGCAGGAGCCGTCTATAAATAACTCATGATCTGCTTCTTTTAGTGGTATCTCTTATGTCCGGGCGGGGCTTTGTGCATAACTCAGTCACGTCTAAGCAATCCTGGTCACTTTCATCTTTTACTTCCTCATCACAGGGGTCTGGCAATAGGGTGGCTGGGTTCAGAATCGTACACCTTATCACAGTCACATTCTCAGCTCCCAAAATCACTCTTTCGTACTTTGTCAAACAACTAGGGGTCAGGTGCTGTGTTCTAGTTCTTGTCAAAAGAATCTCAACCGAGTGTGGAACAAATACCTTTACCGGATGTCCCATCACTATCGACTCACTTTGCTCCAGACTCATACAAGTAGCAGCTACTGCTTTTAAGCAGCCAGGCAATGCTGAAGCCACCGGGTCCAATGTGGCTGAAAAATATGCCACTGGACGCCGACTCAATCCATGTCTCTGTGTTAAAACTGAAAGTGCACAATTTTCTCTTTCGCAACAAAATAAAGCAAAGTCTTTTGTATAGTCTGGCATGCCCAAGGCAGGAGCCTCACACAGACAATTTCGCAATCTCACAAATGCCTCTAGGCAGTCATCATTCCAATCAATCGGATCTTTTGCTCGTTTTCAAATCATCTGGATCAGTGGTTTCGCTAACATAGAAAATCCATTTATCCATTGTCTGCAGTATCCAACCACTCCCAGAAACATTCTCATTTCTCTCTGAGTCTGAGGCAATTGCATTTCTTTGATTATTTTTATTCTTTCCGGTGTCACTTTTCTAACTCTTCTTTCTATTTTATGCCCTAAATATTTTACTTCTTGTCGACAGAACTGTAATTTTTCTGGAGACACCTTGTGTCCTCCTTCAGCCAAATGGTTCAGCAACGCAATTGTATCTGTGACACAATCCTCTCGCGTTTTTGATGCCACTAACAGGTCATCAATGTACTGAACCAGAACAGAATTTCTAGGCACAATCAATGATTCTAGCCACTTTTTCTGAATCTGATTAAAGATTGAAGGACTTTCTGTGTACCTTTGAGGAACACGACACCAAGCGTAAATACGATCTTCAAATTTAAACGTGAAAAGATACTGGCTGTCTGGGTGTAACGGAATAGAAAAGAACGCTTGGCATAAATCAATTACTGTGAACCATCCTGCATTTCATGGTATCTGATAAAGGATCACTGCTGAATTTGGCACAATTGGACAACAGGGAATTACAATTTTATTTATTTTTCGTAAGTCTTGCACTATTCTGTACTTTCCGCTAGGCTTTTTCAGTCCCATTATTGGTGAATTACAGGGACTACCCATCACTTCTTTTAGAATGCCTTGTTTAACCATTCGTTCAATTTCTGGAATAATTCCTGCTTTTACTTCTGGACTCATTTTGTACTGTCGGGTATTTGGATACACTGCACCTTCCTTCACTGTCACTTTAACTGGGTCTATATTTTTCATTAGTCCAATATCTTTTCCTGTAAAATTCCACACTTCTGGATCGACTGTCGTTCTTAATTGTTCTGGTAATTCATTCTCGTTATTAATTAAAACATTTCATCTACCTCTGTTCCCTGGTTGGTCAGCATCATTTTATAAACTACATCCTCATCGGGAGTTTGGAAAGCAACACCATCCAGTGTACAATAGATCGTACAATTCATCTTGCACAAAAGATCTCTTCCTAACAGGTTTACAGGACTGGAATCGCAAACTACAAATCGATGCATTTCTTTGAAGTTTCCAATGTGCACCTCCATTGGCTTTGTGATGGGGGTTCTAATCTGTTGGTTAGACACGCCTACAACTTGGATAGATTCTCCCGAGAGGGGTAGGTTTGGGATGTCTGCTGTTCTCATAGTAGACCTGGTAGCACCAGTATCCAATAGGAAAGGTATGTCTTTACCTTCTACTTTCCCGTCAACAAATGGACCTGACTGATCTACCGGCAAGGATGCGCCAAGCACGCACTCCTCTTCCTCCCCCCTCAGGCACCGTCATTGTGGAGTATCTGAACGTTCTTCATCATTCTGCAAAAAATATTGTGCAATTGTTCTATTATTCTTACCACTTTCTCCTTGAAATCCGGTGTTCGCACTGAAACTTTGATGGTTCACAAATTTGGCATAGGAGCCGGTGGCACCTGATATTGTGGGGTGACTACCTGTTGTTGCTGATTCAGAAGTACTTCATTCTGCATCTGTGGGATTAAATTTTGATTTGGCCCATTCTTATTCTTATTATTCTGAGTACTCTTACACTCGTTCTTCCAATGTCCAAGCTTTCCGCACGCATGACAAGGAAACTTCTTTTTCGCTTCTTCTCTGTCCATTCGCCCCTTAAATTTATTACCCTTCGTTCCTTGATTATTCTGACTCTGTTCTTTTACTGGATTACTATTTTGTTCATTTGCCTTCTCTTCCTGCTGCTCTGCCAATTTAACTTGAGCCCACATCTTCTCTTTCAGCTTCCTTCGCCTCGCCTCTATGTCATCTCCGCAATATTTCGCGTACTTTAGAATTTCATCCACTGTCTTACTTTGCCAACACAACATGTGCTGCTGTATCATCTGACTAATTTCCGGTTTCAAGCCATATACAAACCGATACACAAAATGTCCCATATCTTTGTCACCAATATTCTCAAAACCACTATACTGCTTGAACAACTGCAACAATCGTTCATAGTACGCATGTACAGATTCATTCGGTTCCTGTGTTGTTCTATCTATTTTTACCCAATTTGTTTCTTTAGGAGGGATTTTTCCTTTCAAATATGTAATCACTTGGTGATACTTTTTCATCACTCCTTCTGATGGTGCTCCTGTTTTTGTATCTCTGGGATACTCCTCATTAGGCCAATCAATTGTGATCTTACATTCTGTCCATAAATCAGCAGGTACCACTATGTCAAATAGACCATCCAAGTCTTTCAATAACACCTTTGAGACTCTCACAAACCTCTCCACCTGTTTGAACCACTCAACTGGCTTTTCTCTCAATTTTGGAAAATCATTTGTAAACGATAAAATATCTTGTCTACTCCAAGGGACATGAACATATCCTCCTCCAGGAACCTCTCTCATTGGACACAACTTTTCTACCTTTCCTGTTTCTCTTACTGGAAATGCAGCTGCTGCCTCTCTTGCCTGCACTTCTTCTTTCTTCCTTATCCATCTAATCCTCCATTTATCAGTGTCTCCCCATTTTCGCAAAATGTTCATTAATTCTTTTATCTGTAACCTTTTTCCTGAAGCATTCACACTTTCTAAATCTTTATCAGTAAAATCGACTCGATAGGGCTTCTGTAACAATTTTGATTTCCCTATGTCTATTCCAATCTCTGAAGCAACTTCAGTTAATCTCTCATGAAATAGTCTTGCTCTCCTGGTTATACTCTTACATAGATACAATAATTCTTCATCATTGTAAACGTTTAATCTTTCCGTACCCACGCATCCTGTCATCATCTCTTCCAATTCCACTTTCAATCTACTGATATCCAATATTTTTGGTATTGGGTTCCGATTATCCCTTTCCTGAGCCCACCTTTCTAATTCTTCAGAGGTAACTACTGTTGTACCTGAAGTTCCAGCCGGAACCAAAGGTCTTCTCTCTCTCAAATTCATAGGCGTAACTCTCTTTTGAGTTTCCACATGAGGTTCTACAATAGGGAGATCCATTAATGAAATAACCGACTCACTTTCACTAACTTGATCATCTGTGATTACTACCTCTTTTCTAGAATCACTTAATGGAACTGTCACGAGTTGTGGTTTCTGGCAAATCTTATTATCCCCATATAATGGGATTACTGGACCAATGGTTACTGGTACTGTTAAAGTGTCAGTATTTAAATTCAATTGACTTATCCTTTGAACTAGTTCTTCCCTAGTTTTATTTAAAGCTTCTCTTTCATTATCTTCCAACCCCCTGTTGTATGATGTCTCATGTAAAATCTGTGGGGTTAATGGTATTCCCATTATGGGCGCACTTGGGACAACCTTACTAGCTGCTTCTTGATATGGTGGTGGATTTTTAATTAAAATATCCTCTAACAATTCATCATCTGATTCTCCATATCCTGTCGAATTCATGTGTTTCGTTTTCTCTTTAGATTTTCCTCCAGATTGTTCCTCAGCCATCAACACTGGATATAACCCTTCTGATACCATAGCTCTCCTCCACTGTTTCATCTGCCCTTCTTGTGTCTCATGCAAATATCTCGGAAAGAATCCTCTATATTTTCCACCTCGGCATTTCTCTCTTTCATATGACTCAGTCTCCCATTCTTTCAAAGCCTCATATTGAGTTAACCTAGGTCTCGGTTCTAAATCATTCATTTTCAATCTCAAATTCTGAAGAATCCTCCCATTAAACGTACCATCCTTGGGAAACGCTAACACACCATCATCCTTCGTATATTGTACCCAGTTTTCCAACCACACGCAGGTATGATATCCCCTTTCCATCATCATAAAAGATGCTGGAGTCTTCGGTGGCGGAATAGGAATGCCCTCTCTAGTCAACACAGGCTTATCCTTAACAAAGAAACTCTTTATTCTCCTAAAAATTGACATCTTTCTTTTCTCTCCATACATTCTCGAAGAACGGTGTAGGAAATTGTATTCCGCAAACCCTTGAAATCTTCTACCTGTATGTCTTGCACTGACAGTCAAATCAAAATCCCGCATACAATCTTTCTCTCCTCCAATCCTAGCGCGGCTTCTAACTAAGTGTCCAATCAAATCAGGCTCACACTTGTACTTTGAGCAATGACAGCGCGGCCGTTTCCTGACGTCAGTTCTGCTCCTCACTACTGACCCCTCCTTTACAAGCTGCTCCTGTCACACGTCCGCTGCTTCTACCAATCCCAGCGCGGCTCTCTGTGACGTCGATCCTACTCAGGCGATTTCTCACCCCTCCTTTACCAAGCTCCTCCTGTCACACGCCCGCTGTATCTACCAATCCCAGCGTGGCTCTCTGTGACGCCAGTCCCACTCCGGTAACTGACCCTCCCTTTGCAAGGTAATACGAAATTTTATTTCTTCAAAAATTCTTTAAACTTCTTTGTTATTAACAACGTAAAAACATTCGCTACTCTGTCTGTTCCACTAAATCAAAAGATAGTTTGTTTTTCTTTCACTGCGAGTAAAACCTTCCGCTTACTCTTCACCTAAGCTCCAGAGAACCTGCTACTCTTCTGGTATCTCCCGTTAGGGAATTTTGAGACCGGTATTTCACCAGCGAACTCCTTTTGCTGCCAATCTAGCTTAGAAGAACCTGCTACTCCTTCAGGGTTACCTTACTAGGTGATATAACATCTAAAGTTTCACCAGCGAACTCTTTGCTTTCAACCACTCTCACTTTTGTACAGAAAATAGTCCCTGGATTAACACTGCCAGCCCTACCTAGCTTCTCAGTGTTATTCCAACAGACGAGTAACCTCAAAGCAGTGTGGTTTCTATCGCCACCTGCTATTCATTCCCCGGGAATTTTCCAGACAACATAAAAACAGGACACTAACTCTTTTGTTAAAACATTAACCAAAAATCAATAATCTATACTTATCACCAAACTAGTTACTAACAACCATAGCTCTGCTACCAGAAAACGGATCCAGCGGTGTAATAACAACAGATACTCCGCTACCATATACTCTCTTGGGCCCATACAACTCGCTTCCGTTCTGTTGCTAAGTATACCACTGGAATCCCTTTTAGTTTTTAGTGTTTCTCATACCTCAAGATCTAGTTATTGCTTCTTTAACTAAACCCTCCGCTGATCAAACAGTTCTTTTCTCTGGTCAATGGACCAGTTAGGTGGAACTAGTTGATGGCGATAAATGACATAACTTATTATAGGTTTCTTAATAAGTATAAAATAATGACAGACTCACTAAGTTTTAAAATCTTTATCTAAATTAGGGGTTTTGAACCATCTCAAAGCGTTTCAGTACAAACACCCTCATTCACGGGAGTGCCAATTCAAAAATATTTCAGATAACATTTATTAAATCAGATCCACACAACAACTATGCTCAGAAAGAAGAGGATAGAGACAGAAGAGCATTTGTTAAATGATGAATTTCATAATTACCAAAGTATGGTGTGAAGACCAACCCCCTGGCCAAAGGGCTGGTAAGGGCCTCCCAGGACAGATCAGGAGACAAAGACTTCAGGACAGGAATCAGGACAGGATACTTCACCTCTCTAGATACCGACGACTACGTCGCACCCCTCTCTGACACTCTTCCTCCTCGTGGTTCTTCCGCGATCTTCTTTCTAACCCACCCAAATTAAGTAGATGGTTCTGCATTCGGTTTCTTCATCAGCGTTTCAGAGCATCAACACCACCCCAGTACGCCCTGATCTCTGGCTTCTTCAACGCGCTCCAAAAGCTTCTTCGAAATTTCCCCAAAGCTTGCTTCAAAAATGCGCCCCCAAAAGCTTCTCTTCATCTAACTAAACTACCTCAATTATACCTTTCTATAAGTCATGTACCACCCATTAATGTTTCATTTTTACGGAATACTGACTTCTGATTGGACAGGCAAGGGGGGGATGATCATCACACCATGCTTATACTTCATTCATTTCTTTAAACCATTGTTCCCAAACTCCTCCCCTCAAATTTTTATTCCGCCCTTCCTTTCCCATACATTTTTAAAACTTTATTAATACAAATGTAACAGTTTTCTCGAATAAGTTCCTTCATATGAACTCTTCACCCTCATGTTCCCAGGGCACATCTCCGCCGACCTTGGACGTGTGACAAATCCTTAGTCATCCTCCAAGCTTCAGTACCAGGGTGCATGCGTTGGATTACATCAGTCTGCTCGACTCAGACAACTTTAACAGGCCCAAATACGCACTAATAATAAAGTCAAAAGGAGAAATGTTATTCTCAAAAATAAATGATTTCACTGTATACCACCAACCTCTACTCTGACCCATACCCTTTATTATTTCTCTTTCTGCTTTTGCGTTAGTTATAAACTCATTTTCTAATTTCAACAAAGCAGGTGCCATGCATGTGAGCTTTCAAGCAGCCATTTTATAGCTCTTTGCGCAAGCGCCGGAATTTCCCTCCAAGCTTCAACACGTCATACTACGTAGATGCAGCAGACGCATGCGCATTAAAGATCCCGTGTTAAAATGCGCTCTAGTCCTACGTCCGTGTTATTGCAGTTAGTAAACACATATGCAAGCTTCATTCTTTTCCCGCGTGTAATGAAAATGCATGTTTTTTTTTTATAATCAATTTTATTGATTTTAAATGAACACATATGCAGCAATAAAACACAGCCAGCTTTTCGCACAGTGAGCAGCATAAAACAGTGACAGATAAAGCAGGGGGGAGTAAGGCCCCCAGATACATGAGTCCGACTAGGAATAGCAAGCAACAATGTCCATAACCATGTCCATAAGGAAGCCTCAAGAAGTTCAGTCTTCTACCACCCCGACCCATTTACCCCACACCCTTCGAAACTTTTTGGGGCAGCCGCGGGCAGCATACATTGGGCGTTCCTGCGCTGCGCACCAATCTACCCCTCTGCGCCACTGTGTCATGGAAGGGGCCAATGGATCCAACCAAAGGGCTGCAATATCTCGTTTAGCTACCATCAGAGCCGTGGTGAGACAAATCTTCTCAGCCCTGTTCCCGTCCAAACCATCAGTAACACCCAAGAGTATGGTCATCGGGTTCAGCGGGACCTTCCAGCCCAGGACCTCAGTAAGTTCCGCAGTCACTAGCTCCCAGTCCTGCGTAATAGCGGGACAGAGCCATACCATGTGATAAAAATCTGCTTGGTGGCAGTGACAGCGGGGACAAGAAGCATCAGGCCGGAGCCCAGAGCGATGAAGGCGCCGTGGCGTGAGGTAGGCCGCGTGTAAATAGTATACTTGAACTAATCGGAGCCGCGCTGACGCTGTAACTATTTTAGGGGCCATCAGCGCATCCCTCCAATCAGCGTCATCTAATGGACCAATCCAACCCTCCCACTTATCCCGGAGAGAGGAGAGGGAATTGGGGGTGTTATTTGTGAGGGAACGATAAATGCACGGAAATCCCCCCTTTCCCCAAATTGCCAGTCATAACCTGTGCTTCAGGCGGGCTATATTCGGGCAAGGAGGTCCCCACCGAGATGTGCATATGGAGTGCATGGCGCAGCTGAAGATAGCGGTAGAACTGAGAGGCGTGGAGGGAGAACCGGGTCTGCAGGTCTGAGAATTTGCGGATGCGGCTCCCGCTCCAGACATCCCCAAGCTGAGAAATTCCGATGAGGTCCCAGGCTCTAAAACCAGAGAGAGTGGCAACGTCTTTAAGCTGTGTTCCGCACCACAAGGGGGTATATTGGGTTAATCTACCTGACCAGCGGGTGTGGCGCAGGGCGGCACGCCAGGCCAAAAACACCCCACGGGTGACTTCCGGCAGAGTGTGGGGGATAGCAGTTCCATAGAGCATTCCTTGAATACCGTAGAAACCCAGGGCGTGCAATTCCAGGCGGTAGGCCGGATCTGCCCAGCCGCCATTGAACCAATCATGGACTGTAAGAAGCCTGGTCGCCAGATAATAGAGATGTAGGTTCGTCATTCCCAACCCCCCGTCAAAGGGGGGAATCCTGCATTGATTGAGGGCCAGTCTCGGCCTCCGACCCCCCCACAGGAATTTAGTGGCCAAGACATCCATCCATCTCTCGGAACCAGGACCGCGAGAAGGCGAGGGGGGTGTTTTGGAGCATATAGAGGCAACGGGGCAGGACCATCATCTTAAAAAGAGCGATCCTGCCCATAAGGTTAAGTGGCAGCGTTTGCCATCGAAGGAGATCAGCGCGAACCCGCTTCACCAGAGGGCTGACGTTAAGAGACCAGGCGAGATCCGGAAGGAGCGTCACCCAGATCCCCAAGTACTTGAACGACTGCCGCCGAAGAGGGATCGAGGACTGCCAATCAAAACACTCTCTTGACAGATGAAGGGGGACCAGGACCGACTTGGCCGCGTTCAATCTGAGACCAGAAACACGCTCAAAGAGGTGTAGGGCTCGGAGATATCGAGGCCCCGAGCGGGCTGGGTCCGACAGAAAGATCAGGACGTCGTCGGCTTAGGGAGCAATCTTGTCCTCCGCCATACCAGGCCATTGCCACCCCGTGAGTAGCGGGTCCGCGCGAATGAGAGAGGCAAAGGGCTCCATCGCTAGCGCGAAAAGGAGGGGCGAGAGGGGGCAACCCTGCCTCGTGCCCCTCCCAATGGGGAAGGGGCGCGAGATGGCTCCGTTAACCATCACCTGGGCCCGCGGCTTGCAGTAAAGGGTCTTGACCAGACTACGAAAGGGGGCCCCAAAGCCCATCTCCGACAACACTGCCTCCAGATACTGCCAGTCCACGGAATCAAATGCTTTCTCGAAATCCACGAGGAGCAAAGAGAGATAGGGAGTCAGTTGTTGTCGGTGCGCCAGAGCAAGGTAGAGCCGTCTGAGGCAGTGCCTGGTACCCCGGGCGGGCATAAAGCTGCATTGGTCCATCTGGACCAACGTACTCCGGTGAGGGCGCATGCGCTGTGCTAAAACTGAAGCAAATATTTTGAGCTCCAAGTTGATAAGGGAAATGGGGCGGTAACCAGAGCAGTGGGCAGAGGGGGGCTGAGACTTAGGAATCACCACAATGGTGGCCAGATCCGTTTCATGACTGAAGGAGCTGCGATCCACCGCCTCACGGTACAGTGCCAGGAGATGGGGATCAGCACGTCCCGGTAAGAGGCGTAGAACTCCTGTGGGAGGCCATCCGGTCCCGGCATCTTGCCCGCCGCCATGCGGGAGATAGCGGCATTAATTTCTTCGGGAGTAATCGGGAGATCAAGGCCCTCTGCTTCAGCGGCAGTGAGCCGCGGGAGGTGGAATCTTTCACTCAGGAGGAGCTCTGAGAGCACGAGGTCCGGAGGTTGGGCAGAGTACAAAGAGGCATAGTAGGAAGCAAAACACTGGGCCACCGCCGTGGGGGTCTGATGGGTCTCCCCATGGGAATCGATCACTTCAGGGATAATGCGGTTAGCCATTGGATACGTGGCTAAGCGGTGTAGGAGCTTCCCATTTTTATCTCCCCACCCATACACTCGCGCCACGGAGGACCTCCACAACAGCTTAGCGGATTCCATGGAGGCCTGTCTGAGCTCATCCCTGAGAAATGCGAGCTTCCGATCCTGAGCCTCCGTTCGTTCCCCAGGCGGATGGGCTTCCAGCCGGGCAGCTTGGGCCTCCAGGAGCGTGAGCCGGGCCTCCTGCTTCGTGCGTTGGATTTTAAGTTGGCCTTTAGCAAAACCGCGAATAGTTGCCTTAGCGGCCTCCCATAAGGTACCAGGGGACGAAACCGAGTCTTGGTTAGTGGTGAAGTAGTGACGCAGTTCGAGCCCTACGTGTTTCCGGAAGTCCTTGTCTTGGAGAAACCAGGCGTTAAGCCGCCAGATCGGGCGGGAAGAGGCCGGGAGACTACCCTGGCGCATAGAGAGTGGGGAGTGGTCCGATATGCCTCTGGGAAGGATAGCGATGTCCTGGATCGATCGACAATCCAGGGCTGGAAGAAACAGATATTCTAACCTGGCCTGTGTGTGGTGGGCCGCCGATGTGTGAGTGAACGTACGAGTAGTCGGGTGCCAGAGTCGCCAGGCATCTCCCAGACCCAGAGTCACGGCCCAGTTCGAAAGGATTGTGGAATGGGAAACCCGAGAGACCGAAGGGACTGCAGTAGAATCAAGGTCCGGGTCCATAACCGCATTAAAGTCCCCCCCCAACTACAGTGATCCCCGGGGGCAGGGCGGCTACCAGTGGAGCAAGGCGCCGGAGCGTGGAAGACAGCAGAGAAGGTGGAGAGTACACGGTTATCAGGTTCAAGGATTGGGTCCCAATGTTCCCCTCCAGAATAACATAGCAGCCTCCCGGATCATGTGTTACTTTACGCTCTACAAAAGGAAGGGCACGGCGCAGCAGGACCGCCACCCCGCGAGATCCCCGGGCAAAACCAGAGTGCCAAACCCCACCGTAACCATAGAGCACCAGGAAGGGGCAACGGTTGCCTACCAGGTGGGTCTCCTGAAGCAGCAATATGTCTACATTGTGTCGTTGGGCATACCGCAGGGCTGCCGTGCGCTTAACCTTATCT
Organism: Calotriton arnoldi; assembly: GCA_963921515.1. Classification (NCBI taxonomy): domain Eukaryota; kingdom Metazoa; phylum Chordata; class Amphibia; order Caudata; family Salamandridae; genus Calotriton; species Calotriton arnoldi. The sequence continues at coordinate 1,042,472 of CAWUFW010002413.1, read as the reverse complement.
AGGAGGCCATTAACATTCCATGACATAATATGAAGTGAGGTAAAACCGGTTCGGTCGTCAGACATGGAGAGGCTGGGATGATGGTCGAGCACCCGGCATGCGCAGAGAGCATAGCGGTGCAAGCGCGTGAGGTGTAGGACCTAGAGGGACAATGTCGGTCACTGTATGGATGTCGCAAAATGAGGCAATAGTGCTGGCATAAGAACAACACGAAAACAAACAATAAAACCCGGTACACCGGACCCCCCCATCTGAACCCAACCCCCACCCCCACCCTATACTTCAGGAACAGAAGCATCTGTCGCCCTAACAGTGGAAACTAGCAAAAAACCAAACTAAAACGCTCGGAACTGGGAAACGTGGAGGACCCCTCCTCTTTGCAGGATGTGCATAGGTACGTCTGTCTGGAGTTGGAGCAGTGATGAGCAAAGCCGCCATCTCCGGCCGCGGAGCCAGGCCCGGCAGGCAGAGACAGGCTCATGCGGGATCCCTAAGGAGCAGCGGGCCGCGCGACAGGTCAGTGTCGGGGAGGTCCAGCGGCGAAGGCCGGGACAAAGTGTTTCCAGGATCTAGGTGGCCCGAGGAGCCGGATCGCTGCACACCCGAAGGCCCACCAGGAAGCAGAGCCGGTTGCTGAGAGGAACCCAGCGGAGAGTCTGAACGGGCCCACCTCTGGCCCCGGCGTCTTCGTGATCGGTTGCGTTGGGGCCGGGGGCCGGGAGCCTCCCGGGAGCCAGACCCACCAAGCACGCCTCCGGATGATCGGACGTCAGTCTGCAGGGAACGTTCCTCCGTGGCCCAAGTCCAAGCCTCCTCAGGGGTATCAAAGAACAGGGTCTTATTGGAGAACACCACTCGCAGGCGTGCCGGAAAAAGGAGCCTGTACTGTATGTTGAGGGCACGCAACTTTTGCTTAACTTCACCAAATGAGCGGCGCTGACCCTGGACCTCCCGCGTATAATCAGGAAAAATCATGATGGTGTGATTCTCATAACGAAGACACTGCTGCTTGCGGGCCTCGGTCAAGATGGAGTCGCGGTCCTTGAAATTGAGAATTCGCATGATGATGGGCCTGGGGGCGGCCCCGGGAGGCGGTCTAGGGGCAAGGGAGCGGTGTGCTCGCTCAATCGCGAACCACGGGGAGAGGGAGCCCTCGGTGACCCACGAGCGGAGCCATTTTTCCATGAAGTCCGCTGGGCGACCCTGCTCCACACCCTCCGGGAACCCCACCAGGCGGAGGTTGTTGCGGCGGGACCTATTTTCAGCGTCTTCGGCCCTCCGATGCAGCTCTCTGGTGTGAGACTGAAGCCGGGTGACTTGCGCCTTAAGCTGCTGGACATCGTCCTCCACCGTGGAGATGCGCGACTCGGTCTCCGTGATCCGGGCCACCGCATTCCTCAGATCTTGCCGGATGAGGGTAATGTCCACCCGGACCTCGGCAATCTTGCCTTCCACAGAGGATTGCGAGGCATGTATAGCCTGGAGGATGGTAGTCAGGTCCGCGGCCGGTGGGGCCTCTCTGTCCACGGTTCCCCCAACCGCCCCGGCGTCCGTGGTGGTGAAGTGGTCCATTTTGGTCTGATTGGCCGGGGTCTTGGCCGCTCTGTCACGACCCATGGTCGTCATTCAATGATGTCTGGGCCCTACCGTTCCTGTAGACCGTCTCCACGGCAGGGGCCTCCAACCAAGGTCAAGGGTGCACAGTCAAAATGTGGATCAGTTCGGCCACCTCCGACGAGGCCCCAGAGCAAGTGCGAGGTCTCCGCGCCAAGGGCCCCGAACCGTGCCAGGCTCCCTCAGGGCAGAGCAAGACAGGCGGGATAGCAGAGGGAATGCACCATTAGTCCTCACACCGTGCAATAGTTGCTACCAACGGATCTCCTCCGGGTCACGGTCGTGGCAGGAGGCAGCACAATGGAGGGCCAGCCCAGATCCAGCAGCCAGGGCCTCCGAGCGGAAGGAGCCACAGATCCCAGCAGGTGCCCCAAGGCAGGTCAGGAGGTGTTGAAGGGGGCCAGCCTACAGGGCCTCACACCGCTCGGTGCGTGCGGTCGAACACCCACCCCGCCCACGCCGCCTCCCCTCAGAAGCGGGGTAGTGATGGCTGGGGTGCAGGCCGGCGAGGGGAATCCAGAGACCAGCAGGCCCAGGGACAGCACCAGGAAGGCAGGCCAAACCGTGGACAAGGGCGGCGGAGGGCCCGCTCCAGGAGCCCAACAGCTAATGCATGCGGCACCCCCTCACCGGATCCCAGGCAGAAGAAGTGACGCAGCCCCAGGATGACGGTGGGCAGAGTACCAGGGCTCAGGAGGTTGGACGCGCAGCAAGTGAGGCGGGGGAGCAACAGGCTGAACCACGTGCAGCACCTCACAATGTCCAGATCGCACAAGCAAGCCAGGCACACGGGGGGGTCTCCCACAACAGTTCCAGGACCCCCCCCCGTCACCAGGACTCACCGCTCTCCAGTCCCGCCAAGTGCCAGGCCTCCACCTCCTCCAGGCCGCAGCCGGGCGTCCAGGGCCCCTCACCGCCGCAAGCCCCGGCCCCCCGCCGCCCGATGCGGCGGCTGGTACCGCGGCAGCGCCGCAGGGAGAACCGGAGTGCAGCTGCAGGTGTTTCCACCGCAAGGGACTACGGGGGCGCCTCACTGCATATGCGTGGATTCCAGCAGCAGGAAGCCGACCCCCACCACAAACGAAGAGGGGCGTCCGTCCGGCGAGGACGGAGGAGGGGGCAGACAGCGTTGAGGCCCTTCCACAGGCCACTGCCCAACTTCTATGTCCCAGCGCTGCCGCACCTCAACTCCCGGTCCAGGCTCCCGTCGACCGAGGTGACGGCCGCTACTGTGGGAGCGTCGCAGGGGAGCCAGGCGCACCACCGCAGATATCCCAGCCGCGGGCGGAGGTCAGAAGGCAGCCTCGCGCCCGCGGCACCGATCACAGCAGGAAGAAAGAGGAGGAGGCAAACGGCGTCCAACCGCCGCAACACCCCAGAGGTCGCCTGATCCCCCGGGGCCCCCCAGGCCAGCACGGATCCCTCAGCCGGAGCCCAGGCAGCTCAGTCTCAGGCGGGAGACAGCGAGTAGCACGAAGGGGCAGCCGCCATTTTGGGAGCGAGCGCCGACCGGACTGTCAGGCGATCGTGAGAAAGTGCCGGTGCCCAGAGTCCCCAGAGCCAGGGCCACCGTCAGGTATGTGGCAGGAGCAAGGGCGCCAGATTTCAGGGCTGGATGGCAACCAAGACGGGCAGATTGCGGGCGGATAGCGGAGGGGTCCGGGAGCACACTCAAGGTGCGACCGCCATCTTAGCTCGCTAGGCCACGCCCCCCCAATTAAAATGCATGTTATTAATCACAAGACACGTCGTTAGTGATTCGCTAGTAAGTTAAAACGAGAGGATTGCTTCCGAGCAAGTCTCATGTCCGAGACCTTGCTCCATCACCACCAAGGGGTAACCCTGGTGGGTGAGGGTTTTACAAGAAAATTCGTTTTTCCTCCAGCGGAGGGTTAGCCTGTTTGGCACAGCTGGGTTCCTATTTTGTTGTTATAAATTCATTTTGGAGGACGAACCTAGTATATCCTCTTACACCCCCCTCTTTTGATACATATAAAATTGCCTCGCACCACATCTAAAGTGACTCTCTGTCACGACCCCAGCAAGAACAGTGAGAACACTAAGGACTGGTGGGCCCCACCTGATATCGAGGACTCTCTCCACAGGCACCACAGACGCCAGGCATAACACCCTGGATGGAGTGCCCCTCGCTTGCCGATCAGCCTACATGTCCCTTTAAGTGGGAACAGTACGAGCGGGACCACGCCCCCGACAGCCACGTCACCTTTCCTGGGCCAATCACTGGGGACGAGCCCCTGGGAGGGGGACTGTTAACCCCGGATCCTGGAAGACGCGAGAGGGAGGAACCGGCATTGTGGACGCCAGAGGAGCGGAGGGTCAGAGGAGATAGCCTGTGGCAGAAACCAGCGGAAGCCAAGCCGAGGGAAACCAGCAAGCCAGGAGGCCAACGGGACTGCCTTTTGCCCAGCCATGTTGCCGGAGGAATGTGGCTCTCACAGGTGCGTGCTCGCTTCGCAGGGTGGGCCAGGCAGAGGGAGGAAACCGGGGATTGACTAATTCTTCGCAAGCCGGTAAAACTCCCCTTCCCCTGTATTCACTTCCTCACTGCGAGACGCCGGTAACAAAGAGCACAGGTGTCCCTCACTCCCTCTCCCGACGGGTATTTACGAGGACCGTATTTTGACCTTTCTTTATTTTTTTATTTCTTTTCTGCTCTGGGCAACCCTATACGGACGTACCCCGAGGAAAAACAACCTACGGAGGGCGGTGAGGAGAAAACCGGAATGAAGCATAATTACCCCTAGCCCAGGAGAAAGCAACAATTTAGACTGTGTTTTTTTTGTCTGAACATACAAATTCACCAAAGCAGAATAAACCTCCACTAGAAATACATCATCGTCTGCTTGTCCTTTCCTCTCGCATGGGTTACAGCCCACAAACGTGGTGGAGATGCCGGGCATAAGAGCCATTAGTACTGCAATAATGGATACTATTATACAACATTTAACCAAAGGACAAGAAAAACTGGAATGGGCGGTGGAACGCCAGTTGACATCGGCTCAGGCCGACAGGGAAGTGTTCAAGAACACGATGGCAGCACAAATGGAAGGGCTACAGAAAATCGCGGAAGAACAAGTACACACAGGAGCTAAGTCCGGCAAGAGCCCCCCTCAAAGCCCCCCTGGCATATCCCTCCAGAAATACGTTCCCGGGGAGGACCCCGATGCTTTCTCACTGAACTTCGAGCGTGCAGCTCGAGCCTGTGGATGGCCAGTAGCAAAATGGCCCTTCTTCTTGGCACCGCTTCTTACGGGAGAAGCCCAAGCGGCGTATCAATTCGCAAACCCCACAGGCGACACGCCATATGCTGAAACCAAAGTCATAATCCTGGACCACCTAGGACTGGATTCCGAGGCATATCGGGTTCGTTTTCGTAAAGAAAAGGGAGCCCCAGGAGAGAACCCTAAAATGCTCTTCTATAGACTAAAAGCTGCAGCAGGTAAATGGCTGAAGCCAAACTAAAGTAGCAAGGAGGAAATCATGGACCGGATTTATTTAGAACAATTCTTGGAGGCGCTCCCATACAATACCCAGAGGTGGCTTCGCCAACACACCAATCTTACAACACTGCAAGCAGTAGAAATGGCCACCACCTTTTCTAGGGCGCAACCACGCACCACCCTTTGGGAAGCTGAAAAACCAAGTAGAGCCCCCTTTGGAAAAGGAGAGAAAAAAGCACAAGGACGGCCCACAACAGAACCCATAAAACACCGTCCGTTCAGACCAGAAGTACCGGCTTTTCGGAGCCCCCAGTGCTTTGAGTGTGGGGACTGGGGACAAATAGCACGAGCATGTCCCCATAAAAAAACAACTGAAGAGCCCATGGAAGTGGGATGCATTCCAAAATCTATCCTCTATACGGCAGAGCTCGGCAGTGCTTTTCGTGTGAGTGTACAAGTCAATAACCGTTGGGTTAATGCCCTTTTGGACTCTGGTAGCCGGCAATCTGCCATACAAGGAGAATTGGTCAAAGGGTCCCAGATTCTACCTGAGTCCCTGGTCCACATACGCTGTGTACATGGGGACATTAAACCCTATCCCGTGGCTGACATCACCATAACTCCTAGAGATAGCTCCTCTTATGTCATCAGAGTAGGAGTACTAAATGACCTCCCCGAGGAATTGATAATAGGAACCGACAACCCTGGGTTTGTAGAGATGTTCCTGGCGACTGTAAATGGTACGGAGGGGGGAAAAAGATCAGTTAGTCAACAGGGACCCTCTCAGCCTGCCCTAATTTCTCCGAACCGTGGGTCCTTGACAGAAATTTTAAATTCAGTCAGTCCAATGACCCCTCTCTACAAAACGCCTGGCAGAGTGCCCAATCTCAGACAGACAAAACCCCTCTTTCTTATCCCCTCTTCATCACACTAAACGGATTATTATATCGAAAGGGTTCGCCTGAGGAGTCTCCCCAATTACTTGTTCCCTCGCCCTTTAGAGATCAAGTCCTCTTCTTTGCACACTCACACCTGACGGCTGGTCACACAGGAACAGAAAAGACCACTCAAACTATACTGAAACACTTCTACTGGCCCGGAATATAAGCTGATATAAAGAAATACTGTCAGGAATGTATCATATGCCAGAAGAGGAATCCATATAAACCCCCACAGGTGCCCCTACAGCCGTTACCAATAATAGGAAATCCATTTGAAAGAGTGGGAATGGATCTCATAGGTCCCCTACCTAAAACTAAAAAGGGTCACCAGTACGCCCTCGTAATCGTAGATTACGCCACATGATACCCCGAAGCTTTTCCCCTGAAAGCCCCGACTACTCAGAATATAGCAGATAGATTGGTCGAACTGTTCTCTAGGGTAGGCTTCCCACGAGAGATCCTAACAGACCAGGGCACACCCTTTGTCTCACGGTTGATGAAGGAAGTGTGTAAAACGCTGGGTATCACTCACCTTAGAACATCCTCAAACCGATGGCCTCGTAGAGAGGTATAATGGCACGTTAAAGCTGACCCTTAAGAAAATGCTACAGACTGAAGGAAAGGAGTGGGATCAGCTCCGGCCTCCGACATTATTCGTTATCCGTAGCCAAGTTCAAAGCAGCCTTGGGTGTTCTTCCTTTGAGATGCTATACGGGAGACAACCCCGGACTCTTCTGGAGATGACAAAAGCGGCATGGGAAAAGGAAGAACCCAACGAGGCCAAAGGATTTCTTGAGTATGCCCAGACCCTAAAATCCAAAATCGGAAAAATAAGGGACTTTGCTTATTCCAATTTAGAGAGAAAGAAAGAAAAACAAAAACACTTCTATGACAGAGGGAAGAAGTGGAGATGATTGACCCTGGGCGATTGGGTTTTAGTATTAATGCCAACCTCCACCTGTAAATTAAAAGCGGAGTGGCTAGGTCCGTATAAAGTGGTAGGCACTGTTGGCAAGACGTCCTACAAGATCCAAATAAAGCCTTCACGGGTCCAAACGTACCACATAAATCTACTAAAAAAAATGGCTGGGACCGTTACCTAAGACAAACCATCTAGTGCTGCCCGTTCCCAGGGAGTCCCCAAGCACCTTAACACACCTGGTCATCAATGACTCCCTACTCCCACAACAGAGACAAACGCTGGATTCCCTCCTAAATTCTTACACCCCTATTTTTTCGGATACTCCAGGGCAAACCTCCCTAGTTGAACACTCCATTGTGACTCCGCCTGGACGCATAGTAAAGCAGCGCCCCTATCGCATACCAGCCGCTCGGAGAGCAGCAGTAAGTGCAGAGATAAAAAACATGCTAGAGATGGGGGTAATACGCCCTTCCATGAGCGAATGGTCCTCACCCATCGTTTTAGTTCCTAAACCAGACGGTTCCATCCGCTTTTGTATGGATTTCAGGGCGATCAATGCCATCTCGAAATTCGACTCATACCCTCTGCCTAGAGTGGATGAGTTAATAGAAAAACTAGGTGATGCAAGATATGTCACCACACTGGATCTCACTAAGGGGTACTGGTAGGTACCCCTTAAAGAAACAGACCGAGAGAAAACCGCTTTTGTTACCCCTGATGGGTTGTACGAATTTAACATTCTCCCCTTTGGCCTACATGGAGCTCCCGCCACCTTCCAACGGCTCATGAATACGGTGCTCCGTGATCATCAGGCCTTCTCGTCCGCCTATCTAGACGACATAGTGATATACAGTCCAACATGGGAAGATCACATACGACACCTAAAAACAATATTCCAGGCCCTACAAGAAGCAGGCCTACACATCAATTCCCAAAAATCCCGGGTGGGGTTCCAAAAGGTCCACTATCTGGGGTATGCCTTAGGGAACGGGATGATAGCCCCACAGGAGGAGAAAGTGAGGGCCATCACCGAGACCCCTTTTCCAACAACAAAGAGGGAGGTCCGGGCCTTTTTAGGCCTGTTAGGATATTATAGACGATTCATACAGCATTATTCAGACATTGCCGATCCCCTGACTGATCTCTTACGCAAGGATGTAAGACCCAAGGAGCTGAAGAACCCTCCCAAAGCGGCCAAAACGGCATTTAAATGCTAAAAAAGGCCATTACCAGTAGTCCAGTGTTGGCCTCCCCAGACTTTTCCAAACCCTTCCTCCTCCAAATGGACGCTTCTAACTCTGGGATAGGTGCCGTGTTGTCTCAGGTTCTCCCTGATGGCCTGGAACATCCAGTACTCTTTATAAGCAGAAGATTGTTCCCCCGTGAACAGAAATATTCCACAATTGAGAAAGAGTGTCTCGCCCTGAAGTGGGCTACCGAGAAGCTCCGATATTATCTGGAGGGAAGTCACTTTTTGTTATTTACCGATCATGCCCCTCTTCAATGGTTGTGTAGGAATAAGGGCCATAATCCCCGTATCCTGAGATGGTTTCTCTCCTTACAACCTTTTTCTTTTGAAGTGAGACATAGGAAAGGTACACTACACTGGAATGCAGACTTCCTCTCCAGGGAGCTTCCTCTCCCCGATCAGGAGAATCTTAGGGGGAGGGTGTGTCACGACCCCAGCAAGAACAGTGAGAACACTAAGGACTGGTGGGCCCCACCTGATATCGAGGACTCTCTCCTCTCTCCACAGACGCCACAGACGCCAGGCATAACACTCTGGACGGAGTGCCCCTCGCTTGCCGATCAGCCTACATGTCCCTTTAAGTGGGAACAGTACGAGCGGGACCATGCCCCCGACAGCCACGTCACCTTTCCTGGGCCAATCACTGGGGATGAGCCCCTGGGAGGGGGACTGTTATCCCCGGATCCCGGAAGATGCGAGAGGGAGGAACCGGCATTGTGGACGCCAGAGGAGCGGAGGGTCAGAGGAGATAGCCTGCGGCAGAAACCAGCGGAAGCCAAGCCGAGGGAAACCAGGAGGCCAACGGGACTGCCTTTCGCCCAGCCACGTTCCCGGAGGAACGTGACTCTCATAGGTGCGTGCTCGCTTCGCAGGGTGGGCCGGACGGAGGGAGGAAACCGGGGATTGACTAATTCTTCGCAAGCCGGTAAAACTCCCCTTCCCCCGTATTCACTTCCTCACTGCGAGACGCCGGTAACAAAGAGCACAGGTGTCCCTCACTCCCTCTCCCGACGGGTATTTACGAGGACCGTATTTTGACCTTTCTTTATTTTTTTATTTCTTTCCTGCTCTGGGCAACCCTACACGGATGTACCCCGAGGAAAAACAACCTACGGAGGGCGGTGAGGAGAAAACCGGAATGAGGCATAATTACCCCTAGCCCAGGAGAAAGCAACAATTTAGACTGTGTTTTTTCTGTCTGAACATACAAATTCACCAAAGCAGAATAAACCTCCACTAGAAATACATCATCGTCTGCTTGTCCTTTCCTCTCGCATGGCTTACAGCCCACACTCTCTTAATGTGAGAACGCACAAGTTGGTTTTTTATTTTTTTACTTTGTTTCGTGCTACTAAACAAAGCAGAAATGGTGTTGCTATTGCCTCAAACTGAATAATTTTCATATGAACAATATTCTTTTTTCTTTTACATACGTCTCTACATCACATGGCTATAGACAGGGCATCTGAATTTTCTCAAAGCAATATATTGCTTTCTGACAATAGCATCCTCAAGGGTACCTCTTTAAAACCTACCTACTAGAGGAAAATTGACATAATGCCAACATAACTAAAATAAGACATTTTAAGCAGTTCATCACAAACACGCACCTTCATGCACACAATACAGCACCAAAGGCATATAGTTGTTGGTGTGATGCTCCCAAATGCTATAAACATTAACTCAACCAAAGAGCGCTCACAAATTCAGTATAACACAGAACAATATCGCACATCTTTGTGCATGTAACACATCACCAAGGCAATACAGGTGGCAAAGTGATACACATTCATAGTACATCTTCCCCTCTCACAGTCACTATAGTTACAAAACTGTACAGATGGTAGCAGGAAACCATCCAACAACGCCAACCACAAACCACTCCCAGTAGGTCTACAAAATGGTCATATTCTAGCAGAACACAAAATGACGATCTAGATGGCAAAGTCCTATGGCTCATTTACCAGACACAAGACCACGCCCTACAAGGATTAAAATATTTTGGGCGTGCACAGACACAGAAGTTCCACATAATGACCCTCAATCAAAACAATGAGGAACTTTACTACAAAATATACCATCACAGAATAGATACAGTACTCCTCCCTGGGTACACTGCCCATCACACCCAATCAATATACATTGCTGACAGCATACTAGACATGGTAATATATTGAAATCTTAACTCTGGAGGGACTTCAGAACTGGGTGGAACTGCGTTCTCCGGACAGCCCATAACTTAAACAGCTGCCATTCTCATGATAGCTACTCCATAACCACAACACTACCATAATAACTATTTCTTGGACTTGGCTCTCCATGGTCACCGCCAAACATTTAGCCTTTTCCCCACCATTTGTTTGCTGAAATTTGTGTTTGTTAGCCTTAGGACTCTGTGCACTTTAAGGTGCTTGTACTCCTCCCCTAAACATGGTTCAATTGGTTTACACCTGATTGGCATATTTAATTTACTTATAAGACTCTTGTAGAGTGGTACACCATATACTCGGGGCCTGTAAATTAAGTGCTACTAGTGGGCCTGAAGCACTTATTGTGCCACCCGCTTAAGTAGCCCCTTGAAACATATCCCAGGCCTGCCATTGTAGCCTGCATGCAATTGTAAACTGCCAATTCGACTTGGCAATATAACCAGCTTGCCAAGCCTTAAACTCCCCTTTTAATACATACAAAACACCCCTAAGGTAGGCCCTTGGTAGCCCATAGTGCAGGATGCATTGTAATTGAAAGGTTAGGCATGTACTTTTTAGTACATGTGGCATTTTCCTGCCGTAAACTATTTGGTGCCTGCAGCCTCTCCTAGGTCACATGACTGGGCGTAGCTGGCGATTGGACTTTGTTTATTCTTCCCAGATAGTCACACAATAGAGGGAATAGGTGTGTCTGGATGGGCCATCAACTGTTAGGATGGGGGGGCAGAGCTGGCCACTGCTCACTTGCAACTGAATAGGCTGTGCCCCGCCTTCACACAAAGAACTTGACACCACGGCTTTGTTCATGCAGCCAGCTTGGAGCCAGGAGAGGGGAGTCGGGGAAATTCCAAGCACTTCAAAGAGAAACCCCTAGAAACTTCTCCCACATAAAAGAAGGCATGAGTTATGAAGAAAGGGCTGTCAGACTCACTTTTCAGTTTAATTTCTGGACCTGTGGAAGGACTTCAGAGGTCTGTCTGCTGCAGAGGCCTGCTGTGTACTCCACAAGACTGCTTTGCTGCACCTAGAAGGACTGTTTTGCTGCCTAGAGCCTGCCTTAAACCCTCAGAGGCCAGCCCTGCTGTTTGTGCCCTATTTCTTCACCTGAAATCCAGGACTACAAGAGTGACTCAGAAGGCTAGTTTGCTGGCTTCCTGTTACTCTTGACCCTGCACCTGAACCCAGCCTGAGGGAGTCCTTAACCCCCAAGTGGTGTCCCACCAGTCCTGGACCCTTGGGTGTGGTGCTAAAGGAGTCCAGATATCTAAAATCCAAAACTTGGGACTTATAACATTTTTGGCTAACATCTGCTCTGAGAACTTAGGGAAAACCAGGTCCAACGTGCGCATCGATCCGCCCAAGGTGCATTGTCGTTCGGCCTGACTTTGCGGCTGCTCCTGCTATGTTCTTCTCTGCAGCAGCAAATCCTGTCAGTGATCCTTCACCAAAGGGGTATCCGACCTCCTGGAACTGTTTTCGGCTACAGCCTCATGCCTTGTCCTGCTCAAGATTTTAAACTTCCTACAAAGTGACTAAGTCTGAACGTGGAAATCTTTACTGCGACTTTGTCAAGTGGCTTCCCGCAGACGGTGCTCCTTCCCCAGACACCCTCCTGCAACCTTGCCCAGCTGAACTTTTACCTTTGTAGAACTTTTTCTTCAAAAATGTTTTTAAGTACGAAGGCAAGTGCTGAAGGGGCCCAATCCACTTCTTGGGACCGATATGCGCTCCATTCGCGTTCGGCCATATTTTTCAGTCTTACTCGACTAGAGGTTTACAATTGGTTCTTGGTCTTTAAGGCACTAGTTTTTACTAAAAACTTAACAAATTCATAACTCTGGTTCTACTGATTAGATTTTTGTTGGTTATTAAATGTTACCCTATTTTTCTAAATTGGTGTGGAATTTTTCTTGTGTTGTTTTTCACTTTATTACTGATTGTGTGATGCATAAATATTTATTGCATCCAAGTTAAGCCTAGCGGCTTTTTGTGCCAAGCTACCCAGATTTAAGCACAGGTTAATATAGTGACTTTTTGTTGGTCACCCTGCCAGGGATTGTGGCTGTTGCTCGATGAGGGCTCACACCCCAGTCAACCAACAACCCATTTCTCACACTAATGTATAACCACAACATGCTTTTGCATGTTCTTTCTTGTCACTGCCACACTGTCACAATGTGCAATGTAAGGAAAGGAAATTAAGTGTCTATGTACCTGTTAATTTAACAAAAATGCACAAAGATACTTGTTGTTTTGTTTTGCGTTTTCATTTATCTATTTTTTCCCTTTTCTTAAGTAATAATTGTTTCCAGCTTTATAGAGAGGTCCCATTCTGGTGTGTATTTGTTGTACTGTTGATATGTAGTAAAACAGCCGACACGTTTTCACTCCGTGCGTGGCTATTTTGCCTGGGGCTTTCTCAAGGCTCATTAGTTAATCTTCAGTTCCTGCACGTATTAGTTCAGTACATATCCTTTAGGTCCAGACAAAGTTTTCCATCATAGGATGAATCCCTTCTTATTTTGTGTGCCATTGTGCCATATATAAATACATATATATATATAGAAAAAGGTCAATGTGACCGAAATGCATCAGGGACAAAGAAATGCCAGCGCTTTTGGAAAATGCAATTAAATTTGCTTATTTTATCGTGATGTGTGCGGCTCACCTCCTTTCTCGGCGAGAGAGGTTTTCTCTGATGTCTACAAGGCTTGGTCCTGCCGCGAGCGACGCACCACCAGGAAAAAGAGCGCCATAACTGCCCGTAAACGGACCCTGTTGGTATGTGTGCGAGAGCAATAAGGACAGTGGCGCCACCAGGGACTGGACCTTGGTTTTGGGCCCCAGCAACTTAAAAGTTAGTATGCACGGGGATCACGGTGAACAAAGTAATAAGAGCAAGAACTTTCAAGCATCGCCCACTGAAGGGTAATAATTGCGGGACTGGGAACGAACTATAAGAACCATAATGCTTTGATGACAGCCTATCGTGGCGCCCACCAGGGGGCAAACATTTTAAAAGTAGCAATCAGGTTCGTTCGTTTGTCAGCCTCTTCGATGCTCATGGCTTCCCCTTTGAAAAAGGTCAATGTGACCGAAATGCATCTGGGACAAAGAAATGCAAGCGCTTTTGAAAATGCAATTACATTTCCTTATTTTATCTTGATGTGTGCGGCTCACCTCCTTTCTCGGCGAGAGAGGTTTTCTCTGATGTCTACAAGGCTTGGTCCTGCCGCGAGCGACGCACCACCAGGAAAAAGAGCGCCATAACTGCCCGTAAACGGACCCTGTTGGTATGTGTGCGAGAGCAATAAGGACAGTGGCGCCACCAGGGACTGGACCTTGGTTTTGGGCCCCAGCAACTTAAAAGTTAGTATGCACGGGGATCACGGTGAACAAAGTAATAAGAGCAAGAACTTTCAAGCATCGCCCACTGAAGGGTAATAATTGCGGGACTGGGAACGAACTATAAGAACCATAATGCTTTGATGACAGCCTATCGTGGCGCCCACCAGGGGCAAACATTTTAAAAGTAGCAATCAGGTTCGTTCGTTTGTCAGCCTCTTCGATGCTCATGGCTTCCCCTTTGAAAAAGGTCAATGTGACCGAAATGCATCTGGGACAAAGAAATGCAAGCGCTTTTGAAAATGCAATTACATTTCCTTATTTTATCTTGATGTGTGCGGCTCACCTCCTTTCTCGGCGAGAGAGGTTTTCTCTGATGTCTACAAGGCTTGGTCCTGCCGCGAGCGACGCACCACCAGGAAAAAGAGCGCCATAACTGCCCGTAAACGGACCCTGTTGGTATGTGTGCGAGAGCAATAAGGACAGTGGCGCCACCAGGGACTGGACCTTGGTTTTGGGCCCCAGCAACTTAAAAGTTAGTATGCACGGGGATCACGGTGAACAAAGTAATAAGAGCAAGAACTTTCAAGCATCGCCCACTGAAGGGTAATAATTGCGGGACTGGGAACGAACTATAAGAACCATAATGCTTTGATGACAGCCTATCGTGGCGCCCACCAGGGGCAAACATTTTAAAAGTAGCAATCAGGTTCGTTCGTTTGTCAGCCTCTTCGATGCTCATGGCTTCCCCTTTGAAAAAGGTCAATGTGACCGAAATGCATCTGGGACAAAGAAATGCCAGCGCTTTTGAAAAATGCAATTAAATTTCCTTATTTTATCTTGATGTGTGCGGCTCACCTCCTTTCTCGGCGAGAGAGGTTTTCTCTGATGTCTACACGGCTTGGTCCTGCCGCGAGCGACGCACCACCAGGAAAAAGAGCGCCATAACTGCCCGTAAACGGACCCTGTTGGTATGTGTGCGAGAGCAATAAGGACAGTGGCGCCGCCCGGGACTGGACCTTGGTTTTGGGCCCCAGCAACTTAAAAGTTAGTATGCACGGGTATCACGGTGAACAAAGTAATAAGAGCAAGAACTTTCAAGCATCGCCCACTGAAGGGTAATAATTGCGGGACTGGGAACAAACTATAAGAACCATAATGCTTTGATGACAGCCTATCATGGCGCCCACCAGGGGGCAAACATTTTAAAAGTAGCAATCAGGTACGTTCATTTGTCAGCCTCTTAGATGCTCCTGGCTCCCCCTTTGAAAAAGGTCAATGTGACCGAAATGCATCAGGGACAAAGAAATGCCAGCGCTTTTGGAAAATGCAATTACATTTGCTTATTTTATCGTGATGTGTGCGGCTCACCTCCTTTCTCGGCGAGAGAGATTTTCTCTGATATATATATATATATACACACACATATATATGTGTGTATATATGCATATACATATATATATATATATATGTGTGTGTGTAAGCGTATATATATGTTCAATGAAAAAACGAAAGGTTTAGGATTAGTTATAGTTAGGAAAACTTCATTTATTATTTCTATACAAAACCCATTTAAACTACACAAACCTTAGAAATTCTAAAGTTATTGTTATAACATAAAGCTTTAATTTGTGCCCCTCCCAAATCTTACTATAACTCGTGTACCGCCCTACAGAGTGCAGTCAACTCGCTAGCCAGAATAAATTAACTATAACTCAGCCCTCTACCATGCACAGTCTTCTAAAAAATTATGTAATTTTAAATGTAATGGGTCTTGTTATGAATGCTATAATTTAACATGCTATAAGTAATGTGATATCAAAGGGTATAAGCAGTGCATGGGGAAGGCACGAGTGATAGGTAATTTAGTCTGGCTAGCTAGTTGAGAACATTGTGAATGGAGGTGCGCAAGTTATAGTAAGATTTGGGCGGGTTGCAGATGATAACTTTAAGTTATATTATAACTTTAAAATTTCTAAGGTTTGTATAGTTTAGGTTGGTTTTGGATAGAAATAATTAATTAGGTTTTCCTAACTATAAGTAATCTTAAATCTTAGTTTTTTTCATTGAATTAGAATTTTTTTAATTGTTTCCAATCATATAATGTTGTTTATTATGCTATTAATTCATTTAAATTTTTATTTTGGTACTACAGTACTTTTGAGGTAGGTCACAGTTGATTATGAACATCAGCATCTTCTGTGTAATCATTTTACTTTCAATAGCGGACCCATGCTAGTACCGCAGTACCTCCATAAAACTTCAAAATGATATTTACACCAAATAATTACTTTTTATTTTAAATATGGATCCAGTGTTTCATTTCTGTTACACTATTATGTCATCATTAAGAACATTTACAGTTCAAGATAATTATATAGTAGTAGTCATCATGCACTTTTAGTTTTTAAGGACTCTACCAAGTTGTTGGCATGAATTTGTAATTTTAAGTATTCCACTTCGTTATCATGCTCCACAGGTAGTAAGAGTGGATGATGTAAAGTCATTTGATGTTATGTGCTGCTAAGCTGGTAGGAGCAGTAACTATATAAAATAAATTAGAGCTAGTATCTTAATGCATATAAGCAGCAATTACTTTAATAAGAAAGCTTTTCCCTGTGCCTGCTGGTGCACTTACATATTGTAATGTAGGTTCATAAGTTGTACATTCACATATTTCATTTTCATGTTGAAATCGCTGATCTACTGATTCTTTTATCAATTCATAAATTTCTAGTTCACTATTTAATTGCGATACTAAGTTATCTAAATTACGTACGGGCTTTTTGAGTCAGTCCATTGCATTTTGAACACCATCCATGGCAACCAGAGCTTCAGTATCATTAATTGGTTCTCCAAGTTATAGTATGTTTTTATCTTTTATGGATGTGACTACTTCCGAACAAAGATTTATTATTATTATCCTGGTTCTCTAAGTGGGTCAGCAGTCCTAGAAGTAGAGTGTCATTAGTAGATGGAGTATTGCCTTGAATTACTGCATTAATATTGTTTTCTTCTATTTCTTGATTGTGCATATGTAATTATGTCTGAAATTCAGGTAATGAAATGTCATTTTTATGAACATTAAATGCATCTTCAAAGCATTGAAAGGGACCTATAAATTCTTCTTAGCACCATGGTTTAATAGTTGAAGAAATGCTAAATCAATTTTTTCTCCTGTGTCACAACTTAGTTTATGGTGATTAATAAGAGTAGGTTTACTATGACGTATTAAACAAACATTTGTTCCTTCTACTCGAAATTTACCAGTGTTCATATGTATGCGTTTGAAGAATAAATAGAGCTCTATTACTTTCCAACAGTCAGCAGAGTCTCTATGGTTGTTGGTGGTATTTAGTATTATTAAGGTTGTGTTTATACCCCACTTTGTGTTATTAACCAAAGACATAATGCTTTTCTTAATTTCATATCTTATCTAGTTTTCTATTCATTGTAATTGTCATTGACCAGAAAGCTGTGTTTCAAATGCCTTTCTAATGCTTGTTAAACGTCATTGTTGCAGACTAGCTTAGTTTGCTACCTCATTTTAGTTTTTGGTAGTATTGTGCTAAATTAGTAGCCCAAACTGTATTCAAACTAATAATTGTCTCCTTTCAAAATCAAGTTGTTGGTATGATGTTGTTTCCTAATGGCTAGTCATCTAACTCTTTATATATTTGTTTGTCTGCTTTTGTGTTCCTTATTCTTGTTTATGACTGTATGTGCAAGGTGGCTAGGGTTTGGTTGGATGGGCACAGTTTCATTTTTTGGGCCAGACACCATGCTAAAAAAGTAGGAAAATGATTTAGGTTTGAAAGGAGTTGAGCTAACATGAATTGGTGAAAGAGGTTTGAAATGGAATCAGTTATTCCCTCTACTTTCCACTTTTAGTAAATGTTACCATCCCGAATTTATGGTTATTCACTGTGGTGGCAATGATGTAGGACACTTAACTGGAGTGAAATTGGAAATTCAGATGAAGAAGGGATTTTCCCTTTTAATGTGTATGTTTCCTAATACACATTTTGTGTTCTTAAATATTTGTCAGAGACAAAAGTGGAAGTTGTCTACAGTAAATGCTGCCACGTTTGAAAAGACTTGAAGACATGTGAACAAGGCAGTGTCAGCATTCCTTTGCGATCATCAAATGCCTTCCATTTTTCATTTAAATATAAAATTGGGCAATGCAGCACTCTATTTCCCTGATGGTGTTCACTTTTCAACCTATGGAAACTATGTTTTCATTTCAAACCTAAAAACTTGGCTTGACAAACATGTAAATATGTTTATTTGCAAAAAACAAAGGCTCTTTTAAGAGCACCATATAATATATCTAATTTTGTTTTGTCATATATACATTTTCTTTTAGATTTTAATAGGTACCGCTCTACTTTCTAGATAATTTCACAAAAGTACTGCGGATCATCGAACATTTAAAAAAATATATATAAAAGAATAAAAAGTATGTTTCTCTAACTCCACAGACTTAGCTAAACTGCTTAATACATTATATAAAAGAATAGTAAGCTATATCTCACCTAAAAACACAGAACAAGGACAAAGTGTGGACACAACAGTGTGACTGTTTTTTCATTTTGAAAGAGCTTTCATTAACCAATAATATTGTGTTTCATCATTGCCATGTATTGCGGCATTACGTTTTTGTCCCTTATTACTTAAAAACAACTGAACAAATTCAGATCACATAACAAAAAGGACCCTTTCCACACCATAATCTATATTTCTGCCAAATTTCATGTAAATCCATTCAGTTCTTTTGCAGCTGCATGTGTTTAAAAACTGTATGGAAAAGGCTTTGGTGGAAAACGTGTTTAAGGATCCCCTTTTATCTTTTCACCCCCTTAACTAATCACCATGAAACTTTGCATCATCAGCCAATGTAGAAAAAAAATAGCTCTACAAAGTTTCATCTTTGCTTCATCAAACGGTTACAAAGTTATTAGCAAGCAAAAATCTGAGTAATTTCTATCTCTCTGAATCCTAACTATAACTGCAGAGTGGCTACCACCACATATAAATAAATAAATACTCACTAACACATATATCGTTGTAACGCCGCATTCACGAATTTCCCTTCCGCTGGAAAGAACAAAGCGTGAACCCAATATTCGTGCTTAGTTGGTGTTTATTTCATCGCCTTCAATCCACCACAATCGCCATGACGCGTTTCGGCCATACAACGGCCTTGATCACATGACGCGCTCTGGGAGTAACAGTTTCATTTTTAAAGTGCTAGTGCCTTTAACACGTGATTCCTGCTTAACCATAGAATGGGAAGACAGACTTACTGAAATCGTCATAAATATGTGCAAAACGGCAATAAATATATAAATATACAGATATATGACCACACACACAATAAAACATAATTGCAGAGTTTCTTCATAATAATATTTAAATGAATATTGAAATATTTTTAAAAAGTACAAATTTATGTAAAATACAAGAACTTTGACAGAATGTTTAAAAAGAACTTTTGTTAAATAGTTGAAAAATTCTTTATATTTAGTGCCAGAATGAATAAACATTCCTATGTTATGAATAATAATTGTATCTGTATAATACATCACGATCAACATTTATCAATTTGTGGATTACCATAATTATATATAAATGTCGTTTCCATTATTTAACGTGTGTGTAGGTCTGTGAATATATATATATATATATATATATATATATATATATATATATATATTCACAGAAAAAACCAGAGGTTTCAGGGACGTTATAGTTAGTTGGACATTTCACTCATACAAAACCAGAGAAATTCGGCCGTTATAGTTAGTTCAGCTAACTATAACTCGCGCCCCCGCAATGCACTGCTGATGACGTCACATATTACATCATTCATGACATGGTCAGTGACATCACTGATGACATCTCAAATGACATCACTGATGACATCATCCAGCGACTGTGTGTTTCTATAAAGTTTAAATATGTTTTAAATATATGCCAAGATGTATTGAAGAATGAGTGGGTGTATAAGTGTCTGGATGGAGGATTTAGTAGGTACGTGACTGTTTAAGTGAGTGATTAAATGTGTCTTACTGAATGCATGGGTTAGTGACTAAACTGTGTGAATGTCTGTATCAGTGTGCCTGTCGTTGTGTAAGCTGCTGCATGGGTTGGTGAGTAGCTACATGAGTGTCTATATGGGTTATTGATTGGTTGCCTGAGTATCTGTATGGGTGCCGGAGTGTTTGTGTGGGTGGGTGGGGGGTGTGTGACTTTGTGCATACATGTGTGAGTGGGTGAGTCACTGGGTGTATGGGTTCAAGAGTGTGTGTGTGAAGGGCTGTATGGGTGAGTGAGTGTGCGTATGGCTGTGTTGGTGAGTGAATGGATGTCTCAGTGGTATATGAGTGAGTAACTACATATGTGAAAGGCAGTATATGTGAGTGTTGGAGTATATAAATGTCTATATGTGAGAGTGAGTGATAGTGAAAGTTGCTGTATGGATGAGTGTGTGCTTGTGTCAGTGATTGTATAAGAGAGTAAGTATGTGTTAGTATCTGTATGAATAGGTGAGGTGGTGTGTGTATAACTGTATAGGTGATTTATTCTTTACATAACTGACTAGGTGTGTAAGTAACTGTATGGGTGAGTTGCGGTATGTGAGTGTCTGTATAGGTGTATGAGTACAAATGATAGTGCTGTATTGATGAGTGACTGCATGTATGAGTCACTGTGTGGGTGAATGAGTGGATGTGTGTGTAGACCAAGGAATCAAGGAGTGAGTATGTAGTAACTGGTGTTGGTGTGTCTATGGTTTCGAAAATGGTAGTCTGTATTTTAGAGTGGGTGTATCAAAGGTTATATTAGGGTGTGAGGAGGTGCATCAGATTATCACGTGGATGATGTCATCAGTGATGTCATCAGTGATGTCATTTGAGATGTCATCAGTGATGTCATCAGTGATGTCACTGACCATGTCATGAATGATTTAATATGTGACGCCATCAGCAGTGCATTGCGGGGCGCGAGCTATAGTTAGCTGAACTGACTATAACGGCCGAATTTCTCTGGTTTTGTACGAGTGAAATGTCCAACTAACTATAACGTCCCTGAAACCTCTGGTTTTTTCTGTGAATTTCTAAGGTTTTTTAAATGCTAATTTCTAACTATAACGTGCCTGAAACCTATGGTTTTTTCAGTGAATTTCAAAGGTTTTTTAAATGCTAATTTCTAACTATAACGTCCCTGAAACCTACGTTTTTTTCAGTGAATTTCAAAGGTTTTTTAAATGCTAATTTCTAACTATACCATAGCAGTTGCGTTTTCAGAGTGGTGGAGAAAGGTGAGCGTGGCCTCCAAACACCTTTCAGCAATCCCACTCTGTGGGATTTACTGGAGGTAACAGGAGGGGTAGTTAGCCCCCAACGTAAACCTTGGGGGCCAACTACCCTATTATTACCTCCAGTAAGTCCCACACAGCAGGATTGCTAACTTGTTATATCAGGCCCCGCCCCCTCCCTGCAGCACTCTGCAAACGCGCCCCCTGGCGTGTTGTAAGTTGGGGGATTAAGTCCCCTTGAATCCTGAGGGTCCCTTGGGGCCAACTAGCCCACCAGGTACCTCCAGTAAGTGCTACAGAGCTGCGTTGCAGAGAGGTGTTCAGAGGCCACGCCCCTTTTTACACCACGCTGCAAACGCAGCTTCTGGCGCACTGCTGCTTGGAGGATGAAGTCCACTTGTGTCCTGAGGTTCTCAGGACACAAGAGGACCTCATCCCCCCACCAGCAGTGCACCAAAAGCTGCGTTTGTAGAGTGGTGTAAAAAGGGGGCATGGCCTCGGACCACCTCTCTGCAACGCAGCTCTGTGGCGCTTACTGGAGGTACCTGGTGGGCTAGTTGGCCCCCAGGGACCCTCAGTATTCAAGGGGACTAAATTCCCCAACATAGAAGGTGCCACAGAGCTCCATTGCAGAGAGGTGGACACAAGCCACGCCCCCTTTCTCCACCACTCTGCAAACACGTCTCCTGGCCCGCTCTAAGTTGGGGGATTAAGTCCCCTTGAATGCTATGGGTCCCTGGGGGCCAACTAGCCCACCAGGTACCTCCAGTAAGCACCACAGAGCTGCGTTGCAGAGTGGTGTAAAAAGGGGCGTGGCCTCCAACCACCTCTCTGCAACGCAGCTTTGTGGTGCAAACTGGAGGTACCTGGTGGGCTAATTGGCCCCCAGGGACCCTCAGTATTCAAGGGGGATTAATTCCCCAACTAACAACGCACCAGGGGGCGCGTTTGCAGTGTGGTGGAGAAAGGGGGCGTGGCCTCAGGCTAGATGCCGGCCTTTCCATTTTTTTAATATTATTTATTTATATTTTTGCAGGGGAGGGGGGCCGCGTGGCCCCCCTCCCGGGCCACTTCTGGCCCCGGGGACCCCATCCCCCGGGGCCTGGCCTCATGGTTGGGGACCATGGGGGGAGCCCCAATGCCCCCACGGTCCCGCCGGCTCCCCGCCTCCTGCGGGAGCCGGCATTGCTTTTGGGCAAGGGGAGCTGCTGACATGCAGCTCCCCTTGCCCAAAAGCAATCATCTGCTTTGCCTCATTGAAGCGAGATCAGGTTTCCCTGCTCTCGCTTCAATGAAGCAAAGCAGAGTTTGCTACGACAGGGCTGGAGCCGCACGGCTCCGGCCCTGCAATAGCAAACAGCAGTGTCCCGGGGGTGGGTGCCCCGGGACACTGCAGGAGCCGGCCCTGGGGGGTGGCGGTCCCCAGGGCCATCAAGGGCTCCAGGAGGGGGGCCGCGCAGCCCCCCTCCCTTCATTTCAAAGCCCCGGGGAGGTGGTCGTCCCCGGGGCGTGTGGGGGGGCTCTTGCTCCCCACACTTTTTTTTTTAAAACAAAGCCCCGGGGAGGTGGCGGTCCCCGGGGCTGCGGGGGGGCCATGTGCCCCCTGCATACAATTAAAAAAGCCCCGGGGAGGTGGCGGTCCCTGGGGCAGCGTGGGGGGTGTGGGACCCCCCCAAGCATTCATTTTGTTTGAAGCCCCGGGGAGGTGGTGGTCCCCGGGGCTGCGGGGGGGCCGCGTGCCCCCGCACATAACTAACATAGCCCCGGGGAGGTGGCGGTCCCCGGGGCTGCGCGGGCCCCCACTATTTTTTTGGGGCATTGCCCCAGGACCTGGCCCACCCGGGGGCCTCATTAAAATGAAGCCCGCGCTTCATTTTTTAAAAATTTTCGGCGGGATTCGCGACCCCAACGCGAATTCTGCCGTTTTACAAAAAAAATGCTTTTTTGGCCCTGGGGGTCCTCGTGGGACCCCCTGAGCAGGCCTAGGGGGTCAGGGTGTTTCTACCCTGCCCCCTTTTCTTATTTTTTAACCTTTTTTCTACTGATTTCTTGTGACTCGGTTACCGAGTCACAAGATGGCTGCCAACACTTCCTGGTTTGGAGTATTGGCAGCCAATCAGAGTGAAGCTCGTGCCCGGGAGGGTTCGCGAACCCTCCTCGGTGCTCAGATATATATATTTTTTCTTTCTTTAATTTCTCAGCAACTACTGAACGGATTTACACCATTTAACAAAAAGGACTCTTTCTGAACCAAGACCTACCTTTTTCCCAAATTTGGTGTAATTCCGTTCAGCACTTCGGGCTGTAGCTTGTCTAAAGTTTCCTATGGAAATTAACATGGGGCAAACGCGTTTTGGGACCCCCATTTTTTCTCGGCCCCCCCTTGACGAATCACCCTGAAACTTTCAAGACAGGAGCTGACCGGAGCGGGCCACTAGTTTTGAAAATTTCGCGAAGATTCGTCAAATGGCGCCAAAGTTATTGGGAAATCAAAAAACGCTTTTCCTATGGAAACTAGGTCCTATCTATAACTACCTACTGGCGACCACCAGTAAGTATTATATATATATATATATATATATATATATATCTATATATATATATATAATACAGGAGTTTTCCGTGTAAACCCTTGATAATGCACATCAGAGTCCCAGAGGGTCACACAAAGGCAGCACTTACATCAGCAAAGCCAGGCAAGTTAAAGTTGTTCACCTCTTGTTTATTTTTCTTTTTTCATTTTTCATTATTTATCCATTAATTTTTAAGCATGCAAAGTGCAGGGTGCATCAGGAAGCAAAAAGACGACCTACGCGTTTCGGCCAGAGGCCTTCGTCCGGGTATATATATATATATATCTCTCAAGGCCGCTTTGAGGCCGAAATGCGTAATGGTGGATTATCCTGAATAAATAATATTTGCACATAATAGTGGTCCGTGCCCGTGGTATTCTGAGCGAGTGGGAAGTAGGAGCGGAGAACTTGCTGATATATATATATTTTTTCACTGTAAAAAACAAAGGTTAAAGTGATGTTATAGTTAGGAGAATATCTAACTTTACATTAAAAAAAGCTCAGAAATTCACTGGAAAAAAACAAAGGTTTAAGGGATTTTGTAGTTAGCTGAAAATGTCACGTAAAACATACCATTTGAAACTAACAAAACCACTGAAATTCACCAGTTATAGTTATCTCAAGTCACTATAACTCCTACCCTAAAGTAATATAACTCGCGTTCCTACCGTGCACAGTCTGATCAACAATGATTGCATTTCAGATGTGATTAGGGGTGTTATAAATGTAGTCAATGAATGTCATGAGTGATTTAATATGCAATGAAATGTGGACACATTTTCTGAATTCTCTAATAGGGATAAAGCGCTTTTGAATGATTTGATATATTTATGTTTTTTATCCAGTTGATCACTTGATTATATGTTGCACTTTTGGGTGAGGATTTGGCGTAACGGCCAGAGCCTCCGACTTTGCAACTGGGGACCCAGTTTCAAATCCTGGCAAACCACTTAATCTCCCCATGCCTAAAATCAAAATGAATGTGTCTTTGTGTAATTTAACTAATGCTCCTGTAAAGCACTCCAATACCTTCAGGTCAAGTCTGTGCTATATAAAACTGCAAAAAGAAAGGTTTATGCGTTTTTGCACACTTCTGGCATTGGACTATACTTGGACTTCATTTAGGTGATATTTGTGCTACATTTGGGCTCTTTTGTCTCTGGTGGCCATCTTGGAACAACTTTTTGCTGTGAAGCTTCCTAATTTCCTCATTTAGGGGCATATGTATGAAGCCAAATTGCGATCGCAAACGTTGAAATTCGCAGAATTTCAGCATTTGCGATCGCAATTTAGGCAGTGTGCAATGTAGCACACAAAAACCCACTTGCAAAATAAGGAATCGCAAAATTTGCGATTCCCTATTTTGCGAATGCATTTAAGGAATCCCAAATTGCGATTCCTTAAATGCAATGTAGAAGCACCCAAGTTGTGTGATTTTGGCTTAAGGAATCGCAGAATTACCACCAACTTCAGGTTGGTGGTAATTTGCGATTTCTTTGAAAAATGCACTTTTTGCATTTTTCAAAGTGCCATGTGGCGCACATACATGCCCTTAGGGCATGTATGTGCAACACATTGTAGTGTAGTTCCTATTTCCCTAATAGGCTCTGCGCATTGGAATAATATACCCTATAGGCTTGACATAGGACTGAGGTCGGTATGTCCCTATCGAGTATATTAAACTTAATTACTTTTGTGCCAGCTAGCTCAGAGGCCACTAGAAACTCCTTGAGCACAAGAAGGGAGTAGTTTCTGGCAACCGCATAAACATGACTACTTTGTTTCCCTTTAGAATCGGAACACGTCTCAGAATCGTGGAAACAATAGATACCAGTTTCACTCAGTTATTCGTGCATGCTTAGTTTCCACAGAGTTACACAGAAAGAAAAGAAGGGCGTTTCAATAAAAAGGTTTTATTGAACAGTCTTGTTTCTCGTGTAAGAGATATGTGCTGTTATGATCACAAGACAGTATGCAAGATAAATAATGTACAGCGTAAGCAGTAGAAATAAATAATACTGCGCTAGCATTATCTTTTAGCATATATTCACGTACATAAATAACATGAGCTAAAAATGCGAGTACTCATACGATGCGTCTCTAAGCTAGTTCTACCCCAATGTACCTAACCTAGTCTAGGTGTAGGGAAAGGTAAGAAGTAGGTGGAGTATTCTCTAGTATGGTATACTAAGAGTATGTTAAGTCTAGTATGCCAAGAGTCCCTCTAGGTTCTAGTCAGCTCCATACCTTGAGAATGAGAGAGGTGGGAATCTCCTGCCGGATCTGGAACTCTAACACCCCGCGAAGGGAGTCAGAACACTGGAAGCTGGATTCTTCTGCGAGCAGGAATGACAGCGTCTTCTCAGTGCATCAGGCTGGGATACGGGCTCCTCTGAAGTCGAGGTCTCCTCTAACTTGCTTGGGCAAGGGAAGGTATATTTATACCTGGTAGGTGCCTTGGAATGTTAGCATTGACGTGAAGTCGGACAGAGGAAGACGTCAGGAATGAACCCTTAAGGTATAACGGTTCGTACATAATAGATGAGTTCTTGGAGAAATCAATAATCCTGTGCTAGGGGAACTCCCGAGAGCTTAAGGGTCTGGTTTCTAAGAACTCGTTGTGACATTAGGGTGGAAGGATGTCGGTGACCATGCCTGTATTTGGAGTGCCCGGCTAATGCCTAAATATGGACTGGGATTCTATGCCTATATAAGGGCAATGCGAATTGTGCCTATATAAGGACATGTTTCAGGAAAACCTATATATGGACACCTAAAGCGGAATACAACACCCACTCCACTTTCGAATGAACGATAATACTAAATGCTAAACATTAAATTGAGTACCACATGTTGCTAAAAACATTTCTAAAAGCATATTAAAAGAAGTTTAAAATAAACTGTCGAATACAATAGGTACTGTACATTTAAAGCATTGTTTTCATTCTAAGCATATTACCGAAATAAATGCAACATGAATGAAATAAACAGAAATATATACATATGATGAAATGGTTGATAAGTTTTCAAAAAATCAAAGCCATTGCATATCATGGTATTAAATGAAATGTTAGACAAATAAGGTGACAATGTGTCCCTGGAAGAATTCAAAGAAGTCCATCTTATAAGACTAGTTCTACTGTAAGCAGATTGTTTTGCCATGTATTTTCAAAAATTTAAAAGAAAAAGTTCAATTCTGGGAAAAGTTCCAAGTTTGGAAAATATGAAGGCCAAATTTCATTGCTTCCCTGGTACACTGTGAGCGGAATCAAAGTCAGTGTATGGGTCTGGTGTAAACATGAAATCATCTATTTCTGTAGCCAAAATATCGTCTACCGAAGTTGGTGACATTTAGAACACCTCTTTCAGAAGGTTAATCGCACAGAGATGAGAAACATCGCCTTCAGCAGAAGATGCCGCAGCAATGTTCGCGTCCGTTGTTACCTGTGTGCCTGTTGATCCATCTCGTACCTCAGCAGCTGCAGGAAGCGTCTGTGAGATCTCAATGAATGCCGTCATCAGGATTGGTAGCCTCTGGGGACAACACAGAGCATGGGCCGTTATCGGGTCCAGCAGAGTATCGATATCCGTTGGCATGACTGATGGGAGTGTTAGACAGGTGTCTAGCACGCATTCTTCACCGCAAAGCAGGCAGCGTAGAACAGGTAAGATGCAATCTTGCCAGATTGGTCTGAATGACAGGAACCACGTTGTATTACGTTCCCGTAGACGAGGCATGCCCAAAAGCTGAACTATTCGCTCACGGCACTTTCGTTCAAGGAGAGCTTTCTCCACATCGCTCGGAGTGATGTTGGCGAATAGGCTTGCCATAGTGTAGTAGTAGGAATAGAAATAGGATTCCTGCAACAAGTGCTAGAATTAACGGCACACCACCAAACACCGAATTTGTGAAGTTTGGGATGATTCCGAGGACTGCCTGGAAAGGTGCTAATAGTCCTGAACAGATGGTCTTAAATACATGTACAATTCCGCTCGTATCAGACATGTTAAAGATACGTCCCATCATTTCTACGAAATGTATAGGGCAGTTTGTACGAATTAAAGCCTGTATCTCAGCCGAAGTCCTTGCAACTTGTAAATCATAGATTTCTTTGGCCGAGGTCAGAGGCACTGTTTGTTGTATAAGCATGGCTTTCATTCTGCTTAAAGTATCAAATCGTATAAAAGAAACATTCAATGAAGGCCATAAAGGCGACTCCCTGACTGTGTCTATTGGGGGAACAATACTTGCATACAGCAAGTGACCCTGGAGTCCACCGTTACTAGATATGGGATGCCTGGCAACATGCCACAGCAACTCTGATCATTCAACATGAGGTAACTCCCGTTAGAAAGTTGGCCAAACGCTGGATTAATCACAGTAGCTGGTGTACCCTGCTGGTGGCAGGACAAATGTGCCACAGAACCATTACAAGCCCCGTGTAAAGAGATGTCCTGACATATGAGCAAACCGCTTAGTGCATTTTCACAGTGTGTACCGCTTAGAAACACTTCACGATCCCCACTCCAACATCTGTATTCGTAAGGTAAAGTCCAGGATGTCTTAATGTATTCTTTACCCAACCTTTCATATTTGCCTGCTTGCATTTGTTTGAGGCAATACTGAAACTGAAAAGTAGTGACAGGCAGAGTGATTTTGCCATGAATAAGCCATTCTGTAGCTGGTTTTTCTGCCACTATGAATGGTAATTTTTCCAGTTTTTCAATGCTCAGCACTGTATACTTTGCTCCTCTTTGTGCCAGTTCGATCTGTTTATCAGTTAGATTGTATTCTGCAAACAGAGCCGACGTGTTGATAAAACGCCAAGGCACATAGCCCGCACGCAAAGATTGCAGCGTCCAGCTTAATAACATAATAGAACGTAACTGAGATTGGCCTTGTTGTAACATGGCTAAATCTTGTTCCAGTATGTCAATAGCAGAGGATACAATGTTGTCCAATGAATAAATTCTGGATGACAAAGTTGTTAACCCATT
The DNA here is from genome assembly GCA_963921515.1 of Calotriton arnoldi. Lineage (NCBI taxonomy): Eukaryota > Metazoa > Chordata > Amphibia > Caudata > Salamandridae > Calotriton > Calotriton arnoldi. Next base: position 1,013,838 of record CAWUFW010002413.1, on the reverse strand, counting down.
GTCGACCACAGTGAGAGTTTTCTCTAAGTTAATACGATCAAGTTCACGTATTCGTTCTGCGGCCTCTGCCTGTGAAACCTTCCATGCTTCATTATAAGCAGCATAGATGCCGGCATATATGAAACGTTTTTGACGTGGTTTTCTTGGTCCTAGCAAGAATTCCCTAAGGTCTGCGTCTTCTTTAAGTAAAGATAAGTGTTATTTCACATCCTTAAGCGTAGATTTTTGTAGCCAGTCGAGGCACAATTTTCCTACACTGTATGTTGTTACTACCCCCGGATGTTGTCTTTGGACGTATCGTGGGTCTGGCCTATGGATAGTAAACCCCTGTGTTTTATTCAGGAATCTTTCTTGACAGATGTTTGTGTCTGTGGGCCAGATCAACCAGTTTATCCAATCAGGATTTGTTCTGTTGATTTGTAGTATTGTGTCAACTGTAACCGCTGCCTGTGTATTGTTATTACTGGCAGGTGTTGGTACAGAAGGTGTTTTCATGTCTTTGATCTTGGCTAAACCAAGGCAAGACGTTTGTTGCACAGTGTCATTCAAAAACATTATTTGCTGAGGGATGATACATGCTCTAAACAAAGCTTCTATCCCCTGCACTTGCCAATCTTTAGTACCCCAGACAGATTTTGTGTCTATTGTGTCTTTCCACAAGTCGAAACCATGTCTAGACAGTTGGGCAATAAATGCTGCAGAGTAAATCTGTTTTGTATTAGTTAACATAATTTTCAGTCCTGTTTTGTTTACATTTTTATAGTAAAATGTTTCTGGATCAGATGTATTGTATCCTGAAAAATATGGAAACTTTTTAGCAAACGTTTTTGAACTACCTTTTGGTGGTGTAGGACAATGCTCCCATTGGTTAAACATAAACACATTTCTAGGTGTTGCAGATTTATGCAAAAAATGATGACCATAGTGGTTATAGCAATACAGCTGTTCATAGTCTGATGAACCCTCTAAATATTCATTATTAGAAAATGCAGCAGACCTTTCTAGGTCAAACATCATATCATTTACAGTTTCAAAGTCCCAATCATCAGAATAGGTACTGGATGAAATAAAATCACTTAGTGAAATTTTAAATAAATGTGGAATGTTCAAAAGTTCCGTAGGGCCGAAGATATCGAAATCTGTTTTGTCCCACACTATACCATCCTGTATAGGAACGGCTGTGATGTTCACTGCTGACAAGTCTCTTGCTTCACGATGGGATGATTTGTGTGGTTTTAAAAGTAAGTTCACATTTTTACTTTCAATGTCCAAATGGATGTATCTGCCATTTATAAGCACGCTGATAGTCATAACCAAAGCTAGCCAAAGCAGAAAGAAAAATATTCCAGAAATAATCCACAGTTCAATCCATGGTGAAACCAGATAAGTCTTTCTCAGAAAATGAAAAAAGTCTTGTACTTGTTGTTTAAAAGTTTTTGATGCTGGCGTTGTTTCAGGCTCACTCGGATCCTCAGAAAACGTATCAAAGTTAATGAAATAGCCAGAAGCAGTTCTGTCAATTGTTGGAATTGCATCAGGATTTGTCGAAATCGCTGGAACCAGTTGATCACTTGTTACATTGGTGTAGACAGGTGTATTTGGACGAACTGTTACTTGAGTTTCAAGAGGGATGAGTTCCATAGCATTGTTGCTTAGTCCTTCATCTGTTACTGCTGAATTCTCGATGGTTATCAGTCTTTCAGTCTGAACCTCTTGGATAGTAGCGAGAGGAGTGCGTCTGCTACTAGGTCGGAGTCCACGAGGCCTACTATTTAGTATTGGCCACATACTGTGGTTTGATGAGGTCGATTGACACAAATCTTTTCTCCTTTTTTCCAGCAAGGGCGGCAGAAGTACTGTTCTTGTTCCGTGTATGGCTAGGACAGGTACTGGTTGTCTGTAAGAAGGTCCAAATTCCTTCTTGTCCGCAATCTTCTCTCTGACTAGATCCCCAACTTTTGGAATCCAGACAGGCCTTGCTGGGACTGCCGGTTTTTCCCCAGTGGTGGTTGGCTGCAGGAACACGTTGCTTTGTTTCGATCTTAGTTCATTTAGATCCTGTAAAACAGCCAAACGATCTTTGATATCAAAGGGTTTATTTTCCACCACTGTGCCTTTACATTCGAGATCAGGAACCCACATTCTTGTCCCAAATAGGACCTCATATGGAGTGACCCCCCTAGAGAACTTCTTGGCAAATTATTTAATGAGCGTTGGACCCCATAAAGATGTTTGACCCACCCATCACCCGAACCTAATACCCTAGCTGTTATAGACTGCTTTATGTCCCGGTTTTCCTTTCCACAACAGAATTTCCCTCAGGATGAAACGGAGAGGAGTACCGCAATGCAACGCCCAAACTGGCCATGGCTTCTTTGTAAGCCCGAGAGCTAAACGCAGGGCCCTGGTCAGAATGTAGCGTGCCTATTGCGTATGTGCCGATAAAGACTCGCAAATCTTTTATAACAGTTTGAGCGTCAGCCGAGCGCTGAGGCCATATCCATAGGAACCTTGACTTAGTATTTGTGGGATTGCATTTGTCCAAAAGGACGCCTGCGCGTAGATAGTCTAATGCTGTCTAACAATGGTGTCTGTACTGGGCAGGCTACTTCGTAGCATGGTGTCTGGTGGCGTTCTGCATCACGCTGTACCTTACAGTCTATGCAGTCATTGATGAAGATGTGAATCTGTGTATTCATTCCAGGCCACCAGTACATCTCTTTTAATGTCAATATTGTTTTAGAGATCCCTTGATGTGACAGTCCCTCCCCCAGATGTGCTTCATAAATCAAAGCTGCTCTAGGTTCCATGTTTGGAATTACCCTATCCCCCACTCCAGGGATTCGAGCAAAAGGAACGTTGTTTGCATCAATTACATAAGAGTACTTGAGTGGAAACTTTTTTGGTAACGCTGCACCACTGCCTTTGCTCGTAGCATTGACCGCCAACAATATCTCACTGTCTATTCTCGTTTTTGAACGAGTGATCGCAGCTACGGAAGCCGTCTGAACAGCCCCCTTTGCGGCTTCGTCAGCCAATGAATTCCCTGCAACGTGAACGCCATCACGTTGATGACTCAGCGTGTGTATCACGTGAGCCTTTGGTAGTTCGTTTTTTAACTGAACTACTTGTTCCCAAAGCGTTTTATGCTTTATTGTGCCACCTTTTGCATCTTTGAACCCATTTTCAAGCCAATTTTGTATATATTCATTATACGACTGCACACAGTAGAAAGAATCGCACACTATTAGTGTGGGGAATTCGCGATCTGTACTTTCAAGTGCCAGTTTGAATGCTTGTAGTTCAGCTCGCTGAGCTGTGCAATCTCCTAGAGATTGAGTTTTAGTGACCATTGGTCTGAAGTTACCATCGCGCATGCGACCTTTAACGATTGCGCACGCTGCACTGTAAGCTTGCTTACTCCCTGTAGCGGGTTGTGCGGATCCGTCAGTGTAAATTATAAATTCATACTGATCGAGAGGCAGAATTTCAGTGGGCAGAGGACATTCATGTTCATATTGCAGGAACGCTTGTGTTTTTAAATCAGGATCAAAAACATATTCAACATCTGTTGCAGCAAGAGAATTAACCCATTGTATCCATCTAGGATGTAATGCTTTAGCATTTGGAATGCTCGCTTTAGTTACCGCCTCTAAGGCCGGTACTGGGGTTACGACAATAATGCGTTTCCCTTGGGCTAGAGCTCTTTCTTTTGCTACTGCAGTTTGAACTGCTGTCAGTATTTTTTCAGTTGAAGTGAAGCGCATTTCTGCTTGTGTATACAAATGTGATTTGTATGCTATTGGTACTTTTTCACCCTCATTAAATGTTAAGTAGGTGAATCCGCATTGACCCGAAATTATTCGGATCACTAAATTGCGTTGACTTACACGTGTTTGTAAGTGATTTGTTGCTAACATGTTAGCTTGGAGTGAACGCAAGATTTCTGTGTGTTCCTGTGTCCAATTTTTGATTGAAAAATCAGGTTTGATTAATGCGTAGAGAGGTTTAACCCTTTCTGCGTAATTTAGAATGTAAGTTCTTCCAAAATTTAGGAAACCCAAGATGGATTGTAAATTTTTCAGCGTTTTTGGAGGTTGGAGCAGCGCACACCTTTCTAAAAAGTTAGCTGCCAAGCTCTTGCCTTCACTTGAAAGCTCATATCCTAGAAAAAGGACATTGAGATGGGCAATTCTGGATTTTTTAAAGTTGAACTTATAGCCCTCAGAGGCAAAGCCCAATATAATGGTGCTCACCCTGTTCAAGTGCCTATCCAGGTCATCGTCTGTCAGATAGATGTCATCGGCATATGACAATGCCTCATTATCATAAATTTGTAGTAACTCTGTTACCCTCGCTGAGAATAACCCCGGGCTGTTCTTGAACCCTTGTGGGAGTCGACAAAATTGACGCTGGGTCCCCATTATTGAGAAAGCTGTCAAGTACCTGCTTTCAGGTGCTATGTTTTGACAAAAGAAACCATTTGAGATATCCAATGTGGTTTTATATTTTTTACGCACAATGTTATTCATTAATGCTGTACTATGTGCATTTTGCACTGCAAATGTTTTAGAACAAGTGTTTAAGTGTCTGTAATCCAAAACTAGACGATATGTATTGTCTGGTTTGGAGACAGGAAACAAAGGATTGTTCATTGAGGAGGTGCATGTTTCAATCACCCCTTGGTATTCAAGTTGATCTAAGATCTCCCTGACCTGTTTTTTAGCTTCTTGCTTTATTGGGTACTGCCTTTGTGCAGTAGGTTCACTTTTTAGATGTATTTTGTGGTGAGGTGAGTCCTCATCCCATCCTACATGATTTTTGTATAATGCTGGGGCCTGGGCAACTGCCCATTTCCTGGCATAAGTATATTTTAGGTGAATTGGAATATGGTTGGAGAAGGCAGGCATAATAATGTCCTCACCATGTGGGCACTCCCTGACAAATTGTGGTGGCCAGTCTTTTTCTGCTAGAAGTATGTCATAACCCCTTGAAAGTTTCTCCCAAAAGAGTGTTTTCACCTTTCTTGGTATGTCTCCCTCCATTCGGAGTGTTATTTCATATAACTTTTGTGGAGTACTAACCCTGGTGTCCACGGTCTCTACTGTGATGTACTCATTCAAGTCCACTGTCTCCAGAAGTTCCTTCAGGTTCTGGCGAGCTATTGTGACTTCTGCCGCACTGTCCAGCATTGTCTGAGCCCATTCTCCGTTCTTGAGTTGTGTTCTCAGTATCCTCGGCATGTCTGATCTTCAGACCTGCTACCTTCTTTTTGAGAATTGAGGTTTTGATTTATTTTTCGGAACGTGTTTGTCGTCTTTCGATTTCACGCGTTCTTCTCTATGTTCTGACCGTCCTCTTCTTTCCGATGTCTGTGACGATATCTGAAAGGTACGAGAGGAATGTGTATCAGTATCTTGATACCTGTCAGGCTTTCTTAAATTATCCCTATTCCTGAGGTTATACCTCCTTTCAGAGGACTCCTTTTGAGGAGACCTACCTCGGGATTGAGAATGTTTCTCATTTGAATTTTGTTTGTTAGTTTCCCACTTCTTTTTAGAAGATGTAGGAGTTTGTTTAATAGAGTCCTTCTCAGGACTTTCAGATAGTTTTGGCTTCAATGGTCTTCCACCCAAACTATCTCTGCCTAATTCTGCATAAGATTGTTCTATTATTCTGGGTAGTTCTGTTTGATGTTCTGTTACATCAAATTCCCTTAATCGTTGGCGGATCGCCACTGCTGCTGCCTCTCCTTTAATATTAGATAATATTATTGTTGAGACCTGGTCGAAGTTTTTCAGTAATTTCATACCTAAATTCAGAGCAGGCTCTGCCCCGTATTCGTTTTGAATTTGTTTCAGGACATCTGGTATTACTGCAATTGACGGAACACCATGTGTTTTAGTATAGATGGCAGCAAAGACTGAGCCCCAAGTGGTGCAGTCTTCCAGTTGTGGTGTGATCCCCATTGGTAAACAGATTGTTAGGATTCTGTGTTTCTCATAAGGGCTAGTATTAGGAAATACTGCTTCTATTTGAGTAATTTTTTGAGCTATCCAGAATGGAATTTGCTCACGTTTTGTGGGCATTTTACCCATGACTGCGTATAAAGTCTGTGGTGTAATTTTTAGTGTATTCCCCTGTTGAGGGGTTTGATTTGGAATGGTCAATGGTGGTTGGACTGTGAAAGTCCGCATGACATATTGGACCAATTGTCTGTAAATTTTTATTAACTCTTGTAAGTTGAGTAAGTAATTCCTCGTCTGACATTATATCGAGGTCAGGATGAGGAGTGTAGCCGGCTAGAATCGGCCATGTTGCTCCTGGTCTACCTAGTGGACCGAGCCTGGTAATGTTTCTGTGATGTTTTAGGGCGCCTTTAAACCAGAGCTGATGCTCCTGGTATGTTAGTGGAATTTCAATATCCTCGAAAGGAATATATTCCTCTGGTGGTTCATCTTCTTTGTAGAAGTGAAACAGTTTTGTTACTGGATTTGATTCAGGGAATACTATAAATGAATAGAATACCTCTATCTGAAAGGATTCGTGTGCCTCTATCACGAAAACTGCTCTACCGCCTCTTGGTGGTAGGCCGTGTTTTATAAGTTTTAGAGTGATGGCTCTTCTTAAGTTTGGATGGATGTCTATAACACCCTCCTCGGTTTCATTTAAACCTGTAAAGTTAAAAGCTGGTACGACTGGGTCAGCCGCAGCTACACCGTTCCCGGTGTTATTGTCCCCGTGTATGGACATTTGTTTTTTGAAAAATGTAGAACAAGTTTCAAGGAAACAAAAGATAAGGTGCACAATATTTTGTAACACTGCATCCTTCAACGTTGAACAAACCAAGCAACTAATATATAGGGTTTTTTGTCCTATTTAGTTTTGGCGGATATTTAACCCTACCCACTCCAGACGTCTTATGTAGTATGTGAGTAGGGGTCTCTGGGAAAAGCACGACTGAGTTACTCAGTATCTAGCGTTAAATTACTGCCTTACCAAACGTTTGGGCGCCATGTAGTGTAGTTCCTATTTCCCTAATAGGCTCTGCGCATTGGAATAATATACCCTATAGGCTTGACATAGGACTGAGGTCGGTATGTCCCTATCGAGTATATTAAACTTGATTACTTTTGTGCCAGCTAGCTCAGAGGCCACTAGAAACTCCTTGAGAACAAGAAGGGAGTAGTTTCTGGCAACCGCATAAACATGACTACTTTGTTTCCCTTTAGAATCGGAACACGTCTCAGAATCGTGGAAACAATAGATAACAGTTTCACTCAGTTATTCGTGCATGCTTAGTTTCCACAGAGTTACACAGAAAGAAAAGAAGGGCGTTTCAATAAAAGGTTTTATTGAACAGTCTTGTTTCTCGTGTAAGAGATATGTGCTGTTATGATCACAAGACAGTATGCAAGATAAATAATGTACAGCGTAAGCAGTAGAAATAAATAATACTGCGCTAGCATTAACTTTTAGCATATATTCACGTACATAAATAACATGAGCTAAAAATGCGAGTACTCATACGATGCGTCTCTAAGCTAGTTCTACCCCAATGTACCTAACCTAGTCTAGGTGTAGGGAAAGGTAAGAAGTAGGTGGAGTATTCTCTAGTAGGGTATACTAAGAGTATGTTAAGTCTAGTATGCCAAGAGTCCCTCTAGGTTCTAGTCAGCTCCATACCTTGAGAATGAGAGAGGTGGGAATCTCCTGCCGGATCTGGAACTCTAACACCCCGCGAAGGGAGTCAGAACACTGGAAGCTGGATTCTTCTGCGAGCAGGAATGACAGCGTCTTCTCAGTGCGTCAGGCCGGGATACGGGCTCCTCTGAAGTCGAGGTCTTCTCTAACTTGCTTGGGCAAGGGAAGGTATATTTATACCTGGTAGGTGCCTTGGAATGTTAGCATTGACGTGAAGTCGGACAGAGGAAGACATCAGGAATGAACCCTTAAGGTATAACAGTTCATACATAATAGATGAGTTCTTGGAGCAATCAATAATCCTGTGCTAGGGGAGCTCCCGAGAGCTTAAGGGTCTGGTTTCTAAGAACTCGTTGTGACGTTAGGGTGGACGGATGTCGGTGACCATGCCTGTATTTGGAGTGCACGGCTAATGCCTAAATAAGGACTGGGATTCGATGCCTATATAAGGGCAATGCGAATTGTGCCTATATAAGGACATGTTTCAGGAAAACCTATATCTGGACACCTAAAGCGGAATACAACAACATGTGTACACATGCCTATTTCAGGGGTGCAACAGGTTGTCCTATTGACACCCTTGCAACCTTGAAATTGCATTCTCAATTTGCGATTCTCTAATTGGGAATCGCAAATTGAGAATGTCTTCCCATTCATTCCTATGGGCCTTCTAGCCCATAGGAATGAATGGGAAGGTATTCCTTATTTGCGAATCTCAATTTGCGATTCGCAAATAAGGAATATGTAGGATTCGCAAAATATTTAGCAAATCCTAGATACATTTTGCGATTCTCTAATTGCGATTCCCTAAAAATCGCAATTTGAGAATCGCAAAACGCGTTTGTTACATATGGCCCTTAATGCAGTATCCTCAGTAGAATGCTTTCAATTTTTCACTTCAATTCCATCAAGATGGCGTTCAGATGTGCCACACTTTTGGCATAAATTCAGCATGTTAGCACTCTAGTTGCTCATTAGAAAACTGTGGTAAAGCTGCTGATCACCAGAGAGTATAAAATTTGCTAGCATTCATGCCAAAACTTTTCATTTCTATTAAGGACACGGAGGCAAGGATTATACTTCTCTTTCTTTTACTGCAAAATCACAGCAGCCAATAAACAATGTTTTAACATTAACATAAACTACATTTCCCATGAAACCCTGCTCACAACAACCAATAAGGGGTCAGATGTCCATATAATAGTAGGCAACACCATCTGAAGAGCCTCTTTCTTTGCTCCGAACAATCCGTCAATTCAAACTGCACCATTAAACCAATGCTTCCGCAGGACCCCTTCCAGTGGCCAACCATCATAGAAGAGACTGCTCATCCAGGAACCCGAGCACGAATTGCCAACATCAACCTGAAGGCTGTCAAAAGGTCACTCTGACTTCTGATCCGCACCTGGAAGAATAACATTTTTGCAATATCCAAATATCACCAACTATATACAGGTGGGCAAACATCAAGAGAAAAAAAAATAACATTGTGATAATCAATGAATGACTGATAATACTGGGCGGGATAATCCTCGCCTCGATGTCTTTAATAAAAATGAAGATTCTTGGTGTGAATGCAAGCAAATTTGATATTCTATTTCAGGACCGGAGGCTCCGATTATGCTAATTTAATGCTTATCGAAAACCACAGAAGTAATATCGACCACAGGTTTATAGTAAAACTGTTTAACAGTAGACTCAGGCGACCAATTAGCCGATCTCATAATATCCTGAATGGTTGAACCCATCATAAAAGATTTAGTGGCCACAGCACCTCTAACAGAATGAGCCCCAAAAACTTTAGTTCCAGTATCGGCTTCTGCCATAATGGATTTCAGCCATCTAGCAATAGTGGCAGACAATACTGGTTTAAATGGTTTTTGCAAAGCAATCAGCAATTGTGTAATACCAACAGGTCTCAATGTACGAGTACATTCTTCATAGGCTTTCAAACATTGAACCACACAATACTTGCCATTATTAGGAAAGGCATTATATGCAATACAGCGAGAAAAGGTTCTTGTTCTACCAGTAATGGTAAATGAAATCCCTTCCGGAGTAAATACTCTAACTGCTAAATCCGGAACTCTCACATCCGAAGTTCTTTTACAGGCGGATAAGCATAAGAGCGTAGCCAGCTTAGCCGACATCTGTTTTCTTGATAGATGAGCACCATCTGACCATCTATCAAGAAGAGTCAGCACCAGTGATACATCCCATAGAAATTAATATTTAGCTTTAGGAGGATTAGCCACCCAGATACCTTTGAGAAGTTTACAAATGATAGGTTGCATTCCTACCGGCTTACCATCAACTTGCCTGTGACCTGCTGAAATAGCAGAACGAAAATTATTCACAGACCTGTAAGATAAACCATCCGAAGCTTATTGAGACAAAAAGTTTACAATGTGGGTTAATTCTGCCTCCACGGGATCCACGTGCCGTTCCAGGCACCAGCCCATCCAGCTCCGCCATGCTGAGGAATACCTCTTCCTAGTGGAGGGTGCCCAGCCTCATTTGATGAACTCTGATGCCACCTCCAAAAAGCCGGTCAGACTCCACTGTTGCCAAAGCCTCCAAACCATCAGGGACAATGGCCCCAACATTACCAGTGGGTGCAATTCTCCCAGAGGGCCCTGGAGCATCGTCTGAGACCAAGGCAGAAGGAGAGGGTAATTGCACGTCATCTCCAAAAGAATCCGAAACCAAGGATGTGCCTTCCACAGGGGTGTGACAAGCACCACTTCTGCTGTTTGGCAGGTGATCAGAGTCACCACTCTAGGTATCAATGCGAATGGGGGAAAGGCATAATTCAATGTCCCTGACCATTCCTGGTAAAACGCATCCATCGCCTTCGACAATGGATCTGGCCTCCAGCTGAAGAAAATCTCCACTTGCTGGTTCAGTCTGGATGCAAAAAGATCTATTGTACAAGGACCCTGAATCGGTTGTATCTCCTGAAACAGATATATATGGAGCTGCCAAATACTGTAATGTGTCAGATACCTGGAGTTCCAATCTGCTACAGCTTTGGACTGTCCCGGAATGTAATCCGCTGTCACTGATATTTGATAACTCAGGCAAAAAGGGCAAACGTCTGTGGCTATCTCCACTAACAGTGACGACCTCGTACCTCAAAATTTGCTGATGTACCTCACTGCCGATATGTTGTCCATCCTGAGAAGGATACAACAAGATATTTTCTTGGGAGAGAGAGTCCTGATCGCAAATGATCCCACCAACAACTCCAGGCAGTTGAAATGAAGGGATAACTCTTGGAGAGACCACCTGCCGGTTGTGGAGACGTCTCCACAAAGCGCTTCCCAGCACCAATGGCTGGTATCAGACTCTATTACTACCTCTGGTTGGGCCCCAAAGATGGCTCTGCTGTTCCTTGCATCCATGTGTCCCAACCTCCAATGGAGCTCTTCTCTTACTTCCTCCATAAGGGGAATCTGATCTGTGTAAGACAAACCCTTCTGCAGGTGATGGATTTTCAATCTCTGGAGTGCCCAGAAATGAAGGGGCCACGGAAAAATGGCTTAAACTGAGGACGCCAGTAGGCCGACTAAATGAGCAATTGCTCGGAAACTACTTGTTTTGAAAGGACTGACTTCAATTCCTTTTTCATGTCTCGCAACTTGGCTTTGAGGAGCTTCAGTCGTGCCAAATGAGATTTGATCACAAACCTCAGAAAATCTGTTGTCTGAGAAGGGCAGAGACTCGACTTGGTTTTGTTTATGACAAACCACAAATCCTGCAAAAGAGACATTGTCACCTGCAAGTGAAGGTTGGCCAGTGTCTGGGACTGAGCCATGATGAGAATGTTGTCCAAGTATACTATCGTGCAGAGTCCTTGCTCCCTGAGGTGGGCTATGACTGGCTTCATCACCCTGGTGAAACACCAAGGCGCAGACGAAAGCCTGAAAGGAAGGACCAAGTATTCTAGCAACCTGTCCCTCCATAGGAACTGAAAAAATTACCGGTTGGGAGGAAAGATGGGAATGGTCAGATATGCATCCTTGAGGTCCAGATGGACCATTCAATCCCCCTTTCTTAACAAAACTGTTAGAAGATGGATGGCCTCCATCCTGAAATGCCTGTAAGTGATGTAGCCATTGACCTCTTGTAGATTCAAAACCAACCTATGTCCACCCCCCTTCTTCTGCACCAAAAAGATGTTGCTGCAGAAACCCACGGTGCTGTTATCACAGTACGTCACCGAACACTTATGCAGCAAGTCTTTTATCTCCACGTCTATAAAGTAGGTCTCTTGTTGGGAAAAATGTAGCAGTTGAGGTAATGAAATTTTTTAAGGAGCTTGATGGAACTCTAGGTGAAAACCTTGAACCATTTTCAATACCCATGCATCCTGAGTAATAGCCCTCCAAATTGTGAAGAAAAAATGGGAATGAGCCCCTCCCAATGGAATTACAGAGGCTTCGATTAGACTTAACTGCAGAATTTTGGGATTAGTAACCCGCTCATGGGGTGCCCCTGTTGAAGCGTTGTGGTGAAAATCGCTGTCTGGTAGGGTAGAATGTGCCTCCTCTGGTGGTGTCTTGCCACTCTCCCCTAACACAACCGTATGCACCTCTGTGAGGGCCTTGGTAATAAAAGCGGCATGGCAAGTGGCACCTGCCTCGCCCGGCCATGTTAAAACTGCCAGCTTGAAATACCCTTTTTATATTCGATTGGGCTTTATCCAGAGATGTGAAAGTGCCGGCGTAGTTGGAAACATCTTTAACAAATCTATCCCCAAAGAGGTGCCCCTCTGCCAATGAACCTGCTTCTGCCGAAGCGAGCTCAGATAGGCTGGAGTCCATGTGCATTAGTAATGACTTGCACCTTTCTGTGGACACAGCACAGTTTGCATTGCCCAACAAACATATAGCTTGCTGGGTCCAACCTGCTACAATATCAGGATTCACAGGAGAACCAGTTTCTTTGGCCACAAAAGCCATTTCTAGGATCTTCGCTAGGGGCCCAGCAAGGTCTAGCAGTTTGTCTTGTCAACCACGTCAAGTGTGGTCGATGCCCATTCTTGGGATCTTTGGAGAATTTCTTTAAAAATGTCAGCATGCTCTGGTCTATCTCAGGGGTCTCAGCAACCTCGTCAGGGATGTCAGGCCTGGGGCATTCTGCCCGGAGGAGGTTGCAGACCTCCTTGTCGTAGACCTAATGCAGGTTTTCATGTAGGTAATCAGACACCGCCGAGGTGGGGGCCCAATCAGATGAACGTGGGTGAATGATATCTTGGGGATTAACAGTTAAAGGAGTTTCCACTAAGGGCTGTGACCTGGTAGAGGTGGATTTTTCAGCCTTCTTACGTTTAGGAGGGTTGTCGTGATCAGACGAGTCAGTCTGTGTCGTGTCAGTGTCAGTGTAATTATCACCCTTGCATTTTGATTGCGCACCTGAGGAGGTGGAGGGGATCGAGTAGCCATGATCACTCAGGGGAGCTTGAGGAAGCTTGGCCGGAGCGTCAGCATGAGGCCACTCACAAGATTTGGCTTTTGCTTTTTGGGGTATGTCCGATGAACCGGCCATAGGGTCAGGGGTCATAGGATTATGAACCCCATGTTTGGCAAAATTTTCTAGCTGCACGGTAATGGGTTTAAGAGCTGCCACCAGGGCCTGGTTAACTGTAATAGGGACAGCAGTCTTGATTGCCCTATTGACTGACTGCTGGACAGAGGCATCCAGAGCGTCAACCAACTTATCTTCTAAATATGGCCCCTGTGGTTTTTCCTCATAATCAGATTCATATTGTTCCTCCTCAAAGGGAGCCCATTGCTCCATTGTCAAAGAGGTATAATCACTAATTTTTTATATTGTGCCAAGTCAATCCCACGGGATCTGTCGGTGGGGGAGCCAACCCCAAGTGCACTCACAAGAAATATGGAAAGCTCCTCAGCAAAGCTGTAATCAGTTACTATTCCAGCCCCGGATAAACAAGGCGTCTAGAGCTGAATTATCTTTTCTTTTTAAAAAAATCAACATAAAAACATACAACAAAGACAAGTGCAGTGCGGTGCAGTAATCAACATTACCAGTTAGTCATAGTAAGGTAGTACAATAAAAACAAAGCATAGCACAGGGTCCTCAGTATGATCACATGTTCCTTAGTTTCCATTGTATTCCACACATTAAATGACTTCGTTATCAATCAACGATAAGGGGGATCACTGAAGGGGGTACATAGCAAACCCCTACTTTCCTTCCATGGGCCCCAGATTCTTGTCCATTTATGCGGGCAGCCCCTGCTTTCGGAAATTACCCTCTCTGCTTGCATACACCAATCCATATCCGACTCCCAGTCAGTGTATTGTAATTGAGCCCCTCCCTTCCATGTTCTGGCTATATTCCGTTTCGCTACCATACAGCCCAAAGAAACCCATCATAGCTTCTCAGATCCGGACAAGTCCGTGGCCTCCCAAATATTTAAAAGACAAAGCCGGGGGGAGACGTCAATAGGGACCTTACTTATCCGGGACATAACCGATATAACCTTCTCCCAGTACCTCTGTAATATCGGGCATTCCCACCATTGGTGTATGTAGGTGCCCGTGTGACCGCATCCTTGTGGACAGGCCGGGGAGTCCAGCACCCCCATTTTGACCAGTACTGAGCTAGTATAATAGGCTCGGTGGATCAGTTTAAGTTGAATGAGTTTAAAACGAGAACGGATTGCCACCTCGCGGGGGGAGGCGAGGGCCTCCCGCCAATCATCATCGTCTATATCTCCTATATCGTCTACCCATTTTGCGTGAGTTTTCTCCTGGGTATCTGGCGTGTTGTTCAGGATTTTACGATAGGTCAATGAGATAGCCTTCTCCTAGAGATAGTCATCCAAGAGCCTATCCTCTAGGGGAGAGGAGACCGGCAAGTCCGTCCCTTTAGGGATCGCTCTGCGACGAGCATTGCGGGCCTGGAGGTAACGAAAGGTCTACCCCCCTGCAGCTGGTAATCTCTCTGCAGGTCGGTAAAGGGAATCACCCCATCCATCTTCCACATATCCCTGACCTTCGAGAGGCCAATCAGGTCGCATTTATCGAACCCTGGTTGCCTGGATAGCACCCCCAGTCGACCAGAGTCAAGCAACGAAGTGACTTGCGTAATTCTATCTTTCCATCCGAGAGCGGCGGTAGCCGTATGCCATAACGCGACCGTGGTGGAAGTTGGGGTGAATCTGGGCGTATGCTTTGCCCCACCATAGAGTGCCCTGAGGTAATTACCCGGAAGCATATTGTGCCTGTCCATCCTATAGGCGGGGTCCTCAATGGGTCGATGCATCCAATGGTTCAGGACCACTAGTTGTGAGGCCCAAAAATAGGATTTAATGGCAGGCAGGGCAATGCCGCCATCATACCAGCTTTTTGTGAGCTTGGTGAGGGCAATATGGGGAACACCGTGATTCCAGAGCAGGGCGCACACCTCAGAGTCAATGGACTGAAAATAATGAGACGGATCCAAGTGGGGTGTGTAAGACATAAAAAACGTGGAAGCGCCATCATCTTGTAAAGGGCAGCTTTGCCTAACAGCGTAAGAGGTAGTGTTTTCCAGTGCTGCACATCCGCCTGAAGGCGGCGCAGAGGTGGCAAAAGATTCCGATCATGAAAAACGGAGGAGTCAAGTGTGATGTAGATACCTAGATACAGAAAGCCTTCCGTAATGATCTTGGCTTCACAGCCCACGGGGAGCAACGAGGGGTCTCCGCTCAAAACATAAATCAATGATTTATCCCAGTTAATAGTGTAACCGGAGTACGTTTGGAAGAGAGTAAAAATATGTAGCACTCTGTGGATGGAGAAACGGGGTTTGGCTAAATAAAGCAAGATATCGGCGTAGAGGGAAATCTTGTCCCTCCAATCCACCGACCAGTTGAGACCCCTAATGAGGGGATCCCCCTTATCCAGATAGCCAGTGGCTCGAGAGCCAAAGCAAACAGCAGTGGCGAAAGGGGGCAGCCCTGTCTTGTACCTTTTCCCAATGTAAAGGCTGCCGACCGACCTCCATTCACCGCAATCCGAGCTAGGGGCTTTGAATACAGAAGACGCACCCAGCACAAAAACCGAGTACCAAACCCATATCTTTCCAGTGAGGCAAACAAAAAGGGCCATTCGATCATGTCAAACGCCATTTTGGCGTCAAGAGACATAATTACGGAGTCCTCCTGTATGGCGGAGGCCCGACCCAGAATCCCGTAGAGGCGGCGGAGATTCATTGCGGTATTTCTGGCGGGCATAAATCCGGATTGGTCCGGATGTATCAGCTTGTAAAGATAAGGCGAGAGGCGCAGAGCCAGGAGCTTCGCTAATATTTTGACCTCTGGGTCCAGGAGGGAAATGGGCCTGTACGAACTACATTGCTCCGGGGGTTTACCCTTTTTATGAATGACTACAATGGTCGCAAGATGCTGCGTCTCAGGCAACACACCCTGAGTCGTCCTCTCTTCATACATTCATACTAGGAATGGGGCAATCGTAGAAGCGTTGGATTTGTAAAGTTCAATTGGAAGGCCACTGGGGCCCATGGCCTTACCGGACTGCAACGCGCCAATTGCCTTCGAAACCTCTTCAGTTGTCAAGGCGGTATCAAGATCTTTAACATCCTGGGGATCCAAGACAGCAAAGGCAGAGTGGCCAGTAGTTCTGCCACCTCCACCTGGGTGGATGACTGCGCAGTGGCATAAACCCGTCCGAAGTGGTCGGCAAATGCCCTCGCTATCCCAGCTCTATCTTGTATTTTCGCTCCTCCTTGGTCTCTAATCTGAGCCACCCATCTATTGGCCATCTCTCTCTTGTCAAGCCACGCTAGCAATTTACTGGCTTTGTCGCCTATGTCGTTAACACAATGTTGAGTAGCCTGATATTGGGCCCTTGCCGAGTCCTCCGCAATATCCCTATACTCCTTTTGTTTTATAGCTAATTTATGCGTGGTGTCTGGTGCGCCCGATACCACCAAATCGCCCTCGAGAAGGGCAATCTCTTTCTCCACCTCCTCCAGTTGCTTCAGTTTTTCCTTTTTATGACCTGCTATCGCGGCAACCCCACAACCCCGGATCACAGTCTTGTAGGCCTCCCATAGTATTACATCTGAATCAACAGAACCGTCATTATCGTCAAAGTAATTTTTGGTGGCCTCCGCCAGTTTGTCTCTTATCATCGGCACCTTGAGGTACCAGGGATTAAGTACCATTTTGTGACGAGTGAGGTGTGGCACACCCCCGTAGCATGCCACAATCGGGGAGTGATCCGAGACGCCCCTGGGAAGGAAGGAGACCCCGTTTAACATGGGGAGCTGGGAGGCCTTACCGAAGAGATAATCTATGCGAGATAAACTCCTGTGCACCCCCGAGTGAAAGGTGTATTGTTTGGCCATAGGGTTACAGATTCTCCAAATATCTATCAGGCCTAGTGCCCCCAGGAAGTCCGCCAGTAGTTTTCCGGGCGGTTCCCCCCGTTTAGGCGGCAAACGATCAAGATCTCCATTAAGAGCAGCATTGCATTCGCCCCCCACCAGTATATCTCCCTCCGACAAATTCAACATATGCGGACCCAGGTCATGCAGTGTGGGGGAGTGAAGTCTAGGGGGCACGTATAAAGAAGTCACGTTAAGGGGCCTACCCTCCCACTGCCCCGAGGCCGTAACAAACCTACCCAGTGGATCACGCGTGACTTTTTGTATTTGGAAGGGGAAGGAGTTACGTACCAGGATACCCACCCCTCTGGACCCCTTAGCATAGCCAGCGTGAGCCACTAACTTATATCCCCATCTATTGAGTGCGCAATAGGAAGTTCCCTGTATGTGTGTTTCTTGGAGTAATACAAGGTCAGGGGCCTGTCGTTTCAGATATTGCAGTACTATTCCCCGCTTGATACTGTCACCCAAACCGTTCACATTCCAAGAGATTAATTTAAGGCGGCCCAAAAGTGGAGCCGTATCGTGATCAACACTCATTCACACTGGGGGCGAGGGGCCCTTCCTCACAAAGGACAACTGATAAGCAACAATGTAGGTCTATCACACTTCCCCCAATAAATGCTAGTAGTTGAGACCATACATATGTGATCTGCAGGAGACTATTAATTACACTACTGACGACCCTGAGAGCATTAAAGGAAGCACCATCCACTTGACTGCACTGAACACACAAATAACAACAACAAAACCCAATGAAACACCCCGAAACCCACCCCCACCTCCACCCCGCCTCCCTGCAACGTGGACGTAAAACTGCCCACCCCCCAATTTTGCAGAGTGCCTGTAAACCCAAACCAAATATACTAAGTGAAGGGGAACGCTACACAGCCGAACTGCCCAAGAGTGTGACCTCTTTCCCCAATGGTAACCATTACGTGAGCCCAGACTATATCATGCTAGTGACAGTAATCCCTACAGAACAAGGAGCCCAAATAACCCCAACCGGCAGTACCACCCCAGACAAAAGCTAAGAGCAGTATGCCTAGTACATGAACTTGCCAAACTGGTCAATGCAATACTGAACACATAAGAAAGATGCAGACCATAATTTTTTTTTCACACACAGTATAGTCACCCCTGCCCTCAAGGGGCTAGCCGATATTCATAGTCACTGCTTTATAACGATGGATCCAGCTGAGCACAAGAAATGGGACGAGTCACCGCTGTAGGACATGACCCATCGGCAGTCAAACACCTTCACCTCGGTCGACCCTTTCGAAACAGCCATCTTGCTTCTGCAGTCGATTGGGGGAGGAAAGCCTCTTCGCGCCAGAGGAGCGTCAGCCCTCCAGCCAGTCCCAGGATTCCTCCGGAGTCTGGAAAAACCACGATTTCCCCTCCGCTTGCACCCGCAACTTAACCGGGAAGATTATCGCATATTTCAGGTTTTGATCATGGAGGGCCCGTTTTACCTCCAGAAAGGATCTACGTTTTTGTTGCACTTTGTAGGTGAAGTCAGGAAAGAATGTAACGGTAGAGTTCTCGAATATGAGCAGCGGGCCATCCTTGTCGTCTGTAGGATAATATTCCTGTCGCGGAAGTTGAATATCCTGGCCAGGATAGGACGCGGAGGGGCGCCAGGCTTAGGGGGGCCCCCATGTATTCTGTGAGCACGCTCCACCAAGAAGTATTGTGAGAGGGACCGAGGTTGTAGGTGGTTTTGAATTAAGTCCTCTACAAAAAGGTCTGTGGCTTGTCCCTCAGCCCTCTCGGGAACCCCCAAAATTTGCACGTTGTTTCTGCGTGCGCGTCCCTCATAATCCTCCAGTTTCGCCTCGAGGTCCGACGTTTGGGCCTGTAGTCGCTTAACCGTCGTTTCGAGAGTCTTTGTGGAAGCTTGAAGCGTTGTGACGGAGTCTTCAGTTGCCTTAACCCTGTCTCCCATGTTGCGGAGGTTGGCGCAAATAAGGGTGACTTCAGTCGTCACTGTATCAATCTTTTGTTCCAGCGCCGAACGGACTCCCTGAATAGCCTCCATGATGTCCACTAGCATCGGGGCTCCTTCATCGACTTGTTGCTTCGCTTCAGCATCGTCGTGCCTCTCATCAGCAGCGTCCGGCTTAGTATGGGCACATTTTGCCAATTTCAACTGGTGGGTCTGTCTGGAGCCTTTAGCCGCGGCCGTGGCGCCGGGACCAAGAGTAGAATTAAGATCTCAGATGCTAGGGGTGGCGAAGGTGGAGACGGCAGAGGACGGCTGTAGCCAGGAGCCCGGAAAAAGTACAAATGAACCTTGCTGCGCCCCCCAATACGTGCGTTGTTCCACCGCAACAGGGGCCCCAGGGAACAGAGTGTAACTTCAGTGCCACAGTCCCTCACAGTTGTAACACTTCACTCATGCCCACAGTTCTCCACCTGCACCATGTGTGCACGATCCTGCAGTGGTACGTGACCTATGGTAATCAGATTGTAGCCCCTCAGTCAGCACCTTGACCTGCGGTGCGTCCAGCAGCCGCCGTGGGACATGGGGGCCCTGCCGGCAACAATCACCTGCTGCGCACCCTCCGTAGTATTGCAGCAATATGGCCTCACCACGGCCCACCATTCACATGGAGGAGGGGCGCGGATTAGGCTGTAACTCTGGCCATCAGGGCGAAGAAAGGCCGATACCCCCGGGCGTGCACACACCGCTGGATGACAACACCAAAGCGGGGAGGGGGGGAAGAGTCCGGGACCGGCCCCACTCACCGCAGCAATAACGAAATCAGTCCAGAGGTGCCCAGGTCGCTCCGATGATGTCCGCGAGCACCGGAGCCCACCCGACGCATCGCCGCAGCTACTGGTGACGGATAATTCCCCGAATGCCTGCCGGAGAGGAACGGCTGGGACACAACCTGATCCAAGGCGCGTCTCAGGCCAGAGAGAGGTTAGAACGGCCACCAGGGCCTATGGGCCCGCTTTCATGCCGCCGGAGTGGCGTAGTTGAGCGCCGAGCAGCGTCATGGCCAGAACGCCACCTCCCTCCGGCACACAACCACAACGCCGATATCTCGGGCTGGGGCCGCCAGATTCTCTTCACTGTTAAACCGGGTGACTCCCAAGTGAAGGGGCTCCCAGTTGTCACTTGTAACTGGCTCACCGGATGATTGTGACGGATGTTGGGGAAAAGTTAATCAGGAGGCGGTCGGAGCTCTAAGCAAGTGCGGCCATCTTGGGTATTGGCTAGCCACGCCCCCGAATTATCTTTTCTTGAGCATGGACACCGCTCACCAGGGCAGCTTGAGTTTTTACAGCTGGAGCCAGCGTCACCTTCCAGCTGCAAGGGTAATTATAAAAACAGCGGGAAGCAGAGCATTGAAAGAACGCTGCAGTAGGAGGACAGACATGGAAGGGGGACTGCGCATAGCCCAAAACTAGCCCAAGTATACGGCCCAATTGGGCTACGTGCGTCCCCAGGCTCAGGTATGTAGTAGGGCCCGATTAGGGAAGGTGCCGACTCAGATCAAACAACACAGCCGACAGACCGTGAAGCGGCTCTTTCAAAGAGCGCTCTCAAAGATAAGCACTAGGCAGTCCCGGACTCGGGCCGGAGCGCCATTAGCACATTTTACCGTGTTGCGAGCTCCACTGGAAAAGGAACCTCACCATACAATAATGCAAATCAACATTTGAAAATAATGACCACAATTAATTACGTTTAGGAAAAATGACAGTAACGTGTGAACAATTAAGCACAAGAGCAACATCAAAAGCCACTTATCTCGGCTGCGAGCAGCAAAGAAAGAGGCTCTTAAGATGGTGGTGCCTACTATTATATGGACTAGAGACCCATGATTGGTGGTTGTGAGCAGGGTTTCATGGGAAATGTAGTTTATGTTAATGTTAAAACATTTTTTATTGTCTGCTGCAATTTTGCAGTAAAAGAAAGAGAAGCATAATCAGAGCCTCCGGTCCTGAAATGGAATTACCTGGTAGTCTTCTGTTGGTGTTGTGATTGCATATTTCAGTCTGCATGTCAGAATGCTTTACTGAAATAGAAGAGGAAGATATTGGAGAATTACATTTGTCCTAATTTTTATTTTCTACAGCACTAACCATAATTTCTACGGCAAAATGATTCCCCTAATTTTGTTCCTTTCTAAAAGAAATGTTTTAAGTTTTACCAGTTTAAATTCAATCAAGATGGCTTCAGGTATGCCACACTTTTGTCGTAAGTAAGACTGTTAACATTCTAGTTGCTCTTTAGAACGCTCTAGGAGACTGCAGTAGAACACAGGTTAATCAACTGGCAGGCTGCTCGTGATGGAAGTAGATGTTTTACTGAGGATGTCAGACTTTATTCTCAAATGGCTGGGAAAGATCATTTGAATTTACAGAAGATATGCCCTCATTTTAGCTTCTGGAGCACCGTCCATAACTTCTATGAGAAAATCATGAGAAAACAGTTTTCTTCCAAACATGATTCATGAAATCCCAGCAGAAGGTTAGCATTTTACACAGGGTAAAATCATATTAGAGCACACCACAATTCCTAAAATTAGTATGGTAGACCAAAAAATGATTTATATTGTAACTAAAATCTGTTATCTCCCTTTATGCTTGCTCCTTTTTGTGACCCTCAAAACTTGCCATTCACTACAATGCATTTCAATAGGGACCATGTCCCAGGGTCCTATAACGGCTGCCACAGCGTGTTTTCCATGTTGTGGCCAGCCAATAAAGGGGGGCCCCATTGAGATCCCCCCACATGCCCTTTGGGGTCTGGGGGTGCTCACTCTGTCCCTTGCATATTTTTTTAACTCATTTACAGGACACATGGACCAAGTCCCTGAGTCTTGTAGTGGCTGCCAAAACATTTTGTTCAGGTTGAAACCAATCAATCAGGATTGAGCAGTCCCCTTTAAATTTACCAATCAAAGTGTATCTGGACACCAAATGTCCAGATACACAATTATTTTTTACTCTTAATTTCTCAAAAACTTACTGAATGGATTTACACCAAATCACAAAAAGCACAATCTAAGGACCAAGATCTAGTTTCCTGTCAAATTTAGTGTAATTCATTCAGCAGTTTTTGCTGTAACCCATCTATGGAAAATGCATAGGGATTTCATGTTTTGGGACCCCCTTTTTTCTCAGTCACCGCTTGACGGATCACCCCAAAACTTTCCATGCACAAATTAGTCAACAGGTACCACCTTTCTGGAAGGTTTCATAGAGATTCGTCAAACGGTGCCAAAGTTAATAGCAACACAAAACAGCTGACCCAACTATAACTACCCAGTAGCGACAACCACAAGTGGCCGTATTATGGTGTAGGCGCATTTTCATTGTTTGCGCCGGGAGCACCTTTAAAATGGTGCGCCCGGCGCAAACAAAGAAAATGCACCCAATTACCATAGATGTACTGCCCTCAGGGCAGCCGCGAATAAGCGGGCCCTGGGGTCACGCATTCATGTTAAATACGGAGAGGCTGCTTTAAAGCCGCTCCATGTTTTACAGTGCAGGCGGGTTGCCGCCTGCACATTTTTTAAAGGGGTTTAGAGATACCCTTGCATTGACTGCACCTGCCTGCAAGGGGATGTCTGTGGGTCCATATGACCCCCTTTACCCCTGCAGAGGGCTGCTCTCAGGAGGAGCACTGGCAGTGCACCACCTTTTAAATGGCGCATTGTCAGTTCACCTTCCGAGTGCTTCTTTGCCTCTGCGCCCACGTCGGTAATATGGCGCGGGCACAGAGGCAAAGGGATTCCCTCATTTGCACTGGGCACACCACCATGCAAATGAGGGAAGGCCCCCTTGAAGACAGCGCTGGTGCTTTATGTGCACCAGCGCTATTGGTATTCCAGAGGGGGCCGCACAAGTGTCTACGGCCCCTTCTGTAATACCAAAGTTTTTAATTTATTTTTTTATTCCAGTTCCAATTCATTTGATAAAGATTGGATCCCACCACCAAGGTACGACGCATTAGTCATTTTCTTTTCGTGCTTTATTTCATTCCGCTGTAACGTGTTTCGGCATTGCTGCCTTGGTCACACACAGAGCGTTATCTAATCATTGTTTTTAAAAACCCCGGAGCCTCCGGTCACATGGTTTACAATTTCAATTACCACTGAAAACAGACTTTCACTCGATATCTCACTGGGTGATTTTACATTTCATCAAATATCCCGATGTTGAAATTATTTTACATAATTAGATTCATTTTGTTTATATCACAAATAAATTCCAAATCTTAATTCTGAAGACATGATTAACTCGTAAAGTCTTTAAGTTTCAGCTCCTATCAATTCTAATGAGGACTTAGATCATTCAACAGTATAAAGTGCAAGGGCATGATGGAAGTTACATTCATTTAGTAAAAACCCCCTCTCTCAATGCATTTACTAATTTCAATACATTTCTTGACTAAGTTTAAACACAAATTGCTTTTTGACCAGATGACCTACAACGTGCAAGTGCATATATTTCTCACTGTAACTCATCATCATGAAGTTAATATCAGCCAAGTGGTTTTTTGTACAAATTCTGCAAGTGCATGTGCAACTATCACAGTTAAGTACATGATTAGATTCTAAAATGATTTGTCATGTTGCTCATAATTCCTTTTGTAAATGGAGCTACTTTGTTTCACCCAATTTTTTGTTTGTTTATCAGGCGTTGTTGCAATTCAATTTTTATATACTTTGCCACTTCATTGGCTTAATATGATTCAAGAAATTATCAACGCCACACTTCAATTCTATACATATCTCCTCATCAGCATTTCTTACTCATAAACCAAAGTTCCTTTATCAAGTTAAAACTCATCTAAAAAACGGGGAGCATATCCCAAGGATATCTAGATTCCTAAATGCACAAAGAGGTCCTCGTCTGAATTGAGACCAAAGGGGATCTTGGTATTGAACAGTAGGATGTATTTTGATTCTAGCTGTCGTAATCTTTGTTCCCGGTTCCCACCTTCTCTACTTTTCGTCACCTGGTCAATTGCTAAGTACACGAGGTCTTGCACATTACCCCCATGTACTTCATTCCCATGTCTTGCTACCGGGTAGCTTTTGTCATTATTTTTAACTGTTCTCATATGTTGCAGTATTCACACATGTACCATGTGAATTGTACTGCCCACATAGATCTTGGGGCATGTGCATTGCAACATGTAGACAACATATTCACTTCTGCAATTTAGGTAAGTTCTTATATTCCATGGGTTTTTTAATAGGGGAGATGTCATCTGTTTCATGTTTCGCCCTATTTTGCATGCCTTACATTTTACACACTTATAAAAGCCCGTGCTCGCCCTCAACCACCCTTCTGCACCCCTTTTTTCATGGCTGCTATTGACAAGAGCCTGTCTCAGCAACCTCGCCCTTCTGAAAGTGATTAGCAGTTTACCAGAGACCAGGTCTCTCAATATGGGGTCCCTCTTCACCAAATGCCAATGCCTACTCAGACAGTCTCTCACCCTGCTGTGGTAGGCATTGTAGGTGGTCATCATACGTGTCTCATTTTTATTCCTTTTCACTTCTCTGTCCTTTTCACTGGGATGCAATAATGTTGTTCTATCAATTGTATTCACTTTAGTCAGTGCCTGGTTGAGTACCTGTGGGTTGTATCCTCTCTGCGTGAATCTAGTTGTGAGGTCTTTTTGTGCATTCTTCAGGGTTGATGCTTCACTGCAATTCCTTTTTATCCTGAGGTGTTCTGCATACGCAATGCTATTTTTAAGTTTCTGTGGGTGGGAACTCCTAGCATGTAAAATGGAGTTTCCGGCCGTAGGCTTCCTGTAAGTACGTGTGTGAAGTGAATTGCCCTTAACATAGACCTCAAAATCTAAAAAGCATACCTGCGTTTCACTGATGGTATCGGTAAATGCCAGGTTCAGAGAGTTACTATTTAGTCGCCGTACAAACTGCTCTGCTGTTTCCCTGGTTCCATCCCACACTAGAAAAAGATCATTTATGAACCTGGTCCATATGATTATATTGGTCTTCCTTTCCTCAGCATATTGTACCCTGAGCACCTGTTCCTCCTACCAGCCCATATGCAAATTCGCATAGCTGGGGGCGAAGCAGGTGCCCATGGCAGTCCCTATCATCTGTCTATATGTATCAGTGCCATACATAAAGAAGATGTTTTCAAGACATAATCTGCCCATTTCTACTAACATAGCAGAATGCTGATATAGTGTTATAGATCTCTTGTTTAAATAGTACCTCATTGCTCTTAATCCATATTCGTGATGTATGCTTGTATATAAGGATGACACATCCAGTGTGATTAAAAGGAATGTGTCCTTCCATTCAATGTTCTCTATCCTTCTAAGTAAGTCCTTTGTGTCTTGGATATAGGCTGGGAATTCCCTCACATACTCTTGTAAAAAGAAATCCAGGAATCTAGATATTGGTTCAAACAAACTTCCTATGGCAGAGATTATAGGTCTACCAGGGGGGGACCTCTGCATTTTTGTGTATTTTTGGGATGAGGTATAGTATGGGCGTCACTGGATAATCAACCTTGAGAAACTGGTATTCTTCTTGTGATATCATACCCAACTCTCTCCACCTGGCTAAGTCTTTATGCAATTTATTTTTCGTTTCCACCAAATTACTGTTGAGTACCTTCTGATAGCATCTATTGTCCCTTAGCTGAAGCATGGCGTCCTCATTATACATTTCAAGTGGCCACAGCACCACGTTGCCCCCCTTATCGGACTGATGCACTACTATGGGGCCGATTCCGATTCGGGCAGGAAATCTCTCCGACCGAGCCGGAACCGGAGAGATTTCCAACCGAATCGGACCCTAGCAGTCCGACCGAACGAGTACGATGCGTTCGCATGCTATCGGACTCGATTCGGTCGGACTCCCATTGAAGTCAATGGGAGCCGGTTGTACAACGCGTATGCGGGCTCCCATTGACTCAATGGGTGCGAGGCGAACAAGGGCGCCCCCTATAGCGGGTACGCGTCGAGCGGGTCGCGCCGTACACGCACAGGTAGGGGGGACCCATGGGTCCCCCTGTGTGCGACTCGCGCGACTAGTCGTACAGGGGGTCCGACACGGACCCCCAAAGTGCGGCTCCGACTGCTCTCTCGAGCCGGACGGCGCGAGTCGGTCGGACTGCTTGCGGCGCGCATCGTACTTACCCGGCCGGGGAACGTCTCCATTGCGCGGTGCGAGTCGTGTCCGTGCGAGTCGGTCGGAGCGGTTGGGTCCCGCGAACGAGTCGGTCGGCGATTTCGCGTACGTTCGCATCGTACTCGCTCGCCCGGACGCACGTCCGACTCGGTCGGAAACAGGGTGTCCGAATCGGATCCGGTAAAGCCGAATCCGATTCGGAGCCCTACCGGCCGAGATCGGAATCGACCCCAATGTCTTTGCGTTTTTTAATTTTTTGCACAATCATTGCATAATTTCTATCATTTCGGCTGTTCCCTCGCAAAAATTCGTCACTGGATTCAATTGATAATAATTTCAAATCCTTTACCACTAAGTCCTTAAACACATCTATTGAGTCTTTAGATGTAATGGGACAAAGATGGATTTCGGCTTGAATGGGGTTTTAGTGCTATTGTAGATGTCTAGCCCCATCATCTCAGCAGTTTCTCTTGCAGACTCAGGTCGGCCCATTCCTTCACATTCCCTCTCTAGCTGGTGCAGTTCATGAAGAAGGTTCAGATCCTCCGCTTCAAGGGACGTAGCTTCTTTCAAGTCGGTTCTTTTACTGTTGGATTCTCTGCTTGTGTGTGGAAAAACTTCCTCAATTTTAAATTTCTCCCAAATTTATAAAAATCTATACGAGTCTGGGCATAATTGAAATTTGTTCTTGTACAAAAGGACAGTCCTAGTGAAAGTGTGTTCTTTTCATCATCTGTAAGGTGTAGATTGGACAAATTGATCACTGTTGCTGGATCATTCACTACTTCCGTTGGTACGTATCCTTGGTTTTGGCACCTGAGTGCAGCTCCATGCCCTCCCCTTCGTTTCTTGCGTTTTCTTGTCACTTTTTCCTTTCCATTGGGGCTTCTGCTGTATATTGAGAGTCCTGTCCAAGCGTAAAAAACGCAATTCCTCGATAACTGAGGGGGGTCGTGGGGTTCCATGTTCTTACTTGTACTCCCAGTACCACTCTCTGGTTCTGCGTCAGCTTCTGAACTCACATTGGAGCTGGCTTCCGAGCTATATTCCATAGTAGAATGTTGTTCACGTGTTCTTTTATCCTGTACTATGCTGCCTGATAGTCTTTGGAGGCGTAAGTTGTCAAACCGATGGGCGAAAGTATATATCTGGCCTCTCTCATAGTCCAGTCTGTCTTTAATGAATTTCATAGCCTTCCTATCTCTGATGGTCTGTCATGTTTTATTAGTTTACCATCAAGCTCCTTTTCAAATTTTGTGAGATCTTCCGATTTTCCTAATCTGGCTATTTCCTTTTCCACAATTATATTTTCATCCAGAATCTTCTCTCTGTCCCGTTTGGCATATTTTACCAAAATCCTCATCATGTTGTGCGATGATTCTGCACTGTTTACTGCCCACTCCTGGAGCATTTCAGGGTCGGGGTTTTCAAAGGTCGGGGCAATCAGTACACTCAAGCACCTTGGTACTCTTCCCACTGCCAGATATTTTTCTAAAGATTTTACTTCCCACCATTTTGATACTTCGGTTCGCTTCAGTTTTTCCAATTTGCGCATATATATATATATTTATATATATATATATATATATATATATATATATATATATATACACACACACATGTGGAGTTAAGAATGGCAAATCTATACTTACGTATATATACCTACCTTCTAAATATTTTGGAAGCAGATATTCTGGCAGTAATATTTGAGGAGCGTGATATTTTTTATATTTGGTATTCTGACACACAACCTGTATGGCTTTTTGAACATTTTTATCTATTCATGAATGGGATGACTTTAACCATTTGTCACTGAACCCCTATGCTCTTTTTACTGTGTTTGGAATACAACAAGCCAAAATACCGCCCTTGATAAATCCCTGGGGCCTGCATCAACAGAATAGACATGACATCAGCCAATAATTTCAGGAAACTTAGAGTAATTTTCCATGACAACTTGCAAGGTCTATCCCTTAGAACGGAGCTAAAGAAATCAATTGTGACATCTCCTACAACCAAGGAATTAGATTGGTTGTGGGAGACTTTGAGTCACACCTTGATTGACACAGAGCCAGTAATGGAAGCTGCAATCTTAAACCTGCCTGGGAGGGTTGGGGTGGATTAAAATCAGAAAATGGACCTCTTTTTCAAAGAAAACACTTTAACAGTGCCACTAGAAATATGCAATTCTGTGGCAGCGGCATTTCCACATAATTATGGATTAGCCGCATTTGCCACGTAATTCAACACCTGCTACATAATCTGCAAATTTTAACAAAACAATTGTTCCTAGATCAAAAGTTTCTAAAAAGGTAGCGATGCATGTTGCTGCGCAGTGGAAAGCTCTTTGCAAATATTGACTTGCCACTTTTATTTTGCTTATTGTTGTGTTTGGGTGTTCTGGAGCTAATGAGATGAAACCTTTGCCCAGACAGTGCTACAATTTGTACAGATGACAAAATAATGAAGTTATAGTATCAAAAAATGTGCCACGTTATGCTGCATAGTTTGCAATTTGATGCTGAAATATATAGTCAACCATGTCACATAATTTGGTCCTCCCCTGCCGCATAATTCCAGTGGCACTGCACTTTAAAGACTTTGCTCATTACATGAATTTTCATGATTGCAGTATCTCTCCCCTAAGGCCTCAGGTAAATGGTATTGTGGAACCTTTGTGGTCACACTGAAAAAAGGCATGTAGGTTGCAAAGCTAACAAAAGATCTAGTATCTCTGGTACTCTGTCAGACACAGAGGGACAATTGTGATGCCTCGCACAGCACCACTGGAAAGTCTTCTGAGTTGCTATTTTGGAGGAAGACATGTACTCACATCCCTCAGGCATCTTCTGCAACTCCACACAATCTAGAAGCGTTGGCCAAGAGATCGAAGGAAGGAGATGAAGGGATAATTAGTCAAGCAGAGAAAAGCTATCCATTACGTTTGTGCCAAGGGGACATAGTAATAGGAAAAGTGAAAAGGCTTACACAGGAATGGCTCACAATTTGACCCTCACCCTTAAATTTACAAAAAGGTCAAGCAGCACCGCACAGCTGCATGATAGGGAGAAGACAGAAAAGCACCATATCTGATAAGATATTGAGCTGTTTTCCTTTCTCCCTACGCTGACGTGTGCCAGGGCACCCACCCTGGCACCATAGTGCAAGAGATTGAGCATACAGTAAGGAATCATTTTTTTGATGAAAAGGAACCCTTCCAGTACAAAAACTATATTTTAATACTTTTCCTTCTTTGTATGTTTGCTGTACAATGCAGCATGCATGCAAAGTAGAAAAAACAAGGAGAAATAAAAAACAATTCTCCTCGTTATGCCTTCCTCAAGGAAGTGCAACATTTTGGAGAAAATCCCTGTCTACAAATGTTTGTAGATAGGCATTTGTGTCAAAGTTCATGAGTGGCTGCATGAGAACACACATTTACCACCCATCGAACACCCTATTGACGCAAAAAATAACGCAAAGCAGCACATAGCGCAACTTTGCATTACTTTGGAAAACTGTCCGACGCGGATCCTGATTTGCGTTGGATAGTAAATCCCAACATAACAGTTTGCATCAGATTGCGTTACAAAAGTAGCACAAACCCAGCACAAAATGCAAGTAAATCTGGGCCCTTGTGCTTTGCCTTCAGCCTGCCAGGACACTGACTCAGAACAGAAGACATGCTGGCAGGGAACCTCCCCTCTGAGAGCTCCACCCTGGACCTCATAGCAGCAGTGCAGCTAGCCCACCTCATTGATACTATGTTAAAAAGTTCAAGTTGGAGTGGTTTAAACTGCAATATGGTATTATGGATCAGATTACGAATAAAAATGCTACTGCTCCTCAAGCACTGACTCAATAGTACTCGTTTTATTGACTTCAGAAGCATGAAGTGCTAGGTCTGCTTTGCCGCGGGGGTTTGAGCATGTCACATGTAGGCTCCTGCAAAAACAATTGATGGACAGAAAGCAGAACAATGTCATACATTCACCCCAGTACAGAGATCTGGGCCTAAATCCATCGTTTTTTTTGCTCCCCATGCCATTCCAGTTTGAACCCAGCCATAAGCAAATCAGTCTTGACCCTGCGCCTAATGGGAACAGTCCAGCCCGAACTGCCAGGCCAGGTCCTCCCTGGACTGGAAACAAGCATCCTAGGACCGGTTTCAGGGTTTCACCCCTCATCAGCCAGGATAGCTTGATTCCAGTGGCATGGAGAGCACGGGACCAACGTCTGGGCATACCCGTCCCACTCGGGGTGACAAATGCAAAAACAACAATTGATGGACAGAATGTAGGCTCCTGTTCTGAGGTTTATTTAGCAGAGATTTCCTTTCCCTGAGATCTCGAAAATGGAGGATATTCGAGCCCAGTTTTAATTTGCAGCTTAGTCAATCAGCGTCACCGACCCCCCCACCCCCCCTCCCCAGTGCCTAGAGACCCTTAAAGGTGAGTAGCCCCACTCTACAAGCCCCCTGATTGATTTATATTTTTTTACTTTTTCGAATTTTGGTCATAGCAACATCACCGAAACAATGTTGGGTCTTGTTGCATCATTGAAAAATACTAATAATTATGTCCAGTTTCAGTTTATTAATTGGACAGATTAACCTTTCCCCGCCCCGTCGGAAGAATGAAACCATTTTTTCTCATATGAAGGAAAGACAGGCTGGAATACAAAGCTAGGCGGAGGGGGTGCTTACACTTGCTGATATTACAGTACGGCAATAGCAGCCAATTTAATATAGTGGATAGTTTTGCATCTGTCATTTAAGCCCTTCCACGGTGTTTCCGCCAGTTGGCAAAGACGACTATAAAATCTGGAATATGAAGTAGGAAAGAATCTGTTTCACAGAGCCTCATTATAGAACTGACATTTTACAGGGGCTTCAACAGTCTCACGAGCCGCACAAGGGAGAACGGTGATAATGAGAAGGAAAACAAGCATTGACGAAGCCAATAGGTCCGGCGTTGATGTGCCTATGCATTGCAACTGCATTTTGCATGCCTGTTATTCCATGAATTACCACATTAAAGCCAGACCTCTTGACTTTGCCATTGCTTGCTTTGCTTTAGGCAAATGGACTGTGTGCCCTTGTGTATTTTTGTGCGTTAGTAAATATATGTGTACACGTGTGTGACTCGCATGTGATTCCTTACTAAATAAAACATTTTTAAAAAACTGCTGCAGAACAAAAAAGGATTGCTTTCTGTGCACAATGCATGCAATAATAGAATGTGTCATGATTCAATATACTTTTGGCATGTAAAATAGTCGCTCAGCATTTCAATGCAAGCAGTATATAGGGGCACACATATGCAACAAAAGCTAATATCATGAGGCGAGGGAAATACTGCTCTGGGTGGAGCTGAAGCTCACTTTGTATATGTTAAAGAATTGTTAACAAAAGATCTACCTAAGCTGCACTATCAAGCCAGACCTAAAAACATCAAAAAACATGGCCTCTCACTTGTGAGCTTCATCGGAGCTCCGTGTGAGGGCTTCAAGGAATCATGGCTGCATTGGAAGGCAGAATCAGCTCTGGCAAAGATGTTCTTACCAGCCCCACACTACAGGGAGCCACAACTGGATTTGTGCCATGTGGGGTTTCATGGTTTCCTTATGGCAGCCCATTGGGTTAAGAAAGCAACACCCCTAGCCTCGAGCCCACTGGGCACATGCCAGGCTGGCAGAATGGCTAGCTCAGCCCTGCCAGGAATACACGAGGGAAACTGCATCTACTTTGTAAACTGTGTGAATGAGCTGACTTGAAGATATCAATACAGTGCTTTACAGCAGTATCTATGTTATTGTATTGCACTTCCTTGCAGATATACCTGTAACTGAAGCAAAGTTAGTTCGCTCGCTTAAGCGAATGGCAGGTCATCAGCTTGTCCAGGTGAATTTTTTCCCACAAGCTGGAAGTTATAAAGGAGACTTAGAATAAATGTTAGATAAGGAACTAAGGACCCCAGCAGGAGCAAGTTTTCAATAGCTCATCTTTATATCAGCTGTAATCAAGTCACAAAAGACAGCACACATGAATCGCATCACAGAAGTTGATGGGTCTTGACTGCTTGCCACAACCGAGTAGGTTTAGAATTAGGAGGCAAGCTGGAGGTGCTGGGGTACGTTAGCAGAATTAGTGGTCTGAGTGGGAGGAGTAGAGTGTGGGGTAGCAGGGAAGAGGCAAAGGCGCAGGCATTAGGGACTGAGGGGATGTTGTCAGCATAGTTAATGGCCAGAGCAGGAGGAGTGGAGTGTGAGAGAGCAGGGAAGGGGTGGAGGCAGCACACAAGAGTAGAACTTCCCTACCACACAGTGACGTAGGGCTGGCATGGGCGGCCACAGGTGTGCAGCCCACACTGGCGGGTCACACATAAAGGCAGGAGTGTGGGAGTTCAGGAGAAGGCAGGATGAGATATGGTAGTGCTGTGCAATAGCTGGTGTGGGAGGATACGTAGTGCCGCGGTGTGGGTCACAGTGCGGTACCAGCAGTTAAGGGCAGAGGGTGCTACAAAGCATATGTGTTGTGCATAGAACCAGCAAGGTGCTGGTTCATGCCCAGCAGGTTGAACCAAGTGATGACACTGGGGAATAAAGGGGTGGGAATGTGTAAGTAGGAGGAAGGGGAGGGAGAAGCAATGGGGCAAGAGGGAGTATTTGAGCAGTTAAGACCCTAAGCACAGCAGGAAAAGGGGGTGGAGGAGTGAGGGGGTGGGCATGACATTGTATTTCAGTTAGAATGTGATGGAACAAAAGAATGAAGGCTTTAGGTAGGAAGGTATGGAGGGGAAATAAAGACAGGATAGATATATATGTCAGGTAGATTGTTTTGTATTTATATGGAGCCACAAAGATCAGAGAGATTTTTAGGAAATGAGCCTAGAGCAGTAGGAGGGGTCTTAATGCATAGACCAGCTTGGTTTGAGTGCTAAGGCGGCGAGAAGGCAGTCAATGTTAGCGAGGGGCAGTTAAATGTACCTGCCACTGTTACAGTCAAAGACGGCTCAAAGGCAACAGTCTGAAAAGAGGAATTGATCTTGTGCAGCCCTCCTGACACTGATGTGGCATAACAGCCAGAGCTCCCGACTTTCGAACTGGGGAACCAAGTTCGAGCCTTGGCTCCAGCTCAACATCCTGTTATTCTGGGCAAATCACTTAATTCTCCCATGCCTAAAAAATGAATGTGACCTTGTGTAATGTAACTGGTGCTTGTGTAAAGCCCTCTAATTCGTTCGGCTTGAGTTTGCGCTATGTAAAAAAAAAAAATCCAAAAAACAATTGCTAGCAGGAAGAAGATAACATGATTTATCTGATGGAAGTGTGGGAGATGATGAGGTAATAGGGTCCAGTAGGAAGGAGTCAATTTAGAAGGATGCTTGAGACACTTGATCTTCTGGAGAAACTAGACAATGAAGAAGGAAACAGGCAGGTATTTCAGGAAGAGTAGATTTCTGAGATAGTGCAGGGGATGAAACTCAGAGATGTTTTAAGGCATAGGCAAAGTGGGCAATTGCCCAGGGCCCCCACCTTTAAGCCCCCTGGGAAAGTTAACTTTCTATATATTAAGACTCTGCCTATTTTATTTCTAAATCTAAACCTCTCTCCCTCTCTGACCACATGTACCTCTGACTCCCTCTCTCTACCCAGTGTCATTTAAAATGTTTTTGGGGTCTCCGGCAAGGCATATTGTAACAGCTTTATGTGACCCTGTTAAAGTTTATCATATAATTAAATATTGTTTGGAATCATGTCGGCATGAATTAGAAGGAAATGGGTAATAAAATTCAAATTTGTTCTGTACAAGGGGCCCCCAGTAAATGTCCTGCCTAGGGCCCCTAAGATCCTTAACATGACACTGCTGAAACTATGTGATTCCGCTGTCGGGATTGCGATGTTGGTTTGCCACAGCCATTCCGTGCCGGCCTTTCCGACACAGAAAGGCTTTCGGAAAACGACTTTGGGGGCCCCTAGCAGGGCACCCTTGCCTCCGCGGCCTACAGTAGGTGGCCGAGGGGGTACCTAGGGTGGCCCCCTGTAAATCAATGCACTGTGTGGCAGGCACCATGGGGTGCCTGCCACAGGATGCAGGGCTTTGCACACACACCCATTTCTTCATGAAAGCCTGTATTACGTCCGGTTTAAGGCCGTAATACAAGCTTCCATTGAGAAATGTGAGTATCCGACCGAACAGTGTTCGGTCGCATCGTAATCAGGCGGTCGGAACTGCCGACCGGAGATCGGTCGGTCCCGAGTCCGATCGGTGCCAGTCGGAGGCAGCTTTAACGTCCATCGTAATAAGCCCCTAAATCTGTTATGAAGCACTGGAGTTTTATTGACATTGATATTGATTTGAAAAATTGTTTCTGTGAGCAATTTATTTATGCATACCAGATCGAAACAGTCCCTTGTTTGAATTGTTTGACTGAAACAACAACACAGAGACATTTAAATACTTCATTATTTGCATAATCAACTTTCTATGTGAAGTTTATTACTTAGAAAACCAGCTATAAAGGCAAATATGAGTTAACCGGGGGTAAAGTAGACAAAGCCAAGCATACTTGACTTGGATTCTCAGGTAGGGAATGTGCAATATCAGATACTACTGCAATCGCTTCTTCTCAGGCCCTCACCATTCAACTGGACCAACCCATCCCAAGACCCAGAGAGGACTTGGGGTCGGCAGCCTCCCTACCCCCATCTCAGATAGTGTGGTAGATACCAGATTCCTGTTACATCTTCCTTCACATTCTACACCTCTGGTTTCTATCTTAACTTGAGTCCCTCCATTGAGACCAGGCATGATAGAATCAACCCTTCAATTAACACATATAGTGATTCACTGGTGTAACAGACAGTTATGGGGAGGACATCACCTAAAAGCCCACATCAACGTGGTTAGAAGTGCTGAGTGGGTGTGTGAGTGGGTGTAGAGACTAAATATCGAATTTTTAATATCGAAAGGACAAAATATTGAGTCCAAAATATCGAGAGGACAGAATATAGAAAAGACATAATATAGTTGGAAAAAATATCGACATATAGGTAAGTAATATCGAATGTCATTATATCGAATTTTATTATATCGATTTTTGTTTTAATTGTTTTATATGTTACTATATGTGTTAAAAATATATAATATTTTTTTAATGTATGTTACAATTTTTTTAAGGTAATGCATATATTAGTTCTGTAGCGGGTTGTGGGTTTATAGGGGAATAGGGTGGGAAGTAATTTAATTTACATTATAAAAATTAATAATTAATTAATTAATAATTTAGTGTTTAATAATTACTATTGTTTAATAATTTTTGCGTATATTAGTTCCGTAGCGGGTTGTGGGTTTAAGGGGAATAGGGTGGGAAGTAATTTAATTTACATTATAAAAATTAATAATTTATTAATTAATAATTTAGGGGCCGATTCCGATTCGGGCCGGAAATCTCTCCGACCGAGCCGGACCCGGAGAGATTTCCGACCTTATCGGACCCGTGCAGCCCGACCGAACGAGTACGATGCGTCCGTATGCTATCGTACTCGAGTCGGTCAGACTCCCATTGAAGTCAATGGGAGCCTGGGCACGATTGCACTTTTGAAATCTAGGACTTCTTCACACTTGAAGCCACCTGTGAAGCAAGATGGCGGCCGCTTAGGAGGCCGGTAGCAGCGCGGACCGAAGGGCTGCAAGTGCAGTGTGAAGGATCTGCGGCACACAATGGAAAGTAGACGCATTTAGCGTGGATTAACAAAACTGATGTACCCCAGGCTTTGCTCTCGATCCTGTCACTGCTGTATGTGGGCGGATCGATTAAGGCTCGACCTGTTGGTTTTAAGGTTGGTAAGGCAGTACTTACCGCGAGCGGACTGGTGTTGGCGGACCTGGCCTCTCAACGCGATGGGTCCTAAGAATCCAGGCCCGGGAGCTGTCCCCAAAGCGGGAGGAACTGGAGGAGTTCGGCAGACACGGGGTGATCCCGCAGGGGAGGCAGAGAAGCTGGTTCCCGCAGAGCCGGCTTCCGCGCGCGGACGCCGGACCCAGACGCAGCCGCAGTTCCAGCAGGCTGAGGTGTTGTCAGAGAAGCGAGGGAGAGGCGGGGTTATGGGTAAACAGCGTCCCGCTGGCCCCACAGTGATAGACTTGCTTCAGAGGTCTCGAGAGCTCCCGTCGGGTGGCGGAGGAGCCAGTAGACTGCCAGCAGACAGGCAAGCCTCTGAAATGAACACGAAGGCGAAGACAGGAACGGACTCTCCCCAACAGCAGACGGCAGCTGAAGTGTCTGCAGCAGCTGAGGTGTCGGTAGGGGCTTCGCTGAGTGAGACGGTTGAAGGTAGGCTCATGGATTCAGATGTTATTCAGCAGAACCTTCAAGTAGACTGTGCTCAAATGGGACGGGATGTAGAAGGGCCCCCAGACATCGATGAGCTTTCAAACAGTGGGGGTGTGAATCTGATTGAAGGTCAGGTTCAAGTGGCAGCCCAAGCTGTATTAAGGAATAAAGAATCCACTCAGGCAGAAACCGCCGCAGAAAAGTCAGGAAGCAAAAATAAAAGCAAAAGTAACCAACCGGTGGTACTAACATCAGCCAATCAGCAACAAGGCGAAGAGGAGAGGGAAAAAATTAACAAAGCAGACCCTGATAAAGAGCCCAGCGATTGTTTCTTCTCAGTTTCTGAAGGGGCAGGATGGTCAGAGGATGGTCTTGACTCCTCCTCTGATCTTAGTAGTATTGAAACCGATCTGGAAGGCAGCGAAGGAGCTCAAGCTCGCACAGCCCGGAAACGAAGACGGAAATCCAATACACAAAGACTGGGAGGCAAAGACCTAAACTGGGACTATACTCTGTCCACTCAACTGGCAGGCTCCCCTTAGGTGAGATCAACACAGTAGTTAATCAAGATTCCCCATCATTAGATGCTATATACCAGGCAATATTGATGCACAGAGAGGAGACACGTCAGGACAGCCGGAAAGCGCAGTCCGCTATGCGAAAGATGCAAGGGGTCGTCAGGAAACTTGCCAAATCATGTAATATCATTGGGGATCGTATGTCTGAACTGGAGGCCAGAGTGGTTACGGCAGAGTCAGATCTTACAGGCGCTCAAGCAAAGACGGAAGAACATGACGCCCAGTTGAAGGACATTCAATGGAAGCTGGAGGACCACGAGAATAGGCAGAGGAGGAATAATCTTCGCGTATTGGGGGTCCCGGAAGGAAGCGAGGGATCGGACACTAGGGCTTACATAATCGAGACATTTAAATATGCATTTCCGGAACTTACTGATTGGAACTGGTCGCATGAAGTTCAGCGGGCTCACCGCACCCCTTTTAAGCCAAGGTATCCACTGAAAGAAGATTCAAGGCCCCGTGCGATTCTAGTCTATTTTGGAAACTTTCTGCTTCGCCAGGCAATTGCAGAAAAAGCCAGGCCCGAGTCAAAAAGATCAAGTGGGGGGGTGTCCTTTTTTGTGCGCCCCGACTTTTGTCATGCTACATTGGAGAGGAGGTGGAGATTGAGGCAAATGATCAAGCCTTTCCAGGATAAAAATATCCAAGCATATTTAATTAATCCAGCACAACTGAAAATTTACTGGGAAGGTCAGACGCTCTTTTTTTCTTCGGATATCAAGGCGAAAGAATTCCTGGATAACTTGGATAGACCAAAATCATCAGGTTCATGACTAAGCTTCTGAAGTTAGTTCAGATGGATGTAATATACGGATGAAATAATGAACTGTAGTTGATAATGTTGTATGAAATATAAATGGGGCGGTGGATGGGGGAACAACACGCTAAATTAGGCACACAATAGAATTATTAGCCACAGGCCTATTATGTAAATATATGTGTATGTATATTATTATATGTATATATATATATTAATTATTTAGCTGTTTATCTTTATTTAATTTTTTTGCAGCCTCAGTCGGTCGCGCTGCAATCATCACAAGCACAGACATCGGTCTGAGCGCTTCACCAGGTTGGTGGTGGGGGAGGGGTGAAGGGGACGAAGGGAGGGGAGGGGTTGGATTCTAGCAGGGGGGTGGGGTCCGAGGGGAGTTGGGGGTGTTGGGAAGAGGGGGTAAAAGCAAGATAAACTTTATATACCCAGAGTTGAACATAAGGTTCACGGAAAAAGAAAATGTTGTAAAAAGAGTAAGGTAATCAAGACTAGGCAGGCAGATATGGATGGTGCAAGGAACCAAGGAAAAGATGGGTAGGTTAAATATTTGTACGATAAATGTCGCGGGATTGAAAGATCGGAATAAAAGAATAATGTTGGCCGAGTTTGCTAGAACGAATAATATAGATGTTTTATGTATACAAGAAACCCATGTTCCCTGGGAAAAAAGGACTTTGATGTATATGAGAGGTTATAGCATGGTGGCCTGTACATCTCAGACCTCAAGCATTAGGGGGTAGCAATATTTGTAAAGACTACCATAGGGGGAGCTAAACGGAAGTCAGCCGATATATTGGGGCGCTGGGCAATGGCTGAGCTAGAGGCGGGGGTTACCATCTGTGCAATCTATGGCTCAAATCAAGACGACCCCGAGATTCTAGAGTACCTCGAGATAGAATTAGCTACCTGGTCAGGTCCTTTAATCATTTGTGGTGATTTTAATATTTTTGTTAATCTAGGTAGTAGAACAAAATATTTGGGGCGGAAGCCCAGGGTGTATAGAGCTTTATCTTCCCTGGTTGACAGTCATGGCTTGATAGACGTATGGGGGAATAAAAGAGGTAACGATCCGGGATTTACCTATTATTCTTTTCCCCATAAGAAACACACGAGGCTTGATTATTTTTTTGTATCTGAGTTACTCATTAACAAGGTTGGGGTTAGAAAGATTCCGAAAGTTATTTCGGATCATAATCCGTTAGTCCTTGATATTGAGGTAGAGACTCTCAACAAGAATTATAATAAATGGACCTTTGATAAGAAACTCCTGGTTAGCCAGCTTTATATAGAATATATCAGGATTTAGGCTCAAGAATTTTTTGATATTAATAGATATAGCGCCCGCCGCAATATGGTATGGGATACCTTTAAAGCTGCCCTAAGGGGGGAGACTATTAGTTTTGTTGCACGAAAAAAAAGGAGAATCGCCGAGAAAACGAACGATTGCTAGCAGAGCTTGCAAGGGTAGAGAAAGATCATATAGCCTTGGTAGCACAGGGACAAGAAGTTACAGGTACACAACTGCAAATGGTCTCCCTAAAAGCAGAAATAAATAGCTGGCTCACACAGAAATCGGCAGAAATATATCAGTCACAACACAGCAAATTTTATGAGACAGGTGAACAAGTAGGGAAACTGTTGGCACTGCGAACTAGGCAGGAGACTGTTAAAAATCGGATAGTAGCTATTAGGAAGGAGGCGCAGACCTATACGGAGACTAAGGATATTCTTGGGATATTTCAGGAGTATTATCAGTCTTAGTATAAAGAAGAGGGAGGGACAACCCAAGCAGGTATATCAAGCATTGTAGAATCTGAGGTAGGGCCTCTTCTGGACAGCCAGACTAAAGAGGAACTGGACAGTGATTTCACGCTGGAGGAGGTGTTAGCAGGGCTGCAGGAGCTACCATCAGGGAAGGCAGCCGGGCCTGACAGCATTCCGTTAGAGCTTTACAAGCAGATTCAGAAGGTGATAGCCCCCTTACTTCTAGACTTATTTTTAGGGATACAGCACAGTGGACAGGTACCGGAATCTTGGAGGGAGACCGATATCATTATTTTTCTCAAAAAAGGCAAACCACCAGATAATCCATCATCATACAGGCCCATATCCCTGATTAATTCAGACACCAAATTATATTCTAAGATATTGGCTAACAGGTTGGGGAGGATCATTGGCCGCCTGGTTTCGCCCTGGCAACACGGGTTCATTCCCGGTAGGGGAACGACCGATCATATTAGACGGGTGATAACATTATTCGATATCCAGGCCGCAACGGGGGGGCAGATGGCCATGATCCTCCTCGACACGGAAAAGGAGTTTGACCGGGTGGCATGGGGTTTTTTATGGAGGTTGTTAGAGCAAAAAGGTTTTGGAACAAGAATAGTTAGGGCAATAAGGGCAATGTATGTTAACCCCAGGGCTCGTCTTCGTATGATGGGGAGACTTCAGATAATATCGCTATATCAAGGGGGACAGGCAGGGTTGTCCCTGCTCCCCTTATTGTTTGCCCTATATATAAACCCCCTGATAGAAAAACTTATAAGGAGCCAGATAATCAAACCTGTAGTTTCCAGTGGTTTTGAAACCAAGATATTGGCATATGCAGACGATGTTGCCATTTTAACAACGGATCCTGCTAATGCGATTAAAGAAGCCACTGCTATCGCAAAGGAATTTGGGCAGCTATCAGGCTACTCCCTTAATGTAGACAAGACTCTCATTGTCTGTACAAATAATTTAGATTTTAATGACCGAAGGTGTGTACAGAATGCTACATATCTTGGGGTAAGTATTAGCTCGGCAATTAACACAATATTAAAAATCAATCTCGAGCCAATGATTAAGACTATTACTGCGGATCTGAGAAGAATAGATAGACTGCATTTGTCAATAATTGGAAGGGGAAATGTCCTTAAAATGACGATGCTGCCGAAAATTTTGTACCTCTTTCGCGCTATCCCATTTATGATAGATTTAGAAATCCTAAAAATGTTGGAAAGTATCTTTTTAAGGTTTATTTTGCAGTATGGGAAAGTTAGACGCTCTCTAAAATACATGTCACTTCCGCAATCTCAGGGTGGGCTAGCAATTCCTAATATCGGATTCTATCATTGGGCTTGTCTACTCCACCAGATGTCGATTCTATTCAGCTCCCCTCTGAGCCAAGATATGGAGGAGGATAAGATCCCGACTATATTTGAACTTATCATTGGGAAGGGTGCTAAAGGGGTGCTCATGCGTCAGACCAAACCAAGCTACTTTAAGAAGCTTCGATCAAAGGTTATGTATAGCGCCTGGGAAGTATGGAAAAAGGTGCAGAAGGTTATGACAATTCCCAAAATAAATTATTATACTTCACTGTGGCATGCACAAGATCTTCCACATTCCTTTAATGACGTGATGGGTAGGCAATGGGAGCAACTAGGTTTAACAAGGGTAGGCGACCTGTTTGAAGCAGGTCAGTTACGCACGTTCAATGCTTTACAGCAGGAGTATGGAATTTCGCCCAGGCAATATTTTAAATATGTTCAAATCCGTGAGTACTTTATTGGTCAAGGATCAACGATATCCCCGGGGGGAAAAATTCCATTAATAGAGCTAGGAGCTGGGAGCGGTAATAGGATTAGGAATATCTATGGCCTCTTGCTCAAAAGTATCCAGGATGATCTTGAGGCAATTGAATCAGGATGGGCAGGGAAATTACATGATCCGGATGTAGATGTGTATATGTCCCTGCTAATAGCAGGCAAAATTCTTCGCTCAACAAGCCTCAAGGCTCAGCACTATAAGACGTTATTTAACCTCTACTTCACCCCAGCTAAATTGTTTAGCTGGGGTATGAGGGAAGATGATAGATGCCCAAGGTGCGGTCAAGGGCCAGCAACGCTAGTTCATATGTTCTTTGACTGTGATAGATTGCTACTCGTTAAGAAGGAGGTGATTAGTTTTTGTGAGAAGCTGTTAGGAAGGAGCATTAACCTATCCTCTACATTGTTGTTAACGGGTTAT
Organism: Calotriton arnoldi; assembly: GCA_963921515.1. NCBI lineage: Eukaryota > Metazoa > Chordata > Amphibia > Caudata > Salamandridae > Calotriton > Calotriton arnoldi. Next base: position 971,867 of record CAWUFW010002413.1, on the reverse strand, counting down.
GATAGTAGTGCTGGCTTGAATACCGCAGAAAATTATTTCTTATTTATGTGTACAGCAGTCTTAAGATTATTAATAGCCGCAAGATGGAAAGACTCGGATCCCCCTACCTTTTCATTGTGGCTAGCGCGGCTTATGGGAGTCTACAATCAAGAGATTGCGCTCTACACCTGTAAGGGGAGGGGTGCAAGAAAACTTGGGCAGGCAATATGGTTACCATTAGATAGTTGGAGGAAGGGATTGAGATGACAAGAAATCAATAGCAGTAGTGGAATAGAGGTGTAAATTGAGGCTGGGGCATGATAATATGTGTATTCTGTATTTTCTGCACCTGAAGTTTGTAACATGCAATATTCATCCTAGTGTTCTTGACTTTCTGATTGATAAATTATTTCAGTGCAGGCCCAGGTTGTATCTGAACTAGGATTTTGCTGTATTTTTTTCTGTTGTTTATTGTTTATTATTATTTTTTTTTCTTTTTTCTATTTACCCTTTTTTTTTTTTTTTTTTCTTTGTATCAAATATTACTGTTAAGTGTATATATATGGATATGGTTATTATAATGTAATTATTTGTTTACTCTGAAATTTTATTTTTTCTCTATAATATATGAAATTCTGTGTAAACATTTGGGTATATATAAACAAAAAAAAAATAAAAAAAGAAGTCAATGGGAGCCGGTCGTACAACGCGTACGCGGGCTCCCATTGCCTCAATGGGTGCGAGGCGAACAAGGGCGCCCCCTACAGCGGGTACGCGGCGAAGCGACTCGCGCCGTACACGCACATGTAGGGGGGACCCATGGGTCCCCCCTGTGTGCGACTCGCACGGCTACGCGTCCAGGGGGGGTCCGACACGGACCCCCGAAGTACGGCTCCGACTGCTCTTTTGAGCCGGACGGCGCGTGTCGGTCGGACTGCTCGCGGCACGCATCGTACTTACCCGGCCGGGGAACGTCTCCATTGCGCGGTGCGAGTCGTGTCCGAGCGAGTCGGTCGGTGCGGTTAGACCCGGGAACGAGTCGGTCGGAGCGGTTGGGACGCCCGAACGAGTCGGTCGGCGAATTCGCATCGTACTCGCTCGTCCGGACGCGCGTACGAATGGGTCGGGAAATAGGTCTCCGAATCGGATCCGGTTATGCCGAATCCGATTCGGAGCCCTACCGGCCGAGATCGGAATCGGCCCCTTAGTGTTTAATAATTACTATTGTTTAATAATTTTTGCGTATATTAGTTCCGTAGCGGGTTGTGGGTTTATAGGGGAATAGGGTGGGAAGTAATTTAATTGACATTATAAAAATTAATAATTTATTAATTAATAATTTATTGTTTAATAATTACTATTGTTAATTAAGTTAATTAATTTATTATTAAATATATAAAAAGTGAATAATCCTTTTTAATTAATTAATAATTATGTAAATTGTTTTTTTATTTTTATTAATCAGTAATTAATTACATATTAATTATTAAAAATTAATTTATTAATATGTTAATTATGTACATTTTTTTTGTAGTGTGTTCAGTGTTGATAGGGGAGTAGGGTGGGAATTAAGTTAAATTTAATTCAAATTTTAATAATTTTTAAATATTATTTATTCAAAGTTATTTTATAGTGTTAATTGTGTTAATTAATTTAGATATGATGGTTATTAATTTCATTGTTAATTGTAATTAGCTAATTAATTAAATGTTAATTAATTATGTTGATTCATTAATATTTTACACTATTGGAGGTGACGTTTATAGGGGAAAATGTTGGAAGGTAAATATATTTTTATTAATTAATTATTTGTTAATTAATTTTAATTATATTGTAGGAGTGGGTCTACTCAATTATTCCCCTACGCTACCCAACACTTTCCCTACTGTTGCACTCACTGGAGTGGGAATAGTTATTTTTACACTCCCGCTATCCAGCACTTTCCCTACTGTTCCACTCACTGGAGCGGGAATAGTAATTTTTACCCTCCCGCTATCCAACACTTTCCCTACTGTTCCACTCACTGGAGCGGGAATAGTAATTTTTACCCTCCCGCTATCCAACACTTTCCCTACTGTTCCACTCACTGGAGTGGGAATAGTAATTTTTACCCTCCCGCTATCCAACACTTTCCCTCCTGTTCCACTCGCTGGAGTGGGAATAGTAATTTTTACCCTCCCGCTATCCAACACTTTCCTTACTGTTCCACTCGCTGGAGTAGGAATAGTAATTTTTACCCACCCGCTATCCAACACTTTCCCTACTGTTCCAGTCGCTGGAGTCGGAATAGTAATTTGTACCCACCCGCTATCCAACACTTTCCCTACTGTTCCACTCGCTGGAGTGGGAATAGTAATTTTTACCCACCCGCTATCCAACACTTTCCCTACTGTTCCACTCACTTGAGTGGGAATAGTAATTTGTACCCACCCGCTATCCAACAAATTCCCTACTTTTGCAGTTGTTGGAGTGTGAATACTAATTTTATTCCCTTAGCTATGCAATGTTTTTAATTTTGTTATATTTAATGTAGTGTAAATTATTAATTAACAAAAAAAATTACTTTAATTATTTAAATTATTATATATTATTTATTTTTATATTTATATAATATGTTTATATATATATGTAAATATATTTTTAATAATGTTTTAAATATTTTATAATTAAGATTAATAATTATTTTATAATATTATTAAGTAAATATATATATGTTAAAAAATAATTAATATGTTTTTTTACATTACATTTATTATTTTTACATTTTAAGATTTTTACATTATTTTAACTATGTTTTATTTAATTGTGTTTATTATTTAATTACTTTTATATTATTTTTAATACATTTAAAAATTCGATATTTTAGTTAACTATATTTTAAACATCGATATTTTGCACTCGATATTTTAGTACTTACCTGTTTGTAGATAGGGACTCAATATTCTATCCCTCGATATTTTGGCATCGATATTCTGGACAGTCGATATTCTGTCCCTCGATATTCAGTCACTGAACCGTGTGAGTGGAAGTGCAACAGGGAGGAACCTTGGGAGAGAAATTGTATTATTATTAACTTTGACCAACTGGACATAGCAGGACATTTAATACGGAGGGCATCCCAATGCAATTCCCCCTCAACAGGTATTACAGTGCTCCCATTTGGCTTTTTTTACCCATCGAGTGTGAATCATAATATTAGAGAAACCAGGAAACCGTCAGGATTCCAGAGAGAACAGCGAGATATGGCTACACCCATACAGCTGACAAATAGATTTGATCCCTTAAGATCCTTGGACTGTAACGACTGACTGGTAACTCCGGATAGAAATTCAACCCCCCCTACAGGGAGGGGTGGAAAGCCAGTTGATATACCAAATCCACACCCAAGTAATTAAGCCAGGCCCTTTTATGCAGTTTCTGAGTTAGAATATTGCCAGGTTAGGCAACAAGAAATCGGACATTAGGTAGTGTAACTGTATAAAGTGTCACCACATAGTGGGGTTGCAAGAAATGTGAGATACAGGTAGTTCTTTTCACCTGGATAAGTACACCTCGTTCTTTTCTCCTGGTTTACCTTCCCCAGAGGGTACAGCCAGGGGTGGTTTTCTTACGATGGTCTCTTTAAATATCACCTGTGAAATGACCCAAGTTGATATCGGCTCACATTATCTGCTTGCGGTTAGGTTAGACTTTAAAAAATCCCTTAGTATGTTATTGATTCATTTTTACAACTCATTATCACAGAACAAACCCTCTCAACATCTATTGGCTCTGAAGTCTTTTTAGAGATGGATGCAGAAGACAATATGCCCCGTATTCTGTAGTCCTACTTGGAGACTTTAATATTCATCTCTGTCATTCCCTGCGTCAAGTTAGTGAAGAGATCTCCATGGATGATCATTGCCGTTTTATGCAGAAAGGTCAAGGGATTTGCTTAAAATGATTTTGACTGACCGTAATCTGGTATTTTTAGATCAGAATGTTAAAAAGTGTGGGACCTGTAGAAGTTATTCCCACATTTATTGACAGGACTGAATACTCTATGATTGATTATATATTTATTCCTGCCTACTTAGTGCAATTTGTAATGCAATGCAATTGAAGTTTGAATCAGGTTAGTGATCACAATCCATTTTTTCTCAGTAAGGAGTGGAGATTAGAGGATGAAGTCGTGCCCAGAGAAGGCCTAAGACTAATGATATCAAGTTTATTGACCAAGGGCATAGACTGAATGGAACAAGGTCACCCCAGAATCCTTCTTAAATAACTTACTCTGAATGTGGTCAGGATATTAGTATCTGTTTAGAGGCCACCTCACAACCTGAAGCATTACTGATAGCATTTGATAGGGTTTGTATGCAAGTCTCAAAGAGTGGGCAGAATAACCAAGACCCCCAGTAAGAGATGTTTCGACCATAACTGCTCGTTGGTGCAGCAAAGCTTGCTCACAGCCCTGAAAAAAAATCCAAGGAGTAAAACTGAAGAGACAAAGCAGTGGTAGCCGATCGAAAGAAAGAAATTAGAAGTGAAGCCTGGATCCAACTCCTCCAGGTTAACATCTTAAAAAGTAGTCCCAAGATTTGGGGAAATAGTCAATCATCCTTATTTTAAAGGTGAATCTAACAGTATGGGGGAGTGCAATATAGCTCCTGATATCTGGGTGCAGCATTTTCAGGAGATATATGGTTCTGCTTCAGTTGAAATTTCATCCAGCAATTATGAGGGTAAGTCTCCTCCTTCCAATTTTAGGGTTTAGGGTGGGTATGGGTTTTGGGTGCCAAGGGTAATTTTAGTATTTAGGGTGGGCATGGGTTTTTGGGTGGCAAGGGTAATTTTAGGGTTTAGGATCAGAATGGGCTTTTGGGTGGCAAGGTTAATTTTAAGGTTTAGGGTGGGTATGGGTTTTTGGGTGGCAAGGTAATTTTAAGGTTTAAGGTAGTATGGGTTTTTGGGTGGGAAGGGTCATTTTAGGGGTTAAGATGGGTATGGGTTGAGGGTGGTAAGGGAATGTTTAGTGTTCAGTGTGGGTATGAGTTGAGTGCTTGTGGGGTTTTAAGGATACATATATATATGTATTTACTATATATATATATATATATATATATATATATATATATATATATATATATATATATATATATATATATATATATATATATATATATTATCTACTGGCGGTCGCCAGTAGATAGTTATAGTTACAACCTATTATCCATAGGAAATCCGCGACATTCTATTTGAAATAACTCTCTTGCCGGTTGACGTATCTTCGCAAAATTTTCAAACTTTGTGGGGCGCTCCGGTCCGCTCCTACCCTGAAAGTCTCGGGGGATTCGTCAAGCGGGGGCCGAGAAAAAGGGGGTCCCAAAACGCGTTTTCCCCATGCAATTTTCCATAGGAAACTTTAGACACGGCTACAGCTCGAACTGCTGAACGGAATTACACCAAATTTGGCAAAGAGGTAGTTCTTGGTTCAGAAAGAACCCTTTTTGTTAAATGGTGTAAATCCGTTCAGTAGTTGCTGAGAAAATCAAAAGTAAAAGTACATATATATCTATGGCCGCGTCGGATTCGCGCACCCTCCCGATCACGAGCTGCATGCTAATTGGCTGTCAACACTCCAAATCAGGAAGTGTTGGCAGCCATTTTGTCCCTCGGTAGAACCGAGGGACAGAAACAAGTGCGCAAAGCGCACAAAGGGGGCAGGGTAGAAACACCCTGACCCCCTAGGTCTGCTCAGGGGTCCCACAAGGACCCCTGGGCAAAATTTTAAAAAATCGGCAGGATGCGCTCAGGGTGCGCGAATCCTGCCGAAAAAAATCGAAGCGCGGTCTCCCGCGCTTCGATGTTAACTGGCCCCCGGGTGGGCCAAGTCCCGGGGGCATGCTGGGGGGGTTAATTTTATGTGTGGGGGCCTCTAAGGGCCTCCCAAGCCCCGGGGACCACCACCCCGGGGCTTTATGTATAATGGTGCGGGAGGGCTCTGAGCCCTCCCGCAGCCCCGGGGACCGCCACCTCCCGGGGCTTCTTTTTTTATTTTTGAAAAACCTGTGTGGGGGGCTCCAGGCCCCACACGCCCGGGACCACCACCTCCCCGGGGCACTAAGAAAAATTACAATGGGGGTCCGTTTTGGACCTCCAAGCCCCGGGGACCACCACCTCCCCGGGCTTTCAAAATGTAAGGAGGGGGCCGCGCGGCCCCCCTCCTGGAGCCTGTGGTGGCCCTGGGGTCCGCCACCCCCAGGGCCGGCTCCTGCAGTGTCCCGGGGTGCCTACCCCCGGAACACTGCTGTTTGCAATGACAGGACGGGAGCCTCGCGGCTCCCGTCCTGTCATTGCAAACTGCTTTGGATATTGGAAGAGAGAGCAGGAAACCTGCTCTCTCTTCCAATATCCAAAGCTGATTGCTTTCCACATGGGGAGCAGCATGTTAGCTGCTCCCATGTGTAAAGCAATGCCGGCTCCCGTAGGACACGGGGAGCCGGCGGGACTGTGGGGGTTTGGGGACCCCCACAGTCCCCAACGAGAGGCCAGGCCCCGGGGAATGGGGTCCCCGGGGCCATAGTGGCCACGGAGGGGGCCACGCAGCCCCCTCCCCAAAGGTAAAAAAAGTTAAAAAAAAAAAAAGTGCAAGGCCGGCCCCGGGGATGGGGTCCCGGGGCCTTAAATGGCCTGAGGAGGGGGCCACGCAGCCCCCTCCAAAAAAAAAAAAAAAAAGAGGCCATGCCCCGGGGGATGGGGTCCCCGGAGCCAATACAGGTCCAGGGAAGGGGGGCCACGCGGCCCCCTTCCCGTTTTTTTTAAAAATTTTAATTAAAAAAAGGGGTAAGGCCCTGGGGGATGGGGTCCCCAGGGCCTAAAAATAGGAAAAGGAAGGGGGGCCACATGGCCCCCTTCAGGGGGCCACACAGCCCCCCTTCAGGGGGAAAAAAACATTAAAAAAAAAACGATCGGGCCCGCAGGCCCCGCCCCTTCCTTCACCACTCTGCAAACGCGCCCCTGGCGCGTTTGCAGAGGGGAACAATTCCCCTTGAATACTGGGGTCCCTGGGGCCAACTAGCCCACCAGTTACCTCCAGTATGCGCCAGGGGCTGCCTTGCAGAGAGGTGTACAGAGGCCACGCCCTTTTACACCTCTCTGCAACGCAGCTCTGTGGCGCTTTTGGAGGTATATGGTGGGCTAGTTGCACCCCAGGGACCCTCAGGATTCAAGGGGAGTTAATCCCCCGACTTAAAACGCGCCACGGGCGCGTTTGCACAGTGGTGAAGGGAGGGGCGGGGCTTCAGGTGACATGTGTGCAAACAGGCCCGTGGCGCGTTTTAAGATGGGGAATTAAATCCCCTTCAATCCTGAGGGTCCCTGGGGGCCAACTAGCCCAACAGGTACGTCCAGAAAGCGCCACAGAGCTGCGTTGCAGAGAGGTGTAAAAGGGTGTGGCCTCTGTGCATGTCTCTGCAACGCAGCCCCTGGCGCATACTGGAGGTTCCTGGTGGCCTAGTTGGCCCGTAGGGACCCTCATGATTCAAGGGGACTTAATCCCCCAACTTAAAACGCACCACGGGGCGCGTTTGCACAGATGTCACCTCAGGCCCCGCCCCTCCCTTCACCATTGTGCAAATATTCCTCTAAAATCAGCCGAAATACGAATTCTGATTTACTCACCTGTTATCAGGAGAGACCTCAGTGCTGCATCTTTCAGCCCAGTACTAATCCTGAAAAGTAATTTTAACCGTACTTACCAGTAACTTGAATTTCCTTCCATAGGCTAACATTGACTGGTTTCACTTGGAAATTCTTCTAAGTGTGGAGTTTTGGAACTTTAAAATATTCCTCTAAAATCAGCCGAAATACGAATTCCGATTTACTCACCTGTTATCAGGAGAGACCTCAGTGCTGTATCTTTCAGCCCAGTACTGGTCCTGAAAAGTAATTTTAACCGTACTTACCAGTAACTTGAATTTCCTTCCATAGGCTAACATTGACTGGTTTCACTTGGAAATTCTTCTAAGTGTGGAGTTTTGGAACTTTAAAATATTCCTCTAAAATCAGCCGAAATACGAATTCCGATTTACTCACCTGTTATCAGGAGAGACCTCAGTGCTGCATCTTTCAGCCCAGTACTGATCCTCAAAAGTAATTTTAACCGTACTTACCAGTAACTTGAATTTCCTTCCATAGGATATAATTGCCTGCTTTTTGCTGAAAAAGTTTCTAAGTGTTGATTTTTGAAACATACAAATATTCCTCTAAAATCAGCCGAAATACGAATTCCGATTTACTCACCTGTTATAAGGAGAGACCTCAGTGCTGTATCTTTCAGCCCAGTACTGGTCCTGAAAAGTAATTTTAACCGTACTTACCAGTAACTTGAATTTCCTTCCATAGGCTAACATTGACTGGTTTCACTTGGAAATTCTTCTAAGTGTGGAGTTTTGGAACTTTAAAATATTCCTCTAAAATCAGCCGAAATACGAATTCCGATTTACTCACCTGTTATCAGGAGAGACCTCAGTGCTGCATCTTTCAGCCCAGTACTGATCCTCAAAAGTAATTTTAACCGTACTTACCAGTAACTTGAATTTCCTTCCATAGGATATCATTGCCTGCTTTTTGCTGAAAAAGTTTCTAAGTGTTGATTTTTGAAACATACAAATATTCCTCTAAAATCAGCCGAAATACGAATTTCGATTTACTCACCTGTTATCAGGAGAGACCTCAGTGCTGCATCTTTCAGCCCAGTACTGGTCCTGAAAAGTAATTTTAACCGTACTTACCAGTAACTTATATTTTCTTCCATAGGAATCCATTGTCTGGTTTTCAGCAGAAAAGTTTCAAAGTGTCGATTTTCACAAACTACAAATATTCCTTAAAAATCGCCTGTATGACTTAAACGCATTCTTTCAACTGTTTACAGGAGATGCACCAGTGCTGGATCCAGGATCCAACACTGAGTAAGAAAAAGTAACGATAACCGTTTTTACCTGCGAAGTGAATTTCCTTCCATAGGATAACATTGGTGATTCTATGAGAAAAAGTTTCTAAGTGTCAACTTTTAAAATACAATAATATTCCTTAAAAATCACGACTGTAACCAAAACGCTTTTACTCAACTGTTTACAGGAGATGTACCAGGACTGAATCTAGGATCCAGTCCTGTGGTTAGAAAAGTAATCCATAAAGTAACTAATTGCATTTAACTAGAAATTCACATTGAGCTGAATGTTGCATTGTGTTTGAAAATGTGGTGCCCATTGCAACAACTGTAACTACTGTACTTAAAAGTCTATTGCCTATGTGCAAAGTATTTAAACTAAAGTAATTCATTCTGAGAAAGTATTTTTTGTAATGTAATGTATAATGTAATTACAATGTAATTTAAAAAATAAAATATGTAAAAAAAAATTCAAAAAATGTAATAAATCAGTATGAAAAAATTAATATAACAATTAATACATTTAAAAATTGTCATTTACAAAACCTTTGAAATTCACTGAAAAAACCGTAGGTTTCAGACATGTTATAGTTAGGAATTAGCATTTAAAAACCTTTGAAATTCACTGAAAAAACCATAGGTTTCAGATAATTTATAGTTAGAAATTAGCATTTAAAAAACCTTTGAAATTCACTGAAAAAACCATAGGTTTTAGGGACAGTTATAGTTAGTTGGACATTGCACTCGTACAAAACCCGTGAAATTCCCCCGTTATAGTTAGTTCAGCTAACTATAACTCGCGCCCGCAATGCACTGCTGATGACGTCACATATTACATCACTCATGACATGGTCAGTGACATCACTGATGACATCACTGATGACATCTCAAATGACATCACTGATGACATCATCCACGTGATAATCTGATGCACCTCCTCACACCCTAATATAACCTTTGATACACCCAATCTAAATTACAGACTGCCATTCGCAAAACCATAGACACTCCAACACCAATAACTACATACCCACTCACTGATTCTTAGGTCTACACACACACATCCACTCACTCACCCGTACAGTCACTCATACTTATGGTCACTCAGTACAGGACAATCATATGCACTCTTACTCCTATATAGACACTCAAACACCGCCACTCATCCATAGAGGTACTCACACACCTAGTCAGTCATGCAAATAATTAAACACACTGCCATTTACTCACCTATACAGTTATACACACACCAGCTCACTTAATCATACAAATACTAGCACATTGTTACGCTCTTATACAATCACTGATACAAGCACACACTCATCCATACAGCCACTATCACAATCACTCACTCTCGCTTATAGCTATTTATATACTCCAATACACATATATACTGCCTTTCACATATGTAGTTACTCACACATGTACCACTGGGACATACATTCACTCACTAACACACTCTTACACACACTTACCCACCCATACAGTCTATCACAGATGCACTCTTGAAACCATCCACCCAGTGAATCACCCACTCACACATCTATGCGCAGTCGCACACACCCCATCCACACAAACACTCAGGCACCCATACAGATACTCAGACAACAAATCAATAACTCTTATAGACACTCATGTAGCTATTCACAAACCCATGCAGCCACTTACACAGCAACAGACAGATACAGACATTAACCCAGTTTAGTCACTAACCCATGCATTCAGTAAGATACGTTTAATCACTCACTTATAGAATTAGTCACGCACCTACTAAATCATCCATACACACACTTATACACCCACTCATTCTTCAATACGCCTTTCCCTATATATATTAAAAATATTTAAACTTTACAGAAACACACAGTCACTGGATGATGTCATCAGTGATGTCATTTGAGATGTCATCAGTGATGTCATCAGTGATGTCACTGACCATGTCATGAGTGATGTAATATGTGACGTCATCAGCAGTGCATTGCGGGGCGCGAGTTATAGTTAGCTGAACTAACTATAACGGGGGAATTTCACGGGTTTTGTACGAGTGCAATGTCCAACTAACTATAACTGTCCCTAAAACCTATGGTTTTTTCAGTGAATTTCAAAGGTTTTTTAAATGCTAATTTCTAACTATAACTTATCTGAAACCTATGGTTTTTTCAGTGAATATATATATATATATATATATATATTAACAAAAGGCTCCCCACATAGCAAAAACCATCAAACCAAAATAGGCGTAATATCTAAAGTCCTGTCTGGACCATCAGATTTTGGGTCTGTGACGGGACCATCTGGGTTTATGAATATTGGCATGACTGTTTAACATGGACTTTCGATATTACGCCTATTTTGGTTTTATTGTTCTTTTGGAACTACTTGGCCCAGGATGCAATGTGTTTCTATTGGGAACTTGATTGGAGGACGATCAAATAAACTCACCTGTGGCAGTCCAAGTAGCCATCTTTGCCGTTGGAACCCGTGAAAAAGGCAGTATGCTGAAACGCGTTGGGGAGGCAGATATGTCCATGTTGCCATTGTGGATTAAAGATAATTGTTACCAGTTGGAGAGTGCCGCCTATGCTTCCCGGGGCTATGTGGGGAGCCTTTTGTTAATAAAATTCACGGCACAGCCCAGTGCCGTCAGACAAGCGTGCATCACCTTTAAAAACGACACTGGATCGCCAGCAGGATTGAAGCTGGTGGCTCGTGTCATCGCGGATTTCCGCGTTTCGAGGGCCTGTCTGGACCATCAGATTTTGGGTCTGTGATGGGACCAACTGTGTTTATGAATATTGGCATGACTGTTTAACATGGACTTTAGAAATTACGCCTATTTTGGTTTGATTGGTTTTTTGGAACTACTCGGCCCAGGATGCAATGTGTTTCTATTGGGAACTTGATTGGAGGACGATCAAATAAACTCACCTGTGGCAGTCCAAGTAGCCATCTTTGCCGTTGGAACCCGTGAAAAAGGCAGTATGCTGAAACGCGTTGGGGAGGCAGATATGTCCATGTTGCCATTGTGGATTAAAGATAATTGTTACCAGTTGGAGAGTGCCGCCTATGCTTCCCGGGGCTATGTGGGGAGCCTTTTGTTAATATATATATATATATACACATACACACACATGCACATTCTTATGTATTTATGAGTGTGTAAAAATATAAGAAAATACACACACACACATATATATATATACATATACACACACACAAAAAGTGTGTTTGTACCTTTTGTACCTACCTGTACAATTTTTGCCAAGCATATGCCTTTACAATGCATGCCTTCTCAACGAAAATGTAAGTATTATACAGGAAAATATAAACTCATATATGGAAGCTCCTTGTCACCTTTGCCCGGGCGGGTGCTTCATTCGCGGGGGTGTATGCGCGTGATAAATAAAGCTCCGTGTCTTCGTACCCAATACATACGAAATAAAGCACTCGCGGGGTGAGTTCTGAAAATTTATTAGCAAACTCTTGCAAAGAACAGATGCGTTTCGGCTGTCGCCTTCGTCAGTATAATCAGGCGCGCTGGAAACGGACATGATTTAATCCATTGTGGACATGATTACAAACATAGATAAAGGACTTATCATGAGTAAACCACATCGCCATCTTTGGCGTGGTGTACAATCAAACTATCGTGACTAATATTCTGCCCATTCCTCCAAAAGCAGTGGGTCAGGATTCTTGTACGCTGGTACTGTATAAATACAAAGTCCTCTTGGGACACGATTGACATCAATATAACTTTGTAGAGATTTCGCCTCCCACCACTTACGTATTTTGCGTTCGTACAGTCTCTCCAGGGCTGTGAGTTTTGAGGCTAAGGTTGAGATTGTTCGTGTTCCTGTGCCGTTGCTCCCTTGTCCTATGCCAGGTCGTTTTCTAAAAATGTCCAAAGCCGCTTCCCAGCGTTCCGATTCACTAAGCATCATCCAAGGTACATTTTTAAGCGTTGACTTTCAGCTTGTAACAATTTCTGCATGTATGCCCCCTCGTCCTGCCGCCGCCCGTTGTTAATAAGTGAATGCATGCCGGAAAAGCTTACCACCTGGGTGTGGAATTGTCTCCTCGGGCTCCCCCGTGGAATCCGAAGTCTGCGTCACGGTTTTGCGTTCTCCTCTATATTGTAGGAGGATCCTGCGGCGGCGGTGCATGGGAACACAAATGGAAGCTCCTAGTCACCTTTGCCCGTGCACTCCCGGGCAGGTGCTTCGTTCGCGGGGGTGTACCCGCATGATAAATAAAGCTCCGTGACTTTGTACCCAATACGTACAAAATAAAGCACTCGCGGGGGTGAGTTCTGAAAATTTATTAGTGAACTCTTGCACAGAACAGATGCGTTTCAGCTGTCGCCTTCGTCAGTATAATCAGGCGCGCCGGAAACGGACATGATTTAATCCATTGTGGACATGATTACAAACATAGATAAAGGACTTATCCTGAGTAAACCACATCGCCATCTTGGCGTGGTGTACAATCAAACTATCGTGACTAATATTCTTCGTCAAACAACAGCTTATTTAGAAAGTTCAATGTCAAGACAAATTAAAATGCATATCAAAAAATGAAATCAGTACATTGTGAGTGCATCGCAACAATAAATGTACATCTATCCGTATTACGCCCTGAATGGGCTTAATTGCCATGCACCCCTAAAAATGCAGCATGCCGTTTATCTGTGCATTAATATATTATTATACACGTATATTGATAAAATCATGGAGCCCTATATGGGCTTATGCCTCTTAATGCTGTATACATTTGATCTACTGTCACTGATCTCATTAGCCTCATAAAGATATCATGTCCACACTTGTTACAGCATAGGTACATAGAAAAAATGAAGAACGTAAAAAGAAAATGAAAAAAGTAAATGAAAGAAAGAATTACATGAAGAAATTATATGAAAAAATGAGAGAAAAGAGAAATTGATAAGGAAGAAGGAGAACATATTCCATTCCATACAATCAGTGCATGTATTAACCTTCCCCAAGATGCACTGATAATTCCTCATTACTGTTCATCCCCTTGGGGGCCTTCGTTTGGAGGTCAATGATGTAACGTGATTCAAGCCTTCTGTGTCTTAAAATCCTATCACCACCCCTAGGGTTCACAGTTACATGATCGAGGCAGAAAAAGGTGAGAAGGTCCCTATTACTGTCATGTTTTGCACTGAAATGTCTGGCCACCGGTTAAGTCACATCCCTGTTTGTAATTGCACTCGTGTTCTAAGATGCGTATCTTCGTAGGGTGTATAGTGCTCCCCATGTATTTGAGTCCACACGGACAGACTAGACAGACAGTGTATGGTGTGCTGCAGGTCATGAATTTGCCTATAAGTTTACATTTCTTGAGCCCTGGGACTTTGTATGTCTGAATCTTCTTGCTGTTTGAACATGCCTTGCACCTGTCACAAGGAAAGAAACCACATAGTTCTTTCCGAAGGGTTGTAGAGTTGGCGCTGGCGTGATGACTGCTTACTAAGTAGTCATTCAATGATCTGGCTTTCTTAAAAGTTAGCATGGGTCTAGATGTTATATTTTGGTCTATGATTGGATCTGTTCTCAGAGTGTGCCAATTCTTACGTCAGATGTTTCTTAATTTGTCTGCGTTATCTGAAAAAGTGGTGACAATTCTAAACTTCCTTGCACCTTTTATGCATGAGGTTTATCCTGCAACAATTCTAATCTTGATAAAGAATTGACCTTATGAAAGGCTTGTTTTAATGTATGTGCATCGTATCCACGTGCACTGAATCTAATCATGCTGTCATGGGCCGCTCTCTAAAAATCACCCTCTTTCATGTTGTTCCTCTTGATTCTCAACAGCTCTCCATAAGGGATGCTACTGATGAGTCTATGTGAGTGACTGCTAGTCGCATGTAGGATCGAGTTGCCAGCTGTAGGCTTTCTACATAGCCTGGTACATAGCTTGTCCTCTGTGACAAAGACCACTTAGTCCAGAAAATTCACAGAAGTAGCACTCACTTCTCCGGTGAACTTCAGATTGACTTCATTGGTATTCAGGACCTCTATATATGCCTGTGCAGACTCCATGGACCCCTTCCATATTATGAAGAGGTCGTCGATGTACCTGTGCCAAGCAATTACCCTCGCCGTTCACATGTGGTTGGCATCTGACCAGGCCACCTGCTTCTCCCACCAGCCCATGAAAAGGTTTGCATAGCTGGGGGTGAAGCAGGTGCCCATGGCAGTGTCAGAAATCTGTCTGTAATATTGATCTTGGTAAAGAAAGATGTTGTTGCTCAGACAGAACTCTATAAGTTCTAACAGCATAGTGTTATGTTCTAGGTATTTTAAAGGGCAACTCTTCAGAAAGGATTGTATGGCTGAAAGACCGTTTTGATGTGCAATGCAAGTATACAGACTGGAAATGTCCATGACTATCATTTGGAATCCTGTTTCCCATTTGACATTTTCAATGTGTTGTAAAAAATCCTTAGTATCTCGAATATACGATGTCAATTTGACCACAAAGTCAGACAGAAAGTAGTCTATATAAATTGATAGGTGTTCCGTAAGACTCCCTTGAGAAGAAACAATTGGCCGCCCTGGAGGATGTTGATTGTCCTTATGAATCTTGGGTAGATGATAAAAAGTTGGCGTGATGGGATTTAAACTTCGGAGGTACAGGTACTCGTCTGTTTCCAGCATATTCCTTTCATACCATTTCCGTATTAGTTGGTGGCATTCTGAGATACTTTGCTGGTATTCTTTTTTGTTCGTTTTCTGTTAGTAACTTTTATCAGATAACTGACGTTGTGCCTCTTTGTCATATGCTTCGCATGACTGTAGCACAATGTTGCCCCCTTTATCAGAGGGTTTGCATACTATGGATTTGTCCTTACGTAGGCTCTCAAGTGCTTGTTTTTGTGCTCTGGTAAGATTGCCCTTTCCTTTGGGTTTAGTATCCTTGCATCTTAGATGTAATAAATCCATATTCACTGCCTCCGCAAAGATATCAATGGCATCTCCAGGCATTTGAGGTAAAAACGTTGAAGCCGGGTTAAATGGGCTCTCGCTGCCACTTTGATCTATTCCTGCAGCGGCACTGCGATATGATCCATTTGAGACACTCTCCTGCGATTGTCCTCCTTCGGTCCTTAGTTTTTCTAAGATTTGAATGGTTTTAAGGTCTTCCCTGGTTAGGATATCCGTTGCCAACAGTTGCCCTCCAGGTCTTCTAGATCTATGCATTGTTGGTGTTTGTTTGAAATATTTATGTAATTTTAATTTCCGTGTGAATTTGAACAGATCAATGCAAGTTTGTGTGTGTTCCAGTTTCCTTTGGGGGGAAAAAGTCAAGCCTAGTTTTAATACCGACTCCTCGCTCTTGGATAAAACCCTGGAAGTCAAATTCACAATTGTCAAATTTTCATTAGTTACTTTCTTCTGTTTGTCTTCTTGCTCCTGGTACTGGGGAGACCTGTCATTTTTTGCGCCACCAGCCGCCTCTCCTTGTCTGTCTGTGGGTCTTTGGTCTGGTGGTTTCCCCTTGTTTCCTCTTTGCCAAGACTGGCGTATGAGGTGGAACTCCTCGTGAAAAGGGGTCATGTGTGCAGATGTTGTAGGTAAATTGCCACTTTCTTCCCCCGATTGTTCGTTGTCGGTGATATCCGACTCTGAGGTCTCTTGTTCTTCCGTGATAAGGACTTTCCTGGTTTGGAGTTCTCTGCTGGGAGCATCAAATTTCTTGGCAAAAGTCAATATCCTGCCCTGCGCATAATCTCTAGCATCCCTGTCAAATTTCTCTTGTTTTCTCTGTTTAATTTTTACTTCATAATTTCTTAAACGTTTCTTCATCTGTTCTTTAAGTTCATCTTGTTTTGTCTTATCATTCTCCTTAGCTATCTCATTTTCCAAGTCTTGAATATCCTTGAGTGCTTTCTCTCTATCACTCCATGCAAATTTCACCAGAATGGTTAACATGCCCTGACAGGAGTTGGCCGTGTGTTCTGGCCATTCCTCCAAAAGCAGTTGGTCAGGATTCTTGTACGCTGGTACTGTATAAATACGAAGTCCTCTTGGGACACGATTGACATCAATATAACTTTGTAGCGATTTCGCCTCCCACCACTTACGTATTTTGCGTTCGTACAGTCTCTCCAGGGCTGTGAATTTAGAGGCTAAGGTTGAGATTGTTCGTGTTCCTGTGCCGTTGCTCCCTTGTCCTATGCCAGGTCGTTTTCTAAAAATGTCCAAAGCCGCTTCCCGGTGTTCCGATTCACTAAGCATCATCCAAGGTACAATTTTAAGAGTTGACTTTCAGCTTGTAACAATTTCTGCATGTATGCCCCCTCGTCCTGCCGCCGCCCATTGTTAATAAGTGAATGCACGCCGGAAAAGCTTGCCAGCTGGGTGTCGACTGGTCTCCTCGGGCTCCCCCATGGAATCCGAAGTCTGCGTCACGGTCTTGCATTCTCCTCTATATTGTAGGAGGATCCTGCGACGGCGATGCACGGGAACACAAATGGAAGCTCCTTGTCACCTTTGCCCGTGCACTCCCGGGCGGGTGCTTTGTTCGCGGGGGTGTACCCGCTTGATAAATAAAGCTCCGTGACTTCGTACCCAATACGTACGAAATAAAGCACTCGCGGGGGTGAGTTCAGAAAATGTATTAGCGAACTCTTGCAAAGAACAGACGCGTTTCGGCTGTCGCCTTCGTCAGTATAATATATATATATCTCTACATATCTCTACAAGTCTGCAAATGCACGGCGTGCATCTCAAATGTCGGGGGTGCCAAGTAAACTTCTGTGCACAGGCATGAAGAAATTTGCGAACTTCCGACCCACACTCCAAATAAGGAACGGCACTCCTGCAGAGCTAATTTGCAAATGATGATTTATTCCAACAAAGGTCAAAAAGCGATAAAATAGCATCCACGCCTTTCGGCGCAGGGCCTTTTTCACGACGCTCACTCACAGTTTGTAAACACAATATATCGTTATGGGAACAATAAACAGAAAGGAAGGACAAATCAATGCATTGTGTTACTAATCAAATCTGGTGGCCATCTTGTAACATGTTTTTAGCTAAATTAGCTGTGAGCATTTGTCAAAAATAACATATTGTTATTCAATGCATTTGAATCAGAGCTGAATAAAAAAATATATATACACAAATTAACTGGATATACATTTCTCCAATAATTTGACATAAGTGTAGCACATGGCAGCAACATCCTCATAAGATGTCATAACATTCTGCATGAAACAAAAACAGCGTAATACACTCTCCGCCCAAATATGGATTGCATTGAAAACCATAATTTCATATTTATAAGTATTCAAGATTTTTTTTTAAGCATTCAAAATAGTTTTTTGCATAACGATTGCGTTTGTGTCATTAAGCCCGCCCCATTGGCCAACTTCATATAATTTGAAAAAATAAATAAATTCTACTTCAGGGCAAATGGCATAAGCCCTGTATGCACCATAAATCCATAATTTTAATAGCATTCTATAATAAGCCTGCCCCATTGGGCACGATAGTAGCCATTTATGCCTGGCATACTCACGCAATCTCTAGAAATTAAATCATGGTTACAGATAATAATTATATAAAAATCAATGCATTTTGTTAACATGCAGAAAAGCATTCTTGCTCCATTGGGCCAAGGAATTGGCATTGTTATTTATGTGGTACACACAGAATACTATCACTCCCTCTTCAGCAGCAATAATTCAAACCAATATAACTAAAAAATATACAATCAATAATATAGATAATAAAACATTAGATATCTCAGCTCTTTTGCGTCACTCTTATGTAACCGGCAATCCGCACTCCACTGTGTCAGTTACATCTACATTGGCCCTGTAAGTAAACACAAAATTCTAAATGCATTAATACATAACAAAGAAAATTTACAACCCATCCTCTTCTAAACTGTGCTCAAACTGTGTACATAAAAACATCAATAAAATCATTATAGAATCAGGCTGACTATTGCTAATATTATTACAGGTACGTGTGTGCATCTCCTCATCGGCATTCAGGTCTGCAGGTTCTCTTGTGTTTAAACGTAGAATGTACTTGCATTCTAACTGCCTGAGTGTCTTCTCTCTAGCACCACCTCTGAGGGATTTCTGTACCTGATCAATCACACTGTAAGTCAGGTATTGTGGGTCACACCTATGATATGATTTGAAATGGCATGCCACTGGGTAAGTCTCATCAACATTTCTAATTGCACGTATGTGCTGCAATATCCCTTTGTGTGCTTGCAAGATGGTACTGCCAACATATTTCTTGTTGCAGGGACAGGCCAACACATATACTACAACGTCTGGTTTACAATTGAGAGATTTGTTAATTGTTATTCGCTCCCCTAGATCAGTATAAGTAGCTGTTGTGTTCACATCATGCTTACAGGCTTTACACTTGCTACATTTTCTAAATCCTTTTATTGGTTTTAGCCAAGTTCCATGATCGGTAATCTGATTCTTAACTATGACATCCTTGATAGACCTAGATCTCCAGTACAGTAGGTGATCAAGGGCCTGTCTCCGATATACATTCCTACTACTGGATCCTGTTTGATTATGTGCCAGTATTTTTGCAGGGTTTTTCTTATATCATTGTGTGTTTGACTGTTGGTGGTGATAAACCTGAACTCTTCTTACGCAGTGGTGTTACTGGGGTGTGGGTCGGAAGTTTGCAAATATATGTATATATATCTATCTATAAATATATATATATATATATATATATATATATATATATATATATATATATATATATATATATTATCTACTGGCGGTCGCCAGTAGATAGTTATAGTTAGGACCTATTTTCCATAGGAAATCCGCGACATTCTATTTGAAATAACTCTCTTGCCGGTTGACGTATCTTCGCGAAATTTTCAAACTTTATGGCCCGCTCCGGTCCGCTCCTACCCTGAAAGTCTCGGGGTGATTCGTCAAGCGGGGGCCGAGAAAAAGGGGGGTCCCAAAACGTGTTTTCCCCATTCATTTTTCCATAGGAAACTTTAGACACGGCTACAGCCCGAACTGCTGAACGGAATTACACCAAATTTGGCAAAGAGGTAGTTCTTGGTTCAGAAAGAACCCTTTTGTTAAATGGTGTAAATCCGTTCAGTAGTTCCTGAGAAATTCGCAATTAAAATCACATATATATCTATGGCCGCGTCGGATCCGCATACCCTCCCGATCACGAGCTGCATGCTAATTGGCTGTCAACACTCCAAATCAGGAAGTGTTGGCAGCCATTTTGTCCCTCGGTAGAACCGAGAGACAGAAACAAGTGCGCAAAGCGCAAAAGGGGGCAGGGTAGAAACACCCTGACCCCCTAGGTCTGCTCAGGGGGTCCCACAAGGACCCCTGGGCAGACAAAGCATTTTTTTTTTTAAATCGGCGGGATGCGCTTAGGGTGCGCGGATCCCGCTGAGAAAAAAAGAAACAAGTGCGCAAAACGCACAAAGGGGGCAGGGTAGAAACACCCTAACCCCTAGGCCTGCTCAGGGGTCCCACAAGGACCCCCTGGGCAAAAAAAAGCATTTAAAAAAAAAAATCGGCAGGATGCGCTCAGGGTGCGCGGATCCTGCCGAAAAAAAATCGAAGCGCGGTCTCCCGCGCTTCGATGCTAATCTGCCCCCGGGTGGGCCAAGTCCCGGGGGCATGCTGGGGGATTTATTTTATGTATGGGGGCCTCTAAGGGCCCCCAAGCCCCGGGGACCGCCACCCCCGGGGCTTTATTAGAAAAGTTGCGGGAGGGCTCTGAGCCCTCCCGCAGCCCCGGGGACCACCACCTCCCCGGGGCTTCTTTATTTTTAAATTAACCTGTGTGGGGGACTCCAGCCCCCACACGCCCGGGACCACCACCTCCCGGGGCACTAACAAAATTGAAAATGGGGGTCCGTTTTGGACCCCCAAGCCCCGGGGACCACCACCTCCCCGGGGCTTTGAAAATGTGGGGAGGGGGCCACGCGGCTCCCTCCTGGAGCCAGTGATGGCCCTGGGGACCGCCACCCCCAGGGCCGGCTCCTGCAGTGTCCCGGGGTGCCTACCCCGGGACACTGCTGTTTGCAATGACAGGACGGGAGCCTCGCGGCTCCCGTCCTGTCATTGCAAACTGCTTTGAATTTTGGAAGCGAGAGCAGGGAAAGCTGCTCTTGCTTCCAAAATTCAAAGCAGAATTGCTTTTCCACATGGGGAGCTGCATATTAGCAGCTCCCCATGTGGAAAAGCAATGCCGGCTCGCGCAGGAGGCGGGGAGCCGGCAGGGTCCGTGGGGGAGTTGGGTTCCCCCCACGGACCCCAAAAGGATAGGGCCAGCCCCGGGGGATGGGGTCCCCGGGGCAAGTAGTGGCCCGGGAGGGGGGCCATGCGGTCCCCCTTCCCCAAAATTTTTTGGGGAAAAAAAAAAACAAAGGCCGGCCCCGGGGGATGGGGTCCCCGGGGCCTAAGGAGGCCTTAGGAGGGGGGCCAGGCAGCCCCCCTCTATCAAATAAAAAAAAAAAAAAGGTGGCAATGACCCGGGGGATGGGGTCCCCGGGTCGAAATTGGCCACGGGAGAGGGGCACACGCGGTCCCCTTCCCAGTCCTTTTTTTTTTTTTTTTTTTTTAAAAAGGGGGACAGGGATGGGGTCCCCAGGGCTCAAAAAATTACTAAAAAGGCCACACAGCCCCCTTTTAAAAAACAATTTAAAAAAATTTAAAAAACGGCATCGCGAGGGAGGCCACGCCCCCTCTTTGACAGCACTCTGCAAACGCGTCCCTGGCGCGTTTGCAGAGGGGAACGACTCCCTTGAATACTGGGGGTCCCTGAGGGCCAACTAGCCCACCAGGAACCTCCAGTATGCGCCAGGGGCTGCGTTGCACAGAGGTGTACAGAGGCCACGCCCCTTTTTACACCTTTTTGGATATACCTGTTGGGCTAGTTGGCCCCCAGGGACCCTCAGGATTCAAGGGGAGTTAATCCCCCGACTTAAAACGCGCCACGGGGCGCGTTTGCACAGTGGTGAAGGGAGGGGGCGGGGCTTCAGGTGACATGTGTGCAAACAGGCCCCGTGGCGCGTTTTAAGATGGGGAATTAAATCCCCTTCAATCCTGAGGGTCCCTGGGGGCCAACTAGCCCACCATGTACTTCTAAAAAGCACCACAGAGCTGCGTTGCAGAGAGGTGTAAAAAGGGGCGTGGCCTCTGTACACGTCTCTGCAACGCAGCCCCCTGGCGCATACTGGAGGTTCCTGGTGGGCTAGTTGGCCCCAGGGACCCTCATGATTAAAGGGGACTTAATCCCCCAACTTAAAACGCACCACGGGGCGCGTTTGCACAGATGTCACCTCAGGCCCCGCCCCTCCCTTCACCATTGTGCAAATATTCCTCTAAAATCAGCCGAAATACGAATTCCGATTTACTCACCTGTTATCAGGAGAGACCTCAGTGCTGCATCTTTCAGCCCAGTACTGATCCTGAAAAGTAATTTTAACCGTACTTACCAGTAACTTGAATTTCCTTCCATAGGATATCATTGCCTGCTTTTTGCTGAAAAAGTTTCTAAGTGTCGATTTTTGAAACATACAAATATTCCTCTAAAATCAGCCGAAATACGAATTCCGATTTACTCACCTGTTATCAGGAGAGACCTCAGTGCTGCATCTTTCAGCCCAGTACTGATCCTGAAAAGTAATTTTAACCGTACTTACCAGTAACTTGAATTTCCTTCCATAGGATATCATTGCCTGCTTTTTGATGAAAATGTTTCTAAGTGTCGATTTTTGAAACATACAAATATTCCTCTAAAATCAGCCGAAATACGAATTCCGATTTACTCACCTGTTATCAGGAGAGAACCCAGTGCTGCATCTTTTAGCCCAGCACTGACCCTGAAAAGTAATTCTAACCGTACTTACCAGTAACTTGTATTTCCTTCCATAGGAATCCATTGTCTGGTTTTCAGCAGAAAAGTTTGTGTCGATTTTCACAAACTACAAATATTCCTTAAAAATCGCTTGTATGACTTAAACGCATTCTTTCAACTGTTTACAGGAGATGCACCAGTGCTGGATCCAGGATCCACCACTGTGTGAGAAAAAGTCACGATAACACTACTTACCTGCTAAGTGAATTTCCTCCCATAGGATAACATTGGTGATTCTATGTGAAAAAGTTTCTAAGTGTCAACTTTTAAAATACAATAATATTCCTTAAAAATCACTACTGTAACCAAAACGCTTTTACTCAACTGTTTACAGGAGATGTCCCAGGACTGAATCTAGGATCCAGTCCTGTGGTTAGAAAAAGTAATCCATAAAGTAACTAATTGCATTTAGCTAGAAATTCACATTGAGCTCAATGTTGCATTGTGTTTGAAATTGTGTTGCCCATTGCAACAACTGTAACTACTGTACTTAAAAGTCTATTGCCTATTTGCAAAGTATTTAAAGTAAATTAATTCATTCTGAGAAAGTATATTTTGTAATGTAATGTATAATGTAATTACAATGTAATTTAAAAATAAAATATCTAAAAATATATAGTTTAAAAAAATGTAGTAAATCAGTATGAAAAAAATAAAAATAACAATTAATACATTTAAAAATTGGCATTTACAAAACCTTTGAAATTCACTGAAAAACCCATAGGTTTCAGACATGTTATAGTTAGGAATTAGCATTTAAAAAACCTTTGAAATTCACTGAAAAAACCATAGGTTTCAGACATGTTATAGTTAGAAATTAGCATTTAAAAACCTTTGAAATTCACTTAAAAACCATAGGTTTCAGGCACGTTATAGTTAGAAATTAGCATTTAAAAACCTTACAAATTCACTGAAAAAACCATAGGTTTTAGGGACAGTTATAGTTACTTGGACATTGCACTCGTACAAAACCCGTGAAATTCCCCCGTTATAGTTAGTTCAGCTAACTATAACTCGCGCCCCGCAATGCACTGCTGATGATGTCACATATTACATCACTCATGACATGGTCAGTGACATCACTGATGACATCACTGATGACATCTCAAATGACATCACTGATGACATCATCCATGTGATAATTTCATGCATCTTCTCACACCCTAATATAACTTTTGATACACCCACTCTAAATTACAGACTGCCATTCTCAAAACCATAGACACTCCAATACCAATAACTACATACCAACTCACTGATTCTTAGGTCTACACACACATCCACTCACTCACCCGTACAGTCACTCATACTTACAGTCACTCAGTACAGGACTATCATATGCACTCATACACCTATATAAACACTGACACACCGCCACTCATCCATAGAGGTACTCACACACCTAGTCAGTCATGCAAAAAATTAATCACACACCCATTTACTCACCTATAGAGTTATACACACACCAGCTCAATAACTCATACAAATACTAGCACATTCTTACGCTCTTATACAATAACTGATACAAGCACACACGCATCCATACAGCCACTCTCACAATCACACACTCTCACGTATAGCCTTTTAAATACTCTAACACACATATATACTTCCTTTTACATATGTAGTTACTCGCACATGTACCACTGAGATATACATTCACTCACTAACACACCCATACACACACTCACCCACCCAAGCAGTCCATCACAGACGCACTCTTCAAATCATGCACCCAGTGAATCACCCACTCACACATCTATGTACAGAGTCGCACACACCCCACCCACACAAACACTCAGGCACCCATACAGATACTCAGACATCCAATCAATAACTCATATAGACACTCATGTAGCTATTCACAAACCCATGCAGCCACTTACACAGCAACAGACAGACGGATACAGACATTCACCCAGTTTAGTCACTAACCCATGCATTCAGTAACATACGTTTAATCACTCACTTATACAGTTAGTCACGCACCTACTAAATCATCCATTCAGACACTTATACACCCACTCACTCTTCAATACGCCTTTCCCTATATATATTAAACATATTTAAACTTTACAGAAACACACAGTCACTGGATGATGTCATCAGTGATGTCATCAGTGATGTCATTTGAGATGTCATCAGTGATGTCATCAGTGATGTCACTGACCATGTCATGAGTGATGTAATATGTGACGTCATCAGCAGTGCATTGCGGGGGCGCGAGTTATAGTTAGCTGAACTAACTATAACGGGTGAATTTCACGGGTTTTGTACGAGTGCAATGTCCAAGTAACTATAACTGTCCCTAAAACCTATGGTTTTTTCAGTGAATATATATATATATATATATTTGCGAACTTCCGACCCACACTCCAAGGGGTATTCAGGCAAGAGACCGCTGGCAAGAGACCCTCCATGCTACTAGCTCACATCCGGGTGCCCTTAAGAGTAGCCTACCATATGGAGAACTGATAAGGGCAAAAAGGATTTGCAGTACTCAAGATTCTTTTGTCCTAGTAGAAAGGGAAATGACAGACAGACTAAGGGAGAGGGGGTACAGTGGGCAAACTCTTAAACAGGCCAAAGACAAGGTTAGTACAAAAACTAGAAATGATTTGCTGTTTAGCCAACAAACTAAGAAATATCTTTGGCGCCGTTTGACGAATCTTCACAAAATTTTCAAAACTAATGGGGCGCTCCGGTCAGCTCCTGTCTTGAAAGTTTTGGGGTGATTCGTCAAGCAGGGGCCGAGAAAAAAGGGGGGTCCCAAAACGCGTTTTCTCCATGTTAATTTCCATAGGAAACCTTTGTCGTGGCTACAGCCCGAACTGCTGAACGGAATTACACCAAATTTGGCAGAGAGGTAGCTCTTGGTCCAGAGTGCACTCTTTGCTTCAAATGGTGTAAATCCATTCAGTAGTTCCTGAGAAACTCAAAAACAAAAAAAGATCGATATCTGGTGACCGCGGTGGATCTGCGAACCCTCCCGATCATGAGCTGACTTCTGATTGGCTGCCAACACTTCAAACCAGGAAGTGTTGGCAGCCATCTTGTGACTCGGTTGAACAGAGTCACAAGAAAACAGTAAAAAAACGATAAAAAAAGAAAAAGGGGCAGGGTAGAAACACCCTGACCCCTAGGCCTAGTCAGGGGGTCCCCCCAAATTTTTTTAATTACATTTTGGCGGGATTCGCATAGGGTACGCGAAGGGTGGGCTCCCGCGCTTCATTTTTTTAAGCCCCTGGGTGGGCCAGGTCCCAGGGCCAATATTTAAATATTATGTGGGGCCCCCGCAGCCCCGGGGACCGCCACCTCCCCGGGGCTTTATTAATAATGTGGGGGGGCACACGGCCCCACGCAGCCCCGGGGACACTGCCACCTATCTGGGGCTTTATTAATAATGTGCGGGGGCACACGGCTCCCCCGCTGCCAGGGGACCGTCACCTATCCAGGGCATTTCTATATTATGTGTGGGGGGCTTCGCGGGCCCCCCAAGCCCTGGGTACCGTCACCTCCCCGGGGCTTAAATTTAAATAAAGAAGTGTGGGGGGCTCCTTCCCCTCCCACACTGCCCTGGGGACCACCACCTCCCCAGGCCAAAATAAAATTAAGGGTGGAGGTCCGTTGCGGACCCCTGGTCCCGGGGACCACCACCTCCCTGGGGTTTTAAACACGAAGGGAGGGGGGCCGCGCGGCCCCCCTCCAGGAGCCCTTCATGGCCCTGGGGACCACCACCCCCAGGGCCGGCTCCAGCAATGTCCCGAGGTGCCCACCCCCGGGACATTGCAGTTTGCTATGGGATGGCAGGAGCACTGCTCCCACCATCCCATAGCAAACAGTGCACTCGCTTTGAACAAGCGAGAGCCCTTTGCCCTCGCTTGTTCAAAGCGAGTACTCTTTGCTATTTACCCCCAGGGAGCTGCATGTTAGCAGTTCCCTCGGGGTAAAAAGCAATGCCGGCCCCCGCAGGAGGCGGGAGCCGGCTGGGACCACAGGGGCCTTGGGGCTCCCCCCGTGGTCCCTTTAGAGATGGCCATGCCCCGGGATGGGGTCCCGGTGCCGAAAATGGCCCGGTGGCCCCCCTCCCTGAAAATAAAAATGAAATTAAAAAAAGGCCAAGCCCCGGGGGATTGGGTCCCTGGGGCCGCAATCAGCCAGGGGAGGGGGGCCACGCAGACCCCTCCCTGAAAATGATACTTTTTTTCTCTCAAATGGCCATGCCCCTGGGATGGGGTTCCTGGGGCCAAAAATGGCGTGGGAGGGGGGCCGCTCGGCCCCCCTCCCTTAAAACTAAAAATAAAATTTTAAAAAAAATGGCCGGGCCCCGGGGGATGGGGTCCTCGGGCCGAAATTGGCATGGGGAGGGGGGCCCGCGCCCCCCTCCCTTTGTATTTATTTTTTATAATGAAAAGTGGGTCTGGCCCCGGGGGATGGGGTTCCCGGGGCCCAAAAGGGTCAGGGGAAGGGGGGGCCACACAGCCCCCTTCCTAAAATAAAATAAATAAAAAGGAAGCTCTGCAACTCCCGGAAGCTCCGCCCCCTTTCACCACTACTCTGCAAACGCATCTCCTGGCGTGTTCTAGGTTGGGGGATGAAGTCCCTTTGCCTACTGAGGGTCCTTAGGGGCCAACTAGCCCACCTTTTACCTCCAGTAAGTCCCACACAGTGGGATTGCTGAGAGGTCGTCGGAGGCCATGCCCCTTTTTCTACCACTCTGCAAACAGGCCTCTTGGCACACTGCTGGTGGGGTGATGAGGTCCCTTTGCGACCTGAGGGCTTCAGGACTAAAGTGAACTTCATCGACCAAGCAGAAGTGCGACAGGAGGCGCGATTGTAGAGTGGTGTAAAAAGGGGGCGTGGCCTCTGACCACTCAATCCAGCTGTGGGGGGCATACTAAAGGTAAGAGGAGGGCTAGTTGGCCCCCAGGGACCCTCAGGAGGCAAGGGGACTTCATCCCCCAACCAAGAGCGCGCCAGGAGGTGCGTTTGCTGAGTGGTGGAGAAATGGGGCATGGCCTGTGTCCACCTCTCAACAATCCCACTGTGTGGGGCTTACTGGAGGTTACAGGTAGGCTAGTTGGCCCCTAAGGAACCCCAGCAGTGAAGGGGACTTCAATCCCCATCCAAGAGCACGCCAGGGAGCGCGTTTGCAGAGTGGTGGGCAAAGGGGGCATGGCCTGCTATGAGAACTTAGCAATCCTGCTGTGTGGGACTTACTGGAGGTAATAGGAGGGGTAGTTTTCCCCCAAGGATGTCCTTGGGGATAACTACCCCTCCTGTTACCTCCAGTAAGTCCCACACAGTGGGATTGCTAAGAGGTCTTCGGAGGCCACGCCCCCCTTTCTCCACCACTCAGCAAACGTACCTCCTGGCACACTACTGGTTGGGGGATGAAGTCCACTTTACTGCTGAGGGACTTTGGGGGCCAAGAAGCCCTCCTGGTACCACCTGTAAGTCCTAAGCAGCAGAATTCCTGAGCGCTGGTTGGAGGCCCAGCTCCCTTTCTCCACCACTCTGCAAACGCGACTACTAAAGAAGCATTTACAAAGTAATAGGTCTCGCATTTGCGAGAGTTAGAGCTATTGGCGTTGTAAATGTAAAAAACTTTTACTAATGTTTTATGGAGTGGAGTGGATGTACGCTGTGTGTAGTGGAATTATGTGGTATGTTTTGCAGTGAAATTATGTGGATAGAAAGTATGTGGTATTTAGTGTATAGAAATTATGTAGAGTGGGATTATGTGTTATGGAGAGTAATTATGTGGGATGGTAGTCTGTGTTGTGGAGTGGTAACCTCAGGTTTAGTCTTCCTCGTTTCCATAGAAGATAAACTATAAACTCAATGAGACAAAAAAAGAAGGAACCACTGAGGAGCACTTCTGGACCTACTTAGAGGTATGAGCAGGGCCACTGGAATTATGCGACTGTTTGGCTGCACCGATTTTCACACAATTATACATTTTCCGCATATGCCATATAATCCATCATCTGCAGCATAATCTGCAGATTTGAACAAAAAAAACCCTTGTTTCTACCTCAAACGGCTCAGACGTTAACAAAAATGCAGCAACAAGTGTTACAGCGTGGTGGAAGGCCCTTTGCAAACCTGGAATGGTCACCTGTTACTTATAGCTAAATGTGGGTGTTAAATTGGTACTAATGGTGCGAAAACCACTCTCGCTTCTTTCTGTGCCTCTCTTGCCTCTTTCTGCATTTCTCTTGCTTCTTTCTGCACCTTTCTTCTTTTTTGTGCGCTTCTCTTACCTCTTTCTGCACATCTCTTCTGCTTTCTGCACCTCCTTTCTTTCTGCACCTCTCTTGCTTCTTTCTGCACCTCTTGCTTCATTCTTCTACACCTCTCTTGCCTCTTTCTGCACCTCTGTTGCTTCTTTCAGCACATCTCTTGCCTCTTTCTGCACCCTCTTCCCTCTTTCTGCATTTCTCTTGCCTCTTTCAGCACATCTCTTGCCTCTTTCTGCACCCTCTTCCCTCTTTCTGCATTTCTCTTGCCTCTTTCTGCATCTCTCTTGCCTCTTTCTGCACTTCTCTTGCCTCTTTCTGCACCTCGCTTGCTTCTTTCTGCACTTCCTTGCTTCTTTCTGCACCTCGCTTGCTTCTTTCTGCACCCCTTTTGCCTCTTTCTGCACCTCTCTTGCTTCTTTCTGCGCTTCTCTTGCTTCTTTCTGCACCTCTCTTGCTTCTTTCTGCACTCCTCTTTCCTCTTTCTGCACCTCTGTTCCTGTTTGTGTACCTCTCTTGCCTCTTTCTGCACTTCTCTTGCCTTTTCTGCACTTCTCTTGCTTCTTTCTGCATTTCTGTTGCTTCTTTCTGCACTTCTCTTGCCTCTTTCTGCACCTCTCTTGCCTCATTCTGCACCCCTCTTGCCTCTTTCTGCACCATTGTTGCTTCTTTATGCACTTCTCTTGCTTCTTTTTGCACCTCTCTTGTTCTTTCTGCACCTCTCTTGCCTCTTTCTGCACTTCTCTTGCATCTTTCTGCACCTCTGTTGCTTCTTTCTGCACTTCTCTTGCTTCTTTTTGCACCTCTCTTGTTCTTTCTGCACCTCTCTTACCTCTTTCTGCACTTCTCTTGCTTCTTCCTGCACTTCTCTTGCTTCTTCCTGCACCTCTCTTGCTTCTTTCTGCACCCCTGTTGCCTCTTCCTGCACTCGTTTTCCCTCTTTTTGTACCTTTCTTGCCCTTGCCTCTTTCTGCACATCTGTTGCTTCTTTCTGCACCTCTCTTGCTTCTTTCTGCACCCCTCTTGCCTCTTTCTGCACCCTTATTCCCTTTTCCAGCACCTCTCTTGCCTCTTTCTGCAGCCCTCTTGCCTCTTTCTGCACCTCTGTTGCTTCTTTCTGCACTTCTCATGCTTCTTTATGCAACTCTCTTGCCTCTTTCTGCACCCTTCTTCCCTTTTTCTGCACTTCTCATGCTTTTTTCTACACCCCTCTTGTTTCTTTCTACAACTGTCTTGTCTCTTTCATCACTTCTCTTGCTTCTTTCTGCACCTCTGTTGTTTCTTTCAGCACCTCTCTTCCTTCTTTCTGCACCTCTCTTGCCTCTTTCTGCACATCTCTTGCCTCTTTCTGCAGTTCTCTTGCCTCTTTCTGCACCTCTGTTGCTTCTTTGTGCACTTCTGTTGCTTCTTTCTGCAACTCTCTTGCTTCTTTCTGTAACTCTCTTGCTTCTTTCTGCACCCCTCTTGCCTCTTTCTGCACCCTTTTTCCTTTTTTCTGCCCTTCTCGTGCTTTTTTCTGCTCCTCTCTTGTTTCTTTCTGCAACTCTCTTGTCTCTTTCATCACTTCTCTTGCTTCTTTCTGCACCTCTGTTGCTTCTTTCAGCACCTCTCTTCCCTCTTTCTGCACCTCTTTTGCCTCATTCTGCACCCATGTTGCCTCTTTCTACACCCATGTTGCCTCTTTTTGCACCTTTGTTGCTTCTTTCTGCATTTCTCTTGCTTCTTTTTGTACCTCTCTTGCTTCTTTCTGCACCCCTCTAGCCTCTTTCTGCACCCTTCTTCCCTTTTTCTGCAGCTCTCTTGCCTCTTTCTGCACCTCTCTTGGCTATTTCTGCAACCCTGTTCCCTCTTTCTGGACCTCTCTTGCCTGTTTCTGTAACTCTCTTGCCTCCTTCTGCACCTTTGTTGCTTCTTCCTACACTTCTCTTGCCTCTTTCTGTACCCCTCTTTCCTGTTTCTGCACCTCACTTGCCTCTTTCTGCACCCTTCTTCCCTTTTTCTCCACCTCTCTTGCCTCTTTCTGCCCCTCTCTTGCCTCTTTCTGCATCCCTGTTCCCCCTTTCTGCACCTCTGTTGTCTCTTTCTGGACTTCTCTTGCCTCTTTCTGCACATCTGTTGCTTCTTTCTGTACTTCTCTTGCCTCTTTCTGCACCCCTCTTCCCTCTTTCTACACCTCTGTTGCTTCTTTCTACACTTCTTTTGCTTCTACCTTTTTGTACACAAATTTACAGAGTATGCTGTCTGAAACACAGGTATTCAAGTATTTGTATGTTTATTTTTATGTAACATGTCACTAGGTAAAAGCAGAGACACACGCATGCATACCTTCACAAACTTGGTCAGACTTACAGCAGTGATATGGTTAGGATTGCTGTTTTACATTTGGTAGGCCTAACATTCTGAACAGTCGCTGAATAGTGAACCTTCAAGAGAAAAGTGAGGTTCAATACATCTTGGGAGAAGGATTAGTGATTAGGCTACTTTGTATGAGTCTGTGGTAAGGTACAGTCGAAGTAGGCCTCTTTCTGCACCTCTGTTGCTTCTTTCTGCACTTCTCTTGCTTCTTTTTGCACCTTTCTTCCTTTTTCTGGAGTTCTGTTGCCTCTTTCTGCATTTTTCTTGCTTCTTTCTGCACCTTTCTTCCTCTTTCTCCGCCTCTCTTCCCTCTTTCTGCACTTCTCTTGCTTCTTTCTGCGCCTTTCTTCCTCTTTCTGTACATGTCCTACCTATGAAGGCATAGTTAGAAATTAGCATTTAAAAAACTTAGAAATTCACAGAAAAAACCACAGGTTTCAGGGACGTTATAGTTCGGGATTAGCATTTAAAAAACCTCAGCAATTCACTGAAAAAACCACAGGTTTCAGGGACGTTATAATTAGGCTGACATCTCACTCGTACAAAACCAGAGAAATTCAGCTGTTATAGTTAGCTGAGCTAACTATAACTCGCACCCCCGCAATGCACTGCTGATGGCGTCACATATTACATCACTCATGACATGTTCAGTGACATCACTGATGGCATCTCAAATGACATCACTGATGACATCATCCACTTAATATCTGATGCACCTCCTCACACCCTAATATAACCTTTCATACACCCACTCTAAAATACAGACTACCATTCTCGAAACCATAGGCACACCAATACCAGTTAGTACATACCCACTCACTGATTCATAGGTCTACACACATTCACTCACTCACCCATACAGTCACTCATACACACAGTCACTCATCAATACAGCCACTGATATATGCACTCATACACCCATACAGACACTCACATACCGCCACTCACCCATAGAGTTACTCACAAACCTAGTCAGCCACCCAAAGAATCAATCACACTGCCATTTACTCACCTATACAGTTATACACACACACCACCTCACTTATTCATACAGATAGTAACACATACTTACTCTTTTCTACAATCACTGACACAAGCACACACTCATCCATACAGCCACTCTCACAATCACTAACTCTCACATATAGTCACTTATATATACCAACACTCACATATACTGCCTTTCACATATGTAGTTACTCACACATATACCACTGAGACATCCATTCACTCACCAACACAGCCATGCGCACACTCACTCACCCATAGAACACCTCGCAGACACACTCATGAACCCATACACCCAGTGAATCACCCACTCACACATCCATGCAGTGAGTCACACAACCCCCCACCCACCCACACAGACACTCAGGCACCCATACAGTTACTCAGACAACCAATCATTAACCCACATAGATACTCGTGTAGCTACTCACTAACCCATGCAGCCACTTACACACCAACTGATAGACTGATACAGACATTCACACAGATTAGTCATTCTCCCATGCATTCACTAAGACATGTTTAATCACTCACTTATACAGTCAGTCACACACCTACTAAATCATCCATCCAGACACTCATACACCCACTCATTCTTCAATACACATTGGTGTATATATATACACAACATTCTTAAACTTTTTAGAAACACTCAGTCACTATATGATGTCATCAGTGATGTCATTTGAGATGTCATCAGTGATGTCATCAGTGATGTCACTGACCATGTCACGAGTGATGTAATATGTGACATCATCAGCAGTGCCTTGCGGGGTGCGAGTTATAGTTAGCTCAGCTAACTATGAGAGCTGAATTTTTCTGGTTTTGTACGAGTGAGATGTCAGCCTAACTATAACGTCCCTGAAACCTGTGTTTTTTCAGTGAATATATATATATATATATATATATATATCCATCAAAAGAGTTGCCCCAGTGAGGATGACCACCTTGGAGAGAACGCCTCTCTTGTGAGGACTGCAGCTACTGAATTCTGCTTACAATCTTGCTGGCTCTACGCGTTTCGGAAAATCATTCCTTGTTCACGAGCCGGACGCCAAAGAACGAGCAACAACATGAGTGAGGTTCACCTGCATTGATTTATTCATTTCAACCTCAGTGGGCGTGTCCTCCCGCATCGCGGGCATTCTGGTATTTGCAGTACATTCACTCAAGTATTACCCATGTGGGTGGTGTTGTGCGCCCCAAATAACGGCAATGTTCCTCTGTGGGCACAAGTCAAGAATAAGGTGCTGCCAGTGTGTCACTCAAAATTGGCTAACTCCGTCCCTGTTTCGCTGTGCCAGGCCCTCCTGGCGCTGCAGGTCCGCATCTCGCGGCGGGTCACCCTCGCGGCTTAGGCTTCACCGCTACGAATCCATCAAAAGAGTTGCCCCAGTGAGGATGACCACCTTGGAGAGAACGCCTCTCTTGTGAAGACTGCAGCTAC
Source organism: Calotriton arnoldi (assembly GCA_963921515.1). NCBI lineage: Eukaryota > Metazoa > Chordata > Amphibia > Caudata > Salamandridae > Calotriton > Calotriton arnoldi. Next base: position 937,985 of record CAWUFW010002413.1, on the reverse strand, counting down.
TGAATTCTGCTTACAATCTTGCTGGCTCTACGCGTTTCGGAAAATCATTCCTTGTTCACGAGCCGGACGCCAAAGAACGAGCAACAACATGAGTGAGGTTCACCTGCATTGATTTATTCATTTCAACCTCAGTGGGCGTGTCCTCCCGCATCGCGGGCATTCTGGTATTTGCAGTACATTCACTCAAGTATTACCCATGTGGGTGTTATTGTGCGCCCCAAATAACGGCAATGTTCCTCTGTGGGCACAAGTCAAGAATAAGGTGCTGCCAGTGTGTCACTCAAAATGGGCTAACTCCGTCCCTGTTTCGCTGTGCCAGGCCCTCCTGGCGCTGCAGGTCCGCATCTCGCGGCGGGTCACCCTCGCGGCTTAGGCTTCACTGCTACGAATCCATCAAAAGAGTTGCCCCAGTGAGGATGACCACCTTGGAGAGAACGCCTCTCTTGTGAGGACTGCAGCTACTGAATTCTGCTTACAATCTTGCTGGCTCTACGCGTTTCGGATTCCTTGTTCACGAGCCGGACGCCAAAGAACGAGCAACAACATGAGTGAGGTTCACCTGCATTGATTTATTCATTTCAACCTCAGTGGGCGTGTCCTCCCGCATCGCGGGCATTCTGGTATTTGCAGTACATTCACTCAAGTATTACCCATGTGGGTGTTGTTGTGCGCCCCAAATAACGGCAATGTTCCTCTGTGGGCACAAGTCAAGAATAAGGTGCTGCCAGTGTGTCACTCAAAATGGGCTAACTCCGTCCCTGTTTCGCTGTGCCAGGCCCTCCTGGCGCTGCAGGTCCGCATCTCGCGGCGGGTCACCCTCGCGGCTTAGGCTTCACCGCTACGAATCCATCAAAAGAGTTGCCCCAGTGAGGATGACCACCTTGGAGAGAACGCCTCTCTTGTGAGGACTGCAGCTACTGAATTCTGCTTACAATCTTGCTGGCTCTACGCGTTTCGGAAAATCATTCCTTGTTCACGAGCCGGACGCCAAAGAACGAGCAACAACATGAGTGAGGTTCACCTGCATTGATTTATTCATTTCAACCTCAGTGGGCGTGTCCTCCCGCATCGCGGGCATTCTGGTATTTGCAGTACATTCACTCAAGTATTACCCATGTGGGTGTTGTTGTGCGCCCCAAATAACGGCAATGTTCCTCTGTGGGCACAAGTCAAGAATAAGGTGCTGCCAGTGTGTCACTCAAAATGGGCTAACTCCGTCCCTGTTTCGCTGTGCCAGGCCCTCCTGGCGCTGCAGGTCCGCATCTCGCGGCGGGTCACCCTCGCGGCTTAGGCTTCACCGCTACGAATCCATCAAAAGAGTTGCCCCAGTGAGGATGACCACCTTGGAGAGAACGCCTCTCTTGTGAGGACTGCAGCTACTGAATTCTGCTTACAATCTTGCTGGCTCTACGCGTTTCGGAAAATCATTCCTTGTTCACGAGCCGGACGCCAAAGAACGAGCAACAACATGAGTGAGGTTCACCTGCATTGATTTATTCATTTCAACCTCAGTGGGCGTGTCCTCCCGCATCGCGGGCATTCTGGTATTTGCAGTACATTCACTCAAGTATTACCCATGTGGGTGTTGTTGTGCGCCCCAAATAACGGCAATGTTCCTCTGTGGGCACAAGTCAAGAATAAGGTGCTGCCAGTGTGTCACTCAAAATGGGCTAACTCCGTCCCTGTTTCGCTGTGCCAGGCCCTCCTGGCGCTGCAGGTCCGCATCTCGCGGCGGGTCACCCTCGCGGCTTAGGCTTCACCGCTACGAATCCATCAAAAGAGTTGCCCCAGTGAGGATGACCACCTTGGAGAGAACGCCTCTCTTGTGAGGACTGCAGCTACTGAATTCTGCTTACAATCTTGCTGGCTCTACGCGTTTCGGAAAATCATTCCTTGTTCAAGAGCCGGACGCCAAAGAACGAGCAACAACATGAGTGAGGTTCACCTGCATTGATTTATTCATTTCAACCTCAGTGGGCGTGTCCTCCCGCATCGCGGGCATTCTGGTATTTGCAGTACATTCACTCAAGTATTACCCATGTGGTCATCCTCACTGGGGCAACTCTTTTGATGGATTCGTAGCGGTGAAGCCTAAGCCGCGAGGGTGACCCGCACACACAGATTTTCGTTTCATATCTCAATTAAATATAGCTGTTAAAAGTGACCATCCATTCAATTATATTATAAGAGACAGAGGTCCCTCAAGGAACAGTTTAAGGACAATGGTGCACAGAACTGTTTTGAGACCTGTGTCAGTATTTTCCAAATGGAGAAGCAATATATTTATTCAGCACAAAATCAGAACACAAAAAGCGCAAATATAAACATAATAACTTGGGTAAAAGGTTGGAAGTCAACAGATTTCCAAACCTCAGGCATTTACACATTTAGTGACTTCAACAGTAAATGCATATTCAAAACACTATGACCAAACGATTGTTCTTGGTATTGTGTCTGCCCCCAGTCTTTTGGCAGGGAACCCTGTCTCCTGCTAATAATCACTCCATCAATCCTTGCTCCATCGTGAGTGCCAGCAGTCCCCCCATTGTGGGACACTAACCCATTTTTACATGTTCTGGAGCCGTCCTTAGAGACGTGCGCCGTGACTCCCCCACAGGCTACCTCTCGGGCATAAAATTGTGCGTCCTGATGATGGTCCCCCTATCGTAGTTGGGATCGAAACGTCGAGGACTTATACATCCTGACTCTCAATGGCTCATTTAGACTCTTGTGGACCACAGGATATTTTTTCATAGTGTGACTGTTTTGAATATGCATTTACTGTTGAAGTCACTAAATGTGTAAATGCCTGAGGTTTGGAAATCTGTTGACTAATATAATGTACACCCTTGGACCCTCTTGACCCACAGGGTTCTCTTGTCTCTTTACAAATACATCCATTCAATTACATCATAATACACCTGAAACACCCAGCTGACATCATCAAACAAAGCATTTTTCTCAAAAGCTTATTGTTGGTGACCATTAGAGACGCAGAGCTGGTAAAGAGAACAACTGTTTTTCTCTGCACAGGAGGGCTCCTTGAAAAAAGGTTCAGCACATTAACAGGTTGGTGTGTGTTTGTCAGTCAGTGCGGACTTTTGAATTTTCTGGTTTTTTAAGTGGTGCCACTTTTGAATATTCTGGTTTTTAAGTGGTGCGGTAAATCTACTTCTATTCACACACAATGTTGCACTACAGCATTTTCGTACTTTAGAACATGCCATCACCTCAGAGATTATTAATGTAATAGAGAATCTGTAAGGAGAAAACTAACAACTTGAGTTAATGCCCAGGAGTGTCTGGTGGTAGATGAATCAAATGTCAACCCTGCATTCGGCAGCACTGGTAGCGAGATTCTGAGATAAAACTTTGAGCCCAGCAATTATTTTTGTGCAAATTAAGTACTGCTTAGGACACAGTCAGTTCAAGATGCTTACCAGAACAGACAGACCTATTTTGGTACCAGAATATGGTTGCATAAGTATCGTCTAACAAAAATTGAGGCCCAGATTTAGTAAAGTTTTGTGTCTGGGCTGCGTCACTTTTTTGGCACAGCCAAGACACAAAATCGATTTTGGGATTTACAAAGCCACGTATAGCCCGATTTCAATGGCTTTGTGAGAAAAAGTAACGCAAGGCAGCACATAGCGCTGCCTTGCGTTACCTTGCCTCAAGTAGGCGTTACATGGGTGGAGCATGGGTGATCCCATGCATCGACCCATATATTTTGACACAAACCTATATGTAGAAAGACTTGTAAACATGGGTTTGCTCCAAAATGGTGTGCCTACCCAAGGCTTGCATAATGGGGAGAAATACCTTTATTTCTCCTTGTTACTTCCTCTGCATTCTACAGCATACATACAAAGAGTAATAAGCCTCAAAGGATAGTTTTTGTGCAGGAAGGTACCCCTTCCTTCACAAAAACAATATTGACCTTACGCAAGTACCCTTGCGTCATGGCACAAAGGGGCCTGCACAGGCTCTTGGCAGCCAAAAGTGCGCCAGCACAAGGTGAGAGCTAACTGTGCCATATCTTCGTAAAAATGGTGACGTTTTGCTCTCTCCCTTTCATGCAACACAGCACAGAAATTTCTCAATTTATGAGAATTACTGCTGGCAAAAAGTTATATAAAGCTAAATATTATTATTTTATTATAAAATTATTAAATACGCTTTTTTATTTAAACAAAAAGTTAACTTAATTTATTTCAAGTAATAAGTAACTTAGGGGGTCATTACGATGGCGGGCAAAAGCACAACCGCCGTGCTGGCGGATGCAAAAACCACCAGTTACCGCCGGCACGCAGCAGTCCACACGCCCGCCCAATTACGATGCGAAAAGTAGGCCAAACACCGCCGGCAAGCCAGCAACACCGTCCGCCATCAAAGTGCGTCCGTACACGTAGCGGCGCAGCACAATTGACACACACCGTCCGACGAAATCACGTCCCGCCCGGCGTATAAATTACGATGCCGCAAACAAACGGCTCCCACGGCTAAGAGACACCGTACGACAAACCGAAGCGGTAACACGGACGCCGAGCACGGACAACGAAGAAGCGGCTCCCCCGAGCATGAATCCAGCACTGCAGGCCCTCCCCATGCTCTTGCTGATGCACCACCAAGGACGCAACGTACCGCGGAGACGCAGGTAGGCACACACACAACAAGTGCACGCAAACAGCGCACACAGTGCAAGGGCGGAAAAAGCGGACAACCCCCCACCCCCGCGTGTACACTACACATCCACCATTGCATCCACATATGACACACAGGCCAAATCGTAACATCGCGTAACACATGTGTACACACCACCTGGGACTAGGAACCAACGACCCCGTCACGGCCCCAAAGCGGCGATGACGCCGCCACACATGCGCACAACGCAGAGGCCAACCGCAGCGCCATGCATGCGTCGCACACAGACACAGGGACACAACCAAGCAGCACACACATCAGCCCCACCCCGAACGCACATGACACGTGACAGGCCTGCCACAGACATGTCCCCAACGCCCAATTCACGGACAACACCCAACGCCACACAACCGACGCACACATGTCAGTGAAGTCACGCAACAGCAGGACACACCCCAGTGTAACAAACATGGCGTAGCACACAGCGGCGGCAACACCAACTAGGAGAAGCAGGGCCCCTTCGGGAAGAGGAACGCCAGTACCACACTGAAACACCCATACCACCCTGCACATATGAACAAGACATATAAAACGGAACACCAAAGAGCCCGGGGACCGACAACAGGTGGCCCAAGAATAACATTCACACACAAGGCCCAACGCAGAGCGGAAAGGCAGCCTGCCGCCCACACAAGGGAGAGCAGACAGCACTGAATGACCTTCCATTCCAACTCCGAAACCACAGCCCTACGAAAGAAGCCGGTGAATACAGCCATTGTCCAAGAAAAGACCAACACAGGCATGCCGAGGAGACCGACCACAGGGCAGATAGCGCATATCACAGAAGCACACAACGGACGGGGAAGAAAAAAGAAAACACTCCCCCATGTCGGCCACATGCAAGTTAATTGGAAGGAGTCACACATCACTGACCTTGAACTGTCTGAGAAGCATGTGGGATGAGGGCCCGTGTCCTCCGCACAAGCCAACAGAACACAAGTCCTGTCTCCCTACGACTACACAGAGCTCACAGCAACCTCGGAGCGTGCACATTGCAGACTGCACACACAGCCGGAGCACGCCACCACAACGCACCGCTGCGAAATGGCAACCGCAACACACCTACCCAACTACGCCGGACAGGTCAAGCTGTACAAAACCAACCTGATACATATATTGGGATGCGATCTCCTGTCCCTGCTGAACGTAAGTTACCGACTGACTTACCGCATCACATTGTTCAGCTGCGTCATGCCCGTCTTCTACTGTCGGAGGTGTCCCTACCAGCATCCCGTGGAGATGTGCCTCTCCAACCCGGCATGTCTAAAGGCGGACCTGCTACCACTACTCCTCCCTCTGGACGCACACGACAGGGCCTGCTCTGCCTATGGGGGCATGGCGTATGTGGCCAACATCGCACCCGCACTGAAATGGGACCACTGTGCCTCCACACGACGGATCATCGAGAACAGCTACATCGAATGTCACCCAGCATGCCCCATCATGGTCCTCCAAGGGACAACTTACGAACAACACCTTGACAGCCACCATCCGCTACATTGGCTGGCAAACATGTACACCACCAATGACATGGAAGCCCTGCTGGACGGCATCGCATACCTGACAACCTGTAAATTCGTCGGACCACAACGCAGGTTCCCCGATTGACCTATGATGTCCAACCCCGCACCCATGCTTAGCTTCCGCACGGACTGGCCAGTCACCACCACAACAGCCATACCAAACGACCGGCAACTGTAACCACACCATCAACGACATCGCCATGACATCGGATATGACCGGGACATGCACACTGTTCCCCATCACATCCAGGAACACCGCATGCATCGTGGGAGGCAGTGGCATGGGGTCTGTGTATCGCACCCACATGGACGGAACTGCACGAACAACCAGGACACGACATGGATCCAGCGCCCATGGACACACACACCGCTCAGTGGACATGAATAGGTCGCCTGGAGTCTGTGGGTGCTGCACCCCTCCCACCCCCGCCCCGGGAATCCCATACCAGGACCTTTGCATGGACGACAAGTGCATACAACAACAACACGACCCCAGTGACTGTGACATGTCCAGTAACCACCACATTGCAACAACAAGTGGCACGCCGCTGCATGCACGCAAGCACATGCCCTGATGTCATCTCACATGCACGCGTGCATGAGGAACAACCGCAGCAAACCTGTCACATGGAACTGAGATGGACTGTGCCCATGATGCCAAGCGGTCTGGTAGGCTACATGTATACCGTCTGTGTCAAAGTCCGCAGCTCCGCAGCTATACGTAAATGTACATTAGCACAGCCTTGGCCAAGCAGATGTAACTCTGAAGCCCACATCCCACATGCAACAGCCAATCACATGTAACCCCACACCCTATCCCATTTGCAATCATGCTCAGTATATCCTCAACATGTATTCCGCTGCCAGTAGTGTCCACTATACTGCATCACAGAGGACAGAAGACTCAATATAATGTTTGAAACCATAACTGTCTCCGCTGACTCATTTCACAAGTACGAATGAGAGAGGATGAGAGTATGTGAAGTACACGGCAGTCGTGACATGACCATGTAGTCCACTGGTATTGGATGTCAACGCAAATGAGTAGCACAACTGTGGAAGACACACATGTGTCGTGTGAAGTCATATGGACGCAGTGCTCAGGTGGGTGGGTGTGACGGGTAGATGCGCACATGCCAAGTTGGAGCACGCCGTGTTGGGAGGGGTCATGAACAGTACACCACCGCTTCCCTGGGCATTGTGAGAGGACACCTGTCGGGGGGAGTGAACACGTGTGTGCACAGCAGCCGGGCACACGTACAAAGCGGTACCAGGCGCACCTCAGCCCACCCTCTGTGGACAAGCTGGATCCTGTTATGCGCCCGCCATGCCCCTTGACAAGGCACACACAGCCCCAGTCGACCAGGTGTAACCCCAACATAGTCAATCCGCACAGGCGATACAGGGCACGGGATGGCAGTGGAGCATGGTGTGTGAGAGGTCTCCTCGCGCTCCTCCTGGTCATATCACGCAGGCAATAGAACCTCAACGTCTAGCATGGCACAAGTCAGATGGAAGTGTAGGGGGGACGCACCACAGCACGAGCAGCACTGACGTCACGGGAGGTGGCTCGCACCATCCCATCCATTGCCCATCATACCAACCACGCCACATGCCATTGCGACTAAGTGCAAGCGCGTGCGCCACCACCCCCGAGCCCTCCCCAGAGAGGCCAAAGAGTGAATGTGTGGGCCATCAGTCACAGACGGACGCGGCCTGGCCGCAAGGGCAGCCACAGCCACTGGGTGTCGCAGGTGGCGGATCCGGAAGGCGAAGACTGTGATGCATAGTCCATGCAGGCCGGGTCTCCATTTGGGGCACCACGCAGGTGGACGGCGTCCCGTAACACATCATACCCTGAGACAGCCCACTCGTGCAACTGGACCCACACATACACTCCTTGCCCTCTCTGGTGCGAGCTTGGGGCTGCCTGTGCAAGCGCTAGCCTCGCAGGTGCACATGCATATTGGGGGAGCGAGGGGAGGACATGAGGGCTGGGGCGAAGATGACTGTATCACTGTCAGTGAGTACAAGGGATGACCCAGATGTGGAAAGGAAGAGACGTGTCCCGTGTGTACTGCAACTAGTCGCCAATCCAACTACCCCCCATGTCCGGAATGTAAGCCCGCACCTAGGCCCGCCCATCCGCCACATCGAATATACCACCAGCACGACAACCTTCCCATTCGAAACACTGACTGGGGGTGGCGACCAGTGAACAATCATGTGTAGCCTACCCACGCGTACATGTGGGCCCTCCATGATCCATGTCACCTGCGGCAAAGTCATGACATGCGCAATGAGGGAAGTGAGGAGAGCTGTCCGCCCCACGCACAGAAGGTGCATCAGCTCCACAGACCCAGCAGCGAGTCCAGCAGGGGTCACATGTGCAGGGGCAGCTGTGCCTGGTGTGAAGGCACATGCATATAGACAGCACATCGACCAATGTGTAGTCTGCCCACATCTACAGTCCATCATCATGCGGACATAGGAATTGAACACAGGGCAACACATCTTAGTGGGTGCACCCACCGTGACCAACAATGCGCAATCATCGACGTACCCGCCCTGTGCATGGCCCCCCACCCAACGGAGGCACATCCAGTGCCACCATCCCACACACACAAGCCTTCCACGGAACATGCTGTGTCCAATGGTCAGTACAGAGTCAGCGCCCATCTGGTGGATCCTGAACAGGAGACACATGCACACACATGCCAGCTCCCACTATGTACGTCTGCCACCTGGCACGTGCAATGTAACCTCTCACCTGTGACGTGTGACTGCAAGCACACAGCCGTCTTGGCATGGGGCTGTCAATGTGGACACCTGTCAATGTTTCGGGAGGTGTGATCCGTACAGTGCTGTACATAGGGTGCAGTGCTGACACCTACTACTGTCTCATATCCCCTCGTGCCACAGGTCCCACTTGTTTTGGCCGCTCAGCCTGTGCCCACATCGTCGTCGTCGTGTGCCATACTCATCCAGCCTCGGAAGCAGTTCCATGCTCAGCAGACATTCATGTTGCCGTGGCGTTGCCGCTTGACGAATATGCAGTCAGTCCCCATCAGCACGCCCCGCAAGTCATTGGGGCCTAGATCCCCATGTGCATGCACATGGCAGTGGTTTGTATCACTAGCCATTGCCATTGTTGGGAGACCTGTGTAAGTGTATTGTGGCCGTGCCGTCCCAGCTTGACAGCTGGGCTGTGGCTCATGTGCTTGCTCAGTCATGTCAGTGATGTGTATGCGAAATTGCTATGTGTTGTGTTGCTTTGACATGTGTCCACTGCCATTTTCCCTAGGCGGAGACCGAACATTGACCGCCCATACCAATTGCTGGCGGACATGGACGATACAGAGGTCATTAGGAAGTTTCGGCTGGACAGGCCAACCCTGCATCGACTGTGTGCCATGTTGGAACCCCATCTCCGTCCCCGCAGGGTGTATCCGACAGCTGTCACCCCCACGGCTAAGGTGATGGCCGCCATGCATTTCTTCGCCACTGGGTCATTCCAGCACACAGTGGGCAGTGGAGGAGGGATGTCCCAGCCCATGTTCAGCAAGGTGCTGAGGGATGTACTGGCAGCCATGATGCTGTACCGAAACAGGTACATCCGCTTCCCCAGGGCTCGTGAATTGGCGGCAGTGAAGGGTGCATTCTATGCCCTTGGCAGAATCCCACACGTCGTTGGAGCCATTGACTGCACACATGTTGGCCTTGTTCCACCACAGGCCACTGAGCACCTGTACCGCAACAGGAAGCACACGCACTCCCTGAATGTGCAAGTGGTGTGCCTTGCGGACATGGTGATCACCCACGTGTGTGCAAAGTTCCCAGGCTCGGCCCATGACGCACACATAATGCGCAACAGCATCTTGCCACGACTGATGTCCAATCTGCAACAGGATCGTGGCTGTATTGTCGGTGAGTATGTGGAGTGGTGTAGCGTGCTGGTTGTGCGATGCTGTCCCCTGTCCAGTTGGAATAGCAACGGTTCTCTGTGTCCCTCACACCCAGGTGACTCTGCGTACCCGAATGGGGCATGGCTGCTCAGTCCATTGAGGAATCCTCGCACCCCAGCAGACGATCGCTACAATGAGGCACATGGGAGGACCAGACGTGTGGTCGAGCGTACCTTTGGCCTCCTCAAGTCCAGGTTCAGGTGCCTGGACCGCACCGGGGGTGCGCTGGCGTACTCCCCACAGAAGGTGTGCCAGATAGTGGTGGCGTGCTGCATGCTGCACAATCTGGCCATTCGGAAGCAGATCCCCCTCATCGTGGATGACGGAGATCAACCAGGGCCCCAGCCCGCAGACCAGGACAGCTCGAGTGAGGAGGACAGCGGAGAGGAGGAAGCTGGTAATGTGCGGCAGCAGCTCATCGCCCGCTACTTCACTTGACGGTGAGTGTCCATGTACGACGGCTGATGTGGCTGTATCTGTGCAGGTGTGTGTGTGCTGTGTCAGGGTGGCCGTTTGTTCACTGCGTGCTGTGTGTCAACGCTCCATGGCCAGGGTAGAATGCCACTGTTGGTGGCTGTGGCATTGTGCCCTATTGCTCTGTGCGATGTGTGTACATTGCTTGTAGTTGTTGACATGTACTGTGTGATGGGTGTGTGACACACTCATTGAATGTGCTCCTGTTCTGTCTCCCACCCCTAGGTCCCTACAGGCCCTCCGGTTCCATTGCCATGCCACGCATCAGGTGCCTTTCCGCCCAAGGTGGCCGTTGTATTCCGTACAAATAAAACACAGGGCACAAACAGCAGTTTGTGTAAGAGGTGCATTTATTTCAAACTGTGACATGTGATTGTGTGTAAGGTGATGACAAAAGTGGTGCGTGCAGTGACAATGAGCTGTCGGTCATGGCTGCGTGATGTTCAGGGTGTACCCACTGGTTCTATGTCCATGGTCCAACAGACACATGCCATCCAGATGGCTGTGTGGAGTGGGATCGTAGTCCAAGTCAATGCAGTGGGTGGTCAAGGAAGGCTGGCTGGCTGCCTCACTTGCGTCTGGAGCGTGCGAAGTCCTCCCGTGAGATCTGTTTCCACTTCGGACGGCCCCTTCCACGTTTGCGAGGGGGTGCCTGCTTGCGACCTGCTGGTGGTTGAGGTGTGCTCACTGGCTGTGGACGCAGGGGAACTGGACACAGCTGCACGACCCTGCGCCCCGGCAGGTGGTGGCGGTGGTGGAGCTGCTGTCCCTGGCTGTGACCTCACCACCAGCTGGCCCATGAGGTCCACGAGTTGGCCCATACGGGCGTCCATGGACCTCAGCACCCCCAGCACCTCCCGCGTGTCTGAAGCAGACCTGGCCCATTGTCCTTGGGCCTCTTCATAGGCCCCAAGGACTCTGGCCATTTGAGGCAGGGCATGGCTCCCAGGGGAGACTTGCGTTTCCCTGACCCTGCTCCTCCTACCGGTACTGCTGCCACCGGCCTGCCCACTAGCCACATTGCTCACCACGGTCCTCGCTGTGGCTCCCAGGGTGGATCCAGTCGGCCGGGCCACCACCTGCGCTGGGGCTGGTGCCAGCGAAGACGTGGTGGTGGTGGCGGCGGTGGTGGTCGGTGCGGCGATGGTGGCGGTTGCGGCAGTGGTAGTGGCCGCAATGACCGTGGGTGTGGCCGCAATGACCGTGGGTGTGGCCGCAATGTCCGTGGGTGTGGCCGCAACGACAGTGGCAGCAGGGGGCTGGGAATGTTCAGCAGCCCAGGATGATGGGTTGGTGGGTAGGAGGGGTCCTGGGGAGCGGCTGGGCCCTGCCACACCAGATGGGCCTGCTTGGTGGTCCGTGTCCGAAGAGGAGGACAGATCCTCCACATCCGTGTGTCCTCGTTGGGGGCTTGTAGGCTGGCTGTGCTGGCTGCTGTCTCCATCCCCAGCATCCAGCAGTTCGTCACCTGTGGAGAGAATGAGATTTGTTATTGTGTTGCACCTGGCGAAGTATGGATTTGTCGTCTGACATTAACAGTTCGTGCAATCTCGTACATGGGTTTCCCGGAGGCGTGTGTGTGGCTGTACCATTTGTAGTTGTGTGTGCTTGGCAATGGGACTGTGTGCTGTGCACATGTGGCATGGGACGGATTGGCCATGCCGATGGGTGTGTTGCTGTGCCCCTACTTATTGTGACTCTGGTGTATGCGGGCTCCTGGCCCATCCTGGGTCTGGTTTGTACTTTGCTTTTGGTGTTCAAATGGGACGCTTAGGAACGCATATGGCAACATGGGGGCCATGCCCCAGATTCGCATTTGGGAGGGAATATGCTTTTGGGGTACATGCTGTGAGCCATGGGTGCCGAACGTGACATGTGTTGTGGCAGCATGACAGTGCATGGTCTGAGGTGTGTGCATGTCTGACATGGCCTGCATATTTGCTGTCTGTTGTGATTACTGGACATGGCATTGGACGCATCGTTATGAGTGAGTGATGGTTGTGTGCCAGCCAACGTATTGCAGTTGTCCCATCTCCTTGGTGTGCGTGCTGCCCTGTGCCATGTGCATCACTGCAGTGCTCGGGGGGTGTGGCCCATGTTGTGTGTTGTTGCTCACAGTGTGGCGTGCGCTTCATTTACTTCTGGCACATGGTTGGTCATGGGCATGTATCTTAGCGTGACTGCTGTATGTGTGGCAGCTGTGCGGATGACATGCCTTTCATGAGACTGGGGCTGACGGATGGGATGGATGGTATGTTGTATGTGCATGGTGTGTCTGTGTGTTTGATGGGTTCAGTGGTGTTCGTGTGCATTTATGTTGTTCCGCTCTGTTGCGTCTAGTGTTGTTTGTCTTACATAGGCGTAGTTGTGGGGTGTGTGGTTGACAGGCAGTAGGGGCTACATGAACAGGACTTCAATGGTGTTTCGGTTGTGTGTGATGGGTTGCACAGTGGCTGCCGTGTGGTACTATATTCAGTGTGGCTTGTGCATGCAGACGTGGCTCCTTGGGTGTTGCTGTGTCTGTGATGGGTCATGTGAGGTGTGAGTCTGTGGTTCATGTCCGTGTGCACATTGTTCACTTGTTCGTGACGGTGGGCGGTGCTGCGTGTTCGTCTGCTACGTGACATGTCCCATGTGTTGGTCGTGTTACGGTCCTCATGCCTCCAGTAATCCAGCCCTGTCCAGTTTCCCACCTGCAGGTTGTTCGGGCGTGCACTGTACTGGATGCCACATGGTTCTAAGCGGGGGTGCTCCATGTTGCAGGTCTGTGGGGGTGGGGGGTGTTGTGGGTCGTGGTGGTGGCTGGACACCCACTGACACCGATTGTTGTGGACCGTGATGTCTACCTTTCGGCTGTCGGTGTGCACTGCGGTGGCTGACACGTGGCTGTGGGGTGTGGGGGATGCTCCTCCTTGCTGTGCTGTGGGACTAGGGGCCTGGTGTGTGTTGTACTTGGGCTGTCCACCCTCCCACCCACTGCATTTTGTGTTCCTGCCACTTACCTGTTACTTGTCGGTTAGTGCAGCTATGGCGGACACATGGGTGTGGTGGGTGCTCGTTGTGGCGCTTCTGGCATACTCGGGGACCTGTTGGTGGTTACGTGGCTGGCTGAGTGTACACATGTCCCCACGTATCTTACAGTTGTTCGGTTTGGGCTGTGTGTGGTGGTGTCTGTTGCATGTGTGTGTGATGTGTTGTGTATTGTGTGCTGGACATGGGGGTGTTTGTCCCTGGGAGCTGTGGCATGGTGGTAGTGCATGTGAGTACATAGCGGTGTGCTGGTATACATTAGTTTGTACTTACCAGCCTCCACTCCCCTGCTAATCCGGCGAGGATCTCCGGATGTATGATGACTCGCACCTTCTCCTCCCACGCTTTGAAGGTCTTAAAGAGCGCGGGATTCCCTCCGCCAGTGACGGCTGCCAGCTCTCTGTTCTTGCTCTCCTTCTTCTTGACCAGGCTCTTGACGTCATTCCACCGTTTGTTGATTTCAACTCTGTTCCTGGGCAGGGTCCCGACTGCATTGACCTGGTCTACGATCCGGTTCCACATTCTCTTTCTGGTGGCTAGTGGTGTGTGCTGGACCAGGTTCCCATAGATTTGTGGGTGCACCTTGATGATCTCGTCGACCATGACCGTCAGCTCAATGGGCGTGAACTTGGGCATTCTTTGTGGTGCCATGGTGTTTGTGGTGCTGGTGCGGTGTGTGTTGTGTAATGTGCAGGGGGTTTGTGGTGCCGGTGTTTGGTGGTGGTGGTGGTGGTGGTGGTTGTGATGTGTGCGTTTCTGTGGTGTGCTGCTGTCCTTGCTATGTTACTGTGTCCTCTCCTCTCCTCTCTAGTTTGCAATGTTGCAAGGGGTTGTGGTCTGTGGGAGTGCTGCTTTTGTACTTACCTATGTGGGTGTGTCCTCATGGTCTGTTGTTTTCAGGTGTGTTGTGTCTGGGGTTCTGGCCTTTGTAGTTTTTGTTTGTCCAGGGGGGTGTTTTCGGGATGTGTACTGTGCTTGTGTATTTGTGCGTGCCTTGCTGTGTGGACTTGTTGGCCATGTTGTGTGCGATTGGTTTTGTCAGCGGATGGTTTCTGTGCAGGGACGTGGGCGCCATGGCTTCTGCCGTGTCGATTCTCATCGGCGTTGTTTGCGCTGGCGGGCGGTATATTTGTAGTTTTCCCGCGCTCATGGCGGTGCGATCGTAATCTCACGTGCGGTGTGTCGGCCGTGAGGGCGGGCGGTTTTGTGTTGTCGTGCGTGTTTCCGTCCGTGGCGGGCGGTTTGACTCCGACTCGGACGATGGCGGGCGGTATCTTGTGTGATTTTTCCGCCGATGGCGGTTTTCGGTTTGTGTAATCGTAATGGCGTGGTCGGTGTTCAGACGGTGTGTGCGGGCGGATTTTTGCCGCTTCTATGCCTGGCGGATTTTTTTACGCCGGGTATCGTAATGGGCCCCTTAATTACAATTTAATTCATTTTGCCATACATTTCTGTAAGTTGTAATACATAACAAAAAATTACTATAGGTGGGATTTTTTAAAATAAATCTTTGAAACGTAATTTTATTTTAATCTAAATTAATATATGTAAATTGATCAAATATTTAATTCAAAATGAAGTTCAAAGCATAAACTTACTGTTACCAGTTTTTCACATGTAAGCACAGTTCATGGTCACTGGGCCAGAGATATCCCCCAAGTATAGGAATTTTAAAAAAAAGTTTATTAAACTTAAAAAAATAGTAAAATCGTTTTTACATTAAATATTAATGTAAATGAAATGTACATAGTTATATTTATTTATTCTGACTATAGAAAAAAAAACGCTACTCCACTATTTACTTGATTAAATATTAACATAATTTGAATATATTAAATTAAAATAATATTTTTAAGATTTATATTTCCTTATATTGTATCAAAAAATAAGAAATGTTATGTAGAAAATGTATTTAAATGAATGTAATTATTTTTCTAAAACAATTAATCACATGTATTTTTTTAATTAGAATTATTATTAAAATAATTTAATGAAAAAATAATATGTAATGTATCTATTTTTTCGAAAATGGAATGAAATGCCCATATATTTAGAAGTATAGTTTGTGATTAGGAATGGGCTTACTCTTTTGTGGGTGGGTATCTGTCCATCCCGAAGCCCTTTATTACCCTTCCCTAAAACCCTCCTTACTCCTCCCAAAACCCCTTCCATTTAGTAGTAAGTATTCCCGTTTAAACCCACTCCCCTGGTCCCTCTCCTTTTACTATTCAGTTAAAAACTTCCATCTGTGAGAATCTCCCCATAAAAAAGATAGAAGAGGTGGAGACTTACACACGTAGGTATATGAATTCCATTTTGTAGTAGGTAATTATTACTATTGTAGTACTACTTTACGTACTACAAATGCAGTTTTAGGATCAGTCCTGTAGATTCATAAAAATATTGTTGTAAATAATATAGTTGCTGTTATAAGGTCAATATAGGTATTTGTTATGGATAGATTAGTTTATTTAAATTTTTGTTTTAAGAAATGAAGATATTAGTAGGTATGTATATTGTCAATAAATATGTTATTGAACTTTTAAATTTTCAAAATACGTTTATTGTATACATTTACATTTTTTGTGAGTATTTAAAATCTAGACATTTTACCTACTTTTATTTAATACCTTCATTTACAGAATGTATTATTTGCACTTCATTTCTTAATAATTTAAATGTTATTTTGATTGAATTAAATTAATTTTATATATTAACCCCTTAACTGCTGGTCCTCCCCCCTCCCCCCCAATTCCTTTTTTTAAGTTCAGAAAAAGTTTTATTATAAGAATAAAGGTGTCAATATACAATATATAAGATTAATCACAGGTCATCGCATTGCAAATTTACTCCAATAGAAATACATGAATTGGATTAATGAATGGAAAAAGTGAAAACAAAGGGATAAAAAGGAAATACAGTTAATATTGAAGTAAAAGACGGAGGAACATTTGGGGGGTTCATGGTGGTTTAAGCACTTCTTGTTGAGAGGGTTGCAACAGGGAAACATTTTTGGCACTTTCATCAATGTACAGTGTAACAGGTGACCATAATTTTAAACGTTTCTGTTAGATTTGGGGGTCTCTAGTTGGCAGAGGTAGGTACCTTTGTCCAAATAGGGACCCTTGAGTCTAGTCAGGGAAAGTAGGTACACTCCCGAAATAACCCCTGCTCACCCTCTTGGTAGCTTGGCACGAGCAGACAGGCTTAGTTCAGAGGCAGTGTGTAAAGCATTTGTGAACACATACAGTAATCAAGTGATAACACTACAAATGGACACCGCACAGGTTGTATATTTATAAAAATAAGTATCTTTTATATAGATTTATCACAAGACCATAAACGACAAAAATAATCCACAATACTGTTAAGAATACTTAGTTCTGATCAAAAAGGCTTAATTCAAGGTTCTGTGCGAGTCGGTAGCCTCCTCCGGCTACGGCGATGTTGAGAACAAACAGAGTCTAACAAATCCAGCTGACCGCGTCGAGACGGGCCAACACAGCGTAGACAGACTCGGTCACAGTACCTTTTACTGGAAGCGGCAGGCACGGGCGTGCGAGCCGGATGGCTGTTCGTCGCGGTCGCGATGCAAAAATGGAAGCGTTGCAGGACGCGTTGTCCCTCGATGCGGTGCAGGCAGCGGCTCGTTGACGTCGTCGAGACGGAGTCGGTGAGACCAGGGCCGTGCGTTGCAGGGCGAGACGGTGCTTCGATGCGGTGCTGGCAGGTTGCGGTGCGGCGACGGAGCCGGATTCAGGAGCGGGCGTCGATCAGTCCGGACAGCGGTGCGAGTCGGGCGGTGCGTCGCAAAGCGTGCGAGCGGTGCCCAACTCCGGTGCGGTCACAGGACTCGAACTCAGCAGCAGTGACCGTGTCGGTTGGACCAGTTCGATTCGGCGTAGCGAGCGTTGCAGGACGCGTTGTCCCTCGATGCGGTGCAGGCAGCGGCTCGTTGACGGAGTCGGTGAGACCAGGGCCGTGCGTTGCAGGGCGAGACGGTGCTTCGATGCGGTGCTTACAGGACACCGAGTCGGTCGTGAGAGTCGGTCACAGCTCCCTACCTCTGTAGCCACTGAAACAGAGTTTCCAGCAGCAATTCACAAAGGGGTGAAGTCCAATGGTCCTGGGACTTCGGTCAGAGGCAAGCTCTCTTCCAAGCCCTTGGAGATCCTTCACAAGTTGATGAAAGTCACAGCAAAGCAAAAGTTCCTCTCTCCTTTCTTTGGCAGTCAGGCAAACCACTGCAGGCCAATCCCCAAGCAGCACTTCAGGCTTAGGGATAGTCTCTCCTCAGTTTCTTCTTGGTTCCGCTCCTCAGCAAAGGTTTCTTCTTGTTCCCAAAAGTGATCTAATTTCCTAGGGGTCTGGGTGCCCCTCTTATACCCTGATTCTCTTTGTTCTCTGGAGGCAGAGAGGCCTCTGCCTAGTCCAAAACCAGTTCTGGTCAGTTCTGGAGCACTTTGTTCTTCTGACTCCTTCTTTCCTTTCAGAATGTGGGGCAGAGTGCTCAGTCGCCCGGCAGGAGGTGGAGCCAGCATTGTGGAAGGCAGGCACAGCCCTATTCAGACCCAGGTGCAGCTCCTCCCTCCACTCTGGATGCAGATCTTTCTATTCAGCCCTGCGCTGACTCACCCTGTCTCCTGTAGCCACCCCCAGCCCCTGTCACTCAATCTCCAGACAAGGAATACACAACCTAGCAGAGGCAGGCTTGGATAGTTTAGGCAAGAAAATATCCACTTTCAAAAAGGGGTATTTTCAAACACAGAATGTTAAAACCAACTTCACTGAAAGATGTATTTTATCATCCTGAGTTCAGGCATACTAAATTCGTTTTTCTACCATGTTCCCGGGGTCAGTTCTGACTATAAGGTGTAATAGTCAGTCTGCCCCTTCTGGCCTATGGGGAGCAGGTAGCCTTGCAATAGTGAAAAACGAAAATGGCTGTAATTCACTATTAGGACATGCCACACACACCAGGGCATGTCCTACCTTATACTTACAATGCACCCTGCCCTAGGGCCTACTTTAGGGGTGACCAACATGCAGTAAAGGGAAGGTTTAGGGACTGGTAAGTGGGTGTACTCACCAAGTCGACATGGCAGCCCTAGGCTGCACACAGGCTCTGCGATGGCAGGCCTGAGACACATTTTACAAGCCGCTTCTGTGGGTGGCACAACCAGTGCTGCAAGCCCACCAGCGGCATTGGATTTACAAGCCCTGGGCACACTGAGTGCACTGTACTAGGGACTGACAAGTAAACCAATCATCCAATCATGGAGTCACTAACACATATATCAATTAACGATAGGGAGCACTTGCACTTTGGCACTGATTAGCAGCGGCAAAGTGCCCATGAACATCTAGTCCAGCAAAAACATATCGGCAACAGTGGAGGCATTACGAAAAATGGAAGGGAGACCCACGCCAAGGATGCCAGGTCTAACACGTGTCCCCTCCAGCTGAAATGTGGGAGAACTATCCTACCCCTAGGGAGTTCTCATCGCTAAGGCGGAAAAATCTGGACAGTCCATCAGCATTGGCGTGTTCTGTACCAGGGCGGTGTTCCACCGTAAAGTCCATCCCCTGTAGGGAAATGGACCACCTCAACAGCTTTGGATTCTCACCCTCATCTGCATCAACCATCTGAGGGGCCTGTGGTCTGTCTGAACCCGGAAGTGAGTCCCAAACAGGTATGGTCTCAGCTTCTTCAGTGCCCAGACCACAGCAAATGCCTCACGCTCAATAGCACTCCATCTCTGTTCCCGGGAAGTAACCTCCTACTGATGAAGGCTACAGGTTGGTCTAGGCCCTCCTCATTGATCTGTGATAGAACAGCCCCTACACCATGCTCTGAAGCGTCCGTCTGAACGATGAACTCATTGGAGAAGTTGGGTGCCTGGAGCACAGGCGCCGTGCACATGGCAGTCTTCAAGGTGTCAAAAGCGTTTTGACAGGCGTCAGTCCAAATCACTTTCCTGGGCTGCTTCTTGGAAGTCAGCTCTGTCAAGGGGGCAACAATGCTGCCATACCCCTTGACGAATCTCCTGTAATACCCGGTGAGTCCTAGGAAGGCTCTCACCTCTGTCTGGGTCTTGGGGGCTCCCAAGCCAGAATGGTATCAATTTTCGGTTGGAGGGCGCCACCTGGCCGCTCCCAACCTGGTGTCCCAAGTACACCACAGAACCCTGCCCAATCTGGCACTTACTCGCCTTGATTGTGAGGCCTGCTCTCCGCAGCGCCATCAACACTTCCCAGAGGTGGCGCAGATGTTCTTCCCAACTGGCACTGAACACTGCGATGTCATCCAGGTAGGCGGCACTGAAATCCTCCAGTCCAACCAACACCTGGTTGACCAACCTCTGAAAGGTGGCAGGGGCATTCTTCATCCCAAAGGGCATCACCCGGAACTGGTAGTGCCCATCTGGTGTGGAGAATGCTGACCTCTCTTTGCCCCATCAGTCAAGGCGATCTGCCGGTACCCAGACGTTAAGTCAAACGTGCTGAGGTACCGCGCAGCCCCTAACCGATCTATGAGCTCATCAGCTCTGGGGATGGGGTGGGCGTCAGTCCTGGTGACGGAATTGAGTCCCCTGTAGTCCACACAGAACCGGAGTTCTGGTGTGGCACCAGGCGCGGCAGCCTTTGGAACCAAGACCACTGGGCTGGCCCAAGGGCTGTTAGAGGTCTCAATCACCCCTAGCGCAAACATCTTGGAGACCTCCTCCTTGATGCAGGCTCTGACCCTGTCAGTCACCCTGTAAGCCTTGTGCTTCACAGGAAGACTGTCCCCAGTGTCCACATCATGGACGCACCAATGAGTGACACTGGGAACCAGGGAGAACAGGTCAGGGAACTGTCCCAACAGTTGGCGACAGTCACCCTGCTGCTCAGGTGTCAGGGAGGTAGAGAGGTTTACTCCCTCCACTGATCCATCTTGCTCTCGGGCTGACAGGAGGTCAGGAAGAGGCTCGGTCTCCTCCTCCATTCCATCATCTGTAGCTAAGAGCATGCCCACTTGGGACCTCTCCAAGTGGGGCTTCAGGCGGTTCACATGCAGGACCCGCAAGGGGTTCCTGGGAGACTGCAAGTCCACCAAATAGGTAACTGGACTCTTGCGCTCCACCACCGTAAAAGGGCCGGTCCACCTGTCCTGGAGCGCACAAGGCTCCACAGGGGCCATGACCCACACTTTCTGACCAGGCTGAAGCTCTACCAGAGTGGCATTCTGGTCGTACCACTGCTTCATCTCCTCCTGGCTGGCTTCCAGATTTGCCTCAGCAAGTTCTCTGAAACGCCTAGTCTGGTTCCGGAAGGCCAGCATGTAACTGTATACATCCTGGGGAGGTTTCCTGGGAGATTGCTCCCAGCCTTCCTTGACCAAACTCAGAGGTCCTCGCACCGGGTGTCCATAGAGGAGCTCAAAGGGACTGAACCCTAGAGACTTCTGTGGCACCTCCCGGTATGCAAACAACAGGCATGGTAAGAGGACGTCCCATTTACGCCTCATGGGTTCTTCCAGACCCATAATCATGCCCTTGAGGGTCCGGTTGAATCTCTCAACCAGCCCATTTCCTTGAGGGTGGTAAGGAGTGGTGAACTTGTAAGTTACACCGCACTCCTGCCACAGGGACTTCATGTACTTGGACACGAAGTTGGTACCTCTGTCAGACACCACCTCTTGAGGGAATCCTACACGTGAGAAAATTCCCATCAGTGCCCGTCCCACCACGGGGGCCGTCACTGTCCTCAGAGGGATGGCTTCAGGGTACCGGGTGGCATGGTCCACCAAGACCAGGATAAACCTGTTGCCCATGGCTGTCTTGGGGTCCAGTGGCCCCACAATGTCAATACCCACCCGTTCAAAGGGGGTGCTGACCACAGGGAATGGCTGGAGAGGAGCCTTGTGCTTCCTCCCACTCTTTCCACTTGCCTGGCAAGTCTGGCATGTCCTGCAGTGAGTGGCGGCACTCCTGCGCATCTGGGGCCAATAGAAATGGGTAACAAGCCTGTCAAAGGTCTTGTCCTGCCCCAGATGTCCTGCTAACGGTACATCATGAGCCAACCCCAGTAGGAAGGCTCTGAAGCGCTGGGGTACCACCAGCACACGGGCTGACCCAGGCTCAGCAACCTTAGGCTCTGAATACAGGAGACCATTCTCCCAGTAAACCCAATGTGATCCAGACTGATCACCTGCTGCCTGGTCTGTGGCCTGTTGCCTCAGACCCATGAGAGAAGGGCATGTGTTCTGCTCCTCGCAGAACTCTTCCCTGGAGGGTCCTCCTTCTTGCTGCCAATGGGTCAGCTCAGGTAGGTCCCCCAGTTCAGCTACCTGTTCCCCTGTAGGCTCCAGGGCATCCCCCTCAGGGTCTGCCTCCTCCTGGACCGTGGGAACTTCGGGGGCCGGTTTCCCGCGCCCCCTGCCTCCTCTCTCTCCGGCAGGCACCTGGGCCTCCTCTCAGGCTCCAGGTCCTCTTGAACACCTTTAGCTGCCATTGACCGGGTGGTCACACATGCCCAATCAGGCAAGCCCAACATTTCTAAATGCGCACTCCGCTCCACCTTAGCCCAAGGTGAGCTCTCCAAATAGTTCCCTAACAAACAGTCAACAGGCATGGCTGGCCTCACAGCTACTTGAAGAGTACCCGAGACCCCCCCACTCAAAGGGAACCTGAGCCACCTTGCAGTGACTCTCTGTGTTGTCAGCGGCAACAACCGGATAGAATGCATCAGGGATAACCTGCTCTTTAGACACCAGGTGACACTTGACAGCTGTCACACTGGCTCCTGTGTCTCTCAGAGCCTCCACCCTATGGCCATTGATGGTCACCCACTGCCTGTATTTCTTAGTGTTCTCAGGCAGCGGGGTCCTAGGGACCATCTCAGAGTCTCCTAATGAGACAAGGGAAAACACTGTGGGATCCCCCACCTTGGGCACCCAACTCCTCCCCCAGGGCTACACTAGCCAACTGCCGGGGGACTGCACTGGTGGGTGCTGGTTTTCCATACAAAGGGCAATGAGGATCGTTTGCCTTGTGGCCAGGGGCGCCACACTTGTAACATATCAGTGGTCCCTGGGTAACAGGGGGGCCTGTCAGGGCCACTGGCTTCTTCTCAGGGGGAGGCTGGGAACCTTTCCCTTGGTTCCCTTGGGGTCTACTTTGGGGCTCTTTATGGAACTCCTTCTGTTTACCCTTGTCCCCCCACTCTTCTGCTGGGGACCCTGCCCACCCTTGGCGGAGTCTCCCACGTGACCCTTGTGGACCCGGGTACTCACCCAGCGGTCCGCCTCCTCAGCAAGCTGCCTAGGGTTAGTCAGCTTACTATCAATCAGGTGCTGGCGTAGCTCAGGAAAACAATTACCGGACAAGTGCTCCCAGGCAATCAAATCAAAGAGCGCCTGAAAATCAGTCGCTTTGCTACCCTTTACCCAACCATCCAAGGCTCTGCAAAAGAAGGTCACATATTCAACCCAGGTACTGCTTTCAATCTTACTACAGTTCCTGAACCTTTGCCTATAAAGCTCAGGGGTCAAACCATACCTAGTCATTAAGGCATCCTTCATGTGGCTGTACGAATTATAGACTTCAGAGGGCAAATCCAACAAGGTATCCCGCCCTTCACTGAGGAACCGTCCCCACAACCCCGCTCCCCAATCCTTCTCAGGGACCCGGTGGGAAGACATGGCTACCTCATAGGCTTTGAACCACTGCCCTATGTCATCATTTTTAAAAACTCCTTCACCACATCTTTGGGAATATACACCCTAGCTTCAACAGGCACAGGCGGTACACTGCCACCAGAGGGAGTAATCTCTAAGCTCTTGGCCTTCAATTCCAACTCCCTCAAAACTTTCTCATGTTCAAACTGCATTTTCTTTTCCTCTAGGGCTAATTTCCTAGTTTGCATTTCGAATTCTAACTGCCCATTCAGCTTGAGCTTGGTCAGCTGCATTTCGTGCATCCTACTCTCCTTCCTGTCCTCCAACTCCTCTGGAGACAGTCCTCTGGCAGAAACACTGCTACCTACTGGGGAAGGTGGTCTTCTAGCCCCTAGACCCAATAGCCCCTCCAGCTGCCCTTCTGCATTCTCAGCCCCTCCACAGGGGCACTCCTTGATTCGACCCAGGCCCTCAGCGCCTTTTGGAGGTCCTCCTTCCTGGAGAGTCCGGTCATGGACACTTTAAACTTTTTGCAGAATTGCCTGAGCTGCTTAAGGGTGTAGCATTCTAGCCTCTCTTCTTCCCAATCACACTCAACAGAGGCTACTGATGCTGGTTTCTCCATAGTGACTGAACTTGGCATTTGCAAAAATAGGAAATCCCAGAAAAAATGCTATAAAAGTATGTGGTTGCGTTTTGGTCTGCACTCACTAAGTAGTGTTCACCAATCACTGTACATGAGTCACAAATGCAAGTCCAGAAATCCCACCGCTGCCACCAATGTTAGATTTGGGGGTCTCTAGTTGGCAGAGGTAGGTACCTTTGTCCAAATAGGGACCCTTGAGTCTAGTCAGGGAAAGTAGGTACACTCCCGAAATAACCCCTGCTCACCCTCTTGGTAGCTTGGCACGAGCAGACAGGCTTAGTTCAGAGGCAGTGTGTAAAGCATTTGTGAACCCATACAGTAATCAAGTGATAACACTACAAATGGACACCACACAGGTTGTATATTTATAAAAATAAGTATCTTTTATATAGATTTATCACAAGACCATAAACGACAAAAATAATCCACAATACTGTTAAGAATACTTAGTTCTGATCAAAAAGGCTTAATTCAAGGTTCTGTGCGAGTCGGTAGCCTCCTCCGGCTACGGCGATGTTGAGAACAAACAGAGTCTAACAAATCCAGCTGACCGCGTCGAGACGGGCCAACACAGCGTAGACAGACTCGGTCACAGTACCTTTTACTGGAAGCGGCAGGCACGGGCGTGCGAGCCGGATGGCTGTTCGTCGCGGTCGCGATGCAAAAATGGAAGCGTTGCAGGACGCGTTGTCCCTCGATGCGGTGCAGGCAGCGGCTCGTTGACGTCGTCGAGACGGAGTCGGTGAGACCAGGGCCGTGCGTTGCAGGGCGAGACGGTGCTTCGATGCGGTGCTGGCAGGTTGCGGTGCGGCGACGGAGCCGGATTCAGGAGCGGGCGTCGATCAGTCCGGACAGCGGTGCGAGTCGGGCGGTGCGTCGCAAAGCGTGCGAGCGGTGCCCAACTCCGGTGCGGTCACAGGACTCGAACTCAGCAGCAGTGACCGTGTCGGTTGGACCAGTTCGATTCGGCGTAGCGAAGCGTTGCAGGACGCGTTGTCCCTCGATGCGGTGCAGGCAGCGGCTCGTTGACGGAGTCGGTGAGACCAGGGCCGTGCGTTGCAGGGCGAGACGGTGCTTCGATGCGGTGCTTACAGGACACCGAGTCGGTCGTGAGAGTCGGTCACAGCTCCCTACCTCTGTAGCCACTGAAACAGAGTTTCCAGCAGCAATTCACAAAGGGGTGAAGTCCAATGGTCCTGGGACTTCGGTCAGGGGGCAAGCTCTCTTCCAAGCCCTTGGAGATCCTTCACAAGTTGATGAAAGTCACAGCAAAGCAAAAGTTCCTCTCTCCTTTCTTTGGCAGTCAGGCAAACCACTGCAGGCCAATCCCCCAAGCAGCACTTCAGGCTTAGGGATAGTCTCTCCTCAGTTTCTTCTTGGTTCCGCTCCTCAGCAAAGGTTTCTTCTTGTTCCCAAAAGTGATCTAATTTCCTAGGGGTCTGGGTGCCCCTCTTATACCCTGATTCTCTTTGTTCTCTGGAGGCAGAGAGGCCTCTGCCTAGTCCAAAACCAGTTCTGGTCAGTTCTGGAGCACTTTGTTTTTCTGACTCCTTCTTTCCTTTCAGAATGTGGGGCAGAGTGCTCAGCCGCCCGGCAGGAGGTGGAGCCAGCATTGTGGAAGGCAGGCACAGCCCTATTCAGACCCAGGTGCAGCTCCTCCCTCCACTCTGGATGCAGATCTTTCTATTCAGCCCTGCGCTGACTCACCCTGTCTCCTGTGGCCACCCCCAGCCCCTGTCACACAATCTCCAGACAAGGAATCCACAACCTAGCAGAGGCAGGCTTGGATAGTTTAGGCAAGAAAATATCCACTTTCAAAAAGGGGTATTTTCAAACACAGAATGTTAAAACCAACTTCACTGAAAGATGTATTTTATCATCCTGAGTTCAGGCATACTAAATTCGTTTTTCTACCATGTTCCCGGGGTCAGTTCTGACTATAAGGTGTAATAGTCAGTCTGCCCCTTCTGGCCTATGGGGAGCAGGTAGCCTTGCAATAGTGAAAAACGAAAATGGCTGTAATTCACTATTAGGACATGCCACACACACCAGGGCATGTCCTACCTTATACTTACAATGCACCCTGCCCTAGGGCCTACTTTAGGGGTGACCAACATGCAGTAAAGGGAAGGTTTAGGGACTGGTAAGTGGGTGTACTCACCAAGTCGACATGGCAGCCCTAGGCTGCACACAGGCTCTGCGATGGCAGGCCTGAGACACATTTTACAAGCCGCTTCTGTGGGTGGCACAACCAGTGCTGCAAGCCCACCAGCGGCATTGGATTTACAAGCCCTGGGCACACTGAGTGCACTGTACTAGGGACTGACAAGTAAACCAATCATCCAATCATGGAGTCACTAACACATATATCAATTAACGATAGGGAGCACTTGCACTTTGGCACTGATTAGCAGCGGCAAAGTGCCCATGAGCATCTAGTCCAGCAAAAACATATCGGCAACAGTGGAGGCATTACGAAAAAATGGAAGGGAGACCCACGCCAAGGATGCCAGGTCTAACAGTTTCGTATCCATATGTATAGGATAGACAAAGGAGGTATCTAACCTATGATTATGGCATATAGCATACCACCAAGCCTTATAAGAGATTTTAGTGAAATCTTTCAAGTTCTTAGTAATTTGCTGAAAGGCAACCGCTAATAACAAATCAATAATTTTGACATTGGATGGAAAATTGTTCCAAATAGGTGAAAGACTTCCCAAGAACACATGAGTAAAGGAAAAAGAAAAGTTAGTACCAAAAATTGCATTAATTTGAGACCATACACGTTTCCAAAAACTGTGAACAAATGAGCAAGAAAATAACATATGAAACAAATCAGCATTTGGGGATGAGCATGTCCAACAAGTATCTAGTACAGTAGAAAACAGTTTACTTAAGGTATTCGGGGATAGTAAAAGTCTATTATATATAAAAAACAATGTTTGCGTTGTATTAGCTGCTCTGGAAGATTTTCGTATCTTAGTCCAAATGTTGCTCCAGAAAGACAATGGCCAAGATGTTTTAAAATCATGTTCCCATGCAGTCTCTATTTTAGATTTTTGTCTAATAGTGTCAGTACTTCGTAAATGATTATAGATAGTGGATGCTTTGAGCAAGGTGTGCTGCAGGGTGTGGAGGCGTTCAGATGAATCGGGAGTATGAACATTAACAGGTGTAGTGGTAAATTGAGCGTAAGTGTCTAACACAGCCCTTTTAAGGAGGTTATATTTAGAGTTAAAAGAGGCGGGCAAGCCAAATATTTGACTAAGTATAGGAAAGGGTATAAATTCTGATTGTGAAAATAACTGATGAACCCAAATTTAGGTGTCCATTACGATGACGGACGGTAAAAAATCCGCCATCTACCACAGTGGTAAAAATCCGCCCGCCTACACCGTCTGAATACCGACCGAGCAATTACGATGCCGCGAACCGAAAACCGCCGGAGGCGGAAAATAAACAAAGAATACCGCCCGCCCATGTCCGAGTCTAAGTCCATCCGCCCGCCACGGACGGAAAGACGCACGACAACCCAAAACCGCCCGCCCTGACGACCGAGACACCGCCCGTGAAATTAGGATCGCACCGACATGAGCGCGGAAAATCCACAAATACACCGCCCGCCAGCGTAAACAACAGTGACGAAAATGGACACGGCGGAAGCACTGGCGGCCACGTCCATGCACAGAAATCATCCGCAGACAAAACCAAACACACACAACATGGCCAACAAGTCCACACAGCAACCCACGCACAAATACCCAAACACAGTACACATTCCGGAAACACCCCCCTGGACAAACAAATCAACTACAAATCCCAGAACACTAGCCACAACACACCTGAAAACAACAGACCATCATGACACACCCACATAGGTAAGTACAAAACCAGCCCCTTCACAGACCACAACCCCCTGCAACATTACAAACTGAGGACGAGAGCACACAACACAGCGAGACAGAAAGGACAGCAGCACACCACAGACACGCATATATCACACACATCACCACCACCACCACCAAACACCGGCCACACAAACCCCCTGCACATCACACACCACACACCGCACCAGCACCACAAACACCAAAACACACACCATGGCATCACACAGAATGCCCAAGTTCACTTCCACTGAGCTGACGGTCATGGTCGAAGAGATCGTCAAGGTGCACCCACAAATCTATGGCAACCAGGTCCAACAGACACCACTAGCCACCAGAACCCGGTTGTGGAGCAGGATCGTAGACCAGGTCAATGCAGTCGGGAACGTGCCACGCAACAGAGGCGAAATCAACAAAAGGTGGAACGACCTGAAAAGCGTGGTCAAGAAGAAGGAGGCAAAGAATCGTGAGCTGGCTGCCAGGACTGGCGGAGGTAATCCCGCGCTATTCAAGACCTTCAAGGCGTGGGAGGAGAAGGTGCGAGTCATCATACATCCGGAGATCCTCACCGGATTACCAGGGGGAGTGGAGGCTGGTAAGTACAAACAAACGTATACCAGCACACCGCTATGTACTCACATGCACTACCACTATGCCATAGCTCCGAGGGACAAACACCCCCACGTCCAGTACACAATACACAAGACATCACTCACACATGCAACAGACACTCACACACACAGCCCAAACCTACCAACTAACAAAACCACGGGGGCATGTGTACAGTCAGCCAGCACCGCAACTCCCACCAGGTCCCCTTGTACTCCAGAAGCGCCAGAAGGAGCACTCCCCACACCCATGTGTCAGCCATAGCTGCACTAACCAACAAGTAACAGGTAAGTAGCCGGAACACAAAGGAAGTGGGTCGGAGGGGGGACAGCTGAAGTACAACACCCACCAGGCCCCCACTCCCACAGACCAGCAAGGTGGAGCACTCCCCACACCCATGTGTCAGGCACAGCTGCAGTAACCGACAACTAACAGGTAAGTAGCCGGAACACAAAGGCAGTGGGTCGGAGGGGGACAGCTGAAGTACAACACCCACCAGGCCCCCACTCCCACAGACCAGCAAGGTGGAGCACCCCTCCCTCCCAGCACCATGTGGCATCCATTGCATTGCGCACTCAAAAACAACCTGTAGGTGGGAAACTGTACAGGGCGGGGTGTCTGTAGGCATGAGGACTGTACTACGACTGACACATGGGACATGTCACGTAGCAGAGGAACACGCAGCACTGCTCCCAGTCACAATCATGTGACCAATGTGCACACGGACATGTATTACAGAGTCATACCCCACATGACCCATCACAGATACAGCAACACCCTAGGAGCCACGTCTGCATGCACAAGTCCCACTGGAGTACAGACCCACACAGCATGCACTGTGCCACCCACCACACACATCAGCAACACCATCAAAGTCTTGTCCATGTAGTCCTAACTGCCTGTCACCCACACATCGGACAACAACGCCCATGTAAGACAGACCTTACTAGAAGTACCAGCTTGGAACCACAATATTGCACACAAAGACAACTGGACCCATGAAACACACAGGCACACAATGCACATTCAACATATCATCCATCTCATCTCTCAGCCCCAGTGTCATGAAAGGTATGTCATCCGAACAGCTGGCCCTCATACAGTAGTCATGCAAAGATACCTGCCCATGACAAATCATGTGCCTGCAGTGACTGAAGCGCACGTCACACTGCGAGTAACAACACACATAATTTAGTCAACACCCCAAGAGCACTGCATTGATGCACATGTACGAGGGCAGCATGCACACAAAGGATCTGGCCCATCTGCAATACGTCGTGTGGCACACAACAAGCACGAACTCACAACAATGCTACCAATGTAATGTCCATGAATGATAACAGTCAGCAGATATGCCGGGCATGTTAGACAGACACACACCTTCGTCTATGCACTGTCATGTTGCCAGAACACATGTCACGTCCTGCACCCATTACTCACAGTATGTACCCCAAAAGCATATTTCAACCCAAAAGCGTTTAGTGTGCTGGACCCCCTTTTGGCATCAGCGTTTCTAAGCGTTCCATTTGAACCCCAAAAGCATATTTCAACCCAAAAGCGTTTAGGGGGCTGTACCCCCTTTTGGCATCAGCGTTTCGAAGCGTTCCATTTGAACCCCAAAAGCATTTTACAACCCAAAAGCGTGTAGGGGGCTGTACCCCTTTTGGCATCAGCGTTTCTAAGCGTACCATTTGAACACCAAAAGCATCGTTCAACCCAACATCGTCGATGGTCCTGGAGCCCGCATACACCCGACCCACAAAATGTAGGAGCATAGCAACACACACCCATCGGCATTGCTAATCCGTCCCATGCCACATGTCCACATCACACAGTTCCATTGCCTAGCCCACGCATACACACATCGTACATCCACACACACGCCCCTGGGAAACCTGTGCACGACAGTGCACGAACTGTGAATGTCAGACAACCAATACATACTTTGCTAGGTGCAACACAATGACCTATCTCATTCTCCCCACAGGTGCCGAACTGCTGGATGCTGTAGAGGGAGACAGCAGCCAGCACAGCCAGTCCGCAAGCCCCCGACCCGGACTCACGGATGTAGAGGAGCTGGACACCTCTTCGGACGCGGACCACCCAGCAGGCCCATCTGCAGTGGCAGGGCACAACCGCTCCCCAGGGCCCCTCCTGCCCACCAACCCATCACCCAGGGCTGCTGACCAGTCACAGACCCCTGCTGCCACGGTCGTTGCGGCCACCACCACCGCCGCAACCACCACCACCACCACGCCATCCCTCGCCACAGCCCCTGCGCAAGGGGTGGCACGGCCGTCGGGCTCCACCCTGGGAGCCAGAGCGAGGACCGTGGTGAGCAATGTGGCTAGTGGGCAGGTCGGTGGCAGCAGTACTGGTAGGAGGAGCAGGGCCAGGCCAACGCCAACTGTGCCTGGGAGCCAAGCCCTGCCGCAAATCGACAGAGTCCTTGGGGCCTATCAAGAGGCCCAAGGAGAATGGGCCAGGTCGGCTAGCGACACGCGGGAGGTCCTTGGGGTGTTGAGGTCCATGGACGCCCATATGGGCCAAATCGCGGCCCTCATGGGCCAGCTGGTGGTGGGGGAGGGCACAAGCAAGGCCAGCAACACCACCTCCGCCACCACCTGCTGTGGCGCAGGGTCGTGCAGCATCGCGTTCCCCTGCGTCCACAGCGAGTGAGCACTCCTCAGCCACCACCAGCGGCACATCAACACACCCCCCTACCAAACGTGGAAGGGGCCGTCCGAAGAGGAAACAGGTGTCCAGAGAGGACTTTGCACGCACCAAACGCCAGTGAGTCAGCCAGCCACCTTGACCACCTACTGCATTGACTTGTAATACGATCCTACCCCACACTGCCATGTGAATGGCATGTGTCTGTTGGACTGTGGACATAGAACTCCATGGGTACACCTTGACCATCACGCAGCCATGACCGTCAACTCATTGTCACAGCATGCACCACATTTGTCATCACCTTGCACACAATCACATGTCACCGCTGTTAATAAATACACCTTGATCACAATCGGCTTAATGTGTCCTGGGTTTATTCAACGATGTGCAATCGCCACCATGAGCAGAAATGCATCTGCTGTGTGGTATGTCGATGGGACAGGAGAGGCTGTAGGGACCTAGGGGTGAAAAACAGAACAAGAGTACATTCAATGAGTGTGTCACACACTCATCACACAGTACTTGTCACCAACTACAAGCAATGTACACACATCTCACAGAGCAACAGGGCACAATGCTACAGCCACTGTCAGTGGCATACCAACCTGGACATGGACCATTGACACACAGCACTCAGTGAACAAAAGGCCCCCGTGACAGAGCACACATACACCTGCACAACTACAGCTACATCAGCCGTCGTACATGGACACTCACCGTCAAGTGAAGTAGCGGGCGATGAGCTGCTGACGCACATTCACAGCTTCATCCTCTCCACTGTCCTCTTCACTAGAGCTGTCCTGGTCTGCAGGCTGGGGCCCTGGTTGATCTCCGTCATCCACAATTAGGGGGATCTGCTTGCGAATAGCCAGATTGTGCAGCATGCAGCAAGCCACTACTATCTGGCACACCTTCTGTGGGGAGTACGCCAGTGCGCCCTCGGTGCGGTCCAGGCATCTGAACCTGGACTTGAGGAGGCCAAAGGTCCGCTCAACCACACGTCTGGTCCTCCCATGTGCCTCATTGTAGCGGACATCAGCTGGGCTCCCAGGACGTCGTAATGGGCTGAGCAGCCAGGGCCCATTCGGGTAAGCAGAGTCACCTGGGTGTGAGGGACACAGAGAACCGTTGCAATTCCAACTGGACACAAGACAGCATCGCACAGCCAGCACGCTACACTACTCCACATACTCACCAACAATCCAGCCACGGTCCGGTTGCAGATTGGTCATCAGACGTGGTAGGATGCTGTTGCGCATGATGTGCGCGTCATGGGCCGATCCTGGGAATTTCGCACACACGTGTGAAATCACCATGTCCGCAAGGCACACCACTTGCACATTCAGGGAGTGCGTGTGCTTCCGGTTGCGGTAGAGGTGCTCAGTGGCCTGTGGTGCAACAAGGCCAACATGGGTGCAATCTATTGCACCAACGACGTGGGGGATCCGTCCAAGGGCATAGAAAGCACCCTTCACTGCCGCCAATTCACGAGCCCTGGGGAATCGGATGTATCTGTTCCTGTACAGCATCATGGCTGACAGTACATCCCTGAGCACCATGCTGAACATGGGTTGGGACATCCCACCTCCACTGCCCACTGTGTGTTGGAATGACCCAGTGGCGAAGAAATGCAGTGCAGCCATCACCTTAGCCGTGGGGATGAATGCTGTTGGATACACCCTGCGAGGACGGAGGTGGGGTTCCAACAAGGCACATAGACGATGCAGGGTGGGTCGGTCCAGACGATATTTGCGGATGACCTCCACATCCACCATGTCTGACAGCAATTGGTAGGGGCGATGAATGTTTGGTCTCCGCCTAGGAAAGATGGAAGTGGACACATGTCAAAGCAACACGCCACATGGCATATTCACATACACAAAACATAAATGACTGAGCAGGCAATTGAATAACAGAACAGCTGACAAGTAGGGACAGCACAGCCACAATACACTTACACAGGTCCCCTACCAATAGCAATGGGCAGTGACACACCCCATTGCTATGAGCATGCACATGGGGATCTAGGCCTCAATCACTTGTAAGGCATGCTGATGGTAACAGACTGCATATTCGGCAAGCGGCAACACCACGGCAACATGACTAGCTGCTGTGCATCACACTGCTTCCGAGGCTGGGTGTGTAGGGCACACACCAACAATGCTATGGACACAGGCTGAGCGGCCAAAACAAGTGGGACCTGTGGCACGAGGGGATATGAGACAGTCATTGATGTCACTACTGCACCCTATGTACAGCACTGTACGGATCACACCTCCAGAAACATTGACAGGTGTACACATTGACAGCCCCATGCCAACACGGCTGTGTGCTTGCAATTACACATCACAAGTGACACGTAACATTGCACGTGCCAAGTGGCAGATGTACATAGTGAAAGATGGCATGTGTGTGCATATGCATATCCCATGCTCCCATGCCAATGTGTACATGATGATGTGCCAACAGACATGTGGAGGCTGAGCACTGGCCGTCCCTGCCTATGCACACAGCATGTTGTGGCCCTGTCCATTGTGGACCTGCACCCACACGCAAATCATGGCCACACCTGCAGATGCATTGCGCACATTATACTGTGTGGTGCACATGGCATCAGCGGACTGTACCCGCCATGGGCCAGGCCCTTACGGCCAACTCCAATGACCCTCGCGGTTGCACCCTGCGTGTTCCACTATGGAGGTAGGCGTCCAGGGCCAGCTGGGAGCAGGCCAACGTCTGCAATTGAAGCTGCCAGACATGGTACACGAATTGCAGCAGCTTGTACCCACTGAAACTGCCCCAGGGGGTTATATGTGTGTGTGAGTGGGACAGGCATAACCACAGCTACCTGGAACTGCAGCCTGGCACCCTCGACAACACCTGCTGCTGCCACCACTCCACCTACACGTGGATGATGCTGAGGACATGTCCAGGTCCACTCACCAGCGAGGAGCTGGAGATCCTGGATTCCGAGCTCCACGCACACTGCACATGGCTATTCCTTGCGAAAGTTGTGTGTGAGAGACAACTGCAGTGTGTGTGGGAGTGCATGTGGGGGACACACATGTCGTTGATCCGCAGCACTATGAGTCAGAGCCTGTGGTGTTCAAACATGCACTGCTCACCATGCTGACTGCAGGTGGCATGGGTATGTGAGCTCTCGGGCGCTTTGACCTGTCTGTCCCTCCCGAGTGGTGGTACATGGCAACTTCATGTCAGACATCCAGTGACACAGACAATTGGCAATGCAGGTCTCAGTGCACTTGTTGGTCGTGTGAATGTCAGGCTGGGGCCATGCTGCCCTTCTCAGTCCCAGCAGGCCTGGCCTGCACATTGACTGCACAATGCCAGTAGGTGACGACACAGACTGCCTAGTGGGTTACATGTGTCTCCTGTTCAGGACCCTCCGGATGAGCGCTAACTCAGTCCTGTCGATTGGACACACCATGCCTCGTGATAGGGATGTGTGTGTGAGATAGTGGCACTGAATGTGACCTCCGTTGCGGGGTGGGCCATGCACAGGGCGAGTACGTTGATGGTTGCGCAGTGTTGGTCACAGTGGGTACACCCACACAGATGTGTTGCCTTGTGATCTTTTTCTAGGTCCGCCTGACAATGGACAGTAGATGTGGGCAGACTACACATTGCTCGATGTGCTGTCTATATGCATGTGCCTTCACACCAGGCACAGCTGCCCCTGCACATGTGACCCCTGCTGCACTCAGTGCTGGGTCTGTTGAGCTGATGCACCATCTGTGCGTGGGGCAGACAGCTCTGCTCACTTCCGTCATTGCCCATGACATCACTTTGCCGCAGGTGACATGGATCATGGAGGGCCCACATGTACGCGTGGGTGGACTACACAAGACTGTCCAATGGTTGTCACCCCCAGTCAGTGCTTCGAATGGGTAGAATGTGGTGCTGGTACTCATTTTAATGTGTCGAGTGGGCGGGGCTAGGTGCGGGGCTACATGCAAGACATGGGAAGTTCATCGGCTTATCTACTAGTTGCAATACACACGACACACGTCTTTTTCCGACCACATCAGGGTCATTCCTTAAACTGGCTGAAAATCAAACAGTCATCTTTTGCACTGTCCTCATGGCCTCCCCTCGCTCACCCCAATATGCGTTTGCACCTGAGCAGCTAGCGCATGCACAAGCAGCTCCAAGCTCGCCCCAGAGAGGCCAAGGAGTGTATGTGTGGGTCCAGTTGAACAAGTGGTCTGTCTCACGGTATAATAAGTGGCGGGACGCCGTCCACCTGCGTGGTGCCCCGACTCGAGACACGGGCAACATTGACAATGCATGACAGGCTCCGCAGTCTGGATACACCACCTGCAACACACAGAGGCTGTAGCTGCCCTAGCGGGCCAGGCCGCGTCCAACTGGAGCTCATGGACCCACACATTCACTCTTTGGCCTCTCTGGGGCGAGCTTGGAGCTGCTTGTGCACGTGCTGGCTTCTCTGTTGCAATGGCATGTAACGTGTGTGGGTGTATTGGCAATGGGTGGGATGGTGCGAGCCACCTTCCGTGACGTCACTCCTGCTTGTGATGTGTGCGTCCCCCCACTACTTCCATTTGACTTGTGCCATACTACACATTGAGGATGTGTTGCCTGCGTGATGTGACCAGGAGGAGCGCGCCATGACCTCTCACCCACCATGCTCCACTGCCATCCCGTGCCCTGGATTGCCTGTGCAAGTGGACAATGTTGGGGATACACCAGGTCGACAGGGGATGTGAGTGCCTTGGCAAGGGCCTGGCGGACGCACAGCAGTATCCAGCATGTCCACGGAGGGTGGGCTGACGTCTACACTTGATGCAGCATTGATCGTGTGCCCGCCTGTTGTGCACACACGAGTTCACATTCATCCCCAGACAGGTGGTCTTTACAAATTCCCAGGAGAGCGGCAATGTACTGTTCCTGAATCCTCCCAACACAGCGTGTTTCAACATTGCATGTGCGCACCTACCCGTCACACCCACCCACCTGAGCCATGCGTAACTCCCGCTTCACATGACACATGTGTGTCTTCCACAGTTGTGCTACTCATTTGCGTTGACATCCAATGACAGTGGACTACATGGTCATCTCACGACTGCCGTGTACTTCACACACTCTCATCCTCTCTCATTCGTACTTGTGAAATGAATCAGCAGAGACACATTTTTGCTTCAAGCCATGTATTGGGACTTATGTCCTCTGTGATGCAGTATAGTGGACACTACTGGCAGCGAAATGCATGTGGAGGATATACTCAGCATGTGTACACATAGCATAGGGTGTAGGGGTACATGTGATTAGTTGTTGACTGTGGGATGTGGGCTTCAGAGTTACAACTGCTTAGCCGTTGCTGTGCTAATGTACATTTGCTAATTACTGTGGTGCTGCTGACTTTGACACAGACAGTATACATTTAGCCTACCAGTCCGCTTGTCATCATGGGCACAGTGCATCTCAGTTCCATGTTACAGGTTTGCTGCTATAGTTACTCATACACACGTGCGTGGAGGTGACATCAGGGCATGGGCTTACGTGCATGCAACGGCGTCCCACTTGTTGTTGCGATGTGGTGGCTACTGGCCATGTCACAGTCACTGGGCTCATGTTGTTGGTGGATGCACTTGTTGTCCATGCAAAGGTCCTGGCACGGACGTTCAGAGGGAGGTGAGGTGACAGCTCTCACATACTACAGCAGGACGATTACTGTCCACTGACCGGTGCATATGTTCATGGGCGCAGGATCCATATTATGGCATGGTTGTACGTGCAGTTCTGTCCATGTGGTTGCCATACACAAATCCCATGCCTCTGCCTCCCCCTGTTCATGCAGAGTTACTGGATGTGATGAGGAACAGAGTGCATGTCCCGAAAATATCAGATGTCATGGCAGTGTAGTTGATGGTGTGGTGTCAGTTGCAGGTTGTATGGTATAGTTGTTGTACTGGTAACTGCCTAGTCCGTGCGGAAGCCAAGCATGGGTACGGTGTGGGACATGATTGTTCAATTGGGGGTATAGCGTCGGGGGCCGACGAATTGACAGGTTGTCAGGTATGCGATACCTTCCAGCAGGGCTTCCATGGCATTGGTGGTAAACATGGATGCCATCCAATGTAGCGGATGGTGGCTGTCAAGGTGTTGGTCGTAAGTTGTCCCTTGTAGGAGCATGATGGGACATGTTGGATGACATTCGATGTAACTGTGATCCATAATCCGTCGTGTGGAGGCACAGTGGTCCCATTGCAGTGTGGGTCCGATAGCAGCCACATACGCCATGCCCCCATAGGCTGAACAGACCCTGTCGTGGACGTCCAGGGGGTTGAATAGTTGTAGCAGGTCCGCCCTTGGACATGCCGGGTTGGAGAGACATATATCCACAGGATAGTGGAAGGGACACCTCCGACAGTAGAAGACGGGGATGACGCAGCTGAACAATGCGATGCGGTAAGTTAGTCGGTAACTTACGTTCAGCAAGGCCAGATTTTCACATCCCAATATCTGTATCAGGTTATGTTTGTACAGCTTCATCTGTCCGGCGTAGTTGGGTAGGTGTGGTGCAAGTGCCATTTTGCTGCAGGGCGATGTGATGGCGTGCTCCGGCTGTCTGTGCAGTCTGCAGGGTGCAACCTCCGACGTTGCTGGGAATTCTGTAATGGTCGTAGGGAGGCAGGACTTGTGTTATATGGCTTGTGCGGAGGACACGGGCCCTCATCCCACATGCTTCTCTGAATGGTCAAGGTCAGTGGTGTCTGACTCCTTCCAGATAACTTGCATGCGAACCACATGGGGGAGTGTTATCATTTCTTTTTTCCGTTCTGAATGTTCTTTGGTGTTATGCGCTATCTGCCCTGTGGCCACTTCCCTCTGCATGCCTGTGTTGGTTTTTTTTTGGGACATTGACTGTTTTCTCCGGCTTGTTTAGTCGGGATGTGGTTTCAGAGTGGGAATGGAAGGTCATTCAGTGCTGTCTCCTCTCCCGTGTGTGGGCGGCAGGCTGCGTTTCCGCTATTCGTTGGGCCTTGTGTGTGGGTGTTATAATTGGAACCACCTGTTGTCGGTCCCCGGGATCTTTAATGTTACGTATTGCATGTCTTGGTATTGGCTGCAGGGTGGTATCGGTGTTTCTGTGTGGTACTGGCGTACCTTTTGCCGATGGGGTCCATATTCTGCTCGGTGATGTTGCCGCCGCTGTGTGCTTCGCCGTGTTTTGCACACAGGGGTGTGTCCTAATTTGGTGTGACATCACTGACATGTTCGGGTCACTTGTGTGTCGTCAGGTTGGCAACAGTGAATTGCCGGTTGGGGACATGACTGTGGCAGGGCTGTCACGTGACATGTGCATTCTGGGTGGGGCTGGTGTGTGTGGTGTTTGGTTGTGACCCTGTGTAATTTGTGTGCGGCGCATACATGGCGCTGCCGTTGGCCTCTGTGTTGTGCGCATGTGTGGGTGCAGTGGTGGATGTGTTGTGTCCACGCAGGGGTGTCGGGGGGGGCCATATACAGTTGTCCCGCCCTTGCAGTGTGTGCGGTGTTTGCGTGCCCTTGTTGTGTGTCTGCCTACCTGCGTCTCCGCGGTGCGTTGACTCCTAGGTTCTGCATCAGGTAGAGCATGGGGAGGGCCTGCAGTGCTGGATTCATGCTCGGGGGTCCGCCTCTTTGCTATCCGTACTGTGCGTTCGGGTTTCCGCCTTGCTTTCACGTGCGGTGTCTCTTAGCCGGGGGTACTGTTTGGTTGTGGCATCGTAATTTGTACGCCGGGCTGTACGTGATTTCGTCGGGCGGTGTGTCTCCATTGGGCCGCGCCGCTACGTGAACGGGCGCACTTTGATGGCGGACGGCGTCGCTGCCTTACGGGCGGTGTTTGGCTGTCTTTTCACATCCTAATTGGGCGGGCGTGTGGGCTGCGGCGGGCGGACGGTAACTGGTGGTTTTTGCATCCGCCAGCACGGCGGTGGTGCTTCCGCCCGCCATCCTAATGGGCCTTTAAGCCCTTTTGCCTCCAGGTCTTCCAGTAGACAGGTTTATTATGTATTAACAGGGTTTTATTATGCCAAATTGTTGAGTTGAGGAAGGAGTCAAGAGTCCCATGAATTAAAGGAGAATTTGACCCTAGGAGTATAGAAGTAAGTTTGATTATAGGAGTGGAGAGGGATTGTGGTTTACGAGAGAAAGAAAGATACTCTTGAAAGGAAAATGGAGATAGAAATAAGCGTTCAACTGAGGTCCATAAAGGGCAATCTTCTGTGGAGTCAAGCAGCCAATATGAAGCTTGACGTAAATGGAATGCTTTTTGATAGGCAGAAAAATTAGGAAAATTGACTCCACCTTCTGTTTTAGGGCAAATTAATTTTGATATAGATATACGAGATCTCTTATTACTCCACAAAAATGAGGAGAGGATGGAATTAACTTTTTAAAATAATTTAGCAGAAATAGGGACTGGGATGATGGAGATAGTGTATAATACTATGGGTGAGAGCATCATCTTTATAGTGTCTAGGCGACCCCATCAAGATAAGTAAAGAGGATGCCATTTAGTAGTTAACTCTGAAATCTTCTGAATACATTTATTCATGCATAAAGCTACTGTGTCAGGAATTAAAGGAGTAAAGTGTAACCCTAGATATTTAATATGGTTGGGGCTCCACGTGAAGTTAGAAGGGGTAAAGTCCGCTTTGAAAGTGTACTTGGTTAGGGGCAAAATCTCACACTTATCACTATTTAATTTGTAACCAGAAATGGAGGAAAAGGATTGCACCTCTGCTAGAAAAGCAGGAATCGAATCATTCGGTCGTGACATAAAAAGCAAGATATCATCAGCATAAGCTGCAAGTTTAATGTGAGAAGTTTGTGTTTCAAAGCCGTGTATATGTGGATTCTGACGTATTTTAGAAAGAAAAGGCTCTAGAGCCAAGTTGAAAAGAAAAGGGGATAGGGGGCAACCTTGGCGTACTCCTCTGCCTAAATCAAAAAATGGAGAGATTAGGCCATTAGCGGAGACAGCAGCGCGAGGATTGGAGTAGAGGAGAGAGATTAGGGAAATAAATTTAGGGCCAAAACCAAACCATCTAAGGGTAAAAAATAGGTAAGGCCATTCAACTCTATCAAACGCTTTTTCCGCGTCTAATGCTATTGCTGCGAGGGGATGTTTTAGATGGGAAGATTTGGATAAAATGTCGAAAAAGAGTTGTGTGTTATCTGTTATAAGTCGTCCTTTGACGAAGCCGGATTGCTCTTTTACCTAATAAATTTGGTAAATAGGAATCTAAACGAAGAGCTAGTGCTTTGGAAAAGATTTTGTAATCGATGTTAACAAGGGAGATGGGTCTGTAGTTTTTACAGTACTTTAAATCCTTACCCTCCTTAGGGATGAGGCAAATGTGCGCCTCTGAAAAAGAGCCAACGGAACTATTCATGGAACAAAAAGAGTTTAGCAGGGAGTGTAGTTTGGGCAGTAATAATTTGGAAAAATGAAGAAAGAATTCAACGGTGAAACCGTCTGGTCCTGGTGCTTTATCTTTTTTAAGGTGTTGAAGAGCATCCAGGAGTTCCTGTTGTGTTAGATCCAATTCTAAGGAGGATAAATCAGGAGGGGTGAGTTGGGGTTTTTGAATGTTGGAAAAAAATTGTGACAACAAATGATCTGTGGAGTGCGTTTCCGGAGTATATAATGACTTGTAAAAAAGAGAAAATTCATTCAATATTTCTGCGTCTTTAAATTTTAAAACAGAGTGCTCATCATAGATAGACTCAATGTTTAGTTTGTTATGCTTAATTTTCAAATAATTAGCCAAAATTTTCCCTGCTTTGTTTTTACCTCCATAGAATTTCGCACTAGATTTTAATAGGTACAATGAGGCATTATCTGTTGACTTCTTGTTAAATTGAAGTTTAGCTTTTATGAGAGCTGATAGACAATCTTTCGAGTTAGAGGAATAGTAGGAGTGCTCCAGTCTCCTTATGTCATGAAAGAGCGTGTTGATATGCATACGCGCAATTTTACGTTTCTTGGCAACATAACCTATAATGACGTCTCTTGCTGAGGCCTTAAAGGCGTCCCAGATAGTCGATAAGGATAGAGAGTCATTTTGGTTTAACAAAAAATATTCATTAAAAAAGGTGGTGAAGGAAGAGGTAAATGCTGGATCCAAAAGAAGAGTATTATTGAAACGCCATCTTCTGGGAGCATTTACCCTAGGTAATATGTCGAGGCCAATTGAAATAGGGGCATGATCCGATAATAGAATAGGACCAATTTCTGCATTTATAAGGGCTTGTGAAATATTATGGGATACAAAAAAGTAGTCAATTCGTGATTGGGTATGGTGAACGGGGGAATAAAAAGTATACTCCCTGGTAGTGGGATTACATAATCTCCACGCATCTAGGAGTTTATGGTGGGTGATAGTATGAAAAAGAGATTTGTGGGGTTTATTAGGGATAAAAGAAACTTTGGAATTTCGATCTATAAATGGGTCAAAAATCTGATTACAATCACCAGCTAGTATAAAGTTATCTTCAATACAAAGAGTAATTTGCTTAGCTAATGAGGACCAAAAAGAAGAGTCGCCACCAGTGGGAGCATAAACATTAAGAAAAGAGACCGGAGCACTCCTCAATAATAATTTAACATTCAACCAACGGCCATTTGCCGTTTAACAGGAAGCGATTTACGACAAAGTATCATAACTCCGTTGCGTTTACCATCACCTTGAGAAAAGAATACTTCCCCCACCCAACCTCTTTTTAGTTTTAATGATTCAACATCTGTGAGATGAGTTTCTTGAAGAAACACTATATCAGCATCTAATTTAGCCAGGTGAGTTAAAACTCTGTCTTTTGATAGGAGAATTTAATCCCCTAACGTTCCAGGAAACTAGTTTTAATGGCATAAAGTGGCAAAAGAAGGAAAGAATAAAAAGATTGAACAACAATCCAATTCAATGAAAAAACAATAGAGAATATAGAAAAAAGGGAGTAACAGATAAATGATCATTTTAACTATAGGGTTAAGAAAGAGAAAAAAGAGATCAATAGAAACAAAGAATGAAGTTGATAAGATGAGATATTTAGGTAAGTTAACATATTAGACAAAGGGGCCGATTCCGATCTAGGCCGGTAGGGCTCCGAATCGGATTTGGCTTAACCGGATCCGATTCGGAGCCCTATTTCCCGACCGATCCGTACGCGCGTCCGGGCGAGCGAGTACGATGCGTATTCGCCGACCGACTCGTCCGGGCGTCCCGACCGCTCCGACCGACTCGATCCCGGGTCGAACCGCACCGACCGACTCGCACGGACACGACTCGCACCGCGCAATGGAGACATTCCCCGGCCGGGTAAGTACGATGCGCGCCGCGAGCAGTCCGACCGAGCCGCGCACTCCGGCTCCAAAGAGCTGTCGGAGCCGTACTTTGGGGGTCCGTGTCGGACCCCCCTGTACGCGTAGCCGCGCGAGTCACACACAGGGGGGACCCATGGGTCCCCCTACCTGTGCGTGTACGGCACGAATCGCTTCGCCGCGTACCCGCTGTAGGGGCGCCCTTGTTCGCCTCGCACCCATTGAGTCAATGGGAGCCCGCGTACGCGTTGTACGACCGGCTCCCATTGACTTCAATGGGAGTCCGACCGACTCGAGTCCGATGGCATACGTGCGCATCGTACTCGTTCGGTCGGACTGCACGGGTCCGATTCGGTCGGAAATCTCTCCGGGTCCGGCTCGGTCGGAGAGATTTCCGGCCCGAATCGGAATCGGCCCCAAAGTGTGTGTGAGAAGAAAGATAGGAGA
Organism: Calotriton arnoldi; assembly: GCA_963921515.1. Lineage (NCBI taxonomy): Eukaryota > Metazoa > Chordata > Amphibia > Caudata > Salamandridae > Calotriton > Calotriton arnoldi. The sequence goes on along the minus strand of CAWUFW010002413.1, from coordinate 895,016 downwards.
AACTAGAAGAGTAATGACAAAGGTATTTTTGAAAATGAGTGAAAAGGTAAAGACGTAAGCAGTAAAGACACCTGAAAGAAGAGAAGGAAGGGAATGTAAAAAGGAACAGAGAAGAAAAGATAGAAAGAAGCGATAGACAAATAACATACCTACAAAAAAAGGAACAAGGATGCGGGGAGGGATGGAACCACATGGAACAGACGGCACGTCCAAGGTTGACCAGACGGGAAACCGGGGGAGGAACACGCCACAACGTCAAATAACTGTGGAAACGAAGAATGACAATTTTGAAAGTAATTAATGAAGCTAACAATAAACAGGAAAACATTAGAATCTAAGGAATCAGTCAAGTATATATGAAAACATCGATAAACTGTAAGCCTATTTAAGTTCTAAGGCTAACACATGTGTAAGAAAAATGTCATGGTACCTGAAATGAGGAAAAGAGAGAAAACTTATGGAAGAGGTTCAAAAAAGTCAGGTGATATGCGAGGAAGAAGGTCCGGAAGAGTCCATATGATCTGTCTTGAACGAGTTTATGAAGCTTTGTAGTCAAAGTGGATCTTCATATGTTGTTGTTCTATTGTTATACGTAACTTTAAAAAGACAGGGGTGGAATAGACCATATCGGGCTCCCATCGAGCGAAGATCAGGTCTCATACTGAGGAAAGTCTTACGTCTGGCTGCAGTGGCTTTGACGTAATCCTGTGCGAAAAACAATGTCGAACCAGACCAGGTAATTCGTTGAATAGCTTTGACCGCTGACAAAACTTTTAACAGATCAGTATATTCTAGGAAGTATAGGATGACTCCTCTTGGTCGTTGTGAAGGTGAAGCAATTGAGGGAGGGCGACCCAACCTATGTGCACGTTAAATGTTAAGCACAGTGTCCTCTGGCATATGGAGTAGTTTGGGAAGGAAGGACTTAAAAAAAGTGAGGGAATCCGTACCTTCAGCCCCTTCCATCAGTCCATAAATACGTAAATTATTTCTTCTGTTTCGATTTTCAAGGTCTTCAACCTGCCTTTGGAGTACTGAAACTTGAGATTGAAGATGAGTAACGTTCTTAGTGGTGTCCCCAATTGAGGAGACGTTTTGCTCTACTACTGTGAGTCTTGCATCAAGTTGAGACCAGCTATCTGTAAGGAGTTGTAGTTTGGTGTTGGTTTCCTCAACAAAGGGTCGAAGGGCCCTTATTTCTTGTAACAACAACTCCATTGAAACAGGCGAGAATGTTTTGGGCGGCGAGGGGGGGTCCTTTTTCAGATGCTTCACGTTGGGTTTCCCTGGTGGTGCTGGAACAGGATCCATTGTTGCGTTATAGCCCTCGGGCGAGGATATCCCAGAATCTTCCAGTTTGGAGAGTTCAGTGAAAAGTTTTGAATTTTTGATAAAGATATGCTTTGGTTTAGAGGAGATAGGGAGAGTCCCTCTCAATCTTCCCATGAACCTTGAAGCTGGGTGTAGAAGAGGATCCTAGGAAGAAACCCGTGGTATCTGAGAGTAACAGGCAGTAGACTGAAGAACAAACTTATCCAGAAAGGAGTGTGGTTCGTGAGAAGAAAACACGGACAGAACTGTGCACAATAGGTAGGTACTGCGTCAACAATCACCTAAAAAGCTTCATCTGTGATTTAGTTGAAGCCTCCTAGCCGTAAAGACCAATGCAGTGAGATGGGAACTGATAAACTAAAATGGCCATTGGAAATTCCTCATTTTGTAATGGTAGAGCACAAGAATAACATTGTGAGAAAATATGAGGAGGAAATAGTGAGAAGAGAGTCCTGGTCAGAGTTTTGTGCACCGGAGGTATGCAGAAAATTCAGGCAGATTATGTAGAAGTAAGCGGAGGCTTACCGAATACCGATGAAATGTGTTCCACAAAATGGCGGCCGCAACCACATCACCTCAAATATTGCATTATGATGAGGAGAAACTGGGTTGTAAAGCCACTCTTAAGTATTGCTGGGAAGGAGTATCAAAGTCAATGTTCACAAGAAAGGCTGAGGCATGTGTAGAAAAGAACCATTACTGCCGCGAGTGAGGAAAGCTTTTGCGGCTCGGTCCGTAATTCAAAATGGCGGCTGCGATATCGCGGCGTCACGGAGAAGAATTTACCTTGAGACGGAGCCGTTCTAGTGCAGTAAAAGGAGGTGTACAAGGTCTCATCCTGGTCAGCAGACCTTCCAAGACTCCTTCGTCCTAGTAGCTTTGCGTTTATTAGGTAAAAGGCGCAAAACCGCCACGCCGGTCTGGGGAGCCTTACTCAGACGCCGCCATGTTCCTCGGGTGCCAAGCCACGCCCCCCCCCCCCAATTCCTGACCCCTTTTTTGGCTATTTGGGATAGTTCATGCTTAGGCCTCTGTTACCTTTGGTCCACATAAGGCATCCACACCAAATTTGCATCCTGTTTTTACAACATCCTGGGGATTCCAAAGGTACCCATGGTTTGTGGATTTCCCTGGAGGGGACTGAGAAAATAGCTAAAATATAGCTAAATGTCGAGCTTTTGCGGGAAAATAGGAAGAAAGTACTTTTTCATTAAAATGGCATCAACAAACAGTTTGCTGTGCTAAAGCCACCATCTTACCAGCTTTCAGGAACATGCAGAGCTGAATAAAAAAAGCAATTTTTTTACCACAGTTTTTCAAAGATGTAGCCCATCTTTTCCACTTTTTTGTGCATTCAACCTACTTCCACTTTGTGGTGAAAAGCAGTGTGAAACCCATAAGAATCCAGGAAAGCTATATATTTCTGAAAGTAGACAATATTCCAAATTCAGCAAGATGTCATATGTGTAGATCCCTTAAGGTATTCACAAAGAAACTAACTACTGAATTAAAGCAATATTGAAAAAGGAAAAAACAGCCATTTATGACAATGTTTTCATCTTTAACTTTTTGTCACGATGGCCGATTCACAAAAGCAATATACCATTACTTTCACTAGACCCTTTTGGTTGTGGAGATATGTAGGGTTTGTCAGTTCTTTAAGAACCCAAGGTGCCCAGAGCCAACAACTGAGCTGCACCGTACATTTGTTTTTCATTGTGTCCTGAGTATAGGCCAATTCATATGGTGAAATGTGTAGAGTGAAAAATAGGTATCAAGGTACCTTATGTATTTCTGAAATGGACACAAGATATGGTGTTTAGGAGCGGTGGTTATTTTCACATCTCTGAATTTGTGGGTACCTGTATGAGCATATGATTTAGAGGGCATTTTTCAAAGTGTCTTCTTTCTTACACACTGGCTTACATTTGGAAGGAACAAACACAGCGAAATCCAATTGGTAATAACAAATATCCCATTATTCTATGCTCCCAAATGTCTTTTGATATAAGTTGTACCTCACTTGTGTGGGTAGGTCTAGTATCTGTGACAGGAAATGGCCCAAAACGCAACATGGATACATCATATTTTCCCACTCAAAACACCTGTTTTTTTGCAAAGTGGGTAGCTGCGGGCTTTGGGCCCTGGCTCAGCTGACACCTAGGGAAACCTATCAAACCTGTAAATTTTCGAAAACTAGACACTTTGGGAAATCCAGGGGGGCGTGACTTATTTGGCTCTCACCAGGTTGTTCTACCCAGAATCCCTTTCAAACCTCAAACTTTGACTAAAAACACATTTTCTTCACATTTCTGTGATGAGATGCTCTGGAATCTGCAGGGAGCCACTAACTTTCTTCCACCCAGCATTTCCTTAAGCCTCCCAATAAAAATGGTACCTCACTTGTGTGGGTAGGCATAGTTCCAGCTGCAGGAAACATTCCAAAACGCAATATGGGTACATAAAGTTTTTCCACTCAAAAATGACCTGTTTTTTGCAAAGTGGTTAGCTGTGGATTTTGGGCCCTAGGTCACCCAGCACCTAGGGAAACCTAGCAAACCTGCACAGTTTTATAAACTAGACAACTGGGGGAATTCAGGGTGGGGTGATTGTGTGGCTCTCAGTAGGATGTTTAACGCAGAATCCCTCGCAAACCTCAAACTTTGACAAAAAAAACACACATTTTTCTCACATTTCTGTATTGGAAAGTTCTGGAGTTTGGAGGGAGCCACAAACTTCCTTCCATCCAGCAAATTCAAATTCAAATTTTTATTTGTTTCAGACCTCATCTGAGGTCAACAAATGCAAGTACATAATATTAAAAAGTTGTAGTTATACTTTTAAAACTTTCTTTAAAACACGTTATAAGCATGGTAAATTAAAATTGGCAAATACAGATACTATGGGGCCGATTCCGATTCGGGCCATAAATCTCTCCGACCGAGCCGGACCCGGAGAGATTTCCGACCGAATCGGACTCTGGCAGTCCGACCGAACGAGTACGATGCGCACGCATGCCATCGGACTCGAGTCGGTCGGACTCCCATTGAAGTCAATGGGAGCAGGTCGTACAACGCGTACGTGGGCTCCCATTGACTCAATGGGTGCGAGACGGACAAGGGCGCCCCCTACAGCAGGTACGCGTTGATGCGCATCGCGGCGTACATGCACAGGTAGGGGGGACCCATGGGTCCCCCCTGTGTGCGACTCGCGCGCCTACGCGTACAGGGGGGTCCGACGCGGACCCCCAAAGTCCGGCTCCGACAGCTTTTTCGAGCCGGACTGCGCGTGTCGATCGGACTGCTTGCGGCGCGCATCGTACTTACCCGGCCGGGAAACGTCTCCATAGCGCGGTGCGAGTCGTGTCCATGCGAGTCGGTCGGAGCGTGTTGAAGCCGCGTTCGAGTCGGTCGGAGATTTCGCGGGTGCCTGCATCGTACTCGCTCGGCCGGACCCGCGTACGATTCGGTCGGGAAACAGGGCTCCGAATCGGATCCGGTAAATCCGAATCCGATTCGGAGCCCTACCGGCCGAGATCGGAATCGGCCCCATAGTTTGTGGTTATTAAATTTGTACCATTTTTAAAACAACTTTAAAAAGCTCTTTAAGAACTTAAACAAGTTATAGCAAATAAATTCATTTAGAGGAGACTTGCACAATGTAATTAAATCTTGAGATAAAATACCGTTATATCTAAGACAAATGGGTTTTATGAAACGTTGTCGGGCTCCTACCAGGGTCGAATTTGGGCAAATTTAAAGTACGTGGCGAAGGTCTTGTACTCCACCGTTGCACAAGTCACAGATACCTGAAGAATATTCAGAGGAATTCCACCTGGAAAAGTAAATTTTTAAAGGAAGAATTCCTAGTCGCAGGAGAAGAATACAGCTCCTTACTCTGGGTTCAAGCTGAAACTTTAAATAGTGCTTGGGAGTTTTATATACTATATTATCAGCACATTTTTTGTAATGCCTTGAGTACCATACTCCTTGTCTAAATCAAAACTTATTCTCGGCGTCATATGTTGTAAAAAGAGCTTCAGATGTGCTGGAGACCAGGCCTGCAAAAGTGCTATAGTGCATTGTGATGCCTCAAGGGCTACTTTAAGAATCCTATTAAAAGTATGCGGTGCCGATTCTTCTCTGAATGTCTCTGATTTTAATATATGTCTTAGAGAACCGGGAGACGCATGTAAAAGGTTAAAAGCCCACCTTATAATATTAGAGATGGCTCGAGCATATGTGCTTGTTAAAGAAAGCTCGAGGCGTAAGGCTTGTGCGGGGACTGATTGGGAGACTTCCATCAGCTTCCTTAAGATAATCCCTTCTTTCACTTTTATTGGTTGCCAGGTTTTAATCTGCATATATTTCAGTGCATAAGATAGAATGTGTGGAATTTTCATACTGTAAACCTCTAGCAGGGATTTAAAATGTCTCTTCCCGGTCGAGGAATAAAATCTCTATAATGCCCCAACATGGGAGTCGGCCTTTCGCCCCAGGCGCTGAAAATGGGAAGCATTTTAAAAGTTATATGAAAAGATTCGACCCAAATAAACGTACTCTTTCACTACCTCAATTGGTTTACCTCCCAATAACCAAGTAAAAGGCAAGAATTTCCTTCTTCCTCTAAAGGGTAAGATTTTGGTTTTAGAGATATTAGGGACCAAGAAGTTATCTTTTGCATATCTATTTAATTCAATTAAGTTTCTTTGTAATCCAATTGGGGTGCGATCGAAGATAATTATGTCTTCTGCGTACATTAGGCAATGGATGTCGCTTTGTGCAAGTTTTGGGGAAAAATTATTAATTTGGGAAAAGTGCCCCGGTAGGTCGCTTATATAAATGGAGAATAACAAGGGGGCAAGAAGGCATCTTTGTTTCAAACCATTCATCGTGGGGATTGGACTGGTTAAGCCCCTATCTCCCCCTGTTTTCACTCTACACCATGTTGCTGTATGCAAAGATATGATTATATTATGAGGGATCCCTAATTCTCTCTAACTTTTCCCAAAGCCTTGGCCTATCCACACTATCAAAAGCTGTTAAAAAAATCAATAAAGGAGCAGTAAACTATTTGTGATTTTTGCACTACATACTTATCGAGAACAGTCTGTAGGATAGCAATATTGTCCGTAACTGAATGTTTTGGTCGGAAGCCAGCCTGTGTCATAGGAATCACGTTGTTCGAAAATGCCCAGTCTTTTAGATGGTCCAATGTGCATGCCGCGAAAATCTTTCCAGTGGCATCTAGAAGAGCGATTTGTGTATAATTAATTGGATTTGATCTAGAGCCCTTTTTTAGAAGGGGGACCACAATGCTGCCTTGCCAGGATTTTGGTATATGCCCAGTCTCGAAGGAGTACTGAAAAAGAGGAATTACAAATTTGCTCCAGTCTTCCGAATTTGATTGAAGAACTTTGATCGGAATATTATCTGGGCCCATTGCTGCGGATGATCTGGCAGATTTAATAAAAGCGGCGATCTGCGTAGCTGAAATAGTTAACGTGCCCTGTTGAGATTGACCCTTTCGATCGGGGCACTAGGTAAAAGAGCCTTGTATTTGACTGTTAGATTTATATAGTTTTAGAATATGTTTCTCCCATTCAGATGGTAGAACTGGCGACGCTTGAATTGACTTTCTTATCCCCATTTGTGCAGATACTATGTTCCAGAATGCCTTATTGTTTCCACTTTTTACTGCGATATGGATATCTACCCAGTTTTTACCCTTTTAGGCTTCCTTTTCTTTTTCTTTAATTTGTTGACAGAGTTTTTTTAGCTTTCTTATTTCTTTTTGTCTTATAACGCAGAAAGATAGGAATTGCATTCTGGTCAGTTTATTTAAGTGTACTGACTGATGGTCTGTTCGCTTTCCATTGTGGACAGTTTTGCCTTTATCTTTACTAATTGTATTTGCCTGAAGGGTGGCCACGATTGATTGCACTGTATTTTCGTATCTGGTTATGGGGTCAACTTTTTCACTTATAGAGTTTGACATAAAGGAAGAAATTGCAATGTTCATTTTGTTGATTGCTTTTGAATTCCAGTGAATCCTGCCTGATTTTTAGTTTACGTTTGCCCGACCATTTAGAAATTTAAGAGACCATGGAGAGGAAGAATGCGTTAGAATTTCAATTCCCAAAGTCAAATGTGCATGATCGCTTACATACATGTGCGGTATAGTTAATGACCGAACTTTCGTAAACAGATCTGTACTGCAGATTACATAGTCTAAAATAGATAAACTGCGATTACCTATTCTAGTGAATGCTGCCGGGATATCTCCTTCTACTCTTCCGTTGAGGACGATACCGTTGATTTCTGAGATGTGGGATAGTAGCTGTTTGCCCCGTTTATCTGCTCTTATCTTGGCTGGGAATATGGGCATTGAAATTGAATATGCTTCCTCTTGTGCTGATGTCCCCCCATTGTTCAATAATCCATTCAAGACTTTTCCATTGAAGTCCCTGGCAATAATCATAGGAGGAAACCCCCTGGTCTCCAAAGTTTAGTCGATTTTCGCAAAAGATTTTTCCAGAAGGGAGTCATTTAAAGAGCCGGGTGGAATGTATATGTTGAAGAGTAATAGATCTGAAGCAGGCTCTATGCTTTCATTTCGGTACTTTATGTTAACACACTGCACGTTCGACAGGGAGAGCTCTATTTCTTCGTGGTCCCAATCGGATTCTTCATTTAACAGGATCGCGAGTCCGCCTCTTGCGTGGCCTCTTCTTGAGGCCTCTGCTGAGTTGACAAGCACAAAATAATCTTTTTGAAAGAAAGGAGCCACGGACCATGTTTCTTGCAGCAGCACTATAGGTGGAGTACTTTCCAGGATAAGAGATAACTTTTCTGTGGTTTTTCCGGCTATGTTCCATGATACTATTTTTAAGTTACTGCTAAAAGGGAAGTTTTGGGTCTTTGCCTGGTTTGTTGCTGTTTAAGGTGCCTGCAACCCACGCCCAAGTGTTCTCGTCAGGTTGAGGAGTCTTTTTAGTATCGGAACAATTCCAGATTCGGCGCACTCCATCTTTGAGTGAGATCATTAGGGGGCCATCCGTTGATTTCCTAGGGGTTTCATTGCCCTTAAGTTGCTGGTTGTAGTTATGTGGGAGAGCCTCATTCCCTTCGGACCCTTTTGGATATTTGTGCGGGTCGTTGAATTCTTTAATTTCAGATATATCGAAGCCGTTTTTGTGAAGAATGTCGCTTTCTTTTATTATTATAGATGGTATTACGTTGGACCAGAACTCTACGATTGCCACTGAAATAGAGAGTTTATTTGGAAAAGAAACTAGTTTTATTTCTGCGGTGGTAAGTGAATGAAGAGATCTGATTTTTTGTAACAGTTCGACTATTCTCCCACGATTTAGTGGTACGTTGTCACAAGGAAATAAGTATGTTAATTCCAGAGCAGTTGATACTGATTGTTCCCCGCTGACTTGTGGGTCCTGATATGCTAAGTGTTTTACGGTATCCGAGTAAACAAGTTTTATAGGATTTGTTGTAAAGCTTGGTCCAAAAGGGTTCAAAACTTTGTGGTCTTCTAGAATTTCAGAAGGAGCAGGCACCTGAGTTATGTATTGAGTTGCATTTGAGGCTTTCGAATCACAGCTGTTGTTTTCTTCTTCCTGCTCTTTAGAGCATGATTGTGGAAACGCGACTTTTCTCAGGGATTTTCTCGGTATTCTTCGCTTACCCCTTTTCTTCTTCTTGTTATTTTTGTTAATTTTTGCGTACGCTTTTTTCCCTTTTTTTGTTTGCGGTATTGTAGATTCTATTTGATTTGTTTGGGTTAAAAGAGATGCTTCCTCTAGGACCTTTTCGTTTTTTTGAGGAGCGGGGTTGGAGCCTCCTTTTTGGGCCTTTTGTGCGAGAATTGATTCTAGTTGGTTTGTTTGAGTTAAGGAAGATACTCCCTCTGAGACCTTTTCGTTTTTTTGGGAGGTGGGGTTGAAGCCTCCTTTTTGAGCCTTTTGTGCGATGATTGGGAACATCTCTGTAGAGATGTGTGAAGTACTCTGCAGAGTGATCTCTGACAAGGCTTTCACGAATAATTTCCGTGGAGAATAGATTTTTTCGACGCTAGGTTTATTAGTTTTCTGTTTAATGGGAAAATCCTCCGTTTGAGTCGCTTTCTGCTTTTTTTGAGTAGAAGGAGAACTAGGTGCTGGGGAAGTATAATGGAACTTATCCTCTCTGCTCTGAGAACTCTCCGAGATGGCAGGTAGGATTTGAGCATCTTGAAGAAGTAGTTTTTTTCCTTTTTTTATCCACAAGGTGTTGTAATATCCCAGTTTGTGTTTCTAATATCTGGTCCGTATATTCCATATTCTTTCCTAAGAGTAGTAATATAGATTCCATGATTCTCTGCAGAGATAGGATGGTACTTGAGATGAGATCTTGCCTATTCGGTGATTGTCGCATAATAAATGATGGGAATTCAAAAGATTGCGAGAGGCTTTGTGCCACATCGATAAGATTGCTTGGTGTACTAGAGAGCAAGTGCAATGGTTTTTTTTGAGATTCGACAGGATAAGAGTAATGAAGCGGCAGGTGATCAATGTCCGGTAGAGTGAAGTCAGTGGCTAAGATTTGTGGGGCCAATATTTGTAGAGGGTCGTCCGGTTGTTCTGTTGCGATGGTCTGGAGTCTGCTCTCGGGTCACCATAGGATCCGTGGTCTCCGCCCGGACCGTAGGCTCTATGCCTTTTCCGTGTTCTATAGCCTGCATACTTTTAGGCGCTATTTCCTTTTCTGGGTCGATATAGGCCTTCAATATCTCCATGCCAACGTCTGACTTGTCTGTACTTTTAGTCAACTCTTGGTTGCCTCCCTGCACAGTTGAGGCAGATGAATCCCCGGTTTTCTGCATTATTGTAAAAAAGCTTGTGATTGGAGGTTGCCATTATGTAGCTCCTATGAGTGTCGCCCGGCGGATGCTTTTTATTGATACTTGCATTGTTCCCAGTTTTTTAATATGTACTGTTCTAGACCGTAACTTTTTGTAAACCATACAGTTTTGGCGCTCAGCTGGCGCTTAACTGGGTAAGTAAGTACCTAATTATGTTCTATTTTTGACTCTATTTTAGCGAGCTCTCCTTCCGGAGCTTAAAGTAGAATTTTATGTTGTATGTCCGTAAGACCGCTTTGATGACAGCATGTAATGGAAAAAACCCAAAAACGTAGTGTGGCTTTGGTAAGCCGCAGCACTGTTGCTTTACGCTTTTTACAAGAATCGTATTGATCCTACTGTAGTAGTTGGTAAGGATGACAACGAGGGGTGGTTAATTACTTCAACTCTGGAAGCTCTGTGATTGTTGACCTTTCCTTTTTGTTTCGTGTTGTCGATGTCCTCGATTTCACAATGATGCGAGTGGGATCCCCCGAGCAAACCGCAAGCCGCACCTGGACCTGGCTAGGCCGCCTCTGCGGGCGTCTTGGGGTTCTCTCTTAGCAGGAGCTGAGTACAACTCCCGCACTCGTGGGCCTCTAGAAGTAGTCCTGGAGTGTCCTGGAATAGGTCTAATGCAGATAGGCCTCGGGGGGGATGGGCCGATAGGTGGGCCTGCAGATCGAGCTATGGCCCCCGGCCAAGCTGTTGGCTGTCAGGACACTGGAGTCACTGGAGATAATCTCAGAGAATGGTTGCAGGTTGGGTAATGAGAAGCCGTAGAAAAGGCTCAATTCTCAAAAGGTCGAGATGCAAGCTCACCTCCCCCCCTCCCGGTGTTAGCTTTAAGAAAATAGTGTCCAATATCTGATTTTCATGCACCCTTCAGCGCCCGCTCTGAACCACCTCTGCCTTTACCGCCACCCCTGAACAGCTCTAAACGGCTCCCCCACTCCGTAGGTCACTGACAAAGCCACTACAGCTAGAACCAGCTTGTTGGGGGGGAGCAAAAGCGGGGGGTGAGGCAAGGAGGCAATAGTTAAATGTTAAAAGGTGATAAAAGGCGATTAAAAGGTGGACCATTAGAAATACCAGGATCCTACCGGTCTGAGCGTAGAGCTGCGCCTGCTTCAGATGCGGACTTCAATGCCAATCAAGTGCCTCTGAAATCCTCCACGAGCTGGATTACAAGACCGCTGGGGACCTCCTCAAGCTGAGTAGCAAGACCTCCTACCCCCCTGGTCAAATGAGGGGAGGGGGGCACTCCAGGCAGGGGAGGGGAGGATGGGCAAGCTTCTGCTTGCGAGCTTGTAATCCTGAGCAGCGCCCACCTCTCAGGCTGCACCAGCCTAACGCCTAATGCCAGACGCCTCTGCGAGTTGGGGCGGAATGGGCACAGATGCTTAACTTCGCTGGCTGGTTTCTGCATGGGGGGCAATGAGAGGGGCGGTGAGAGGTGTAAAGTATGAGGCCATGCTGGGCCGATTCGGCCCCCGAGGGGTGAGGAACGAAGGACGGTGGGGCCTTTCCTGCCCGCTTCACTCGGTGTCTCGCACGGCTCCCGCTCGGCTCTCAGCTCCGCCCTCAGCTCAGTCAGCAAATCGGGAAACATGGAACCGGAACACCCAGCATTTCCCTACGTCTTCCGATAAAACTGGTACCTCACTTGTGTGGGTAGTGCGACATGTATACAACACATTTTTCCACTCAAAACTGACCCGTTTTTGCATAGTGGCTAGCTGTGGATTTTGGGCCCTAACTCAGGAGGCACCTAGGAAAGCCTAGCAAACCTGCACATTTTTGAAAATTAGACAACTAGGGGAGTCCAGTGTGATGTGCCTTGCATGGATCCCATGAGGTTTTTTTCCCCACAATGCCTTGCAAACCTCAAACTTTGCAATCACACATTTTCCTTACATTTCTCTGATGGAAACTTTCGGAATCTGCAGGAATCCACAAAATTCCTACCACACAACATTGCCCCACTTGTGCCGATAAAACTGCTGTGCCACTTGTGCGGCTGGGCCCAGTGCCTGTGACAGGAATGGATCAAACCGAGGTCAACTGGAATTCCTTCTAAGGGCCCAGCCACACAAGTGGTGCAGCTTTTTTATCAGCACAAGAGGGGAAATCAGTTAGCTGATCTACGATCGGCTGATCCATTCTGGAATGTACTGTTTGATATTCACTACATGAGAACTACCTAATGGGTGTTTTACATTCTTTGTCCTAGTGATGACCATGTACAAATAATTTTAAAGGGTTGAAACTTTGACACAAAAATAGTGTACTGTGTTAATGTGATTTAGGAGCCTGCAACTCTATGTCAGAGTGTCTATCAAACATCTGTGCATCATCTGCAGTCACTATTTCTGCATTCCTTGTATAGCACTAGTGCACTTTTTACCCACTTTTCTCACTTTCACTGCGCCGTTGCGTCATTTGGGAACACCACTTTAACTTTAAATGTACAAAATAACAGAGCTTAATGAGTTCTTCTTCCTATGAATCTAAATGTTGAACAATTGAATAAAAATGTACTTTTTCTATTAAAATCAATCTACTGATGGTTATTCACTAGTTTACCGTTGAGGTCCTTACTTCCCCCTTCAGGGACCATTGTTTCCTTTATCACTAAATCATGAGATGGGCTAGAACTAATTGATTTGAAAAAGATTTATTACCACTGATTTATCATGTGATTTCAAAGTAGTACCATCATCGAAAAAGACATCAAGATTTTTCATTTTGTCAGAGAGATTAAAACGATACCTGAACACCATCTTGATTCTTAGTGTTAATATTCATGGTCTGCCTTCGGCATGAAAAATAACCAGTCAGTTTTTGCCTGATTAAATAGCCCCAAAAAATTAAATGCAGGAATCCACAAAATTCCTACCACACAGCATTGCCCCACTTGTGCCGATAAAACTGCTGTGCCACTTGTGCGGCTGGGCCCAGTGCCTGTGACAGGAATGGATCAAACCGAGGTCAACTGGAATTCCTTCTAAGGGCCCAGCCACACAAGTGGTGCAGCTTTTTTATCAGCACAAGAGGGGAAATCGGTTAGCTGATCTACGATCGGCTGATCCATTCTGGAATGTACTGTTTGATATTCACTACATGAGAACTACCTAATGGGTGTTTTACATTCTTTGTCCTGGTGATGACCGTGTACAAATAATCTTAAAGGGTTGAAACGTTGACACAATAATAGTGTACTGTGTTTATGTGATTTAGGAGCCTGCAACTCTATGTCAGAGTGTCTATCAAACATCTGTGCATCATCTGCAGTCACTATTTATGCATTCCTTGTATAGCACTAGTGCACTTTTTACCCACATTTCTCACTTTCACTGCGCCGTTGCGTCATTTGGGAACACCACTTTAACTTTAAATGTACAAAATAACAGAGCTTAATGAGTTCTTCTTCCTATGATTCTAAATGTTAAACAATTGAATAAAAATGTACTTTTTCTAGTACAATCAATTCACTAGTTTACTGTTGAGGTTGAGGTCCTCACTTCCCCCTTCAGGGACCATTGTTTCCTTTATCACTAAATCATGAGATAGGCTAGAACTAATTGATTTGAAAAAGGTTTATTACCACTGATTTATCATGTGATTTCAAAGTAGTACCATCATCGAAAAAGTCAGCAAGATTTTTCATTTTGTCAGAGAGACTAAAACGATACTTGAACACCATCTCGATTCTTAGTGTTAATATTCATGGTCTGCCTTCGGCACGAAAAATAACCAGTCAGTTTTTGCCTGATTAAATAGCAAAAAAAAATTAAATGCATCAAGGTATAGTTGCAGAAAATGCAACTTATATTTTATCATGCGGTTTATGGCCAGGACACAATCTAATCTAAATTTGAGTATTGGTGTCAGGAAGAAGGGAGTGTGCTGGTGAGCTTTATAACAGAGAAATACCAAGATAGCCTATAGCAAATCTCATCCATGTCAATGGAAAATGAACAATGGAATGTAGCTTATATAGTAGTCGATACGTATGGTAGAGGTTGATGCATACTAAGGTACTTAAGATTACTCTTAGGCATCAGCAACAATAGTCTACATTGAAATCATTTTAAATGTGAAAGAATCTTCAGTGTTTCAACCTAAACCATTGAGAAAGTGTTTTTGGTGTGAGGTCCAGACGGATGACCAGATATGTGTTGGACATGAATAATAAGAGCAGTATTAGTGTGATAAATTTGCTACTATGCATGTAGTTGTACAATAAAAAAATACTTCCAAATCCTGCAGTGGTTGCGCTGAGTTATTCTACATTCATCTTTGTGGCTCTGCCAGTGTTTATGTTTGTTGTAACTGCGTTATGGATCCAGATGACTGTCTAAACTGAGGCTTGGGGGATGGGGGGGCGTGCGTTATGACCTATTATTTGTCTGGGGAATGTGTGTTAACGAGTGGGAATAATATTTGAAAATGTGATAGCATTTGGTCTCACCTGGTACAATTTCTAGAAAGGGAAATCTTGGTAAAAGGGATTAAGATGTTTGGTAAGATAAATGTATTTATTATAACATTGAGATAATATTATCATTGACTACGTTTTGCAGCATATGTGATGCTGGAAAGTGAATCACATAGAAAACCTAATATAAATTAGAATATATTTGCTATTTTGGTACTCTTTATGTGCAATGTTTTCCCCTTAACGAGCCTCCAATTTCATGTCAGCAGCTGTCATGCTTATGGAAACTGGGATAAAGAGCAAAGAGCTACAATCAAGATCTGCCCCTCTGATGCACTACCCCAAAGTGTTTCTTCGGAAATTAATAATAAGGAGAATGTCGTAAATGAAATGCATAATTCATGAGTGGGAATACACTTTGAACGGTTTAAAGTGACAATAATAATTTATCAGAATAATCATGTGGTGCGGACCCAAGATGGTACCCTGATGGTGGATGAATCAAATATCAACAAATTCATTCTAAATTGACATAATTATATTGCCATGTCTCAAGTATCATGTCACAGTGAAGGTCCAGTTGAACATCCATATGTCATGTGGTTGCTTATAGATGTGGAAATCAAAGCACGGTTTGTGAATGTTCTCTGATTCAAATCAGGGATTGCATTCAGTCCCTGCTTGATTGTTTGTGTTAAACTGCCCAGAGGCAGAGAGTACAGAATCTCTAGTTTATAGGATAAAGAAAGAGTTCTGGACTACTTAGGGCCTGCTTACGAGTTTGGTGGTGCAGGAGTGGGACCGCTCCGCCACTGCACTGCCAAATCTGTGTGCACAACGTCCACCAGATTATGACTTTTTCAGTCACTGGCAGGCGATTCTTTGGCGTTACTACAGCGGTGCCTATGAAATAGGCACCGCAATGTGAACGTCAAAGACTGTATCTACACAGCATGGACTGGTGCAGTCCATGTCGTGCAGGTTCTGGGGTTTATGCACACAGGGGTCACACCGTGTGCCCGCCTGCATGTACCCCATGGCCCAGAGGCAACAGGGGGCCCTCCAGGCCTCCTTTGTTTCCTCTCCATCATGGTTTTCATGGAGGAGGAACCGCCATGAAAACCGCAGTGGAGAGGAAATTCGTACTATGCTTGGCGGGACTGCGGTGGTCCCGCCAAGTATATTGCGGCCTCAAGACAGCCATGTCACCGCCAGGGATCTCTGATCCTTGGCAGTTGTAGTAATCTGACCACCCTAGTTGTAATAGGGTGGTCAGAAGACCACCACCGCCATGCCCCAGTGAGTCTAGCTGTCCATGGACCACTAGCCTCGTAATCAGGCCCCTAGTCATTTTGACAAAAAGTCTAACTTAATGTAACCGCAGTGCCCTCTTGGAAACTTTTGAGATCCTGGAGCTCACCAGGAGCACTATTAGACCATGGTCTACCTCTCTGGTCTACCTCTCACCTGTCCCTTAGATAATGCAGGGTGGCACAAGCCTGAGCTTAGGAATGTAATGTAGGTTCATCCTTCTTACTTGGAGGGAGGTCATACCAGGTGGCTCAACCCTGGAGGATCTCTGTTTTCTCAGCCTCTGTTTTGCATCCTACATCTCTCACCTTTCAATGTAATTTTCAACTGCCTCACACTACGGCACCGCCATCCTCCCACCACACACACACACAGCAGCCAACATGCTCATATGCAAGGCAGGTGGACATGCTAATGGTAGATTGTGAGCTATACACGTGCTACTTAACAATAACAATCAACAACATGCTCTCAGGAGAAGGTCTGCTCAGGTTACATAAACAGAGAAGTAGGGTGACCATCTGACTCCAAGCCAATCAATCAATCAATCAGGATTTATAAAGCGCGGCTAATCATCTGATATGGTATCCAGGCGCTTGCAGGCCCCGGAGGCTTATTCGAACAGCCAGGTTTTGAGGGCCATTCGGAATTGCGGAAGTGAGGTGATGGTCTGAAGGTGCATGGGGAGGCTATTCCAGGTCTTTGTTGCGATGTGGGAGAAGGAGCGTCCACCACTCCTGCTTCAGTAGATGCGGGGAGTATGGGCAAGTGAAAGGGAGGCAGAGTGTAGTCTTCTTGATGGTTGATGGAAGTTCAGGTGGTGGTTAATGTAGGCGGGTTCTTGGTTGTGTAGAGCTTTGTGTGGGTGGGTCAGCAGCTTGAATTGGCATCTCTTCTGT
This sequence comes from Calotriton arnoldi, assembly GCA_963921515.1. NCBI lineage: Eukaryota > Metazoa > Chordata > Amphibia > Caudata > Salamandridae > Calotriton > Calotriton arnoldi. Next base: position 878,141 of record CAWUFW010002413.1, on the reverse strand, counting down.
ATGAGTAGCCAGTGGAGTTTCCTGAGCTGGGGTATGATGTGGTTTCATCGGGGAAGGCCGAGGATGAGTCTGGCTGTGGCGTTCTGTATGGTCTGAGGTCTCTGTAGAAGGTGTGCGGTGATTCCTACGTAGAGGGTATTGCCGTAGTCCAGTCGGACACTCTCTCTAGCCCTGAACTTTTCACCGACAAATCATGTTTCCAGGTGTGTCAATCTAATTAGTTCAAAAGAAGAAAGCAACACTACAGAACCCAGAATGCATTAGGTGATTACATCAAAGTTCAGGACTCAAAACAGTCTCCATGAGTACCAGGAAGGTGGTGATCATCCTGCTGAGAAGTGCAGCATTCACTGCAATAACCTGGTAAATTGTACTAGGATAGTTTTAAGAAAATCATTACTGTATACAGTGGGCCAGATCACAGTCAGGGCTAGGGTAACCATCACCCTCCAACTCATTACAGACCCTGTTTTCAGTCCTGGACTTTAATGTGATAGCCTAATGCATTCTGTGTGTAGTCTTGTTTCACTTCCATTGAGCTAATTTGAGTAACAAACATGAAACAATGTTTTGTAGGTGAAAGTTTTGGGACTGGAGACGGTGCTTAATGAGCCAATTGTTGCCTGTGGGAGCCACTGGCACTTATTTTTGGGGACCATCACTTGTTTTTCTGCATTAGACATTTACTGAAAGCATGGGTGGGAAAAACACAAAACAAATTTACAAGGGGAGAAAGCAGGAACCTGCAAGAGTGAGGTAGAGGGGCAGGAAGTGTTGAGGTTATGAATTAAAGAGGCTTGAGATGGATTTAACATTCAATTGCACCGCCCGTGCATGGGCTTCTGAGCAGAGTTTTGGGGCACCAGGACTCATTATGTTGCAAATTAAGCACTGGCTGATTAATTAAAACTTACAATTAAAAATGCTTGATGCAATAAAAACACTGTAAAAAAGCTATTTGGTCACGTATTAAGATCATATAGCAAATATTGTTCCCCGTTTAAAACCCATGCCAGTTGGGTAGCATTATTGTTGAATTAATGCTTAATCAGAAGAAAGGTGCTGGGTGCTAAGTGCATTGTGCCATGCAAGTAAAAACATGAAATAGAGCGCATGAAAAGTGTGTGGTGCATATATTAAAATGAGTGGAGAGGTCCTAGGGCAGAGACAGGACAGCTGGTCATAAATAGGGCACAGAGAGGATGAAAAGTAAATGTTGAATATAATGAAACCAGACCATAAACAAGTGAAAGTTGTCGGACGGTGGCTACAGATAGTTAGTTGGGCGAAAACGAATAATGGAAATTGCTAGTTGAAGGAGTACATGGAAAAGAAAAGGTATGAAAAAAAAGAAGAGGAAACTGATCCATCGGCATAACTGCCCCAGAACCGTTTTGCAAACGGAATACTGCAAAAGTGGACAGTTATTAGGCACCCGCACTCTGTGGTGCCAGCGCAGTCACAGAATAGTTATTAGGCACCTGTACTCTATGGTGCCAATGCTGTCAATTTTGATTCGGCTAGGATCATAAATTTCAAAAATTTCCCACAGAGCATAAGATCTTCTCCTTGAAGGCAGGGTATAATGGCCAGCCTGCATGTGTGGGTTCCAGCAGTTAAAAAGTGCTGTTTCAACTACCCTCACCGTGCAGACATTAAGGCGGGTCATGTGCAGACAATATGGCAAATGTCTTCCTTCGGGTAGTGGCAGAGCCGGCAAGCGGTCTTGCTGGCATTCCTTCTCCAGGCTGGGAGGCTGCCACGTGTGAATAAGCTGCCTAACCGATAATTTAACAGTCTGTGACTCATTTATGAAAAGTGTTGCATCGCTGCGTGAAAACAGCGATGCAACACTTTTCAGTGCGCCCTCCTTGTGACATCATGGATGCACCGTATTTACTGTACGGTGCTCCATGTCGCATGGATTTACAGATACGTCAGTATTTCTGACGTATCTGTAGGCGCAGTAATGATGCATTGCTGGAGTGTGTCGCAAAAGTGACGCTACTCCAGCAATGGGTCATTACACATGGGCAAGTCCAATGTTAAAGGTGCCTGCGTTAGTCTTACCCCTGCTGTGAGGCAGGCGTAAGATTTTGACGCAGTAGCGTCCAAGAAGTGGCGTACAACCCTTTTCTGCAGGGGAATGCCCACCCTGCATACATTATACCTGACGCAGGTGAAATGTAGCGCAGGGCTTTACAAAGTGACGCATCTGCTAAGATGCATCACTATGTAAATATGGCGCAACTTGGTGCATTTTTTACGCCACCGCAGTGTCCCAAAAAGTGATGCAGCAGCGGCTCAAAGGGCTCATAAATAAGCCCCTCTGAGTTTTGCCTTTAGCCTGTGTATTTCCTTTCGACTAACAGGTCTGGGTTGCTTCATACTGTGGTGGGGTGTTAGCGGTGATTGATAAAGCCCTTCTTATTGTGTGTTGTATCAGTGATTTACAGATAAATTCTGCTGTTCCTCAGATAATGCCGTCGTATTCACCATCAGCTTTGTACATTTGTGAGTTTGAGTGTTTTCCAAACACTTCAACCCTGATGCTTCCTGATCATATTGACAATCTGTCTTACTTGGTTGCTTAGCAATTCGAATCATCTGCTTTATTGACAACCTTCCCAGTTTGTTCCAGCACAACCATAAAACAATTAGCGTTGAGTTTCTTTCTATTTTTTCTAAACGAAGAGCTAAACACCGAACATATAAACACTGAACGTGGCAGAATAATCATGTATTTTCTCGTCCAATTCTAGCACATTAAAATGGACATTTGTTGATTTTAATAAGTATTTGGTCAAAGGTAGTAGAAAATGATTATTGTTAGTTCTGGTGATATAAATACCTTTAACTTCCAGATAGAACTCTGAAAAGGTTCTGGCAACCAATATTTGCAGAAAGAAAATGGTGCGTGGTGCACACCCCTAACCCTGTCACTAATTTAGTATAGGATTGCGCAAGGCCTCACGCGATGCAAGGCTGTTTTGCTGCTCCGTGCAAAGTAACGGAAAAAGAAGGGCCAATTAATATTTGTGCAAAAAAGCTGCTTTGCACAGAAAGTTGATACAACTGCACGGCTAAAAGCGCTTTGGATCGCAGAGTGCCAACCCTTTGATAATGTTTGCAAAAAGGGCGGAAAAGTACTGAACTGCACAAACAATCCTATGATTCCATGCAGAGGCAGCCTTTTGTGTTCAAAATAGTTTATTAAATTTTTATATTAAACAAAGACATTACAAAAAAGAGCACCATACAAAGTACCCATACAAGAAAATTATCCATAAAGGACAATAACTAAGTATAAAACAGGTACAACATAGTATGAAATATAAAACTTTTAAATAAAAAAGGAAGGGGAAGAAAAACAATCTTCTATTATTGTAAAAACAATTTTTAACAGAGCTACTATATATTAAACATATGTTATTTATAATATAGAGATATGAATAAAAATAAATTATAAATATAAAGTTAAATAATGATCAATCAGTTTCCAAAAAGAATGATAACAGGGACTATTATGAGCAATACCAGATAAGGATCAATTGGCACCTCTTCTAGTAAAAATAATCCATGACCACCAAGCATGAACAGATAATGACACATCTTTCCAACATGCCGTAATAGATTTTAAAGCAGCTGACAATAAAAAATGTAGAAGTTTACAATCTAAGTCAGACAATTTCTTAGAAAGAGCAACAGATTTGCAAATCAAAATATTAAAAGAAAGTTTGCCAGAGATATTGAATATTTTTCTAATGACGTCCCAAACTTCCCTCCAAAATTTTGAAACCAAATTACAATAAAAAAGCATATGTTTTAACGAACCTGTATGTGAAATGCAATGCCAACAATTCGAAGTAGGAAAGAGCTTAGCCTGGAATAACTTTAAGGGATTCCATAAGCAATTAAAAAGAATATAGGAATTTCTTTGATAAAGCGATACAGGTAACCTGAAATATTATTCAACCATATTTTCTTCCATGTATCATGTGAGAGAGAAATTGAGAGTTCATTATTCCAAAACGTCGAAATAATATCGATATTGTCACCTTGGAAATTATTCAATTTTTTGTAAATTAATGAAACAGCATGAGGTGAAGAAGATACTGCTTGAATATAAATTGTTAGGTCTGAATTTATATTTGAAGGAATATTAATAGGAAAGGAGTCTAGAATAGAATTACATAAAAGCTCATATTTAGGAAAATCAGAAGGAGGTAAGTGAAATTTTTCCTGTACTACATCAAACTTTAAAAAATAATTATTATGGTATATGTCTTTTAGATAAAAAAAATACCTGTGTTAATCCATGAATGCCAAAATTTTACAGTTCGAGAAAGTTTTAGTCTTGGATTGTACCATAATGACATATCTACAGAATTTGATATAGTTGATTGAAAAAATGAATTTAAATCATGTAATACTAGCTTTGTGGATTTCAGGATAATAGATTTTTTAATTAACATTAAAGTGTTAGACATGGTTGGCAAAGTAGATAAAGGAAACGGTGTTACCAAACCCCTTTCTATAAGAAGCCATGTAGGGGGTTTATTAAGATGGGAATCATTAAACCAAAGAGAGCTTTGTTTTAAGATAAACGCTTTATGATAGTTAAAATAATCTGGTAAACCAAATCCTCCATTACATTTTGCCATTTTTAGTTTTTTATAACTTATACGGGGTGATTTATTATTCCAAAGAAACTTAGAAAAATGCTGATCAACAGTTTTATAAAATTGCATAGGAAATTGACAAGGGATCATACCTAGTGAATAAAAATCTTTAGAGCTATTATCATTTTTATTGAGTCCATTTTCCCCCACTATAAGAGGCGTAGTGTAGACCATTTGGAGAATTTATCTTTAATGTAGTTTATAATAGATTCACAATTCAATGTAATTGTTTTTTTATAGAAGAAGAAAACAAAATGCCAAGGTATTTGATTTTATCTCTTTGGCAAATTATTTCTTGTATGGGTAACATATAAGGTGTACAATGAAGATTTAAAAGAAAAAATTCAGTTTTATTGGTATTTAATGTATAGCCTGAAATCTGAGAGTATAATGAGATAATATCTAATAATGGATGGAGTGAGAATTCAGGATACGCTAATGTTTAATGGTAACCTCCTTGATATTAATACCAGTGATATCAGTACATTTTCGAATGGAAGTAAGTAAGGGTTCGATAACAAGAACCAAAAACAACGGGGACCATGGACAACCTTGTCTGTACCTCTGAAAAGAATAAATTGATTTGAAATTTGACCATTAATAAATAGGCGAGCGGAAGGGCTAGAATAGAAAGCAGATCTCATTTGAATAAACAAATCACCAAAATTAAATGCCGCTAAAGTATGAAATAAAAATTGCCAATTAACTTTATCAAAAGCTTTTTCAGCATCCAGAGCAAGTACTCCAGATGGTGAGGATAAGGCAGACCCCTGTTCGGTAGCATGTAACAAGACTCTTGTGTTATTGACAGAGTATCTATTTTTCATGAAACCAGATTGGTCAGGATGGATAAGGGAGTCCAATACAGAGGTTAATCTGGTTGCAAGAATTTTAGCATAGAGTTTATAATCTTGATTTATTAAGGAAATAGGGTGATAATTCGATACAATGGTCAGATCTTTGTTAGGTTTTGGCAAAACTATAATCAAAGCTTCGGTAAAAGAACCAGAAGTTGAGCCTGAAGAACCAAAAAAGGTAAAAAGTTTAAACAAATGAGGAATGAGTTGCAAGCCACATTCTTTCTAAAATTCTGCTGGAATTCCATGAGGACCTGGAGATTTACCTTGCTTAAGGGATTTAATAGCCAATTGAATTTCTTCCACAGTAATTGGCAAATCTAATTTATCTTTGGTTAACTATGAAACTTTAGGTAATCCACATTTATATAAAAAAATGATCAATCAGGGAAGGGTCATCTAAATGAGGTTTATTATATAGAGTTGAGTAATAATTTAGAAATTCATTAACAACATCTTTTTGTAATAATGCAATCTTTCCATTGGGACCATGAATTGAATTTATTTGCGTTTTATCTTTTTTAATAGTTAGCCAAAAGCTGACCAGATCTATTAGCATTAAAACAAAACTTGGCTTTAGTATTAGAAAGTTGTATACCAGCTCTTCTACTTAAAATTGAGTTAAATTCGTAACGTAGTTTTTGTAATTTTATTTTAAATTGGGGATCATTAGATGTTATGAAAAGTCTCTCAAATTTTGCAATTTGTATGTCCAATTCTTTAATTTTAGTATTCAAGGTTTTGTTTTCATGCGCCATAAGAGAAATGGATGTCCCTCTAATATAGGCCTTGAAGGCATCCCATCGAGTCACAATAGACGTAGAGGCTTCTGGGTTAAGCATAAAATAATCCTGAAGTGCTGAAAAAAATGTTGGTTTATTATTTTCATTAAGAACAATGTGAGTATTCATACGCCAGCTGGACTGAGCTTGAAAATTTGAACTAAGTTGTAGAACCATAGAAATCATAGCATGGTCAGAAATATCAATATTATAGATATTTGGTGTAACAACTGAATGAATTAATTGGCAAGAAACTAATGAATAATCTAATCTTGAATATGAGCTATGAGGATTTGAAAAAGAAGTGAACGTTTTCTCAGTAGGATAATGTAACCGCCAAATATCCACTAACTTAGTTGTTTTAAAAAATGACTTTAGAGTAAAAAATGCTCTAGGTGGTCGATATTTAGTTTGAGATGATCTATCTAATAAAGGGTCACTTTTAAGGTTGAAATCTCCTCCAACTATAAGTGGGACATTTCCTAACTTGAGAACTTCTGTAGTAAAAAGAGACCAAAAATTTTAGGATCATCAGTTGTTGGCCCATATACATTAATTAAAAATAAAACTGTGTCTTGAATTTTAAGTTTCACTATAATATATCTACCTTCTGCATCTGAAGATTTACTTAATATTTGACAATGTAATCTTTTTGCAAGGAGCATTTTGCATTACCATTTTTTTTACTTACAGCAGGAGAAGATATAACAGTATCAACCCATTTTGTTTCTCATAAAAGCCAAGATTTTATCATCAATATGTGTCTCTTGAATGAAGCAAATATCCACTTTATAACTTCCTAAATAATCCAAAATTTTTGTATGCTTCACAGGATGTCTTAAACCTTTAACATTGAATGATACAATTTTAATATTATTAAAACTAGCCATAATGAGGAAAGGAAATTACAGAGAAAAAGAAGAGATGAAATTTAAAGTATAAAAGAATAAAAAGAAGCTCTAGAAATGAACAATAGGGAAAAAAGTAAAGTAAAGACACTTACAAACATAGAAAAAGACAACATTTAAACAATAATAACAATCTTGAAACGCACACACGCTTTGCAAGTATGACCGAACCATTGATGCCCTGTAAGGAATTGAACAATTAGGTTAGCCAGAAAAAATAATGAAATTAGTATTCAAGTAGCAGTCTCATGCGTATCCATGGGGATCTGTAAATGTTGATCCAAAAATAGCCGAAGATCTTCAGGGAGCTGAAAGGAATTTGAAAAACCATCTTTCCAGATTCGCATAGTAGAAGGATCAAAAATACCATATTTAAATCCAAGACTTCGCAACCGTGGTCGAAGGTCAGTGAAGTCTTTGCGAGTTTTAACAGTTTCTTTAGCAAAGTCTTGGTGATTAAATTTTTTTATTGCCATTAGCCATTAAGGAAGGAATTTCTCGTGTCGCTTTTCGTATCAACACTAGATGATGATGACGTAAAACTTTAAAGATCATTTGTCACAGTTTATTTTGGTGTGGAATACGATGAGAGGGAATCCTGTGAGCCTTATCAATTTCAAATTTCTTAGGAAATTTTAGACGTAAGAGACCATGCAATAAATTCTCTAAGTATAACGTACAATCATTACCTTCTACGTCTTCTGGTAAGTTAAAAATACGCAAGTTATTTTGTCTATTACGATTTTCCAAATCAAGAAGAAGGTTAGACATAGGAGATATCTTTGCTACAAGCAGTGAGAAATGATCAATTTTAACTTTATTGTCCTGAATTTTAATTGTATTGTCAGATATTTTCATTGGCAGACTAGCCATGTCTTTTCGTAAATTTTTAATCTCTGACGCAATAGTATCTGTGCTAGAACGAATTGCTTGAATCTCATCAAGTAATAAAGCCAAAGAAGGTTAGTTAGATTCCACCACTTTTTATTTACCAGGAGGTGGAGAAATATTTAGTTTCCTTTTATTATGCTGAACCTGCGCATTTTTGCTCTCCATATTTCCTAAATTGGACTTTGGTAACAAAATATAAGAAAATTCGCAGGAAAAAATGTATAATAAAGAAGAACTTTCCATATAAGGAAGTGCAGCAGCTAAATCTGGCTGTGGGAGTTACTAGGCCACAGCCTCACCCTTTCCCGAGTGTTGCTCCGCCCCCCTGACTGGAATAATCGGCTGCACCTGTGAGAGAAGACCGAGGCAGAACCAGAAAGGGCAAAAGACAGCCTCTGCTGCCCTGTAGAACTGGATATGCGCCTCACCGGTAAGCAAATGCACCCAAACGCTGCTGCAAGTATATTCAAAAGAAAATTCCGGCTGCTTGACGTTACAATTCGTCGATGAAGGGCTGACGCCGCAAAGAGCTCACCGGGGGGCGGCCATCTCAACTCACGCGCTCGCGCGAATCCCCTCAGAGGCAGCCTTTTAACGGAGGGCAACCTGTCTTTGTATGAAGTCCTAGTGCCAGATCAAACCAGGGACAAATAATAGGCAAGCAGTAAATTGTGTAATATTCCCATGCGTAATGTGTAATTTTCACAAAATGACATATTGTACATGGCTTGCCGTGGGTGGTTATTATTGCTTTGAAATTTGTACTGGTGGTGGGCATACCTTCATGCAGTGGCGGCTCCTCCGCAATGGCGGAGGAGCGTCGCCCCACTGCCTGGCACAGAGCCAGCAAACGAAAAATAAAACAATGGTCTAGCATCGTTTTATTTTTAGTTTGCCAGCTCTGAACCAGCTTGTGCATGGAGGGGCGGGGCATGGGAAGGGGAAGGAAGAGTGCTTGTGCACTCCCTAAGTACACATATGTGCTTGGCCGGCTGTCTCAGGCTGACCAAAACACACATGCACACTTAGGTTTCTCCAGTCCAGCTGCATTCAGCAGCAGGGCTGGAAAAACCCCACAGTCTCATGTGAGGTGCTCTGATACCTTCGGGTCTAGTTTGCACTATATAAAAACTACATAAAAGAAAAAGGCGAGCCAGTGGGATCTTGAATGACATTTGTTCATGAAGACAGTGGCGGCCGCCACTAACAAAGGGTGGTGAGGCGGGTGGGTGGAGCCGGGGGGAGGACGTGTTAATAATTAATTTAAAAAAACTTACCTGAAGCCGCCGCCCACCTCTCGCGTCCGACGTTCCTACTGGCCCTTTTCCTGGTCCCAGCAGCCCCTGGGACAGGCTCTGGGGACTAGACCCGAAGGTATCAGAGCACTTTACATGAACACCAGTTGCGTTACATACGGCCACATTCATTTTTTGTCAGGCACGGGGAGATTAAGTGATTTGCCCAGAATCACAAGACGTTGAGTGTCCCTGCCGATACTTGAACCCGGTTTCTCAACTTCGCGGTCGACTGTTCTAGCCATTTGGCCACATCCTCGCCTTAGGCCTGTGGTGAAATACTTTGCATCCTGCTACAATAGCTGTTTAGCAGGGTGGTGCCCAAGTGAGGCCTCCTCCATCACCGTCGCTACGAACTCCATTTTGATAAATTGGAGCTCTTGTTTTCAGAACTGCTTGTCACACCAAAGGTCTGGGAAGGAACTGGAGGCTCACAGGACTCTTTCAGGACAGGTGGGGTCATTGGGCACTCAAGGGCTGTAGTGAGCCTTAGGGCCACACAAGGCTTTGGACCATAGGAAGAATGGGAACACAGGACCCCAAGAACACCGGGTGCCAAGGGCTGAAAGAACCTAACAGGTCACAGGAAACCTAGGGTCAGGAAATGCTTGGGGTCTTTTGAGGCTCAGTGGATTAAAGGAAGTTTGAGGTTACATGGAGCTTGTCACAAACAGGTCAGTTGCTGAAAGAATCCATGAGTGGAAGGTAAGGTCACATTTGGGAAGGGAGTTTCCCCCACATAGGAAACAGACTTGTACCACTGAAATGAGTAAACCCACTGCATGTGAAACTGGTATCCCGACTTTTAGATGCCCCAGCTGACAGTCTGTGTGCTGATGTTTATGACTTCCACGGTGATTCTTTTTTTTAATTCTCTTTATTGTATTCAACAAAGATATAACTTCCCTCTTGAAACATCCCCCCACCCACCATGTAAGCTCACAGTCAGCATTGCACAGATATCGTTTTGCCACTGGTGTCAAAAATACCATCATCCAGGCTAATAATCATTAGGATATGGGCTCAGCTTATCAAGGAATCTCCAAATGTCTCTCAAACATTCTCTTCAACAGCAGGTTTTGTGACATTTTCCTCACTAGGATCCTCTATTACCCTTTGTATACTTATGTCCACCATGTTTAGTTCCATAAGGCCCCCTAACCAATAGTCCTGTGAACCACTCTATGACACACTCCACATTCTGCCCGCATACAACGGGCGAGTTTCCTCACTCATTGCCTCTTAGTTGGTTGTCTACTCATTATCCACTTCAATGTGATACATTTCTTGGCCACAGTCAGTCCCAGCTCTGTTACCTTGCTCATGACTTTAGTGTGTTTAGGACGGGGCACATATTCCACTAAGCATAATTGCACCAGGGAATGCAGTGTCATTCTGGTTAGATCATTCAGTGTAGCAACCACTTTGTTCCAAAAATCCAGTATCCCCCGGCACACTCACCACATATGTATATACATGCCCACGGGATGGGTCTAGTTTGTGTTGCCACTGTGGCATTACATGATCTCTGTGCATGCATTTATAAGGGATCAGTTTCAACTTCGCATTATGGGTGACCTGCCTGAAGTTGATGAGAATGTTCCCCCATTTGTGTTCCCCCAATTCCTCCCCCGTTTCCCTTTCTCATTGTGTTTTAAGAGTTGCCATGTGGTCAGCTGTGCGCGGGACCAGAGGAGTGTATAGCCGTGAGATCAATTTTGTACTGCCATACCCATCCGGCAGTGTCTTGTTCAATGTGTGTGAGACCGGTTCCTGCGGGAATCCCAGCCAAACCTTCCGCAATGCTGCTGCCAATCCAGCCTATGCCAGGAAGCAGCTGCTGGCCACTTCCCACCTGTCACAGAAGGCCATGGACCCAATCATTCTACCATCCTCATACAGATCTCCTAGTCACTGAGGGGCAGCACCCCAACCACTGTGTCTCAGAAATGAAGGCATTTCGGGGCAGCTCCCCTTGTTCCAAGGGATATATATATATATATATATATATATATATATATATATATATATATATTCACTTAAAAAACCATAGGTTTCAGGCACGTTATAGTTAGAAATTAGCATTTAAAAAACCTTACAAATTCACTGAAAAAACCATAGGTTTTAGGGACAGTTATAGTTACTTGGACATTGCACTCGTACAAAACCCATGAAATTCCCCCGTTATAGTTAGTTCAGCTAACTATAACTCGCGCCCCGCAATGCACTGCTGATGACGTCACATATTACATCACTCATGACATGGTCAGTGACATCACTGATGACATCACTGATGACATCATCCAGTGACTGTGTGTTTCTGTAAAGTTTAAATATGTTTAATATATATAGGGAAAGGCGTATTGAAGAGTGAGTGGGTGTATAAGTGTCTGAATGGATGATTTAGTAGGTGCGTGACTAACTGTATAAGTGAGTGATTAAACGTATGTTACTGAATGCATGGGTTAGTGACTAAACTGGGTGAATGTCTGTATCCGTCTGTCTGTTGCTGTGTAAGTGGCTGCATGGGTTTGTGAATAGCTACATGAGTGTCTATATGAGTTATTGATTGGTTGTCTGAGTATCTGTATGGGTGCCTGAGTGTTTGTGTGGGTGGGGTGTGTGCGACTCTGTACATAGATGTGTGAGTGGGTGATTCACTGGGTGCATGATTTGAAGAGTGCGTCTGTGATGGACTGCTTAGGTGGGTGATTGTGTGTATGGGTGTGTTAGTGAGTGAATGTATATCTCAGTGGTACATGTGCGAGTAACTACATATGTAAAAGGAAGTATATATGTGTGTTAGAGTATTTAAAAGGCTATACGTGAGAGTGTGTGATTGTGAGAGTGGCTGTATGGATGCGTGTGTGCTTGTATCAGTTATTGTATAAGAGCGTAAGAATGTGCTAGTATTTGTATGAGTTATTGAGCTGGTGTGTGTATAACTCTATAGGTGAGTAAATGGGTGTGTGATTAATTTTTTGCATGACTGACTAGGTGTGTGAGTACCTCTATGGATGAGTGGCGGTGTGTCAGTGTTTATATAGGTGTATGAGTGCATATGATAGTCCTGTACTGAGTGACTGTAAGTATGAGTGACTGTACGGGTGAGTGAGTAGATGTGTGTGTGTAGACCTAAGAATCAGTGAGTTGGTATGTAGTTATTGGTATTGGAGTGTCTATGGTTTTGAGAATGGCAGTCTGTAATTTAGAGTGGGTGTATCAAAAGTTATATTAGGGTGTGAGAAGATGCATGAAATTATCACATGGATGATGTCATCAGTGATGTCATTTGAGATGTCATCAGTGATGTCATCAGTGATGTCACTGACCATGTCATGAGTGATGTAATATGTGACGTCATCAGCAGTGCATTGCGGGCGCGAGTTATAGTTAGCTGAACTAACTATAACGGGGAATTTCACGGGTTTTGTACGAGTGCAATGTCCAAGTAACTATAACTGTCCCTAAAACCTATGGTTTTTTCAGTGAATTTGTAAGGTTTTTTAAATGTAAATTTCTAACTATAACGTGCCTGAAACCTATGGTTTTTTAAGTGAATTTCAAAGGTTTTTTAAATGCTAATTTCTAACTATAACATGTCTGAAACCTATGGTTTTTTCAGTGAATTTCAAAGGTTTTTAAATGCTAATTCCTAACTATAACATGTCTGAAACCTATGGTTTTTTTCAGTGAATTTCAAAGGTTTTGTAAATGCCAATTTTTAAATGTATTAATTGTTATTTTTATTTTTTTCATACTGATTTACTACATTTTTTTAAACTATATATTTTTAGATATTTTATTTTTTAAATTACATTGTAATTACATTATACATTACATTACAAAATATACTTTCTCAGAATGAATTAATTTACTTTAAATACTTTGCAAATAGGCAATAGACTTTTAAGTACAGTAGTTACAGTTGTTGCAATGGGCAACACAATTTCAAACACAATGCAACATTGAGCTCAATGTGAATTTCTAGCTAAATGCAATTAGTTACTTTATGGATTACTTTTCTAACCACAGGACTGGATCCTAGATTCAGTCCTGGGACATCTCCTGTAAACAGTTGAGTAAAAGCGTTTTGGTTACAGTAGTGATTTTTAAGGAATATTATTGTATTTTAAAAGTTGACACTTAGAAACTTTTTCACATAGAATCACCAATGTTATCCTATGGGAGGAAATTCACTTAGCAGGTAAGTAGTGTTATCGTGACTTTTTCTCACTCAGTGGTGGATCCTGGATCCAGCACTGGTGCATCTCCTGTAAACAGTTGAAAGAATGCGTTTAAGTCATACAGGCGATTTTTAAGGAATATTTGTAGTTTGTGAAAATCGACACTTTGAAACTTTTCTGCTGAAAACCAGACAATGGATTCCTATGGAAGGAAATACAAGTTACTGGTAAGTACGGTTAGAATTACTTTTCAGGGTCAGTGCTGGGCTAAAAGATGCAGCACTGGGTTCTCTCATGATAACAGGTGAGTAAATCGGAATTCGTATTTCAGCTGATTTTAGAGGAATATTATAAAGTTCCAAAACTCCACACTTAGAAACTTTTCCAGCAAAAAGCAGGCAATGATATCCTATGGAAGGAAATTCAAGTTACTGGTAAGTACGGTTAAAATTACTTTTCAGGATCAGTACTGGGCTGAAAGATGCAGCACTGAGGTCTCTCCTGATAACAGGTGAGTAAATCGGAATTCGTATTTCGGCTGATTTTAGAGGAATATTTGCACAATGGTGAAGGGAGGGGCGGGGCCTGAGGTGACATTTGTGCAAACGCGCCCCGTGGTGCGTTTTAAGTTGGGGATTAAGTCCCCTTTAATCATGAGGGTCCCTGGGGCCAACTAGCCCACCAGGAACCTCCAGTATGCGCCAGGGGATGCGTTGCAGAGACGTGTACAGAGGCCACGCCCCTTTTACACCTCTCTGCAACGCAGCTCTGTGGCGCTTTTGAAGTACATGGTGGGCTAGTTGGCCCCCAGGGACCCTCAGGATTGAAGGGGATTTAATTCCCCATCTTAAAACGCGCCACGGGGCCTGTTTGCACACATGTCACCTGAAGCCCCGCCCCCTCCCTTCACCACTGTGCAAACGCGCCCGTGGCGCGTTTTAAGTCAGGGGATTAACTCTCCTTGAATCCTGAGGGTCCCTGGGGGCCAACTAGCCCAACAGGTATATCCAAAGCGCCACAGAGCTGCGTTGCAGAGAGGTGTAAAAGGGGCTTGGCCTCTGTACACCTCTGTGCAACGCAGCCCCTGGGCATACTGGAGGTTCCTGGTGGGCTAGTTGGCCTCAGGGACCCCAGTATTCAAGGGGAATTCGTTCCCCCTCTGCAAACGCGCCAGGGCGCATTTGCAGAGTGCTGTCAAAGAGGGGGCGTGGCCTCCCTCGCAATGCCGTTTTTTTAATTAAAATTTTTTTTTTTTTAAAGGGGGCTGTGTGGCCCCCCTTTTTAGTAATTTTTTGAGCCCTGGGGACCCCATCCCCCAGAGCCTGTCCCCCTTTTAAAAAAAAAAAAAAAAAAAAAGGACTGGGAAGGGGACCGCGTGTGCCCCCCTCCCGTGGCCAATTTCGACCGGGGACCCCATCCCCCGGGCCATTGCCACCTTTTTTTATTTTTTTTATTTGATGGAGTGGGGCTGCCTGGCCCCCCTCCTAAGGCCTCCTTAGGCCCCGGGGACCCCATCCCCCGGGGCCGGCCTTTGTTTGTTTTTTTCCCAAACAATTTTGGGGGAAGGGGGACCGCATGGCCCCCCTCCCGGGCCACTACTTGCCCCGGGACCCCATCCCCGGGGCTGGCCCTATCCTTTTGGGGTCCGTGGGGGACCCCAACTCCCCCACGGACCCTGCCGGCTCCCCGCCTCCTGCGCGAGCCGGCATTGCCTTTCCACATGGGGAGCTGCTAATATGCAGCTCCCCATGTGGAAAGCAATTCTGCTTTGAATTTTGGAAGCAAGAGCAGCTTCCCTGCTCTCGCTTCCAAAATTCAAAGCAGTTTGCAATGACAGGACGGGAGCCGCGAGGCTCCCGTCCTGTCATTGCAAACAGCAGTGTCCCGGGGTAGGCACCCCGGGACACTGCAGGAGCCGGCCCTGGGGGTGGCGGTCCCCAGGGCCATCACTGGCTCCAGGAGGGGGCCGCGCGGCCCCCTCCCCACATTTTCAAAGCCCCGGGAGGTGGTGGTCCTCGGGGCTTGGGGTCAAAACGGACCCCCATTTTCAATTTTGTTAGTGCCCCGGGAGGTGGTGGTCCCGGGCGTGTGGGGGTTGGAGTCCCCCACACAGGTTAATTTAAAAAATAAAGAAGCCCCGGGGAGGTGGTGGTCCCCGGGGCTGCGGGAGGGCTCAGAGCCCTCCCGCAACTTTTCTAATAAAGCCCCGGGGTGGCGGTCCCCGGGGCTTGGGGGACCCTTAGAGGCCCCCATACATAAAATAAACCCCCCAGCATGCCCCGGGACTTGGCCCACCCGGGGCAAATGCTATCGAGCGCGGAGACCGCGCTTCGATTTTTCCGGCAGGATCCGCGCACCCTGAGCGCATCCTGCCGATTTTTTTTTAAATGCTTTCTTTTGCCCAGGGGTCCTTGTGGGACCCCTGAGCAGGCCTAGGGGTTAGGGTGTTTCTACCCTGCCCCCTTTGTGCGTTTGCGCACTTGTTTCTTTTTTCTCAGCGGGATCCGCGCACCCTAAGCGCATCCCGCCGATTTAAAAAAAAAAAAATGCTTTTCTGCCCAGGGGTCCTTGTGGGACCCCCTGAGCAGACCTAGGGGTCAGGGTGTTTCTACCCTGCCCCCTTTGCGCTTTGCGCACTTGTTTCTGTCCCTCGGTTCTACCGAGGACAAAATGGCTGCCAACACTTCCTGATTTGGAGTGTTGACAGCCAATTAGCATGCAGCTCGTGATCGGGAGGGTACGCGGATCCGACGCGGCCATAGATATATATGTGATTTTAATTGTGAATTTCTCAGGAACTACTGAACGGATTTACACCATTTAACAAAAGGGTTCTTTCTGAACCAAGAACTACCTCTTTGCCAAATTTGGTGTAATTCCGTTCAGCAGTTCGGGCTGTAGCCGTGTCTAAAGTTTCCTATGGAAAAATGAATGGGGAAAACACGTTTTGGGACCCCCTTTTTCTCGGCCCCCGCTTGACGAATCACCCCGAGACTTTCAGGGTAGGAGCGGACCGGAGCGGGCCATAAAGTTTGAAAATTTCGCGAAGATACGTCAACCGGCAAGAGAGTTATTTCAAATAGAATGTCGCGGATTTCCTATGGAAAATAGGTCCTAACTATAACTATCTACTGGCGACCGCCAGTAGATAATATGTATATATATATATATATATATATCCACCCTTGCTTGGTTCTCTTGCGTCTGGCTTGTTTGGCGCTCTCTTAGGTGCGGAACCCCCACGGTAGAACCAAACCGTTATTAATTTCCTCACAATCCTTTGTTTCCAAAAGACAAACGGGTCGCAGTCTCTTTAAGCACAATTAATTTATTCTTAAATCCATTACTTCATGATACAGGAAACAGGCGAATAACCAACGCGTTTCGGTATTACCTTCACAGTTCGGCGCGCTCACCAGCTGGTGCTCTGCATAGGGGCCGGATCCTGGCCCAAAGTAATTTTCACAACAAAGGACGCGGCACTCCAGAACTGAATTTCTGCACAATTTATTCTTGCCAACTTCTCAAACCAACGCGTTTCAGCCCTCTCACGGCTTTTCTCACGGTTAGTGAGTCCCTTGTTTGTTACACTTCTTTATACCCACCTTTAGCCTTAATGGGGCATTGTGGGATTTGTAGTGTGTTCATACAAAACTTTATTAACACATTAAAGGAAAACAAAATAAAGGACTTGCATTCTATGTCAGGTTCAGTGTTATTTTGCTATGTCTATGATTTGAGGCACTGTTATGTCATGCGCTGCTTTCCTTGATGTTTATTATATTCTATGATCTGCAACATTTCTAGGTCTAGTGCCTTTATGTTTCTAAATCACATTGTATCATTCTCATATATGGGAACCACATTGTAAATATGGATGGCTTGAGCAGTTCCTAAGACACATATTTTTATATATATCTTAAAAGCGATTCATTCGATATAGTATCAACCAATTATGGACATTTTTTATATAGAATCAAGTTATTTTAAAACTCCAATTGATATATGGGAACCACGTTGTAAATATGGATGGCTTGAGCAGTTCCTAAGACACATATTTTTTGGTATATCTTAAGAGCAATTCATTCGATATAGTATCAACCAATTATGAACGTTTTTTACAGGAACAAGTTACTTTTTAACACTAAAGTGATTGGTATAGTACCAAACCATTTATTTTTCAGTTCTATTATTCGTGATCTTGTCCATCTTTAGAACTCTTTATTTTTACTCCAAATGCACAAAAAGTTCCTCATCGTTGTTGATGCCCCTAGGAGCCTTAGTTCTAAGTCTAATAATGTACCGTGATTCTGTCTGTCGTAGTCGTTTTGTTCAATCCCCTCCACGTTCTCCAGCTGATATCATGTGGATTCCGTAATAGCACATTTTTTTCCAGTCTCCATTCTGGCACTGTTGCATGTGCTTCGCTGTGGCATATGTCATGTCTCTGTTCTTTACTGCACGTATGTGCTCAAGGATCCGTTTTTTGAGCATACATGTTGTGCTACCGATGTATTTCATTCCACAGTCGCACTCAATGATATAAATTACAAAACGAGATGTGCAGGTGATATTGGTCAATGTTCGTTGATTTTCCATTTACCTCCATGATTGTTCTCATATTTTTTCCAATTTTACACGCCTTGCATACGTTGCATTTGTTTATATATATATATATATATATATATATATATATATATATATATATATATATATATATATATATATATATATTCGCCCCCCTTCCTCTTTGGATGCTTGCCCGCAAACATCTATGATCGTTCGGATCTGCAGCGGCAGGGCACTCCTTTTCTTCTGGGTGGCCAATGGAAGCGCCAGCAGCTGCACAGGACGTGTGAGGTGTCTCAGGATCTATACTACCAGGTCCACACTACCTGCCTCGAAACATGGGACTATACTCTAAAACTGGGCCACCCAGTAATATATTCTAAAGCTTAAAGCCTGCAGACCCCTGCCATCCAACAGAAGCTTCAAGACATCCAGGCCAATCCTAACCCTCCCAGAGCCCCAGTGCAGTAGTGTAAGCAAACCATATAGCCTGGGAAAGCATGCCACCGGTATGCGCATTGGCATATGTTGCAAAATATGTAGGACCCTGGGTAGTATTATCATTTTACTGATCACTATTCGCCCCATTAGGGACAGCAGGAACCTCAGCCATCTGTGGACACTATGGTCCAGACCAGTCAGGAGCGCACATACATTAAAGTCGTACACTTCCGCAACGTTTAAACTTAGGTATATATCCAAATACTTGACTGAGGTTGTCTTAAGCCTTATTTTAGGGAGGCTCTTCTAAAGACTATGATTGGCAATGGCAGGGTACATAACTGACTTGTCTGCATTTAGCCAGAAACCCGAGTGGTACCCAGCTCCCGTATTGTGCTCTCTACTGCCCTCCACGTGTCCCCTGGGTTCCTGATTGTCAATAGTAAGTCGTCAGCATACAAAGATAAGATCTCACACCTGCCTCCAACTAATATACCATTGTCCCCATGCATGGCGCGTATCTCTTGCACCAGTGGCTCAATTATTAGAGCGAATATCAACGGGGATAGGGTTCCTCTTTTCCCCTCCAAATATCTGATACCCTATGACCCTCCTTCACTCCAGCTTTTACTACCTGTGTATAGAAGTCCCACCCATTTCAGGTAGTCCATTCCCAGATCATAGCACTGTAGTACACTTTTCATTAAGAGCCAATCCACTGTATCAAACGCCTTGTTGGCATCCAGACTGGCAAGGGCGAAGTGCTCGCCCCCCCTGTGACCCATTCCAAGTTGAGGAATGCCTTACATATGTTAGTTGACTTTGTACGACTTGCCATGAACCCAGCATGGTCCGGGTGTATAATCACCTCTGCTGCCTTCGCTAATCAGTGGGCCAAGATCTTCCCCAGGATCTTTGCATCTACATTAATCATAAACATGGTCTATATGACTCGCAGTCCTCGGGATCCCTCCCCGGCTTAGGAAAAACCACTATGTATGCCTTTCATAGTAAGGCTGGCAGAATTCCCATCTCTACTGCTTCTTTGTAGGGGATGCTCAGAAGGTCTACATAAGTCTGGTAAAATTCTACTGGCAGTCCGTCTTGTCTATGTGCCTTCCCCATACTCATATTCTTAATCACCCATTAAATATTAGCCTCATCTATTGGGGTATTTAAGAGCGCTCGCACATCCGCATCAACCCTGGGCAGATGTGCATCATCCAGCACCCTCACAATGCCCGCCTCCAGCTGTTCATATAGCGGTGAATAAAATTCCACAAATGTCTGCAGAATATCCCCCTGTGCCATGAGGACTCCCTTTTGTATCCTTAATGGTTCACCACAGTGTTACTGCCCTTCTCCCTGTTAGCAAGCCAGGCTAGGAGGTGACCTGCTTTGTTCCCCTGCTCATGTAGCAGTTCAGTGTATGTTCTGTAATCATGTTTCCCAAGCATGTCCCTCGCCTTAGTGAGTTCCTCCATAAGATGCTGCTGTGTTTCCCATATTTTGGCTATATGTGCGGCCTGTCTGTCTATCTCCGCTATGCGGTTCTCCAATTTAGTAATCGTAGTTCCCAGGTATTTCCGCCCCCATAGGTCACACTCATGCACTTGCCTCGTATGGTCTCTTTGAACACTTATCAACAATTGGAACATGCTCACAATATCAACTACATACAAAACAGCATTATGAAAAAGACCATTATGTTTTTAAAAAGAACCCTCACCCACCAACCTAGTTGGTGGCATGCTTCATCTTAGGGTTCCCACCAGGGATGCCGAGTGTATCCTAGGTGTGCTACGACGCCTGATTACAGCGGAGCGGGATTTTTTATTAGGTGACAATTTCTGAAATAGAAGTGAATTTAAAACTATCTCCAGAGAACCCTCCTATATATGAGAATTTTATTAATGGGAGCCTGGGACAGGGTTAAAAATGGACTGCAGATGTTTTTGAGGTATCACTGATCTCATACATCCTTCAACTGGTCTTCATGTTTCAGCCAAATATGGTTGATTAGAATGGCTTTTGTCAGGACCAAATAGGGAAAAGTGACAAAGGAAATTCAACCTTTGGTGTAGTGGAAACACACGTGCTAAGGTGTATTTAAAAAGTGAGGAGAAATTCTCTCTGTTATTTGGGTGAAACTGTAACTTACGGTTTTCACCCCTCACGTAATACCTTTGTTTTGACATAACAATTATTTGGGTTATTACTGTGCAGTAATGTTTCCACAATGCAGTTTGTGATGTAAAACCATCATAACAGTTTTTCATTAGTGCTTAAGCATGTGTAAAGATCAGTCATCCCGGCATGCCACCAGTGAATTTAATACTTTTCGGTGCTTACTGAAACCTATTGGTCTGTCTTTGAACACTTCCCAAACTATGCCAACCGAGGCAACCGGCCCCATATTATCAGTGAAATATTCCCTGATTGCTTCTCAGATATCTTCTCTAAACACCTGGTCAAGCAGCGCTCGGGTCTGGAAAAGCTGCTGCAGGAGTGATGCCACATATGCATGCCCCAGTAGTTCCACCGCCATTGGGGCATGATCCGATAAGGTGAGGTCCAAATATTGGACTACCCCAAAATCCACAACCTGTTCTGGGTGTATGAACGCATAGTCTATTCTGGAGAATGTCGCATGTGGTGGTGAATAAAAAGAGTACCTTCTCATCTGGCTATCTCGGGCCCTCCAGAGCTCCACCAAGTTCAGTGGGTCCAAGCCCTCCATCAGTGTCCGTGAAGACAAACCCAGTGGCCTGGTGGTGGCCTTTGAACTGTCTAGTGTTCAGTCAAGAATACAATTGCAATCGCCCATCCATAGAATGTCATACTGCACATATGGTGTTAGCATGCGCACTATCCCATCAAAGAAGTCTGGGGTAACTATGTTTGGCGCATAAGTGTTTAGGAGTACAGTGGGTTTCCCACTGATGCCCCCTACAAACCCTACATAATGCCCATCAGCATCTCTGAATGTTGTATCTATTTAGAGGAGAACACTAGCATCAACCATAATCAGAACCCCACGAGTAGACGAGGTGAAACTAGTATTCCACGTGGCTCGGAGTTTCTCATTCTCCCTATGGAGCAAGTGTGTTTCTTGTAACATCACGATGCATGCCTGCTGTTTTCTGGTGTAAGACCATATTTTCTGATGTTTGATAGGGCTTTGGATCCCCTTGACATTCCAAGATAATGCTATCACCCCCCAGCTGTGCACTTGAGACCACCACAGCCTACCAGGACCTAGCATTTGTTGTTGACCCCTAAGTGTGCTGAACATGTGAGCTCCTCCCCAGAGTAGCAACTGTGGCCCATTCCCACTCCCCTTCCATGTGGCCAACCCCACCCTGGCCTCGACAATCGACACTATCAGTGTTGTCCCTTCCCCGAACATGATAAGCTTGTTAATGTCCCTCGTAGTGTGCAGTTTCAGTGGCTCTCAGAGACCGCTACCACTAACACGTACGGTCAGGAAGATAATTGAACACAGTGTTTCTCTTACCAAGGCCGACATTGAAAGTATTCTTAGTCCTTCTGGTAATCACCCCCCCTCAAGTCACCATATATCATTGGTACAACCTCCCTCAAAGAGTCATTACGTTCAAACAAATGTTCGAGTACCCCCATCATGCAATCTCTTCAGTTGCTTTCCACAAACTGCATATCGCCCTCTGCATGATCAAAGAAGTGTCGTATCCCCTGCATGTCCATTCTGAGGTGCACTGGAGGCAACAATGCATAGGCTAGACCATGATCCTTCAATTTTTTCTTCTCTTCCTCAAATGTTTTCTTTTCTGGGGCGCAATACCATAGTCAGGATAGAAGGAGATTTTATTGCCATTGTACTCCACTGTATCTGGCTGGTGGGCCACTGGCAGAATTCTCAGCTTGTCGATCCCTCCATTTGCGGTAATACGGTAGGCAACCAGTTCTCAAGGTATTATTTCATGGGCAAGGTCACAGTTCCATCTGGCAAACCTAGTATGCGCACATTATTTTGCCTTGACCTGTCTTCCAGTTCTGTCAATTTATTTTCGTGCCACTGCAAGCGCCTCTCCTGGTCCGCTAGTTGACAGGTATTGTACCCCACAACTTCCTCCGTGTCATCGGCTCTGGTGTCTAGCTCCTTCATATGATCCCTCATTTTGTCCATGTTTTGGTGCGGTAGTGCCACAGTGGCCACCGCCTCATCTATTTTTTCTATGATCACTCTGTTGCCCTCCAAAATTAGTTGCTTTAGTTCTAGGGTGGAGGGTGGCTTGGTGCCCCCAGCTGGGGACCCATCAGTCTGTACCATGCTCTGTGCCATCTTTGCTATCCTTTCCTCAATCATGTGGCATTGTTTTGAGGTAGCCCCCTGCCCACGGCATCCGGAGCGCTATGCCACATCTATGATCAATGAAGGACCGAGGGGGGGGTCTGAACACTGTGGGAATGATAATTAGATGCGCTCGCTCAGGCGGCCATCTTGTCTCCTCCCTCTCCATTGGTAATTTTTTTTTTAAAACAAACTTTATTGGGTTTTTTGTTTTCCTTCTTCTAACATCCATATAAAAAGCATATCATTCCATCGTGACACATTAGAATATGCATGTCCCCTTGTTAGAGTCTCCATATTAAGAGCAATATGATCATCAGTGTACATGTCTGGAGAATGTAATAACCAACATCACAAACAGGGAGAAACATCAGATCCTCCCCATTTCTGGACTCCCATCAGCTACATCTTGCAACATGCATTTGTGCAAAAACTGTTCAACTATAACCCTTAAAAACTCCCCACCACCCTTTATCGGAGAAAACCCCCCCGCCACCCTCCCCCTGGCTCTGACTGTAGTATACAAAGTCCTAGTTGCACTTTCCTCTCACCCCTTATTTCAATAAAAAGAATCAACTCATCAAACCATTACGTTTTGGCCTATCCTCCCAGGCCTACCTGGGAACTCCGTACTGCTGCCTATTGTTGTGTGTGTGAGGCGTCGGGGACACCATCAAAAATTGGCACTTTTGTGGGTTTCCACCATTGTGTCCCATTCCAGAGAAATTGGGGTTTTCCGCAGGCCACGGGCCTCCTCTCTACGTAGTGCCTGGCTTTCGGCCACGGCCCATCTGATCAACTCACTATGCCACACTCCCACTGTAGGGGCCTTGATCGATTTCCAGCGCATAGTAATAGCCCTCTTTGCCAGTATGAGCGCCAAGTCCAGAAAGCGTAACTGAACCTTATGGGTACTGCTGCGTTTACGGATACCTAGTAAACATTCCAATGGAGCCCCATCTATTGAGAGATGAGTAGTTGTCTCTAACGAGCTCACCACCCCTGCCCAAAATTCCCAAAGGCTCGGGCATGCCCATAGCATATGTAGGAGGTCTGCTGCTGGTAATTTGCATCGAGGGCAGTGATGAGCGGTAGTCGGGTGCATTCTTTGTAATTTACCTGGGGTCAAGTAAGCACTGTGAAGAATCATACATTGAATAAACTTAAACTTGGCGTTACGAGGAATTTTCCGTGAGTATTCCAGCATATGTTCCCATTCCTTGTCTGTGAACTCTCGTCCTACATCTGCCTCCCATTGTGCATGAAGTATGTCTAAAGGGGCTCTGGCATGTGTGCGGGCGCTAGTATACAACCACTTAATAAGGTGACTGCCGTGTCCCATATAATATAGAGACCTAATTAAGCCATTCACTTGGGGTTCTTCCCGCTGTGGAGCACAGTGTTGTTTGATATAATGTAAAAGATCCTTGTGACTGGGGGTGAATGTTTGCATTGTCCAGCATTCCGTCCATCAATTGTTTCTTTTGCATATGTTGCCCTAAGTGGGAAGGGTATGCCCAGACGTGGGTCCCGTGCTCACTACACCACTGGATTCAAGCTAGCCTGGCTGATGAAGGGTGACGCCCTGAAACCGGTCCCAGGATGCTTGTTTCCTGTCCAGGGAGGACCTGGCTTGGCAGTTTGGGCTGGACTGTTCCCACAAGGAACAGGGTCAAGACTGATTTGCATATGGCTGGGTCCAAACTGGGGTGGTGTGGTGAGCAAAAGAATGATGGATTTAACCCAGATCCTTGTGACTGGGGGTGAATGTTTGCATTGTCCAGCATTCCGTCCATCAATTGTTTCTTTTGCATATGTCGCCCTAAGTGGGAAGGGTATGCCCAGACGTGGGTCCCGTGCTCACTACACCACTGGATTCAAGCTAGCCTGGCTGATGAAGGGTGATGCCATGAAACCGGTCCCAGGATGCTTGTTTCCTGTCCAGGGAGGACCTGGCTTGGCAGTTCGGGCTGGACTGTTCCCACAAGGAACAGGGTCAAGACTGATTTGCATATGGCTTAGTCCAAACTGGGGTGGTGTGGTGAGCAAAAGAATGATGGATTTAACCCAGATCCTTGTGACTGGGGGTGAATGTTTGCATTGTCCAGCATTCCGTCCATCAATTGTTTCTTTTGCATATGTCGCCCTAAGTGGGAAGGGTATGCCCAGACGTGGGTCCCGTGCTCACTACACCACTGGATTCAAGCTAGCCTGGCTGATGAAGGGTGATGCCATGAAACCGGTCCCAGGATGCTTGTTTCCTGTCCAGGGAGGACCTGGCTTGGCAGTTCGGGCTGGACTGTTCCCACAAGGAACAGGGTCAAGACTGATTTGCATATGGCTGGGTCCAAACTGGGGTGGTGTGGTGAGCAAAAGGATGATGGATTTAACCCAGATCCTTGTGACTGGGGGTGAATGTTTGCATTGTCCAGCATTCCGTCCATCAATTGTTTCTTTTGCATAATGTAAAAGGGCAGCATGTGTCATATATAGCGTGTTAGGTACCCCCGTCTCTCTTGTGAATGCGTCATGGTCCATCAGTGTCCCACCATTAAATAACGCCCCGATAGATTCCACCCCCGCATCCAACCAGGGTCCAAGTGCCTGTTGTGTTAATCTGCCACTCGCCAATGGAATACCCACTATCGGGATATTATCAGCATAAAGTCCACCGGTGGAGGTGTATTTCAGGGCCTTCTTCCAGCATTGTAATGCAGTAAGTAGCAGAGGTGGTAATGTCGGTGGAGGTTTGCTGTGTGGCAGAAGCAAGGTATGGAGCACTCCTTGCTCTATATGTCTGGTAGTGTAATCTATTTCCTGCAAATTGCGTCCCGCCGTCCAGTAGGATAACCATTGTAATTGGCATACATAATAATATGCCCTAAAGTCAGGCGCTCCTAGGCCGCCCCCCCGCGTGTCCAACTGAAGTTTCTTAAGACTGATTCTGCGACGACCCGCACTCCAAATAAGTTCGAATAAAATGGTGTCTAGTGTGTTAAAAATGGTCGGTGGTACCACCAAAGGTAGGTTCGTAAAATAATATAAAAGGCGAGGGAGCACCACCATTTTGGATAACGCCACACGCCCAATAACTGATAAGGGAAGCGTAATCCAGAAAGCCAACTGGGATCGGATACCCTGTATCGCTTTATTGAGATTACCCTCCAACATGTCCGCCTGCGAGCGGTATATGTTAATACCCAGATATTTAAAAGTGTGTGGGGCCGTCAGTAGTGCGAGTCTCCCAAATTGGATATTGTCCGGGTGTACGCGATCGTTGAAAAAGAAAGCGTTGGATTTGGATTCATTAATGGCTAGACCTGAGATTAATTCAAAATCAGCAAAAATACGAGGGACTGGGCCCAGGCCCTCCAGTATATCCGACGCGTATAGTATTAGATCGTCAGCATATGCCGACACTAAATGTGTCGCAGTGTCTGTAGAGAGCCCGTATTGTGTGGCTTCCAATCGGAGACTGAGTGCCAGTGGTTCTAACGCCAGAACAAATAGTATGGGGGACAGGGGGCATCCTTGCCGTGTGCCTCTCTGTATGTCGTATTCGCTAGAGATTAGTTTCCCAGATCGGACTCTTGCCGTTGGGTCGGTATATAAGAGCTTTATCCATTTAAGATATTCAGGGGGTAAACCGAATCGTGCAATGGCTGTGAACATATATTCCCACGATAAAGTGTCAAATGCCTGCCTCATATCTAATGATATGCAGCCGGCATTAAGGTGACGAGTAAAATCCGCTGACATAATCTGATGTAATCTATGGATGTTCAAGGAGGTATTCCTGGCTGGGATAAATCCACATTGGTCAATGTGGACCAGTTTATTAAGATAGGGCTGTATCCTATTTGCCAGGATTTTACTGAGAATTTTGTATTCTGTTGATAATAGTGACAGAGGTCTATAACCCGACATATCCGATAAAGCCCTGCCTGGCTTAGGTAATGAGACTACTAGCGCTTGAATAGTGGTACAGGGCAGATGTCCCAGTACGAGGGACTCATTGTATACCTCTTCCAATCGTGGGATTAAGAGTTCTGAAAAGGTAGCGAAGAATTCTACCGGCAGTCCGTCCGGTCCTGGTGTTTTATTACGTGCTAGCCCACCTATAGCCACCTTGATTTCTGCCCTCATGATAGGTCCTTTCAAGTCATCCTGCATGCCGTTGGGGGCCTGTGGGTATGGTAAATCTGCCAGGAACTCATCAATATATGGTCCTTCTAGTACCGGCGGCGCACTATAGAGCCCTGCATAGTATGTCCGAAAAGCTTCATTAATGTCGCATTGTGTGTGCGCAGTGCCACCCCCAGGGAGATTAATGTGTCCAATAACAGTGGTCGGTGGGTCATTTCAATTAATTTTGCTAGTAACGTGCCCGATTTATATGCCTCGGAGTGTCTCATTTGGGTGTATGAACTGTAATCGATCATCTGGATGTATCAGGATCCATTTTCGCGACGGCATCTTGCCGCAATTTAGGGGCATATCATAGCCTGCGCTAACTTTTGGAAATTTTTATACGAGGCAATTAGAAATTGGATCCACGAAATATTCTTTGTATTGGTGCCATAATGAACGCACCTCTATACTATGAGAATGAACATGTGACCTGATTTTTGTATGACGGGTGCTTTATTACTGGGATCTAAAGCCAGACAGAAGTTATATTAAGAGGATCTTGCGAACTAAGGCCAAAGGCTGGCTCATTCGCTTCAGACTATTACTCTCTTTCAGACAGGCACCATACCAAGGGTCTTATTTGTCTCCTCGTCCGGTAAACTACAGATTCATTGATTGTAGGGAATCCACTGCGACTGAAACAAGTGTCTTTTTTCAGATCAAGCCTTGAGAAAGTTACAGAAAGTAACGAAACACGTGTCGGCTGCCATCCATTGTCATCACTTGGGAGGTTCTAGGAACAGGACCTCCACATGGCGACTGTATTTGTGTTAATTACATCTCAGTTGCTGAAGAATATTGATATGATTTTGTGATCTTTAAAACTTTATGATTGTTACTGATCAGTGAAACACATTATATATAAATACAGATTTCTGCGCTACCTATGTTTCCTGATTGATATTTTCTGTGAGTTGGTAGTTGTGGATACCCTACCATTGTATAGAGGCCAGAAGCCCAAGACTTGGGACAAAATACAGCATTTAATTTGTTGGAGTGCCGAGGTACAATCATTTATTGAATTGCATTGATACGGGATTTCTGTAGAACTCTCGTTGGGCAACATCCTTGGTAGTGGGGTGTTTCTATTTGTTACCTTGAGGGGCACCATCACTGTTAACAATTTAATCTATAAACAGTAACTTTTAGGACGGATGTGCTACTGCTTAGACCACCACTACCTTGTCTCTTTGTTGTGTAATCGATCAATCTAAGGGTTTCGAGCAGCTCCGCATGTTGAATGCACGCTTCTTGTAAAGGTGTCTGCTTCGCGGGATCATGCACTGCCTCTTGCTCTAATTTTGCCATTTTGTCCTCTGTGTCTTTTAGGTTTGTATGTACCTCCTGCCTAGCCCCAACTGTAGTGCTTATCGCCGTTCCCCGTATAACCGCCTTCCATGCGTCCCATTCAACCAGTATGTTGGAAGCAGTGTTCCTGTTCTCAGTGAAATAGTTCTGGAGTGCTGTTGAGAGTGTGGTTCGAAACACCGTGTCTTCCAGTAGTTGAGACCATAACCGCCATGTAGGGACAGGGGTGGGCACTCTTCCCCACGCAAAGACGGTCTCCAGCGGATTATGATCAGAGAATGTCTTTGCCAGGTAAGTAGTGTCTATAATTTGATCTGCTATGGAATTGGAGCACAGGATTCTATCTATTCTGGTATGCAGTTGATGTACCGGGGAGAAGAAGGAGAACTCCCTATGTAGTGGATTCCGAATCCTCCATGTGTCACTCAAGGACCAGCCCTCCACCCAAGCACATAAGGCTTCCGCTTGTTTGTTGGCCATTGCGCCTCTCAAGGGGGGGTGCGAACGATCTAGGTTAGTGTCCATAACTGCATTGCAATCCCCCTACTATCCATGGGTAGGCCTCCCACCCCGCTAGTATCCCATTCAGACCTGTGAAATATTTATGTTGATCAAAATTCGAGGCGTAAACGCTTCCCAGGACAATCGGCATTCCATCCAGTGTGCCATATAAGAAAATATATCTACCCTGTGTGTCTATGCGTTTGTCCAATATGACAAATGGGACTCCCCCTCGCACCCAAATCGCCACTCCACGGGCAAACGCCGAATAGTTTGTGGAAATTATTTTCCCCTTCCATTTTTTCCGCATTTTTATAGCCTCAGCCTCCGTCAAGTGTGCCTCCTGAAGAAAGACCACATGTGCCCCACCCACGTCGTAGTAATTGTGCATGTACTCTATGCCGCTTATGAACGGATCCCAATCCCCGAACGTTCCTTGTTATGAATTTATAATTGTTTAAAGTATGCATTGGTAGACAATCGTGAGTTATCTATGCGGAGTAGAGGATCGTGCTGTTCATTTATACATAACAACAGCATGAAGCCAGAGCCCTGAAACCCCCGAACTAAACCAAATACCAGGTCTTGCCTGCAAACTAACCTAGGCCAGACCAAACATAACATACTGAGAACTAATACAGAATAAACTGTAGCAATCGCAAAG
Source organism: Calotriton arnoldi (assembly GCA_963921515.1). Taxonomy (NCBI): domain Eukaryota; kingdom Metazoa; phylum Chordata; class Amphibia; order Caudata; family Salamandridae; genus Calotriton; species Calotriton arnoldi. Next base: position 848,532 of record CAWUFW010002413.1, on the reverse strand, counting down.
TGGGGAGCAGTAGCCATAACCGACATGTAAAAGATCGTATCAGTCAATAGGAGCTCCGTTGAGCCCGAGCAAATAACATATATATCAATACAATCAACATATTTGCATGGAAAGAACCAGAGCAAAAGGATACATTAGTTCAGGAGGAGACGTGCCTTTAAAGTCCTCATCCACGACGATCTCAATCATTGCAGCAGTTTACAAATGTCACGACCCCATCAGGTCATCCGCCGTTTGTGGAGTCACTGAAGGGAAAAGTGCCAGCCTAGCATCTGAGTCTGATTGCACCGTGCTGTGATCAGACGTTTCAGAGTCTCGGGGGGAGGAATTATCTCGAAAAGCGTGTGCAGTCGCTAGGGCCATCTCTCTGTCTTTCTGTACCTGCTTCTTTGTGGGTCCAGGGAATAGTGCCACACCCTTGGGTCTAGCCCCTCGTTGCGAGCGTCGGTTACTCATAGTCTCCTGGCTTCGTGGCGGTTTCGAATGAGACTGACCAGAAAGCTGTGTGGGGTCCATGACCTCCAGCCACTCCTCTACGTCCTTCGGGCACTCAAAGAAATACGTCTTTTGATCGTACATTATTTTTAGGCGTGCAGGAAAAAGCAGCGCGTATTTGAGGTTCATAGTTCGCAGCTTCCGCTTCACCGCCTGGAAGGAGGATCTTTGACGCTGCACCATCACCGTATAATCCGGATACAACGAGACCTGGCAGTTCTCAAATTGGATCTGGGGTTTTTCCCGTGCTTTTTGGAGGAGCATGTCCCGGTCTTTGTAATTGAGGATTTTCACTATCAGGGGTCGCGGCGGAGCACCCACCTTCAGTTTCCCTGTGGGGATGCGATGCGCTCTTTCAATGCAAAAGAAATTGGAAAGGCCCTCAGGAGCCACGTGTGTGCGGAACCATTGTTCCATGTATGTTGTTGCCTCCGTCCCCTCACTGCGCTCCGGAAGGCCAATAACGCGGATGTTATTGCGTCGTGCTCTGCCCTCTGCGTCTTCCACCCTGTCCATCAATCCAGCGACTTGCTTTTGAAGAATTTGCAGTTGCTTCGTATTCTCTTGCTGCTGCGGCACCAAGTCATCCAGTACAGAGGTATGATCCTTCACCTTCGTGGCCAGTTTGGCATGATCCGCCTTTAGCAGTGTAAAGCTGGCAGTAAGGGAGCCTATCTGATGCTCAATAGCCTTCCTGGACTCACGGACATCTGTAAGGATTAAATCCAATTTATCATGGGGCTCTGTGGCGTCTGTGGGTGGAATTGTATTAGTTGAGCGCACACTCATGGCAGGGTCTCCATCGTCCGTGCCTTGGGAATTAGTGGCAGCTGCCTCCTGCATTTTCCCTTTCAGACGGCCCATCCCTGCACACTTGCGCCCCGGGCCTCCCGTCCTTGCCCTGACGCTTGTGGAAGTGTACTGACCAAGCGGACCACCACCAGGAGGAGTAACCCCAGTCTCCTTCGCGGGATGTGCACTAGTCCCCCCTTGTGATTAAAGAGAGTCAGAGACCAGGAGCAGGTAAGGTCAAGCCGCTTAGCAACTCCAAGAATATGGTGTACAACGTATGCAATTTAGCGGCGTTGAGCAGCCAGGCGAGATGAAGAATCAGGGCCGGTGCAAAGGTGGGACCCCGTAGCGACCGTGACCGGCCCCCTCCTGAGCGAGTTTTGATAGTGTCGCAGTAGGAGGTGACAGTTTCCCACAGGAAGGGATGGATCCCACAGACGGTGGCTACCAGTGCTGGCTCAGAGGTCGCCTCCACCAAGTTCCGCGTATCCTACAGGCTCCCTGGCGTTATAGAAGGCAGCATAGGAGGGGGGGGTGAGGAGAACGATAACAGCATAATGTCCCGAACTCCAGTTCAGGAGGTCCTCCCCCCGCGGCGCCGCACAATGGTATCAATGATGCTTCCCTAGCCGCAATGATGGAAGGAAGTTCGACCTCGCTCCACAGGCACGTCACCCAAGGCCGCCCTGGGCTCTCGGCATCTTCTCTGAGGATCAAAGCAGCTGCGCCGCCGGGGCGCCAAAATAATTATGTGCGCCCGCTTGTGTCCGTGCCCCCTGTAACTGTCCGATGTGGGCTTCGAGGCAATCAGAGGAAGGGAAGGCCCTGCAACCGTTGTCTACCTCCACTGCATGGCCCGCGGCCTGTAATCCACCAGTGTTGGGAGGGGAGGAGGAGGGGGGGGAGGAGAAAAAACACTCCGCAGGCCCCCCACCCCTGAAGATCAGGGCGACACTCACTCGCGATGGGGGCCCCCGGTTAGGTTCCACAGGCCCAGCGGGCACCCTCCTGTGTCCACGCGTCCTCTGATGTCGCAGCCCCGCTCACACCCAAGGGCCGTTAGTTGCAGCGGGTCGACAGCCGGGCCCCGCGTTCTCCTCACCACTTCTGCTCCGTGGCAGGTCCCCGCCGCCGGGCCAGCCACACTGCTGATCCGGGCGCTCTCCCGCTCTCCGGCAGCTGCACGCCGTCGTCTGGATTCCGCTGCTGTATGCCTGCACCGTCGGGTTGCGCCGCCTCCGCCTGCGTTTGTCGTGCAGGCCGCAACCTCTCCGCCAGCAATCGCCAGGTATCGGCTCATGCCCGGCACACAAATTGAACTGTGCATTCTGCTCATAGATCCCCAGCGCACCTGGCAAAGCGCACCGGGGTGGCAGACCGTTGATGGCGCAGGATAATTGAGCTCGGGCCCCGGAGCTCGTTCAGTTCACGTCCGCCATGATCTCCATTGGTAATTTTAAGATTCAGAACCAGGGCCTAGGGACTGTCGAACAGAGCTTAAATTTAACCATTATTATAGGGAAGTATACTCGGGTCAAAAAGGGTAGGTTGTTTTTAGCCTTCGTGGATCTCACTGCAGCTTTTGACTGTGTTAGGCACAGCAAGCTCTGGGAGATCCTTGAGGGTATGGGTGTGGATAAGCAAATTATCCATTTTCTTAGACGGTTATACAGCGATGCCAAGGCTAGAGTGCGGTTCGGTGTTAACGGTGAGTGCTCTGCCCCGTTCCTAATAAGGAGGGGGGTAAGGCAAGGCTGCGTGCTAGCCCCCTTTCTTTTTAATCTTTATATCAATGGCCTGGGCTAAGCACTGGTTAAAGACTGCCAAGACCTCCCCCAAATAGTTGGACGTCCAATACCTGCTCTCCTATATGTGGATGACGCAGTTCTGATGTTGCGCACTCAAGTCGGACTGCAAAAGGTTTTAAATAGCTTCTCTGATTTTATGCGCAACCTTGGTCTTAGGGTGAACACCTAATAAACTTTTATAATGAGGTGTGGCCATGGCATGCAGAAGTGTAGGGATATGTATATAGATGAACAGAAGATAGGGTTTACTAAGAGATTTTCATATCTTGGTATACTTTTTGATCAGAACGACACATGGTCCCAAGCGGTGCTAGGTAAAAAATTGGCTTTTTTAAAGACCACAGCTGCCCTTGCTAATTTTTCAAGAAAGTTGGGTAGGAGGCCGCCGGTAGAGCTCATTCAGATTTATAAGGCAAAATGCGCCTCCAACGCCAAGTATGGGGCAGGGGTCTGGGGTTTTGTTGATGTGTACCCCTTACAAATAGTGGAAAACGCATTTTTAAGGTATTTCCTGGCAGTCCCGAATAGCATATCATCGCACGTTTGCCACTCTGAATTGGGTATACCACACATTGCAGACCTTATAAAAATGGAGCCCATTCTTTTATGGCATAGGATTTGGTCATCTACAAAAACCGTGCTAAATCAGGACATCTTAAAGGACAGTTTAAAACTGGAAGGGGCTCTAACTATCCCATGGCTAAGGTATGTTCGGGACTTCATGCATGACCTTGGCCATTTAGACTATTATACTGAGCCTAACACTATGTCCACCATCTCAAGAAAAGAGCTAAAAAAAAGAGGGCCTCATGCTACTAGACACAATCAGAACATCGGCAGAGATCACAAAGCCCACTGTGCTGTCCAATCAAATGATTTTAACAACTTTTAGTATTCAACCATATTTAACAATGGTACCTGGTGGTTATGATAGGGTTTTATTGACCAGATTCAGACTTGGGATCTTTCACAAACTTGTAAGTTTCCCAAAAATGAATGACTGGTCACGAGTATTGCACCTGTGTCCCTGTGATAACCACTCCGAACAATCCACCATACATGTTGTTTTATTTAGTAGATTTTATGCTGAATTAAGGAAAACATGGATTGTTACAATTTTAAAATCCCTAGGGATCAGACAATGCCGTCCTGCGATTATTGTATTACAATTTTTGGAAAACGAACACGTAGTCTGGAGGGTAGTAATGTTTTTAAAGAGTATACTCAGACGCATGAAATGCATTGCAATATAAATGTCTAGCCTACAAAGACAAAAGGGATAGTGACTTAAATGAATGAATTTTATAATTAATTGTATATTTTAAATTCTTAATCTTACTGTGTATTGAATTGTGTTTTTTATGTGCTTTTATGATTGTCTAAAATAGCAATAGAATAAAGTTTTACTTGACTTGACTTAATCCAGAACCAGTCCTGTGACCTAGACGGCCTAAACAAATGTGCCATCTATTGACAGCGAATTACTGTCTGTGTAATGAATTGTTGGCATTAAGCGGTGATGGCAGCATACTAAATTGTGTGGATTTATAATACTTATTAGAGCATTTTCTGTAGTTCAGGAGGACTGTGGCCTACGGTCCCATTCGTGTAAAGTTCCACTTAGATATGACGCCCAGATCCTTGTGTTGACAACCGGCTTGTGTGTGTCAAGTGTATGTGAGGTTTGAATGGTAGCAAGGCTTTGTGTTGTTGTAACAGTTTGATTGCTGGGACCAGTGGGATCCATTTTGGATACCCCCTGAACTAACATGGCACATGATGGAGGATGCAATACAGCTTCCATAGGCAGTGGAAGAGTATTTCCTACATCCCAGGAGCTGAAGGGAGGAGCCCCACACAATGAAGTGTGGGAGAATGGATAAAGGGCTACCCTTTATAATTCTGAGAAGACATTTTAGCAGGTGATTGCTGATTAGCACTTTCTGAGTGGGGATTCTATGACTCTATTGTTAAGAGTGAGGACGTTTCTAGGCAAGGCAGCCCTCTTCTGTTTCCCTAATTTGCTACTTCAGGAAGGCTGATCACAGTCTGGTGCAGAGCATTTATTATTTCATTGGGCTCATTTTTTTGATACTTCTGCTTGGAGCCAGTACTATTACTATCTGTTGTGGAGAAAGTAGTTAAGTATGGGTAGGAAAAGGTCACCACGTTTATAGCATAGCCAATAATCAAATGCACTGCAATAAAAAGTCTATATCTGTACATCAGTTGGCATAAAACAGGATATTTCTAATGGTCAAATGAATGGAAACAGCTTTCTTTGGGTGAAAGTTTCTTTATTTTTCTTGCTTGTACAGTCCTGCTTTTGGTCTTGTTCACAGATTTCAGAATTTCAGAGTTCAAGGAACAGTCAACACATGTTTTGCCCCATCCAGCTAATTTGTCTTGGGGCTTTCTCATTGCTGTTAATAAGTTAATTAAGTAAAAATATAATTGAGATATGTAACACCAGTATACATGCAAAAAGGTCCCACCATATTCACCATGCAAAATGTAGTGTTTCTGTTGCACTTGAGAGGCAATGCACACTTTGGTTCATACATGTAGTGAAAGAAACAAAATACCAATACTGCACCTCTCTGTAGGGTGAAAGTGTGAGCTAAATTATGAGGAAAGTAATATTGGTAACTTAAATTTATGGTCTCTAATACTGAAGGCAGTAAAGAAAGCAGGAGAAGGTGAGTTACCTTGTATTGTCCTGTGAGTCTTCTGATCTAAAATGGAATTAGAATTGATAAAAATGCTAGAAGGAATATTTACTATTTCCAAGCCTCAGGAGTCAAAGAAGGAATGCATTTATCAATTTAACTGGGTATATAGTAAATGCAACTTTACCATTTTATGTTATGAAATATTATATGATGATGTCATTGTTGCTTTAGAAGGTTTCATAAATATTGTATTGTATTGTATTTTCAGACACGTTGGATGTTTTATTGGTGGTTTATTTACTTGATACTTGTATGTTGTGTTTTATGGAATAATATTCAGAATAAACTATGAATGGAATACAATTAAGACTATTTTTGCATATTGTGGGTATTCCTGGCATGATGATGCCCACAACAACTGGAATGAGGCAATGTGCCTGTGTGTAACAGCAATCAATAGCGCATAATGTGAACATCACTGGTGGTACTGCTTAGTAACATTCTGACACTGGCATAATAGTGATCATTGTTGGAATATTGTATGCATTGTTGTCATAATGGTGCCCACTCCTGGCATGATACAGGCAGTTCTTGCCATATTCTGGACATCCTTAGCATTATGTGCCCAGCTCATCTATAATCGCAGCCATGACATCATAATTCCTGTACTTGGCATGTTGTAGGCATTTGGCATGTGAGGGTGAGGCATGAGAATTTAAAGCAGAAACTGTCCAAGTATTACACGTAAGTACATAATGAAAATTTCAAGCTGATGTCTGGGGCCATTTGTATGTTTACTTAAAAAGATACGATGGTATTTTGGGATAGAAATTGTACTTCATGAAAATGACATGCATTTTATGCCAAATTATGTTTTTGCTTAATCCAAAATGCTAAACATGTATGTGTACAAAATATGTGCACTTTGACAAACTCAGATACTGATGTTTGGGGACAACATGATTGTATTTCAAAATATATCGAAGGGAGAAATTTGAAAGAAAATGGGTGCTGAGTTCGGAAACACTATAATGCTGAATTGCATATGTCCATTTATTTACACTTGAATTAGGTATGGCATCTTAACCAACGTGATAGGTTTAATTAAAACAGTGAGTTTGCTTTTGAAAAATGCTATTTGTTGCACTCGTGGGGCAATTATAATTTATATGCCTCACTGATAGACCTACATCTGAGCATTAGTGTCTATGCCGTAATGAATCAACACATATTGTACTCATGTCATACCAACATCTACGAGGACACCATCCGCTGCACGACCTCCCCAGACGACTCGACCCAGATAATGGAGCATGTCAACTTCCAACTCCATACAGACGAAAAAACACCGTCAGAGGCACCCTTGCATACAGACCACCAGGACCACACCCCAGCTTCTGCAACTCCATTCCTGGCCTCATTGCCCCAGTCGCCATCATCTCCGAGCTCTACATCTTCCTAGGAGATCTTAACTTCCACTTTGACGACCTCAGTGGCACCAACACAACTAACCTCCTGGAAAGCTTGAGCAACATTGGCCTCAAGCAAATTGTCACTGACCCCACCCACATCACAGGACACATGCTTGACCCTATTTTTACATCCAGTAACAGAGTCAAGTCAACCACGTCTCACAGCTCACCTGGACTGACCACTAAAGTGTCCCCTTCCCCATCTTAGGCCCCATCAACACTGGCACCATTCCCCCCAGCTCCACACCAGGAAACTGAAAAAGACATCAGATATCAGTGGAACAACACTCCCACCTCCCAGACACAACATCCATCCCAGACCAAGACGTGATGAACTTCTCCCAGTGGATCACAGAATGCACCAACACAATCCTTCCGCCAAGCCAGCCAAATTCACAGGACCTGCCAGAAGAACCAGCTGGTTTACCAGCTGAAATCCACCAAATATTACTGCCGGCAACTTGAAAGGAAGTGACGCACCAGTAAAGAGACAGAATACCATGCCACCTTTAAAATGGCACTCAACCATTACCACTGCTTTCTGAAAGAAACAAATAAGAACCCCCAAGCAGACTGCATAGAAGCTACAGGAAAGAGATCTTCACCATCATGAAGGAATTCTCCAAACCCGCAGCCGCCGAGAACTACATCTCCCCCTCCCAAGATATGTGTTACACCCTGATGGAATTTTCCATGACAAGCGAGTAGTAGAGTAGAGTAAATATTCATTTATTGGTCAGTAAAAACTATAAACATCATTAAAAATTACAATTCAAAGCACAATAAATAAGATGAAAATTGGTAGAAGAATAATCAATCATATGCAGTCAATATATACAAATACAATTTGGCTAAGTCTAATGTTGCCAACATACGCGAGATAGTGCGTAAAGTGCAACAGTGCGGGCCTTCTTTCCTATTTGGTCAGTGTCCAGAAGGCAGGCCGATTAGCCCTCATTCTATCTGGCATCCCATACCGGCCTGCACTAATACAGAAATGGCAGAGGCCTATACAATGTGCAAAATTATGCAGAAAGTGCAAGAAATGCTAATATTTGATATGTAAAGCTGGCGGAGGCCAATGCAGTGTGCAAATTAATGCAAAGCATGCAAACATTTTGATCATAAGAACATATGGGGGAGTGTCGGGCTGATGCCCAACCTGGCGAGATAGGAAAACAACAAAGTTGCATAGTCCCTAGCAACCCACCATAATGTAAGTGAATTTCAAACTTTCTTATCAGGGGCCTTCTTTGCCGACCCCCACCTGAGTCCATGGATCTGCTTTGGCAAGTGATTTAAAAATGTCCAAGAACTATACCAATCAAATGTTTAGCATTGTATTCCTTGGATCTAATGACTCAATTAGAGCTGATCTACAGGACCTGATCCCTAGTGCACTGAATTCTTTTTTTAACATGCTCCTTCGCTGTAGGGCCAGAGCAGGGCAGATGCAGATGGCATCCTGCAATGTTTTGCCTGCCTGATGACATAGGCGGCATTTCTGGTCTCCTCTTTGGCCATCTTCCCTCCACTTTGAGAGCAAGTCTAAGGTTGGAATATCACCAAGTCAATAATTTCTGTTTAATCTTCAGGGGGTAAGTGGCCTCCAGGAGGGGAGACTCTCGGCATTGAAAGATTTCAGTACCAACCACCTATGCGACCGCTTGGACACCTTGTCTTTATCGTTCATCGAACTTTGCAATTTAATTGATTTATTTACTGCTCTTCTGAAAGCTTGGCCAGATATATTAAGGTTCCATAGGTCCCCCAGCTCGAGCATTTCAATGCTTTCTTTCCAGGTATTTTTAAATTCACCATTCCCCTTTGAAGGCTTATTTCAAATCAGACTCGATTAGTCAGTATATCCTCGCCGTCTAGCCGCAGTTTGTGGCAGCATTTAACAAATGCTGCAAGCTTCGGAAGTGACTGCTTTGTCAATAAGAACTCCAGCCTGACGTGGGGGGGGGGTGATGCCGATTTTGGTAGCTGGAAGACTTGTTTATATGATCTTATCTCGATTTTGTCAAGGAGGCTGGCCTCTGTGCCGATCATTTTTTCCGATCCATATGGGAGGGCAGGTAACAGTTTAGCCTTCATTACCACTACCACGACAAGATCTCAGTCATCTACGAAAACTTCAAACCCCAACTCCCCGATGCCAACAGCATCAGCCTGTTCACACCCACGAACACTAACCCCCAACACCTGCTCACCCATTAGGACCCTCTCACAACTCAAGCCACAATCTCCATTATGAACCCCATGCACTCAGGAGCACCCACAGATCCCTGTCCCCACCATGTCTTCAACCTCAGACACAAGATGATTGGCGACGAGCTCAAGAAGGTCCTGAACACCTCCATAACCTCGACCTCCTTCCCTGAGGACTAGAAACATGCTGAAGTGAGGCCTGTCCTGAAGAAACCATCCACCGACCCAACAGAACCAAAGAACTATGGGCCCATCCCTGCTCCTTTTTCCAGCGAAGGTTCCCAAGAAGGCAATCAACCAGCAGCTCACTGAACACCTGGAACACAACAACCTCCTGGACCTCTCCCAATCCAGATTTCGAGCCACCACAGCACAGATACAGTCCTGATTGCTGCCACCCTCGACATCAGGGCCGTCCTGGACTGCGACGTCAGGGCCATCCTGGACTGCGGTGAAACAGAAGCCCTCATCCTTCTGGACCTGTCAGCCACTTTTGACACCATCTCCCATCACATCTTGATCAACAGACTCTACTACAGTGGAATTCAGGGAAATGCCCTCAAAAGGATCACCTCATACCTCACCGGAAGAACCCAGAATATTTGTCTCCCACCATTCACCTCGAAACCCAAGAAGATCATCTGCGGCGTCCCCCAAGGATCATCCCTCAGTCACACCTTCTATAACATGTACATGACCTCTTTGGCCATCATCGTCATATTGCACGGACTTAACATCATCTCCTACGCCGACGACACCCAGCTCATCCTCTCGCTGTCAGACGACTCCTCCACCACCAGAACCAACTTCCACAGCTGAATGATGAACGTTGCCAACTGGATGAAGGACAACTGTCTCAAGCTCAACTCGGACAAGACAGAAGTCCTCATCTTTGGGAACAACACCTCGCCATGGAGCGATGCATGGTGGTCTGCAGAACTTGTCCCATACCCCACCCCAACAGACCATGCCTGCAACTTCGACAACATCTTGGACGGGAAGCTACCTATAAAGAAACAGGTAAATGCAGTCTCATCTGCCTGCTTCCACACCCTATGCATGATCCGCAAGATCTTCAGGTGGCTCCCAGTCAACACCAGAAGAACTGTCACGCAGGCCCTCATTATCAGCAGGTTGGACTACGGGAACACACTCTACGTAGGAATCACTGCACGCCTCCTGAAGAAACTACAGACAATACAAAACTCAGCTGCAAGACTCATCCCCTACCTCCCCAGATGGGTCCACATAACACCCCACCTCAAGAAGCTACACTGGCTCCCTATCCAATGGAGATGCCAGTTCAAGATGTTGACCCACGCATACAAAGCCCTGTACAATGAAGGACCAGCATACATCAACAAATGCATGACTTTCCACCAACCGATCCGACATCCACAATCTTCCTCCCTCTTCCTCGCAGACACCCCCCAAATCTGCCGAATCAACAGCAGAGGACGCTCCTTCTCACATATGTAGGCCAAAGCTTGGAACGACCTGCACCTCAGGACTGCCTCGTCGAACCGCCAATTCAGGAAAGCACTCAAGACCTGGCTGTTCGAATGAACCGATGACCACAAAGCAGTAATCAACCACAGCGCCTCGAAACCCTCACGGGTGATTTGCTGCGCTCTATAAATCCTTGATTGATTGATTGATTGGTTGATGTAGATACAAACTTATATTGTGGATGGCCTGACAATATTTTATGTAAAAACTCTCTCAGAATACATTTTGTTGATTGTATGGAATTGCACCTTAGTCATTGTTTTTAAATCGATGGTACCTGCTACTAATGATATTGGTGAAATATGTGGCAACGATTGTGCATTGTGACTTTCACAAAGCCCATGTTGGTAGGTGAAATGTTTGTGTGTGAGTGGTTGCCATCACTCACCATTTAATTTTGCACAATAGCACTGGCACGTTGTGAGATGCACTTTCAACAATAAATACTCTTCATTTTTGCAGCAAATGTGGGACTTTCTATTATTTTATTCTGATTGGGAACATGAGAAGGCAAGCCATGCCTGGATTTATATCTGGATTCACATATTCTGTAACCTTTTATTTGTTCTGATTTGAGGAAGCTCCCTTTCACCTTTCAATGTTATGTTATGTTGGCCATATTATTTATATGGCATATATTCGACATTAGAATGCCCTTGCAGCTCCAATTTAAAGAATTATGTCACATATCGGAGTCAGGATAGGTTTATCAGCTATGGCACCAGTAGGGTATTTATGGCTCTGTCATTGCTTCCACAATGTGTAATTTAATAATTAATATGTCTATGGGTTATAAATTGGTGTGGTTAGAGGTCTTGCCAACATGCATACATGCTGTTTAGGTTCTTTAGCTTGCCCATTGGCCAACATGTTATGTGAGTGCATTAACTGTAGGTATTAGCATTGTTGGGAAGCCATGATATTCATCCAACAGCCTATCTGGACTGGATTGTCTGACTGTTCGAAGTTCTGTTTAATCTGGCCTTTTGTTGGTTGACATGGAGTATCAGGTCAGCTGTATGCTGTTGTGGGCATGGTGAAACTTAACTAAATGGAACACCTGTATTGTTGGATGTATGTAAGGTTTTCTGTCTAATGTATAGGATGTTTCTTGTGTGTGTTGTTTCTTAGAGGGTAAAGCTGGCATGAACATGTTGGTAGCCAGTGATATGGCAATTGTCAGCTGTGCTGTATGTTTTTTAAATATTTTGGGCCCGATTCACAAAGGGCCTCCGCAATTGTGACAGAGGCTCCGCAGTCGTGGCAGGACCTCCGTACAGCGGCTACCTAATGCAGGGGCCCTGCCCCGAATGCAGGATCCACACCCCTTCCACCACGACAGTAGGGCCCCCTCCACGAATGCAGGCCCCATCCCCCGCTACGTCTGTGGGGCCTCTGCCACGAGTGCAGAGTCCCTTTGTGAACTGGCACCTTTGTCTGTATCCTCTAAAAGTTGGGTTTGTGTTAAGTGCTGTTGGGGGCACTATGATATCCATTTAAATGACATTTTGGTTCTATTTGGAAAATGTGTTATACCCTGCATCAAAAGAGGTCTGTTGGGTTATCCTACAGGACAATGCAAACAGTGCAACTCTTACATTTCTAAGTGATTAGAACATAATGCAGTAGTTTTTAAAAAAGGAAGCACAAAATAAGTAAGAGGGTCCGCCACTTCTGTTTCACATGAAGAAAGGCAGATGAGATGATGCCTTGGCATTGCTGTCCTGTGACGCTTTCAGATGTGGCTGCACTGATTAATTCTAGTCATCAAGCAAACCATCCAAAGGAGATGCTGTCTCGACCCTGAGAGAACTGAGAATACTCGCCTTGTGGCAAGCCACCAATGTTCAGATTAGTTGCCTCAACGCACAACAAGGCTTATTACAGGTTCAAAAACATTTCGACCACATCTCTCCTCACCTGAGAGCGCTAAATTGGCTACCTTATGAAGCCAGAATTCAGCTCAAATTGGCGTGTATAACACACAAAGCGCTACACTTCAATTCACCAAGATATCTAGCTCAGAAATTGGAGATTTCGGGGGGAAGAGGACAATCCAGGAGCGCCAGAGACCTAGTGCTGAAGCCACCGATTTTCCAGAATAAAAAACTTATGACAGAGCGCTCTCGGGTGCTGCACCGAGAATATGGAATTCGCTACCTCCAAGCATCAGAAGGTTACCCAGCTCCGCAAGATTCAAGAAAGAAACCAAGATCTTTCTAATGAGCAAATTCCTACCGTAACCAATACAGAACAACCACATAAGACTCGCCTAAATCCTCTCACTTACAGACACAAGAGCTTTTTTGCTAAGATCCAATTTCACCTGTTTAATATCGGTTCTTGCTTCCCTTGATGATATGGTTCCTCTAGACTTACATTCTGTGAATGTGCTAAAGTCTTTCTTATTGAGTGAAGTGGCTGTGACAACTTTGAATTGGACATTAATATGTTTAATTCTATCCAGAGTATTGCACTAAAGAAAAAATAATCATGTCCTGTACTGTGAAGCACTCTGATACCCTATGGGGTCAAGTTCGCGCTATACAAAACACTGAATAATAATAATAATAAAGTTGTTGTACTGAACCTGATGCAGAAACAGACTGTTGAGTGGAGGTGAGGAGCTTTGAAGGATTTCCAGAGGTGAAAGGGATGACTAGGAGGCCTCAAGGGTAAAGGTAGGTGGGTAGGAGGAGGCTGATAGAAGGCATTAAGATAATAATATCTTGTTTTCATATACTGCAAGTGTTGTAAGTAACAGATATCACTATTATTGAATTTAATTAACAATGCCCTATTGGATCTTGCTAGTGGACTAAGAGGGCACATTCAGCCATGTGTACAGACCAGCAAAATCATGATGGTTTAACCACACAATGGCATTCTAAATATGTGGAGGGCCACCTACCATCAATACCTCGATGATCCTTCATATCTAGCCACTGAGGCTCTCATTTTCCCATCACCGTAACTAATGTCTCTGATTGAGCATAAAAATACCCAAAAGCTTGGTCACACCACACGACCCCTGCTGACCATTGCACCTCCTCCCAAACCTCCATACCCTATACCTACAGCCCCAACCCATCTGTGTAGGACATTGGATTACTGGTTGAGGGGTGTGAAACCCTGCTCAAGCAGCAACCACAGCTCTTGTCAGGGTAAAACATAAGCACACTCAAATTAACCTGTGCTCAACCCTTTCGTAGCTTGGCACAAAGGCAATCAGGCTTAACTTACAAGCAGTTTGTAAGGTAGTTATGCTGCACTTCCAACAGTAAGTGAAAACATAACACAAGAGAAATCCCACACCAATTAAAAAAATATAGCAAAATGTTATTACATTTTTGCGACCAAATTGACAAAAAAGCAATCAGTAGAACCGGAGATATGCAGTTTTAAAGATTTAAGTGAAAACAGAGCTCAGAAGCACAAAGTACCAACTGTGGTCATCTGGTCACGCCGGACCTATACAAAGTCTCAAGTTCAGGCAGACCATGATGAGGTGGGGACGGATACAAGGACCAAGTTAAGCCCCCTGAACAAAGTAATTGAGGGGTTGGGCGTGCGCAGGTGATGAAGTCCAAGGAGTCAATGTTTATTTTTTCAAATGAGTCTTTATTTTCAATTAGTTAGTTCTCACAGAATTGGAGATTTTACGATCAGCCAACGCGTTTCGTTCTCATGACGAGAACTTCGTCAGGGCTTTCGTGTAGGATTCGAATAAGCGATCCTTTAACTAAGTCGGTGTTCCAGGTAAGTATTCTGGAAACACTCAGGATATCGCAGGGCCTCAATCGGCCTATGTAGCAAATCTCAAGTTACGAGTTCTCCTGCCAGAATGAGCCTGAACAAAGTACCTTAAATCTTGCTTGCGGAGCTTTGCGAGTTTCCGCACTGAGGATGCGTCGCACAGTGGCGGTTCGGAGAAGCTGCAGGCAGCGATGCAAAGTCCTCCGTCAGAGATGCATCACGCAGCAATGGTTCTGATGAGGCCATCAACTGGGCTTGCGATGCAAAACCCTGGGCCGTCATCAAGAATACGGTTGGCAAAGGCCTGTGATGCAAATTGCTGTGTCGGGGATGTGCAGCAGCAGTTCTGAGAAACTGTGTGCTGGGATGCGGGGTCCTGCATCGGGGATGCATTGTGCAGCGGCGGTTCAGTGCGGTGCTGCAAGGAGATGCATTGTGCTGTTTCGGTTCTGCCCAAAAAACCACAGCTGAGCTGGCAGAGCACCTTCAGGCCCACTTTCAAGGGTTCAGGAATGGGGTGGCACCACTTGGGGGACAAGACTCACAGCAGGAGGAGTCCAGGTGCTGGGTTCAAGGTGGTTGGGGTCTTTTCTGTCCCTGAGGCTCTGATTAGGAGGCCAGCCAACTAGCCCTTGGAGTCCCTCTGGTGGTCCTCGGTTCATGATACAGGTCTGGTCATTCTCACTCAGACAGCAGAGTAGCAGTCCTTCTTCCAAGCAGCACAGTAGTCCTTCTGAATCTTCCACGGGTCCAGAGGTGAACTGGAGTATTGGGTCTGAGTTTCCATTATTTATACCTAGTGCCCTCTTTGAAGTAGGAGAAGTCTTTAGAGGCTTCCACTCCCAGAGGAGTTTGGAATTTCCTGCCTCCCTGCCCTGGCCCCAGCTTGTCTGGGGGCACAAAACACTAGTGTCAAACACTTTATGAGTGTGCTCATGCAGATGTGAAGTGCAAAAGTGGTAGTTGACAGCTCCACCCCCCTATCAAGTCAGAGTTCTCCTATCCTGCCAACATCTATTCCCCCTTTGTCTCACTGTCTGAGAGCAATACACAAAGACCAACTGCCAGTCATACTTAGTCATGTGACCCAGAATACAGACTGCAGGCACCAAATGGTTGAGACAAGAAAATTTAAACTTTCTAAATGTTCCATTCTCAGAATTGTGACTTAAAATCCGACTTTACTATTGAAGAGGGTTTTAGATTACAATTCTTTAGACACTAAACGTGACATTCCTACCTGCTCCCAATTGAAAGTTATCCCTTATTAAATATAATAAGTTAACCCAATGTTATCCTATAGAAGAGGTAGGCCTTGCAGTAGCAAAAACAAATTTAAGAGTTTTTCACTACCAGGACATGTAAAACTTTATAGTACATGTCCAGTGTATTAAATGGACTGCACCCTGCTCTGTGGGCGGTTTAGGGCCTACCCTAGGTGTGACTTAAATGTACTAAAAAAAGGAAGATTTAGGCATGGCAAAAGGTTTATTTTGCCAGGTTGAAATGGCAATTTAAACTACACACACAGGCTGCAATGGCAGGCCTGAGACATGTTTTAAAGAACTACTTAAGTGGGTGGCACAATAAGTGCTGCAGGCCCACTAGTAGCATGTAATTTACAGGCCCTGGGTACATGTAGTACCACTTTACTAGGAACATACCAGTAAATTATATGTGCCAATTGCGTGTACCATGTTTAAAGGAGAGAACACAAGCACTGTAGCACTGATTAGCATTGGTAAAGAGTGCAGAGTCCTAAAAGCCAACAAAAACGGGTTCAGAAAACAGGAGGGTGAGGGCAAAAAGTTTGGGGATAACCCTGCAGAAAGGGCCAAGTCCAGCAATCCTTACCCAACCCAGGACCAAGTGAATTGCCTTCCCTATTTACTTTTTCTGCAAACTTCTCATAGAATAAACCCACAACCACAAAAAGGCTACTCTCCCTTTGCTCCCACTATTCCCAACATTCCCCAGCACTGGATTCTCCCACTGACTTTGTACCCTCATTACAACACACAAACTACCATATGGCGCCTGAATACTCTCTTGGTTGATTAGTGCGCTATACAAATCACCATGACATTACACAATAGAACGCAGCACAACACAACATACCGTAACACAGGGGAGAGATCTCTGTGTCCCCACTCATTGCCATGACCCTGTGAACATCATCAACAAGGCCTACTGAGCAAGGCCTGGGAAGGTTGAAAAAAGGAGAGGGCCACAAATAATACTCCTCACTGGACCTCAGAGTAAAACATGACCATTTGCACAACTCGTGGGTAGTATCCTGCTCATGTTAATGTTCTGCCATTTTCACCCCCTGCTCAGCCAGTGTGAATGTGCTGTGTGCTGCATGGAATGTTGGAGTGATGATGCGTATTGGAATGTTGGGTGGCTGTGAGGTGTAGTCTGACAGTTGAGAATGGGCTGAGCAGCAGGGAGGCTGCTCCTGGTGGGGCTGGAGTAAGGGCTGACCCTATGGATTTGAGCAGCAGGCAGACTGCTCCTGGTAGGGCTGCTTCACTACAACTCTACATGTAACAGACTTCAATAAATCTACTTAAACTACATCCTACCTGCATGGACCTCATTACTACATCATGCCTCCTCATTACATTCACTTCCGATTAAAATGCCCCTAACTGCCTTCCCACGTTCATCTGCAGAGTCAACCAAGTTAAACCCTGCTACCTCCAAAGCAAGGGTGCACCATAATCACAAAGCCTCTGCTACTACTCCACAACAATTTGCGGAAACTCTTGTGGTCCCATTATTACCTTTGATTCCCATGATCATCTTGCACCCCCATCACCCACAACGACTCTCCAATCAAATATCAAGGAACCCTCTAGCGCCGGGATGGAGCACAGCTGAGAACAACTACAACTACCATCAGTCACCTTAACTCTCTGTAGGACCATTTCCCCATCACCTTCCACCACTGGCTACAATAGCAATCAGCCACTGTGTTCTTTCCAGGGCAACCCGCTCCTCAACATCCATACCGCACCCACAGAACCAGGGCTCCGACAACAAGGGAGGTGATCCGTACAGTGACCTCCTACAATTACTTCTTGTTCACCACACGATGCACCGTGTAGTAGTGCCAAATCTAAGTTTGAGGCGTTAAGAACACCAACTCCTTCTTCACAAATAGTAGGGAGAAGAGAGCAGACTGGGCAGAACCAGAGCATGAGGGAAATCTCGCATTGGAACAACTTGAGGAGAACTGGCTGGGAAAAGAGAGGTTCATCCTTGGAGGTAAAAGAACGTCCTATAAGGCATGAGAAGGAAAAGATGTAGGGGGAAGGGATAGCGAGTGCTGCCCAACACCTGGCCTCCATTGACATAAACCACCACATTGCCAGAGGGTGGGAAAACTAGTAATAATGTGGAAATGCATCTTTGGACTACTTGGTGGCAGTGCGTGATAGACCTGTTTATCCTAATCATGAAAATGAATGAGAATTGGATGGGTAAAGGAGGAGCGGGGCGTAAAATGCATTTTAGGAAGGTCACAAGAGGAGTTTGGGTGGGAGCAGCTAACATGGTCACCTATCAAGTATGAAAGTTATGCTAAACCTGAATACTGGCAACTTGAAACTGTTTGAAGTTCTATGGGTTATTAGTAAATGTATTTTAAATATGTAATGCGTCTGATAAATGCTTACATCAACAGTTGCACAGGTGCACACTCTAGTCGAGCATACTGCTATAGTGAAGGTCAAATGTGTGCATTTGTGAGTTTGACTGTTCTCAGACCAAAACTCTGCCAGGCTGCAGCTTCCTGATCATATTGACAATCTGTCTTATTTGGTTGCTTAGAAATTTGAACCATCTTTTTTATTGACAGATTTGCCAATTTGTTCTGTTACAAGCATAAGGCTACCGTTTAGTTTCATTTTTTGAAAAAAAAGTACGCAATTAGAATGAGTCACTGGAAATGTACGTCAGGGCGGCAGAATCACTTTGTAATGTGGGTGTCCGATCCGTAAAGGAACATTGGTGCCTTCAATACGTTTCCTATTTTTTGTTGGATAACAAGTATTCGTGTGATTCATTACTAATTGGTGTGATTCTAATTTCCAAATAACTGTTTCCCTGTCATCTGTCTCAGACTGCTTAAGAAACGCAGGCGCCATAGTTGACCTAGTCTATGAGCTGAACTATCAAAACAGCCATATGTCACCACCCGCCCCTTCTCCCTACACCCAAAAATGGGAATGAACCTTCTGGCACAGTACAAGCGCTTAATTTGAGCTGGAGGTTGCTGGTGGGGCCCACCGGCACTTAGGGGTATATTCACAAGAACGTGTGATAACTACCGCAAGAGTAGCGTAACTCAACTTCCAATAACGCAGCCTATCACGGGAAAATAACCCCGTGTTAACGTGGGATTCACAACAAGGCGGTACCATGCGATACTCACCAGATAACGCGTCAAATGCCAGCATGTAAATCAAAACCACGCCCAAAAAATGCGAAACGCGAACGTGAGAAATCATGCGATGAGGCCAATCGCGATACAAAAAGCTGCGAAAAGCAGCCTCAGGCCTGCAACTCCCACGCGTCTGGCGGGCAATTGCACCATAAAAACCACAGGCACAACACACCAGAAACAAGCCAAAGCACGTAGCAACATCCATGCACCCTGACCAAGCGCAGAGGGCAACGCGAACCCCACAACCCCCACAGACCACCAGCAAGGAACAAGTGGGTCGGGGGAAGGCCAAGGAGAAAATGGAGAGGAAGACGGGGTGCAGACCGCAGGAAAACAAGACCAAGGCCACAGAGGCGACAGAACACTACCAGCAAATGACACACAAGCAGACCGCCTGGAATGCAGTCGCAGAGCCCAGGAGGCCAATCCAGGAGGCCAAGAGGCTCCGCCAGGACGTGACAACCTAAACCAGGCACAAACCCGCTGCCAACAGGAAGGCAGCAACGGCGACAGGAGGTGGCAGTCCAGCGACACAGGAGGAGCAGGAGGAAAGCCAGGCCACAGTCATCAGTGTGGAGAGGGTGCAAGGAGCAGGGAGTACGGACACAGCTCGACAGGACCTGACACAACAACAACAGGGTGAGGATCCAACAGGGACTGGGGGACGGGGGGTGATGGGCACAATGCCACACATGCACAATGAGGTGTAGCACACTGCAGATCCACAAGTACACAGGGACATGTCCCCCATCCCCGTAGCACACTGCAGCACACACACATAGCAATCACAGCACATACCATGACAATGTGGCACAAAGTGCAACACCCACACTGCAGAACAGGGGACACATCTGGGTCCACCCAGGCGCAGAAACAGAACAATCACATTGGACAGAGCAGGGAACTGTGAGATGCACATCTACCCCTACAACCCCACATCAGCCATGTAGGCCAAATGTACACTGCCCCAAATCAAATAGCCACCACCGCCCAAACAGTCACAATGTACATTGTCACACAGTCTGCATGTCGACAAGAACAAGGCGCCAACACAATGCCAACATGCACCTCCCCTTCACAATGCTGAGGGACAAACAACACCTCCAGCAGGTCTGAACAGACAACCCATCAGTGATGCCCGAGACGAACATCACACCCCCGACCCCGACGCCCTACAACAGCCCATGGACATCCCACACAACCCACCACAAGGACCAGGGCAGACAAGCCACTCAGAGGAGAACCCAGACTCTGCAACAGACCACACAGCATGAAGCACCCGCAATCACGGCTGCCTCACAACACCTCACCCACGCACACATGGCACCCCAATGCCAGGTGGCAGAACGCCAAAAGGAGGTGGCCCAACAGGTGAGGGTGTTGCTTAACCCATGGAATGCGAAGTAGAACACATACGTGGGTGTCCAATACCCTTCAGGGACCACCTACACCCCACAAAGGAGACCCACACCTCCACAGAGACACATGCACATATCATGTTGAACTGGCTACGGGCACGTGCGCCCAGCCCCTTTATTGGCAGGGCCACATGTACAGTGACGCCTGTGCTGGATGTGTGTGGGGTGAGTATAAGCCAGCCCGCACGGAGTGCTTGGTGCTGCCAACAACCTGAACAGTGGACACCAGTGCAATGGAAACAGAAAACACCAGCATAACAGAGTCAAATGCAGAGCAACATGGAGGGATCCGGGTAAGGACAGAGGTCAGCCAATATACAGTCTGGACGTTCCGTGAGTTGCAGTGCACTGAGGTAGGGGCACTAGAGAAGAGCACGCTCATGTGAAGGAATTGCTAGCATTGTGTCCCTTCGGGTCAGTCCTGATGCAGCTGCAGTGGGGTGTGGTACACCTGCATCAACTTCCTCATCAACGTCCCAGGTCTCCCATACTGCCTGAGGTGACAGTTGCGTCCGCAGTCCACAGCGCAATACCCAGTATCAGATCCGGGTGTGTAGCTTGACTACCGCCACCAGTCTGCATTCCTGCCTTGGGGCTGCTGCCACCTGCCCTCCCATTGTCTGTGCCTTCTCCTGTCCGCACACTTGACACATCCTCCTCCTCCTCATGGTCCCAGGTCTTCCACACTGCATGAGGTGACATTGCTGCGCAACCTCACAACAGCACAAAACTCAATCAGTAACGGACAATGGCTTGCGGTGCACTGAGTCACTGGCACCTGGAGTGCTGAGCAGGGCAGCAGGCTGATGATGGCTGGGCAACTCCGTAGGTCTGTCAGGACCACCCTTTCAACTCTGGCAGATGGCGGTTGGAGGTGGTCCTTGCCGTGGTGGCGTGTGCCTCCTGCGGTGATGCGACGTCCGGGCCGGTCAAGACTCGATGCTTTGTGTGGGCCCTGGTGGCCCGCAGTTGAGGCCGGAGGATGCGGCCAGCGCAGGCCCACAGACACATGGCGTTGATGACCCCAAGACCATCGCTACAGAGGCCATTCAATGTCTCAGAAGAAGGGGTCCCAGGCCTGAGCAGCACAGAGTTAGTGGCCCTGGATGCACTGCGGCTGGCACAGGCACCCAGCCACGGGACGGTGACTTGCGGTGCAGTCAGATGGGCCATGCGACCTTAGCGGGTCCCCATCAATGTCCGAGGTGTATGTTGCGGAGTGTTGCGGGGGACAGTGGAAGGTGTCCTCCAGGGCATGATGCGGAAGGTCTGATGTTATCCGGAAGCAGCAAATTGAGGAGTGGAAAGCGCAAACCTCGTTGTCACCAACAATTCGGGATCAGCTACATGAGGATGAAAACTAGCCCCTATTACATTGACACGAACGCCACCAATGTACGACCAGTGAGTGTCCATGAATGTCGGGGAACACACTTAGCGGCACAGGTGGTGTGAGGGCATGCAGTCTGCGATGATGCCGGTACACAGATGTGTACTCCGACATTGCCAAATCAAGGCGCTGTGACCTACTGGACCGCAGTGTAGGCCGGAGGCAGCGGTCAGCATGGGCCCACAGCCACTTGTCGTTGGCTCGCGGGGCACAGAGTTAGTGACACAGTGGCAGTTGTCGGTGGTGTTCAATCACCTCCGTGACGATGAGCCTGTTCCCTCCGGCCTGCAACGCGTCATCCTCTTACGCCCCTCCGTGCGTACGTAGACATGTATTCAGCCTTTTGAATTACCGATGTTCAGTTCCAATTCTGTGATCCCACTCGAGCGCAGCGTAGGACGAGGGCAGTGGTCCGCGTAGGCCCACAGACACGTGTGGTTGTGATGCCATGCACAGACTTGTTGCCACCACATCGAAGGGTGTATGGTGAATAGTTCTCTGCCTTAAATAATGTTCACTGCCATGGTGTAATCAAGACTCAGTTCCAAATGTGTGACCTACCTGACCGTGGTGTAGGCCTGAGGCAGCGGTCAGCACGGCCCATTCACCTTGTGTCGCCGGCATAGGTTGGATGGCCCCACCGGCCTGCGTAGTTCAGGTTCAGTGGCACCATGTGTAGCAGGCTGGCGTTGAACAGGGTTAGTGGCACCACGTGTAGCAGGCTGGCGTTGAACAGGGTTAGTGGCACCACATGTAGCAGGCTGGCGTTGAACAGGGTTAGTGGCACCACGTGTAGCAGGCTGGCGTTGAACAGGATTAGTGGCACCACATGTCGCAAGATGCCCATATGGAACTATGCCTCACTGAACTGGGGGGGTCTGGTGCTGAGGCCGCTGGCCGGGATATGGGGTCACTGCCATTCATGACTCAAGACACAGTTCCACATGTGGGACCTAATGGTCCGAAGAGTAGTCCGGGGGCGGCAGTGGAGTACGTCAACGAAAAGGGAATAAAGCGGGCCTGTGTCGTGGAGGCCTGGTGGTCTGAGCTGACTGCCAAATTCGCGGGACTCGGGCTTGGAGCTTGCGCCGGCACGTGGTGGGCCCTCCTTGACACACGCCGGTGTCGGAAGTGATCAGTGTGGCCTGGCTGCGCAGGGGCGGGCCTGACGTGTTCGTGGTCCAGCGTGCCGGGGACCGGCAGGCGCACTGCATCGCAGGCAACTCGGCTCACGAGGACGGCGTCGGCCTCGTGGCGGGATGGGAGGCACCGCCCTGGCAGAGACGTTGGTCTTTCCGGAAGGGGACCACGCCCAGGCCTACGTGCTTTTCAATCACACCCCTACGCTGGCGTGGCGTACGCCGGGCCATCCCACTCCGCTGACGCTTAGGGGGGGGGGCGTAACAGGCAACAATTCTGCGATGTCCCCCACTGGCTGTGGTGACATGTTGGCGTCCACTGTCCACTACACTCCATACGCAAGCGGTGTATGTCACCATGGATATGGGTGTTTTCTGCATACTGCGAGGTGTCCAGCACATCTCCGGCACTGTTGGCATTGTGTACTTTCCCATTCATGGTTCTACTGCATCCTTCACACATGCCTGGTTGCCACCTCTCCCCACATTCGGCTATTGTGTGGCTGAGGTGCCATGCCGTTGCTGGCTCATGTTCAGGGCTTGCCCATGTGGACATTGTAAGTTGTTCTGTCGTGTCTGGTGGGTTGGCATGTTGTTGTGCCTGTTGTCTGTGATTTTGTGACGTGTGCATTGCCAGAGTTGTGAGTTGCATGGTTGTGGTGTTGAGGTGTGTGGGATGTTCATTTGTATGTTGCCAAGGGGCTGTACATTTCCCTTGTTGCCATCCTGGGTACGCTGGTTGATGATGGACTGTCGGAGGATGAAGGTATCATGCACACTGGCTGTGTATTTGGAGGCGACATTGTTGGGTGTTCCACGGTGTTCTGTTGTTGCCTGCACATTGGTGTGAGACGTGTGCTTCCTGTTGCGGTGATTGTGTGCTGTGTCACCAGGGGGCACAGGTAGTACATGTGTGCTGTGTGTTGCCCCCAACACATGCGTGCATCCTGCTATGGCGTATGGTCCTTGCTTGGTCTCCAGCGGATCCTGCGCCTTGTGTTGTACGTATGGGGACTGGGGTACCAGGGTGATGGTGATGTCCAGGGCAGGTGTGGGGGACTTGTATGTGGCTGCCTGTGAGACTCCTCCGACTCTGGCGGGTGTTGGATGGGGGGTCCCAGGGGCCAACAGGTGCAGCCACACCATCAGCTTTGTGTGGGGTGGGATGTTGGTTGTCCGCTGTGTTGTTGCCGTAGGCCTGTTAGGGGATGATGGTCAGGATGCGTAGGTTGGTTGTCCCTTTAGTGGAAGGTGACATTGTCAGGTGTTGGGTCTGTGCGGCTGGTACGTTTCCTGGGGTTCCGCTGTCTTTGTCTGCGCTGCGTCTGTGGTGGTCCGGGGGGGGGGGGTGTTCCGGGTGCGGGTTAGGGTCCTGGGGTGGTGGAGGTGGGTGTTGTGGCCCTCTTGGGTGTCCGGGCGCATGTTGGGTGGCTCCATGGCATCTGTTGCCCTTCGGATGTGGCCCTGGGCTGTGCTCCCTTTTCTGGTGCTGGCTGCCGTCCGACTTTACACCAGGTCAGAGCAGGTGTAGATTTCCTGCTACTAACGTGCCTTATCGTCTGTTTTGTATTTTTATCGCGGATGTGGCTGGTCGTTGTGAATGTTGAGGTGTGCTGTTGTCTCTGCTTTTGTCACGGGAACGCCTACTCTGCATCTCATTAGCGATATTTGCGAGGGTCCTCTGTGGCGATGTTTTTGCGGCTGCTATCGCGGGTAAACTGGTGCTGTGGGCTGTTAACACGGGCTTGTGAATGGGGGGTAAATTTATCACGACTTTGGCTGCGATAAAGTGCCGTTAATTCGGCGATAGCTCCTTGTGAATATGCCCCTTAGTTTTTTTCTTATCAGAATTTCACGGAGAGCAAGAGAGGGAAAACACACAAACGGGAAAGAAGAATAAAAAGAAGAGGTACAAACCGTCAACAAAGGGGAAAGCAGGAGAATACAAGAGTGAGATAATGGGCAGGGAGTGTTTGACACTGGATTTAAGAGGAATGAGGTGTATTCAGAACTACGCTGCCTTAGTATTGGGCACCAGGACATTTAGTAGTATCAGCCGCCATCTTTTGAGCAGTGGTTTGGGCACTGGCACTCATTGTGTTATTATTTAAGCACTGGTGGGCTTTAAGTGGGCTCGGTCCTGCGGGCTCTCCATTTTTTCCCCTCACCCTTAGGGTGAAAAAAAAAATCTTAACTCTGGAGCAGAACCTCTCTTCACTGCGTTTGAGGTAACTTCAAAGAGAATCTTTATAGTTCTTTCACAGTCTCATCATTTCCAAACGGAAGCATTTTCAATGTTCTATACAACGAAGCCATTGTTGTTGCTTAATTATCTTATGCAGCGAACAACCACTGACAAAGCCAATAGTCCTGGCTTGTAGGTATAATATTCCTTGCTGTATTATATATCTGGATGCAATGACTTAAACAGCAAAATACCAATCGGGTGGCACACTAGGCTAAGCACATATTTTTAGCTTATGTGTTTTTAGCCACGCCCTTAATTATACAGACCACGCCCCTTTGAACCCCCCCCACACACACACACACTTTTTTCATCCCGCTGAAAGCCCTGAAGCACTGACAGTACCGTGAGCTATATAACGTGTATATAACGTGAATGTCCAAATGTATCTCGCATGAACGGAGCTAAAACTGAAAACCTGCTGAGGGAAAACACTGGCCCTGAGTCTATGCTCTTCGTGCCCCCCCCCCCGCCTTGAAGCACCCTAACAGCTTCACCCGTAGCAAAGAACGTAGGGAAAATATGTAATGCTGAAATCTATATAGTTAACACAGGTTCAAATATTTTAACACGCAGCTCTACCGCACCTGCAAGATTTTAATCACCCCCCTCTCCTCCAAACAGACTGTGGCGTCAAGCAGGCTCCAAAAATCATACCGCTAGAATGTACCAGAATTTCGCAAACGTCACCACATCAAATCAACACTAAAAGCACTTCCGGCAGGGGCGTAACACAGGCCCCCGCAGTGCGGGGAGGGGGGGCAAGCTCCAGGGGGCCCTCTCAACACAGCACTTCGGCCTGAGAGCTCCTGATAGAGTCCGGAGTGGGCCCCTCCACGTACCTTGCAGGGGGCCCCCTCAATTATCGTTACGCCTCTGACTTCCGGTGGCAGCAAGAATCACATTTCTGCAATGTCCTCACAGCTGACTGTGGGAAAGGCCCAAATTATCCACCCTTGTTGGCTCATTGCTACTCACTCATTAGGTGCCTTCAGTCAATGACTGCACCCCTCGTCACCTCATCGTTCCAACAGCCAGGGCGATCCCTGGAACCCCATCGTCCTTGTGATATGCGGCGCGCGCGTGCATCTAATTAGCGCTGCGGCCGCAATAAATATGGGACACTGCTTGTGGGTTCAACCGCGTGGTCCCGACTGCCTGAGCCGGGCCACGCCCCTTTATTTTATAGCCGGCGCGTGACGACACGGGCCAGCGCTAGCGTGAGGCCTCCGAGCGCGGGTAGACTGCACCGCTACCCGGCCAGAGGACACTACATTCCTTCCAACCTTTATTAAACAACAAACAAAACACTGAATACGTAAATCTGTTACCGGTTATTATGAAAGTCCAGTCCTTGGTTCATCACACCATGAACCCTGCCAGGCATGAGGATGGAGCCGGATTGCTTCTCAGGCCATATCTGGAGTGTTCTCCCCGTGAGGATGGCAATGATGGGGTCATCTCTTGCGAGACCCCTCCCTCTGGAGACCGCGCTGGGGAACTTGGCAGGGCTCTGTCTGGCGTTCCAAACAGCGAAGGGGTGCCGTGGTCAGACATGTCCAGATTTTCCGTGGGGAACATCCCTTGGTCACCATCCGGTCTTTCCTCCTCTGGTCGTTGACGTGGTCTGGCGTCCAGGTTGTCCGATAGCGGCTGGTCCGGAGTTCCGGCGTGTACCCTTTTGAAGAAAGAGATGTTGCGTGTGATTTCCTCGGTTCCTCTTCTGGCTGTTATCATGGTGCCGGTTCGGCGGATAACTGTCCATGGCTGATGTTCGAACGGAAGCTGGAACTTGCTCCCGGGGTACCTGTCCTTGACGTAGACTCTGTTCCCTACTTGAATGACCGACATTCTGGCTCGACGGTCGGCGCTGGCTTGGTCATTGGAACTGGTCCTGTTGGCTAGGACTTTTCCGGCGTCAATCTGAGACGGGGTCCAGCTTGGGTGATGCAGGATGGTGTCTCGCACTACTCGGCCCATGCTTGCCGGCCCCGGAGCTGCCTCGGTCGTGAGATGGGGCGTCAGACGGTACTCTCTCAGAAAACTGTATATGGCTCTCTCGAGTGGTGATTCATCCGCATGCGCGATGCGTATTACTTTGTTGAGAGTGCACATGAACCTCTCTACTTCCCCATTTGCTTGGGGCCAGCGCGGGGTCACTTTCCGGTGTTGAATTCCCCAGGCCTTGAGATAGTCTGCAAATTCTTGCCCATGGAAAGGTGGGCCGTTATCTGTTTTCACCACTTCGAATATTCCATGGGTTGCAATGGTTTTCTCGAGTTTTGTAATCACTTCAGTGGCTGTCTGACTCCCTACAATCTCGACTTCGGGGTATTTCGTGTAGTCATCGATGATCACCAGTGCATAGCGTCCATCTGGGAGGTGTCCGAAGTCAACACTCACGCGCTCCCATGGCCGTTGGGGGTTTTCTTCGGTGATGACGGGGTGAGGGCGATCTGGTTGGCCTGATGCCTGGCACCATGAGCACGTTCTGACTGTTTGTTCAACCAGTGGGTCCATCCCCGGGAACCACACCTTGGCCCTCAGCCGACTCTTTGTTTTTCTCATGCCCTGATGTCCCCTGTGTGCGAGGTCCACGGCTTGTTGAGCAAGGCTTGATGGGATCACCAGTCACGGGCCTCTGAGTAGACAACCGCTGCTGTCGACGGAAAGTTCATCCTTGACCCGCACAATTGACTCCAAAACGGTCCTTGCTTGCGGCGTCCGCCTAGTCATGGTGGACAGAATGGGGCGCCAGTCATTCGATTGGACCGCTATTATGGCCAGCTGCAGGCATTCATCGATCCGGGTGGCTTCTACAATGGTTTCAAGACTCATGGGAAGTGGTCGGGATCTTTCCGATACGAGCCGGACATATTCCTCAGTGTCTTCTGCATCCTCTTCTTCCGCTTTGGTGGCGGCCCTAGGATGTCTCGAAAGGTAGTCCGCCAGATTGGATGAGCCTGGCTTGTATTCTACTCGATAGTCATACCCCTGCAGTTGAAGGATCCATTTTTCAATCCTCGGGGGAGGCTTGGATGCTGACCCTTGAAACAGGGGAATGAGGGGTTTATGGTCGGTGGACACTGTGAATGGATGGCCATACACGTAGACGTGGAAGTGCCGACAGGCCCAGTGGATGGCGATCGCTTCTCGTTCTATTTGCGAGTATCTCTGTTCCGTGTCTGTCAGGGAGCGGCTCACATATGCGATCGGGGCCCACACTCCATTTCCTTGTAACTGCGTGAGCACGGCTCCTAGCCCGTATGGGCTGGCGTCAACAGCGACGTTGGTGGATCGGGCCGGGTCGAAGTATGACAGTGTTGTGTCTGCCGACAGGGCTGCTTTGGTGTCCTTGAAGGCTTGTTCCTGTTCGGGGCCCCACTGCCACGTGGTGGTGGATTTCGTCAGTTCCCTGAGGGGCTTTGTGAGGTTGGATAAGTCCGGGACAAACCGCCCGCAGAAGTTCACCATCCCTAGGAAGCTCCTTATTTCCAAGATGTTGAAGGGTGCTGGGGCTTCCTGGACGTCCCGCACCTTGTCGGGGTCCGGGGCCACTGCTTTGTCGGAGAACGTGTAGCCAAAGAAGCTGATCTTGTACTTTAAGAACTGGCACTTTTCTTTGTGTAGGGTCAGTCCGGACTCTTTGATCCTCTGGAGAACCCCGCGAAGTCTACGGTGGTGATCTTCCATCGTCGATGCGTATATTAGTAGATCATCGCTTACGTTCAAGACCCCTGGGAGCCCGCTGAGGACTTCACGGATGGTGTTTTAGGACACCTCCGCGGCGCTCGAAATCCCGAAGTTGAGGCGTCGGTATCTCCTGAGACCGACGTGCGTAGAGAAGGTGGTGATGTATCGAGAGTCCGGGTGTAGTGGCAGTTGGTGATAGCCGGACCGTAGGTCCATCTTCGTAAACCACTTTGCGCCGTTCAGTTCTCCCAAGATGTCGTCGATGGTGGGGGTTAGGTGACGTTCCCTTTTCACCGCGGCGTTTGAGAGGCGCATATCGACGCAGATGCGGACCTGCCAGGCTGTTTCGGTTTCCGTGCCACTACGATCGGGGACACCCAGGGGGTGGGTCCACTGACCTTCTCTATAATCCCTTGCTTCTCCAGTGCTTCTAGCTCTTCTTTGACCTTCTTCCGCAAGTGGGATGCAATACGCCTGTGCCTCAGCGCCACCGGTTAGACTGACGGGTCAATGTGGAGAGAGACTTCTCTCCCTTTCAGGCATCCAATGCCTTTGAAGACGTCTTCGATCTCCTCCATGATGGCCTCCAGTTCCTCCTCTTGTACCGCCATGGCGAATGATATTAGCTTCAGCTCTTCTGCTGAGTGTCCGCTTATCAGCATTCCACTCCCTTCCTTGCTCCCGTACACTGTGGTGGGGATCTTGAGGTCCTGGTGTCTCAGCTCAGTTTTGAAACACCCCAGGAGCGGGATGGGTGTCTTCTGTCCATATGCAAATACCCTGATCCTTGCTTCACGTAGCGGCGGGCGTGGACTTAGTTGATTGTACACATTGGCCGCCATTAGTTCGATCGAGGCCCCAGTGTCTATGGTTGCTCTCACATCCTGGTGGTGGATCTTGATTCTGCACCTTGGAAGTCGTCGTCTCTTCCGCCGTGGCTGGTCTACTGCGAGTACATAGTGGACCGGGTAGTCTCCCGCGTCATCGTCCATGTCCTCACTGTCGTGTGCTTCAGCCACTGTCTGTGCTGCTTCTTTCCGTGATTTTGCAGACCGGCATACAGCCGCAAAGTGGTTCATCCACCCGCAAGCACTGCACTTCTTCTGTCTCGCTGGGCAGTCTTGCATGCGATGGGGCGTGCCTCCGCAGTAGCCGCATTCCTTTTTCTTGTCTTGCTGTCTTTTCCCTGAGTTTTGGCGCGTTTTTGGCCTCACCACGTTCGCACTTTCCACCGCGTTGACTTGTTCCGTCTTGATGGGTCGGTGGAGGGCCGCCTCCATGTGGGATGCTCTGGCTTGCGATAGTTCTTTTGACTGGCCCAGGGTGAGGATGTCCGCTAGAGACTTGCCGTCCTCCTGAAGGATGTTCACTCGGAGTTTGGACGAGTAGCACCCTTGTATTATCTGACCTTGGATTTCTTCCTGTTCATCTCGAAATCCGCACGTGCTGGCCAGTTCTTTCAACCGCCCGTGGAATCTGTCTAATGACTCCTCCGCTTCTTACTTGGCCTGTCGAAAGATGAATCTTTCATAGTCCCTGTTCGCCATCGGCTCGAAGTGCGCATTTAGGGCGCTGAGCAGCGTCACATACGTTTTGGGTGTGGCCTCCATCAGGGTTTTGTAAATGCGGTGGATGTCTTTGCCTCCCAGATGGAGGAGTAGGGCTCTGCGCCTGTCCCGGGCTATGCCCGCCCCTTCAAAGTAAAACTGGAGACGGTCAGTCCAGTCCCTCCATCGCGGGGCAAGGGATGAGGGGGCGCCGTCCACCACAAAGGGCTCAATGGCGGGGATGGACGCCATCTTGGCGCAGACGCAGTCACACCTCGCGGCACGTGCACTGCTCACCTCCTGGGTGCGGTAGTAGCCGCCTGGCTGAGGGTGACGAAGGCGCTGTCGGGGTCTTCCCCTGTGGCCTGTGGGTGCTAGGCCTCACTGTGGCGTCCTCCTCTTCCAGGGTGCTGGGGGCACACACGTGCGTGGGCTCCAACAGGGTGAGCAGAGATGACCCCCCTTCTTTCCAGGCACTCTCAGGGGCTGCAGGGCCCTCACTGGATACAGCAGACTTGCCAGGGGCACACAGCCGGCCTGCACAGGGCAGTCAGCATCTCCGTGGTCTCACGGCCTCGATCAAAGGCTCACACACAATCCAGAGATCAAAGCCCATTAAGTGCTGCCCTGGGGCTCGTTTCCACCTCGTCGCCAGTGTGATATGCGGCGCGCGCGTGCATCTAATTAGCGCTGCGGCCGCAATAAATATAGACACTGCTTGTGGGTTCAACCGCGTGGTCCCGACTGCCTGAGCCGGGCCACGCCCCTTTATTTTATAGCCGGCACGTGACGACACGCGCCAGCGCTAGCGTGAGGCCTCCGAGCGCGGGTAGACTGCACCGCTACCCGGCCAGAGGACACTACAGTCCTAACTATTGAATGCTCTGAAGCTGAAACTTAGGGATGATGCAAGCTATCCGTGGCTCCGAAAACAGCTGGAAAAAAGTATTTTTAAGTTGTGCCTGCAATAGAGCTTCTTCGCTGTAAAGGGATGACACCTGAAGAACATCGGGCAAGGTTCTACCTCACCGATCACACCACAACAGAGCGCCAAAGTTGACTTTTTCTTTTTGATTTTCAGTGCTCTGGAGTAAATAATTTCAAATGTCACCTTAACACGTTTCTTGCCACGGGCATCATGGCTGAGCTGACACTGCCTCACAACTACACCACTAGCATCAAGTTTTCAGTGATGGGGCTGAGGCCCCCACCAGGTGCATGTTAGTGCCCCCTGTTAGCTGCCCTTACATCCCACCCTCCACCGAAACCGCCCTTTCCCACAACAGAACCAGACTTGGAGCCCCCAGTCCTTGGTGGAGATTCCAACTCCAAGTTGTGACACAGAAGAGCAGTGGATATGTTTTTATTTTCATGGGGACTGTAGTGTCCCGAACTATGTATTGCATCTCAGACCTTAAATGGATGTGATCAGCAGATATTTCCTCCCACTACAACATTCCAACAAACATCCATTTATTTGTACAGAACAGTATTTTGTTAAATAAATGCCATCCCCAGCTCTTGGGTACCTTGGGCATTTTCTCCATGGTACGTTAGTCTGATGGAAATTACTACCATGGACACTGTCTCCCTAAACATTTAAGGTTCTTTGACATAGGAATTTGGTGAGCAGCATTTTTACTCAAGAAGCGTTGAACTAGTATTTTCTACATCAAAATGTTGGCATGAATACACACGGAGTGCATTTTCTGGGGATATTTTGGGTGGAACAGCTTCCTAATATATTTACCTATCAGGGGCCGTATTACAGACGGTGCCCCGGGGGCGCAACGGGCGTTTGCACCTGCTTTGCGCGCCCCCGGGGCACTTTGGTTTTGTAGAAGTCAACGCAGAAGCTTGTGCGTCTCCTTCTATAATACCGATAGCGCTGGCGCACTTAAAGCACCAGCGCTATCAATAGAGGGTGTTCCCTCATTTGCATAGGGGCGTGCCCTATGCAAATGAGGGAATTCCTTTGACTCTGCGCCCGGGCCATATTACAGACGTGGGCGCAGAGTCAAAGAAGCCCTCAGGAGGCCCACTAACAGTGCGCCATTTAAAAGGTGGCGCACTGTCAGTGCGCCTCCTGACAGCAGCCCTTCCACCACTGGCTACAATAGCAATCAGCCACTGTGTTCTTTCCAGGGCAACCCGCTCCTCAACATCCATACCGCACCCACAGCACCAGGGCTCCGACAACAAGGGAGGTGATCCGTACAGTGACCTCCTACAATTACTTCTTGTTCACCACACGATGCACTGTGTAGTAGTGCCAAATCTAAGTTTGAGGCGTTAAGAACACCAACTCCTTCTTCACAAATAGTAGGGAGAAGAGAGCAGACTGGGCAGAACCAGAGCATGAGGGAAATCTCGCATT
Organism: Calotriton arnoldi; assembly: GCA_963921515.1. Lineage (NCBI taxonomy): Eukaryota > Metazoa > Chordata > Amphibia > Caudata > Salamandridae > Calotriton > Calotriton arnoldi. The sequence continues at coordinate 815,555 of CAWUFW010002413.1, read as the reverse complement.
GGAACAACTTGAGGAGAACTGGCTGGGAAAAGAGAGGTTCATCCTTGGAGGTAAAAGAACGTCCTATAAGGCATGAGAAGGAAAAGATGTAGGGGGAAGGGATAGCGAGTGCTGCCCAACACCTGGCCTCCATTGACATAAACCACCACATTGCCAGAGGGTGGGAAAACTAGTAATAATGCGGAAATGCATCTTTGGACTACTTGGTGGCAGTGCGTGATAGACCTGTTTATCCTAATCATGAAAATGAATGAGAATTGGATGGGTAAAGGAGGAGCGGGGCGTAAAATGCATTTTAGGAAGGTCACAAGAGGAGTTTGGGTGGGAGCAGCTAACATGGTCACCTATCAAGTATGAAAGTTATGCTAAACCTGAATACTGGCAACTTGAAACTGTTTGAAGTTCTATGGGTTATTAGTAAATGTATTTTAAATATGTAATGCGTCTGATAAATGCTTACATCAACAGTTGCACAGGTGCACACTCTAGTCGAGCATACTGCTATAGTGAAGGTCAAATGTGTGCATTTGTGAGTTTGACTGTTCTCAGACCAAAACTCTGCCAGGCTGCAGCTTCCTGATCATATTGACAATCTGTCTTATTTGGTTGCTTAGCAATTTGAACCATCTTTTTATTGACAGATTTGCCAATTTGTTCTGTTACAAGCATAAGGCTACCGTTTAGTTTCATTTTTTGAAAAAAAAGTACGCAATTAGAATGAGTCACTGGAAATGTACGTCAGGGCGGCAGAATCACTTTGTAATGTGGGTGTCCGATCAGTAAAGGAACATTGGTGCCTTCAATACGTTTCCAATTTTTTGTTGGATAACAAGTATTTGTGTGATTCATTACTAATTGGTGTGATTCTAATTTCCAAATAACTGTTTCCCTGTCATCTGTCTCAGACTGCTTAAGAAACGCAGGCGCCATAGTTGACCTAGTCTATGAGCTGAACTATCAAAACAGCCATATGTCACCACCCGCCCCTTCTCCCTACACCCGAAAATGGGAATGAACCTTCTGGCACAGTACAAGCGCTTAATTTGAGCTGGAGGTTGCTGGTGGGGCCCACCGGCACTTAGGGGTATATTCACAAGAACGTGTGATAACTACCGCAAGAGTAGCGTATCGCAACTTCCAATAACGCAGCCTATCACAGGAAAATAACCCCGTGTCAAAGTGGGATTCACAACAAGGCGGTACCATGCGATAGTCACCAGATAACGCGTCAAATGCCAGCATGTAAATCAAAACCACGCCCAAAAAATGCGAAACGCGAACGTGAGAAATCATGCGATGAGGCCAATCGCGGTACAAAAAGCTGCGAAAAGCAGCCTCAGGCCTGCAACTCCCACGTGTCTGGCGGGCAATTGCACCATAAAAACCACAGGCACAACACACCAGAAACAAGCCAAAGCATGTAGCAACATCCATGCACCCTGACCAAGCGCAGAGGGCAACGCGAACCCCACAACCCCCACAGACCACCAGCAAGGAACAAGTGGGTCGGGGAAGGCCAAGGAGAAAATGGAGAGGAAGACGGGGTGCAGACCGCAGGAAAACAAGACCAAGGCCACAGAGGCGACAGAACACTACCAGCAAATGACACACAAGCAGACCGCCTGGAATGCAGTCGCAGAGCCCAGGAGGCCAATCCAGGAGGCCAAGAGGCTCCGCCAGGACGTGACAACCTAAACCAGGCACAAACCCGCTGCCAACAGGAAGGCAGCAACGGCGACAGGAGGTGGCAGTCCAGCGACACAGGAGGAGCAGGAGGAAAGCCAGGCCACAGTCATCAGTGTGGAGAGGGTGCAAGGAGCAGGGAGTACGGACACAGCTCGACAGGACCTGACAAAACAACAACAGGGTGAGGATCCAACAGGGACTGGGGGGACGGGGGGTGATGGGCACAATGCCACACATGCACAATGAGGTGTAGCACACTGCACATCCACAAGTACACAGGGACATGTCCCCCATCCCCGTAGCACACTGCAGCACACACACATAGCAAACACAGCACATACCATGACAATGTGGCACAAAGTGCAACACCCACACTGCAGAACAGGGGACACAACTGGGTCCACCCAGGCGCAGAAACAGAACAATCACATTGGACAGAGCAGGGAACTGTGAGATGCACATCTACCCCTACAACCCCACATCAGCCATGTAGTCCAAATGTACACTGCCCCAAATCAAATAGCCACCACCGCCCAAACAGTCACAATGTACATTGTCACACAGTCTGCATGTCGACAAGAACAAGGCGCCAACACAATGCCAACATGCACCTCCCCTTCACAATGCTGAGGGACAAACAACACCTCCAGCAGGTCTGAACAGACAACCCATCAGTGATGCCCGAGACGAACACCACACCCCCGACCCCGACGCCCTACAACAGCCCATGGACATCCCACACAACCCACCACCAGGACCAGGGCAGACAAGCCACTCAGAGGAGAACCCAGACTCTGCAACAGACCACACAGCATGAAGCACCCGCAATCACGGCTGCCTCACAACACCTCACCCACGCACACATGGCACCCCAATGCCAGGTGGCAGAACGCCAAAAGGAGGTGGCCCAACAGGTGAGGGTGTTGCCTAACCCATGGAATGCGAAGTAGAACACATACGTGGGTGTCCAATACCCTTCAGGGACCACCTACCCCCCACAAAGGAGACCCACACCTCCACAGAGACACATGCACATATCATGTTGAACTGGCTACGGGCACGTGCGCCCAGCCCCTTTATTGGCAGGGCCACATGTACAGTGACGCCTGTGCTGGATGTGTGTGGGGTGAGTATAAGCCAGCCCGCACGGAGTGCTTGGTGCTGCCAACAACCTGAACAGTGGACACCAGTGCAATGGAAACAGAAAACACCAGCATAACAGAGTCAAATGCAGAGCAACATGGAGGGATCCGGGTAAGGACAGAGGTCAGCCAATATACAGTCTGGACGTTCCGTGAGTTGCAGTGCACTGAGGTAGGGGCACTAGAGAAGAGCACGCTCATGTGAAGGAATTGCTAGCATTGTGTCCCTTCGGGTCAGTCCTGATGCAGCTGCAGTGGGGTGTGGTACACCTGCATCAACTTCCTCATCAACGTCCCAGGTCTCCCATACTGCCTGAGGTGACATTTGCGTCCGCAGTCCACAGCACAATACCCAGTATCAGATCCGGGTGTGTAGCTTGACTACCGCCACCAGTCTGCATTCCTGCCTTGGGGCTGCTGCCACCTGCCCTCCCATTGTCTGTGCCTTCTCCTGTCCGCACACTTGACACATCCTCCTCATGGTCCCAGGTCTTCCACACTGCATGAGGTGACATTGCTGCGCAACCTCACAACAGCACAAAACTCAATCAGTAACGGACAATGGCTTGCGGTGCACTGAGTCACTGGCACCTGGAGTGCTGAGCAGGGCAGCAGGCCGATGATGGCATCCACGACAGGTTTGGGCAACTCCGTAGGTCTGTCAGGACCACCCTTTCGACTCTGGCAGATGGCGGTTGGAGGTGGTCCTTGCCGTGGTGGCGTGTACCTCCTGCGGTGATGCGTCGTCCAGGCCGGTCAAGACTCGATGCTTTGTGTGGGCCCTGGTGGCCCGCAGTTGAGGCCGGAGGATGCGGACAGCGCAGGCCCACAGACACATGGCGTTGATGACCCCAAGACCATCGCTACAGAGGCCATTCAATGTCTCAGAAGAAGGGGTCCCAGGCCTGAGCAGCACAGAGTTAGTGGCCCTGGATGCACTGCGGCTGGCACAGGCACCCAGCCACGGGACGGTGACTTGCGGTGCAGTCAGATGGGCCATGCGACCTTAGCGGGTCCCCATCAATGTCCGAGGTGTATGTTGCGGAGTGTTGCGGGGGACAGTGGAAGGTGTCCTCCAGGGCATGATGCGGAAGGTCTGATGTTATCCGGAAGCAGCAAATTGAGGAGTGGAAAGCGCAAACCTCGTTGTCACCAACAATTCGGGATCAGCTACATGAGGATGAAAACTAGCCCCTATTACATTGACACGAACGCCACCAATGTACGACCAGTGAGTGTCCATGAATGTCGGGGAACACACTTAGCGGCACAGGTGGTGTGAGGGCATGCAGTCTGCGATGATGCCGGTACACAGATGTGTACTCCGACATTGCCAAATCAAGGCGCTGTGACATACTGGACCGCAGTGTAGGCCGGAGGCAGCGGTCAGCATGGGCCCACAGCCACCTGTCGTTGGCTCGCGGGGCACAGAGTTAGTGACACAGTGGCAGTTGTCGGTGGTGTTCAATCACCTCCGTGATGATGAGCCTGTTCCCTCCGGCCTGCAACGCGTCATCCTCTTACGCCCCTCCGTGCGTACGTAGACATGTATTCAGCCTTTTGAATTACCGATGTTCAGTTCCAATTCTGTGATCCCACTCGAGCGCAGCGTAGGCCGAGGGCAGTGGTACGCGTAGGCCCACAGACACGTGTGGTTGTGATGCCATGCACAGACTTGTTGCCACCACATCGAAGGGTGTATGGTGAATAGTTCTCTGCCTTAAATAATGTTCACTGCCATGGTGTAATCAAGACTCAGTTCCAAATGTGTGACCTACCTGACCGTGGTGTAGGCCTGAGGCAGCGGTCAGCACGGCCCATTCACCTTGTGTCGCCGGCATAGGTTGGATGGCCCCACCGGCCTGCGTAGTTCAGGTTCAGTGGCACCATGTGTAGCAGGCTGGCGTTGAACAGGGTTAGTGGCACCACGTGTAGCAGGCTGGCGTTGAACAGGGTTAGTGGCACCACATGTAGCAGGCTGGCGTTGAACGGGGTTAGTGGCACCACGTGTAGCAGGCTGGCGTTGAACAGGGTTAGTGGCACCACATGTTGCAAGATGCCCATATGGAACTATGCCTCACTGAACTGGGGGGGTCTGGTGCTGAGGCCGCTGGCCGGGATATGGGGTCACTGCCATTCATGACTCAAGACACAGTTCCACATGTGGGACCTACTGGTCCGAAGAGTAGTCCGGGGGCGGCAGTGGAGTACGTCAACAAAAAGGGAATAAAGCGGGCCTGTGTCGTGGAGGCCTGGTGGTCTGAGCTGACTGCCAAGTTCGCGGGACTCGGGCTTGGAGCTTGCGCCGGCACGTGGTGGGCCCTCCTTGACACACGCCGGTGTCGGAAGTGATCAGTGTGGCCTGGCTGCGCAGGGGCGGGCCTGACGTGTTCGTGGTCCAGCGTGCCGGGGACCGGCAGGCGCACTGCATCGCAGGCAACTCGGCTCACGAGGACGGCGACGGCCTCGTGGCGGAATGGGAGGCACCGCCCTGGCAGAGACGTTGGTCTTTCCGGAAGGGGACCACGCCCAGGCCTACGTGCTTTTCAATCACACCCCTACGCCTTCGTGGCGTACGCCGGGCCATCCCACTCCGCTGACGCTTAGGTGGGGGGCGTAACAGGCAACAATTCTGCGATGTCCCCCACTGGCTGTGGTGACATGTTGGCGTCCACTGTCCACTACACTCCATACGCAAGCGGTGTATGTCACCATGGATATGGGTGTTTTCTGCATACTGCGAGGTGTCCAGCACATCTCCGGCACTGTTGGCATTGTGTACTTTCCCATTCATGGTTCTACTGCATCCTTCACACATGCCTGGTTGCCACCTCTCCCCACATTCGGCTATTGTGTGGCTGAGGTGCCATGCCGTTGCTGGCTCATGTTCAGGGCTTGCCCATGTGGACATTGTAAGTTGTTCTGTCGTGTCTGGTGGGTGGGCATGTTGTGGGCCTGTTGTCTGTGATTTTGTGACGTGTGCATTGCCAGAGTTGTGAGTTGCATGGTTGTGGTGTTGAGGTGTGTGGGATGTTCATTTGTATGTTGCCAAGGGGCTGTACATTTCCCTTGTTGCCATCCTGGGTACGCTGGTTGATGATGGACTGTCGGAGGATGAAGGTGTCATGCACACTGGCTGTGTATTTGGAGGCGACATTGTTGGGTGTTCCACGGTGTTCTGTTGTTGCCTGCACATTGGTGTGAGACGTGTGCTTCCTGTTGCGGTGATTGTGTGCTGTGTCACCAGGGGGCACAGGTAGTACATGTGTGCTGTGTGTTGCCCCCAACACATACGTGCATCCTGCTATGGCGTATGGTCCTTGCTTGGTCTCCAGCGGATCCTGCGCCTTGTGTTGTACGTATGGGGACTGGGGTACCATGGTGATGGTGATGTCCAGGGCAGGTGTGGGGGACTTGTATGTGGCTGGCTGTGAGAATCCTCTGACTCTGGCGGGTGTTGGATGGGGGGTCCCAGGGGCCAACAGGTGCAGCCACACCATCAGCTTTGTGTGGGGTGGGATGTTGGTTGTCCGCTGTGTTGTTGCCGTAGGCCTGTTAGGGGATGATGGTCAGGATGCGTAGGTTGGTTGTCCCTTTAGTGGAAGGTGACATTGTCAGGTGTTGGGTCTGTGCGGCTGGTACGTTTCCTGGGGTTCCGCTGTCTTTGTCTGCGCTGCGTCTGTGGTGGTCCGGGGGGGGGTGTTCCAGGTGTGGGTTAGGGTCCTGGGGTGGTGGAGGTGGGTGTTGTGGCCCTCTTGGGTGTCCGGGCCGCATGTTGGGTGGCTCCATGGCATCTGTTGCCCTTCGGATGTGGCCCTGGGTTGTGCTCCCTTTTCTGGTGCTGGCTGCCGTCCGACTTTACACCAGGTCAGAGCAGGTGTAGATTTCCTGCTGCTAACGTGCCTTATCGTCTGTTTTGTATTTTTATCGCGGATGTGGCTGGTCGTTGTGAATGTTGAGGTGTGCTGTTGTCTCTGCTTTTGTCACGGGAACGCCTACTCTGCATCTCATTAGCGATATTTGCGAGGGTCCTCTGTGGCGATGTTTTTTGCGGCTGCTATCGCGGGTAAACTGGTGCTGTGGGCTGTTAACACGGGCTTGTGAATGGGGGGGTAAATTTATCACGACTTTGGCTGCGATAAAGTGCCGTTAATTCGGCGATAGCTCCTTGTGAATATGCCCCTTAGTTTTTTTCTTATCAGAATTTCACGGAGAGCAAGAGAGGGGAAAACACACAAACGGGAAAGAAGAATAAAAAGAAGAGGTACAAACCGTCAACAAAGGGGAAAGCAGGAGAATACAAGAGTGAGATAATGGGCAGGGAGTGTTTGACACTGGATTTAAGAGGAATGAGGTGTATTCAGAACTACGCTGCCTTAGTATTGGGCACCAGGACATTTAGTAGTATCAGCCGCCATCTTTTGAGCAGTGGTTTGGGCACTGGCACTCATTGTGTTATTATTTAAGCACTGGTGGGCTTTAAGTGGGCTCGGTCCTGCGGGCTCTCCATTTTTTCCCCTCACCCTTAGGGTGAAAAAAAAAATCTTAACTCTGGAGCAGAACCTCTCTTCACTGCGTTTGAGGTAACTTCAAAGAGAATCTTTATAGTTCTTTCACAGTCTCATCATTTCCAAACGGAAGCATTTTCAATGTTCTATACAACGAAGCCATTGTTGTTGCTTAATTATCTTATGCAGCGAACAACCACTGACAAAGCCAATAGTCCTGGCTTGTAGGTATAATATTACTTGCTGTATTATATATCTGGATGCAATGACTTAAACAGCAAAATACCAATCGGGTGGCACACTAGGCTAAGCACATATTTTTAGCTTATGTGTTTTTAGCCACGCCCTTAATTATACAGACCACGCCCCTTTGAGACCCCCCCACACACACACACACTTTTTTCATCCCGCTGAAAGCCCTGAAGCACTGACAGTACCGTGAGCTATATAACGTGTATATAACGTGAATGTCCAAATGTATCTCGCATGAACGGAGCTAAAACTGAAAACCTGCTGAGGGAAAACACTGGCCCTGAGTCTATGCTCTTCGTGCCCCCCCCGCCTTGAAGCACCCTAACAGCTTCACCCGTAGCAAAGAACGTAGGGAATATATGTAATGCTGAAATCTATATAGTTAACACAGGTTCAAATGTTTTAACACGCAGCTCTACCGCACCTTCAAGATTTTAATCACTCCCCTCTCCTCCAAACAGACTGTGGCGTCAAGCAGGCTCCAAAAATCATACCGCTAGAATGTACCAGAATTTCGCAAACGTCACCACATCAAATCAACACTAAAAGCACTTCCGGCAGGGGCGTAACACAGGCCCCCGCAGTGCGGGGAGGGGGGGCAAGCTCCAGGGGGCCCACTCAACACAGCACTTCGGCCTGAGAGCTCCTGATAGAGTCCGGAGTGGGGCCCTCCACGTACCTTGCAGGGGGCCCCCTCAATTATCGTTACGCCTCTGACTTCCGGTGGCAGCAAGAATCACATTTCTGCAATGTCCTCACAGCTGACTGTGGGAAAGGCCCAAATTATCCACCCTTGTTGGCTCATTGCTACTCACTCATTAGGTGCCTTCAGTCAATGACTGCACCCCTCGTCACCTCATTGTTCCAACAGCCAGGGCGATCCCTGGAACCCCATCGTCCTTGTGATATGCGGCGCGCCTGCATCTAATTAGTGCTGTGGCCGCAATAAATATGGGACACTGCTTGTGGGTTCAACCGCGTGGTCCCGACTGCCTGAGCCGGGCCACGCCCCTTTATTTTATAGCCGGCGCGTGACGACACGTGCCAGCGCTAGCGTGAGGCCTCCGAGCGCGGGTAGACTGCACCGCTACCCGGCCAGAGGACACTACATTCCTTCCAACCTTTATTAAACAACAAACAAAACACTAAATACGTAAATCTGTTACCGGTTATTATGAAAGTCCAGTCCTTGGTTCATCACACCATGAACCCTGCCAGGCATGAGGCTGGAGCCGGATTGCTTCTCAGGCCATATCTGGAGTGTTCTCCCCGTGAGGATGGCAATGATGGGGTCATCTCTTGCGAGACCCCTCCCTCTGGAGACCGCGCTGGGGAACTTGGCAGGGCTCTGTCTGGCGTTCCAAACAGCGAAGGGGTGCCGTGGTCAGACATGTCCAGATTTTCCGTGGGGAACATCCCTTGGTCACCATCCGGTCTTTCCTCCTCTGGTCGTTGACGTGGTCTGGCGTCCAGGTTGTCCGATAGCGGCTGGTCCGGAGTTCCGGCGTGTACCCTTTTGAAGAAAGAGATGTTGCGTGTGATTTCCTCAGTTCCTCTTCTGGCTGTTATCATGGTGCCGGTTCGGCGGATAACTGTCCATGGCTGATGTTCGAACGGAAGCCGGAACTTGCTCCCGGGGTACCTGTCCTTGACGTAGACTCTGTTCCCTACTTGAATGACCGACATTCTGGCTCGACGGTCGGCGCTGGCTTGGTCATTGGAACTGGTCCTGTTGGCTAGGACTTTTCCGGCGTCAATCTGAGATGGGGTCCGGCTTGGGTGATGCGGGATGGTGTCTCGCACTACTTGGCCCATGCTTGCCGGCCCCGGAGCTGCCTCGGTCGTGAGATGGGGCGTCAGATGGTACTCTCTCAGAAAACTGTATATGGCTCTCTCGAGTGGTGATTCATCCGCATGCGCGATGCGTATTACTTTGTTGAGAGTGCACATGAACCTCTCTACTTCCCCATTTGCTTGGGGCCAGCGCGCGGTCACTTTCCGGTGTTGAATTCCCCAGGCCTTGAGATAGTCTGCAAATTCTTGCCCATGGAAAGGTGGGCCGTTATCTGTTTTCACCACTTCGAATATTCCATGGGTTGCAATGGTTTTCTCGAGTTTTGTAATCACTTCAGTGGCTGTCTGACTCCCTACAATCTCGACTTCGGGGTATTTCGTGTAGTCATCGATGATCATCAGTGCATAGCGTCCATCTGGGAGGTGTCCGAAGTCAACACTCACGCGCTCCCATGGCCGTTGGGGGTTTTCTTCGGTGATGACGGGGTGAGGGCGATCTGGTTGGCCTGATGCCTGGCACCATGAGCACGTTCTGACTGTTTGTTCAACCAGTGGGTCCATCCCCGGGAACCACACCTTGGCCCTCAGCCGACTCTTTGTTTTTCCCATGCCCTGATGTCTCCTGTGTGCGAGGTCCACGGCTTGTTGAGCAAGGCTTGATGGGATCACCAGTCACGGGCCTCTGAGTAGACAACCGCTGCTGTCGACGGAAAGTTCATCCTTGACCCGCACAATTGACTCCAAAACGGTCCTTGCTTGCGGCGTCCGTCTAGTCATGGTGGACAGAATGGGGCGCCAGTCATTCGATTGGACCGCTATTATGGCCAGCTGCAGGCATTCATCGATCCGGGTGGCTTCTACAATGGTTTCAAGACTCATGGGAAGTGGTCGGGATCTTTCCGATACGAGCCGGACATATTCCTCAGTGTCTTCTGCATCCTCTTCTTCCGCTTTGGTGGCGGCCCTAGGATGTCTCGAAAGGTAGTCCGCCGGATTGGATGAGCCTGGCTTGTATTCTACTCGATAGTCATACCCCTGCAGTTGAAGGATCCATTTTTCAATCCTCGGGGGAGGCTTGGATGCTGACCCTTGAAACAGGGGAATGAGGGGTTTATGGTCGGTGGACACTGTGAATGGATGGCCATACACGTAGACGTGGAAGTGACGACAGGCCCAGTGGATGGCGATCGCTTCTCGTTCTATTTGCGAGTATCTCTGTTCCGTGCCTGTCAGGGAGTGGCTCACATATGCGATCGGGGCCCACTCTCCATTTCCTTGTAACTGCGTGAGCACGGCTCCTAGCCCGTATGGGCTGGCGTCAACAGCGACGTTGGTGGATCGGGCCGGGTCGAAGTATGACAGTGTTGTGTCTGCCGACAGGGCTGCTTTGGTGTCCTTGAAGGCTTGTTCCTGTTCGGGGCCCCACTGCCACGTGGTGGTGGATTTCGTCAGTTCCCTGAGGGGCTTTGTGAGGTTGGATAAGTCCGGGACAAACCGCCCGCAGAAGTTCACCATCCCTAGGAAGCTCCTTATTTCCAAGATGTTGAAGGGTGCTGGGGCTTCCTGGACGTCCCGCACCTTGTCGGGGTCCGGGGCCACTCCTTTGTCGGAGAACGTGTAGCCAAAGAAGCTGATCTTGTTCTTTAAGAACTGGCACTTTTCTTTGTGTAGGGTCAGTCCGGACTCTTTGATCCTCTGGAGAACCCCGCGAAGTCTACGGTGGTGATCTTCCATCGTCGATGCGTATATTAGTAGATCATCGCTTACGTTCAAGACCCCTGGGAGCCCGCTGAGGACTTCACGGATGGTGTTTTGGAACACCTCTGCGGCGCTCGAGATCCCGAAGTTGAGGCGTCGGTATCTCCTGAGACCGACGTGCGTAGAGAAGGTGGTGATGTATCGAGAGTCCGGGTGTAGTGGCAGTTGGTGATAGCCGGACCGTAGGTCCATCTTCGAAAACCACTTTGCGCCGTTCAGTTCTCCCAAGATGTCGTCGATGGTGGGGGTTAGGTGACGTTCCCTTTTCACCGCGGCGTTTGGGAGGAGCATGTCGACGCAGATGCGGACCTGCCAGGCTGTTTCGGTTTCCGTGCCACTATGATCGGGGACACCCAGGGGGTGGGTCCACTGACCATCTCTATAATCCCTTGCTTCTCCAGTGCTTCTAGCTCTTCTTTGACCTTCTTCCGCAAGTGGAATGCAATACGCCTGTGCCTCAGCGCCACCGGTTGGACTGACGGGTCAATGTGGAGAGAGACTTCTTTCCCTTTCAGGCATCCAATGCCTTTGAAGACGTCTTCGATCTCCTCCATGATGGCCTCCAGTTCCTCCTCTTGTACCGCCATGGCGAATGATATTAGCTTCAGCTCTTCTGCTGAGTGTCCGCTTATCAGCATTCCGCTCCCTTCCTTGGTCACGTACACTGTGGTGGGGATCTTGAGGTCCTGGTGTCTCAGCTCAGTTTTGAAACACCCCAGGAGCGGGATGGGTGTCTTCTGTCCGTATGCAAATACCCTGATCCTTGCTTCACGTAGCGGCGGGCGTGGACTTAGTTGATTGTACACATTGGCCGCCATTAGTTCGATCGAGGCCCCAGTGTCTATGGTTGCTCTCACATCCTGGTGGTGGATCTTGATTCTGCACCTTGGAAGTCGTCGTCTCTTCCGCCGTGGCTGGTCTACTGCGAGTACATAGTGGACCGGGTAGTCTCCCGCGTCATCGTCCATGTCCTCACTGTCGTGTGCTTCAGCCACTGTCTGTGCTGCTTCTTTCCGTGATTTTGCAGACAGGCATACAGCCGCGAAGTGGTTCATCCACCCGCAAGCACTGCACTTCTTCCGTCTCGCTGGGCAGTCTTGCATGCGATGGGGCATGCCTCCGCAGTAGCCGCATTCCTTTTTCTTGTCTTGCTGTCTTTTCCCTGAGTTTTGGCGCGTTTTGGGCCTCACCACTTTCGCACTTTCCACCGCGTTGACTTGTTCCGTCTTGATGGGTCGGTGGAGGGCCGCCTCCATGTGGGATGCTCTGGCTTGCGATAGTTCTTTTGACTGGCCCAGGGTGAGGATGTCCGCTAGAGACTTGCCGTCCTCCTGAAGGATGTTCACTCGGAGTTTGGACGAGTAGCACCCTTGTATTATCTGACCTTGGATTTCTTCCTGTTCATCTCGAAATCCGCACGTGCTGGCCAGTTCTTTCAACCGCCCGTGGAATGTGTCTAATGACTCCTCCGCTTCTTACTTGGCCTGGCGAAAGATGAATCTTTCATAGTCCCTGTTCGCCATCGGCTCGAAGTGCGCATTTAGGGCGTTGAGCAGCGTCACGTACGTTTTGGGTGTGGCCTCCACCAGGGTTTTGTAAATGCGGTGGATGTCTTTGCCTCCCAGATGGAGGAGTAGGGCTCTGCGCCTGTCCCGGGCTATGCCCGCCCCTTCAAAGTAAAACTGGAGACGGTCAGTCCAGTCCCTCCATCGCGGGGCAAGGGATGAGGGGGCGCCGTCCACCACAAAGGGCTCAATGGCGGGGATGGACGCCATCTTGGTGCAGACGCAGTCACACCTCACGGCACGTGCACTGCTTACCTCCTGGGTGCGGTAGTAGCCGCCTGGCTGAGGGTGACGAAGGCGCTGTCGGGGTCTTCCCCTGTGGCCTGTGGGTGCTAGGACTCACTGTGGCGTCCTCCTCTTCCAGGTGCTGGGGGCACACACATGCGTGGGCTCCAACAGGGTGAGCAGAGATGACCCCCCTTCTTTCCAGGCACTCTCAGGGGCTGCAGGGCCCTCACTGGATACAGCAGACTTGCCAGGGGCACACAGCCGGCCTGCACAGGGCAGTCAGCACCTCCGTGGTCTCATGGCCTCGATCAAAGGCTCACACACAATCCAGAGATCAAAGCCCATTAAGTGCTGCCCTGGGGCTCGTTTCCACCTCGTCGCCAGTGTGATATGCGGCGCACGCGTGCATCTAATTAGCGCTGCGGCCGCAATAAATATAGACACTGCTTGTGGGTTCAACCGCGTGGTCCCGACTGCCTGAGCCGGGCCACGCTCCTTTATTTTATAGCCGGCACGTGACGACACGCGCCAGCGCTAGCGTGAGGCCTCCGAGCGCGGGTAGACTGCACCGCTACCCGGCCAGAGGACACTACAGTCCTAACTATTGAATGCTCTGAAGCTGAAACTTAGGGATGATGCAAGCTATCCGTGGCTCCGAAAACAGCTGAAAAAAAGTATTTTTAAGTTGTGCCTGCAATAGAGCTTCTTCGCTGTAAAGGGATGACACCTGAAGAACATCGGGCAAGGTTCTACCTCACCGATCACACCACAACAGAGCGTCAAAGTTGACTTTTTCTTTTTGATTTTCAGTGCTCTGGAGTAAATAATTTCAAATGTCACCTTAACACGTTTCTTGCCACGGGCATCATGGCTGAGCTGACACTGCCTCACAACTACACCACTAGCATCAAGTTTTCAGTGATGGGGCTGCGGCCCCCACCAGGTGCATGTTAGTGCCCCCTGTTAGCTGCCCTTACATCCCACCCTCCACCGAAACCGCCCTTTCCCACAACAGAACCAGACTTGGAGCCCCCAGTCCTTGGTGGAGATTCTAACTCCAAGTTGTGACACAGAAGAGCAGTGGATATGTTTTTATTTTCATGGGGACTGTAGTGTCCCGAACTATGTATTGCATCTCAGACCTTAAATGGATGTGATCAGCAGATATTTCCTCCCACTACAACATTCCAACAAACATCCATTTATTTGTACAGAACAGTATTTTGTTAAATAAATACCATCCCCAGCTCTTGGGTACCTTGGGCATTTTCTCCATGGTACGTTAGTCTGATGGAAATTACTACCATGGACACTGTCTCCCTAAACATTTAAGGTTCTTTGACATAGGAATTTGGTGAGCAGCATTTTTACTCAAGAAGCGTTGAACTAGTATTTTCTACATCAAAATGTTGGCATGAATACACACGGAGTGCATTTTCTGGGGATATTTTGGGTGGAACAGCTTCCTAATATATTTACCTATCAGGGGCCGTATTACAGACGGTGCCCCGGGGCGCAAGGGCGTTTGCACCTGCTTTGCGCGCCCCCGGGGCACTTTGGTTTTGTAGAAGTCAACGCAGAAGCTTGTGCTTCTCCTTCTATAATACCGATAGCGCTGGCGCACTTAAAGCACCAGCGCTATCAATAGAGGGTATTCCCTCATTTGCATAGGGGCGTGCCCTATGCAAATGAGGGAATTCCTTTGACTCTGCGCCCGGGCCATATTACAGACGTGGGCGCAGAGTCAAAGAAGCCCTCAGGAGGCCCACTGACAGTGCGCCATTTAAAAGGTCGCGCACTGTCAGTGCGCCTCCTGACAGCAGCCCTTCCACCACTGGCTACAATAGCAATCAGCCACTGTGTTCTTTCCAGGGCAACCCGCTCCTCAACATCCATACCGCACCCACAGCACCAGGGCTCCGACAACAAAGGAGGTGATCCGTACAGTGACCTCCTACAATTACTTCTTGTTCACCACACAATGCACTGTGTAGTAGTGCCAAATCTAAGTTTGAGGCGTTAAGAACACCAACTCCTTCTTCACAAATAGTAGGGAGAAGAGAGCAGACTGGGCAGAACCAGAGCATGAGGGAAATCTCGCATTGGAACAACTTGAGGAGAACTGGCTGGGAAAAGAGAGGTTCATCCTTGGAGGTAAAAGAGAGTCCTATAAGGCATGAGAAGGAAAAGATGTAGGGGGAAGGGATAGCGAGTGCTGCCCAACACCTGGCCTCCATTGACATAAACCACCACATTGCCAGAGGGTGGGAAAACTAGTAATAATGCGGAAATGCATCTTTGGACTACTTGGTGGCAGTGCGTGATAGACCTGTTTATCCTAATCATGAAAATGAATGAGAATTGGATGGGTAAAGGAGGAGCGGGGCGTAAAATGCATTTTAGGAAGGTCACAAGAGGAGTTTGGGTGGGAGCAGCTAACATGGTCACTTATCAAGTATGAAAGTTATGCTAAACCTGAATACTGGCAACTTGAAACTGTTTGAAGTTCTATGGGTTATTAGTAAATGTATTTTAAATATGTAATGCGTCTGATAAATGCTTACATCAACAGTTGCACAGGTGCACACTCTAGTCGAGCATACTGCTATAGTGAAGGTCAAATGTGTGCATTTGTGAGTTTGACTGTTCTCAGACCAAAACTCTGCCAGGCTGCAGCTTCCTGATCATATTGACAATGTGTCTTATTTGGTTGCTTAGCAATTTGAACCATCTTTTTTATTGACAGATTTGCCAATTTGTTCTGTTACAAGCATAAGGCTACCGTTTAGTTTCATTTTTTGAAAAAGAAGTACGCAATTAGAACGAGTCACTGGAAATGTACGTCAGGGCGGCAGAATCACTTTGTAATGTGGGTGTCCGATCAGTAAAGGAACATTGGTGCCTTCAATACGTTTCCTATTTTTTGTTGGATAACAAGTATTCGTGTGATTCATTACTAATTGGTGTGATTCTAATTTCCAAATAACTGTTTCCCTGTCATCTGTCTCAGACTGCTTAAGAAACGCAGGCGCCATAGTTGACCTAGTCTATGAGCTGAACTATCAAAACAGCCATATGTCACCACCCGCCCCTTCTCCCTACACCCGAAAATGGGAATGAACCTTCTGGCACAGTACAAGCGCTTAATTTGAGCTGGAGGTTGCTGGTGGGGCCCACCGGCACTTAGGGGTATATTCACAAGAACGTGTGATAACTACCGCAAGAGTAGCGTAATGCAACTTCCAATAACGCAGCCTATCACGGGAAAATAACCCCGTGTCAACGTGGGATTCACAACAAGGCGGTACCATGCGATAGTCACCAGATAACGCGTCAAATGCCAGCATGTAAATCAAAACCACGCCCAAAAAATGCGAAACGCGAACGTGAGAAATCATGCGATGAGGCCAATCGCGGTACAAAAAGCTGCGAAAAGCAGCCTCAGGCCTGCAACTCCCACGCGTCTGGCGGGCAATTGCACCATAAAAACCACAGGCACAACAGACCAGAAACAAGCCAAAGCACGTAGCAACATCCATGCACCCTGACCAAGCGCAGAGGGCAACACGAACCCCACAACCCCCACAGACCACCAGCAAGGAACAAGTGGGTCGGGGAAGGCCAAGGAGAAAATGGAGAGGAAGACGGGGTGCAGACCGCAGGAAAACAAGACCAAGGCCAAAGAGGCGACAGAACACTACCAGCAAATGACACACAAGCAGACCGCCTGGAATGCAGTCGCAGAGCCCAGGAGGCCAATCCAGGAGGCCAAGAGGCTCCGCCAGGACGTGACAACCTAAACCAGGCACAAACCCGCTGCCAACAGGAAGGCAGCAACGGCGACAGGAGGTGGCAGTCCAGCGACACAGGAGGAGCAGGAGGAAAGCCAGGCCACAGTCATCAGTGTGGAGAGGGTGCAAGGAGCAGGGAGTACGGACACAGCTCGACAGGACCTGACACAACAACAACAGGGTGAGGATCCAACAGGGACTGGGGGACGGGGGTGATGGGCACAATGCCACACATGCACAATGAGGTGTAGCACACTGCACATCCACAAGTACACAGGGACATGTCCCCATCCCCGTAGCACACTGCAGCACACACACATAGCAATCACAGCACATACCATGACAATGTGGCACAAAGTGCAACACCCACACTGCAGAACAGGGGACACAACTGGGTCCACCCAGGCGCAGAAACAGAACAATCACAATGGACAGAGCAGGGAACTGTGAGATGCACATCTACCCCTACAACCCCACATCAGCCATGTAGGCCAAATGTACACTGCCCCAAATCAAATAGCCACCACCGCCCAAACAGTCACAATGTACATTGTCACACAGTCTGCATGTCGACAAGAACAAGGCGCCAACACAATGCCAACATGCACCTCCCCTTCACAATGCTGAGGGACAAACAACACCTCCAGCAGGTCTGAACAGACAACCCATCAATGATGCCCGAGACGAACACCACACCCCGACCCCGACGCCCTACAACAGCCCATGGACATCCCACACTACCCACCACCAGGACCAGGGCAGACAAGCCACTCAGAGGAGAACCCAGACTCTGCAACAGACCACACAGCATGAAGCACCCGCAATCACGGCTGCCTCACAACACCTCACCCACGCACACATGGCACCCCAATGCCAGGTGGCAGAACGCCAAAAGGAGGTGGCCCAACAGGTGAGGGTGTTGCCTAACCCATGGAATGCGAAGTAGAACACATACGTGGGTGTCCAATACCCTTCAGGGACCACCTACACCCCACAAAAGAGACCCACACC
Organism: Calotriton arnoldi; assembly: GCA_963921515.1. Lineage (NCBI taxonomy): Eukaryota > Metazoa > Chordata > Amphibia > Caudata > Salamandridae > Calotriton > Calotriton arnoldi. The sequence goes on along the minus strand of CAWUFW010002413.1, from coordinate 797,820 downwards.
TCCACAGAGACACATGCACATATCATGTTGAACTGGCTACGGGCACGTGCGCCCGGCCCCTTTATTGGCAGGGCCACATGTACAGTGACGCCTGTGCTGGATGTGTGTGGGGTGAGTATAAGCCAGCCCGCACAGAGTGCTTGGTGCTGCCAACAACCTGAACAGTGGATACCAGTGCAATGGAAACAGAAAACACCAGCATAACAGAGTCAAATGCAGAGCAACATGGAGGGATCCGGGTAAGGACAGAGGTCAGCCAATATACAGTCTGGACTTTCCGTGAGTTGCAGTGCACTGAGGTAGGGGCACTAGAGAAGAGCGCGCTCATGTGAAGGAATTGCTAACATTGTATGTTTTCTGCATACTGCGAGGTGTCCAGCACATCTCCGGCACTGTTGGCATTGTGTACTTTCCCATTCATGGTTCTACTGCATCCTTCACACATGCCTGGTTGCCACCTCTCCCCACATTCGGCTATTGTGTGGCTGAGGTGCCATGCGGTTGCTGGCTCATGTTCAGGGCTTGCCCATGTGGACATTGTAAGTTGTTCTGTCGTGTCTGGTGGGTGGGCATGTTGTTGTGCCTGTTGTATGTGATTTTGTGACGTGTGCATTGCCAGAGTTGTGAGTTGCATGGTTGTGGTGTTGAGGTGTGTGGGATGTTCATTTGTATGTTGCCAAGGGGCTGTACATTTCCCTTGTTGCCATCCTGGGTACGCTGGTTGATGATGGACTGTTGGAGGATGAAGGTATCATGCACACTGGCTGTGTATTTGGAGGCGACATTGTTGTGTGTTCCACGGTGTTCTGTTGTTGCCTGCACATTGGTGTGAGACGTGTGCTTCCTGTTGCGGTGATTGTGTGCTGTGTCACCAGGGGGCACAGGTAGTACATGTGTGCTGTGTGTTGCCCCCAACACATGCGTGCATCCTGCTATGGCGTATGGTCCTTGCTTGGTCTCCAGCGGATCCTGCGCCTTGTGTTGTACGTATGGGGACTGGGGTACCAGGGTGATGGTGATGTCCAGGGCAGGTGTGGGGGACTTGTATGTGGCTGGCTGTGAGACTCCTCCGACTCTGGCGGGTGTTGGATGGGGGGTCCCAGGGCCCAACAGGTGCAGCCACACCATCAGCTTTGTGTGGGGTGGGATGTTGGTTGTCCTCTGTGTTGTTGCCGTAGGCCTGTTAGGGGATGATGGTCAGGATGCATAGGTTGGTTGTCCCTTTAGTGGAAGGTGACATTGTCAGGTGTTGGGTCTGTGCGGCTGGTACGTTTCCTGGGGTTCCGCTGTCTTTGTCTGCGCTGCGTCTGTGGTGGTCCGGGGGGGGGGGGGTGTTCCGGGTGTGGGTTAGGGTCCTGGGGTGGTGGAGGTGGGTGTTGTGGCCCTCTTGGGTGTCCGGGCCGCATGTTGGGTGGCTCCATGGCATCTGTTGCCCTTCGGATGTGGCCCTGGGCTGTGCTCCCTTTTCTGGTGCTGGCTGCCGTCCGACTTTACACCAGGTCAGAGCAGGTGTAGATTTCCTGCTGCTAACGTGCCTTATCGTCTGTTTTGTGTTTTTATCGCGGATGTGGCTGGTCGTTGTGAATGTTGAGGTGTGCTGTTGTCTCTGCTTTTGTCACGGGAACGCCTACTCTGCATCTCATTAGCGATATTTGCGAGGGTCCTCTGTGGCGATGTTTTTTGCAGCTGCTATCGCGGGTAAACTGGTGCTGTGGGCTGTTAACACGGGCTTGTGAATGGGGGGGTAAATTTATCACGACTTTGGCTGCGATAAAGTGCCGTTAATTTGGCGATAGCTCCTTGTGAATATGCCCCTTAGTTTTTTTCTTATCAGAATTTCACGGAGAGCAAGAGAGGGGAAAACACACAAACGGGAAAGAAGAATAAAAAGAAGAGGTACAAACCGTCAACAAAGGGGAAAGCAGGAGAATACAAGAGTGAGATAATGGGCAGGGAGTGTTTGACACTGGATTTAAGAGGAATGAGGTGTATTCAGAACTACGCTGCCTTAGTATTGGGCACCAGGACATTTAGTAGTATCAGCCGCCATCTTTTGAGCAGTGGTTTGGGCACTGGCACTCGTGTTATTATTTAAGCACTGGTGGGCTTTAAGTGGGCTCGGTCCTGCGGGCTCTCCATTTTTTCCCCTCACCCTTAGGGTGGAAAAAAAAATCTTAACTCTGGAGCAGAACCTCTCTTCACTGCGTTTGAGGTAACTTCAAAGAGAATCTTTATAGTTCTTTCACAGTCTCATCATTTCCAAACGGAAGCATTTTCAATGTTCTATACAACGAAGCCATTGTTGTTGCTTAATTATCTTATGCAGCGAACAACCACTGACAAAGCCAATAGTCCTGGCTTGTAGGTATAATATTCCTTGCTGTATTATATATCTGGATGCAATGACTTAAACAGCAAAATACCAATCGGGTGGCACACTAGGCTAAGCACATATTTTTAGCTTATGTGTTTTTAGCCACGCCCTTAATTATACAGACCACGCCCCTTTGAGACCCCCCCACACACACACACTTTTTTCATCCCGCTGAAAGCCCTGAAGCACTGACAGTACCGTGAGCTATATAACGTGAATGTCCAAATGTATCTCGCATGAACGGAGCTAAAACTGAAAACCTGCTGAGGGAAAACACTGGCCCTGAGTCTATGCTCTTCGTGCCCCCCCCCCGCCTTGAAGCACCCTAACAGCTTCACCCGTAGCAAAGAACGTAGGGAATATATGTAATCCTGAAATCTATATAGTTAACACAGGTTCAAATGTTTTAACACGCAGCTGTACCGCACCTGCAAGATTTTAATCACCCCCCTCTCCTCCAAACAGACTGTGGCGTCAAGCAGGCTCCAAAAATCATACCGCTAGAATGTACCAGAATTTCGCAAACGTCACCACATCAAATCAACACTAAAAGCACTTCCGGCAGGGGCGTAACACAGGCCCCCGCAGTGCGGGGAGGGGGGGCAAGCTCCAGGGGGCCCTCTCAACACAGCACTTCGGCCTGAGAGCTCCTGATAGAGTCCGGAGTGGGGCCCTCCACGTACCTTGCAGGGGGCCCCCTCAATTATCGTTACGCCTCTGACTTCCGGTGGCAGCAAGAATCACATTTCTGCAATGTCCTCACAGCTGACTGTGGGAAAGGCCCAAATTATCCACCCTTGTTGGCTCATTGCTACTCACTCATTAGGTGCCTTCAGTCAATGACTGCACCCCTCGTCACCTCATCGTTCCAACAGCCAGGGCGATCCCTGGAACCCCATCGTCCTTGTGATATGCGGCGCGCGCGTGCATCTAATTAGCGCTGCGGCCGCAATAAATATGGGACACTGCTTGTGGGTTCAACCGCGTGGTCCCGACTGCCTGAGCCGGGCCACGCCCCTTTATTTTATAGCCGGCGCATGACAACACGCGCCAGCGCTAGCGTGAGGCCTCTGAGTGCGGGTAGACTGCACCGCTACCCGGCCAGAGGACACTACATTCCTTCCAACCTTTATTAAACAACAAACAAAACACTGAATACGTAAATCTGTTACCGGTTATTATGAAAGTCCAGTCCTTGGTTCATCACACCATGAACCCTGCCAGGCATGAGGATGGAGCCGGATTGCTTCTCAGGCCATATCTGGAGTGTTCTCCCCGTGAGGATGGCAATGATGGGGTCATCTCTTGCGAGACCCCTCCCTCTGGAGACCGCGCTGGGGAACTTGGCAGGGCTCTGTCTGGCATTCCAAACAGCGAAGGGGTGCCGTGGTCAGACATGTCCAGATTTTCCGTGGGGAACATCCCTTGGTCACCATCTGGTCTTTCCTCCTCTGGTCGTTGACGTGGTCTGGCGTCCAGGTTGTCCGATAGCGGCTGGTCCGGAGTTCCGGCGTGTACCCTTTTGAAGAAAGAGATGTTGTGTGTGATTTCCTCGGTTCCTCTTCTGGCTGTTATCATGGTGCCGGTTCGGCGGATAACTGTCCATGGCTGATGTTCGAACGGAAGCCGGAACTTGCTCCCGGGGTACCTGTCCTTGACGTAGACTCTGTTCCCTACTTGAATGACCGACATTCTGGCTCGACGGTCGGCGCTGGCTTGGTCATTGGAACTGGTCCTGTTGGCTAGGACTTTTCCGGCGTCAATCTGAGACGGGGTCCAGCTTGGGTGATGCGGGATGGTGTCTTGCACTACTCGGCCCATGCTTGCCGGCCCCGGAGCTGCCTCGGTCGTGAGATGGGGCGTCAGACGGTACTCTCTCAGAAAACTGTTTTTGGCTCTCTCGAGTGGTGATTCATCCGCATGCGCGATGCGTATTACTTTGTTGAGAGTGCACATGAACCTCTCTACTTCCCCATTTGCTTGGGGCCAGCGCGGGATCACTTTCCGGTGTTGAATTCCCCAGGCCTTGAGATAGTCTGCAAATTCTTGCCCATGGAAAGGTGGGCCGTTCTCTGTTTTCACCACTTCGAATATTCCATGGGTTGCAATGGTTTTCTCGAGTTTTGTAATCACTTCAGTGGCTGTCTGACTCCCTACAATCTCGACTTCGGGGTATTTCGTGTAGTCATCGATGATCAGTGCATAGCATCCATCTGGGAGGTGTCCGAAGTCAACACTCACGCGCTCCCATGGCCGCTGGGGGTTTTCTTCGGTGATGACGGGGTGAGGGCGATCTGGTTGGCCTGATGCCTGGCACCATGAGCACGTTCTGACTGTTTGTTCAACCAGTGGGTCCATCCCCGGGAACCACACCTTGGCCCTCAGCCGACTCTTTGTTTTTCTCATGCCCTGATGTCCCCTGTGTGCGAGGTCCACGGCTTGTTGAGCAAGGCTTGATGGGATCACCAGTCACGGGCCTCTGAGTAGACAACTGCTGCTGTCGACGGAAAGTTCATCCTTGACCCGCACAATTGACTCCAAAACGGTCCTTGCTTGCGGCGTCCGTCTAGTCATGGTGTACAGAATGGGGCGCCAGTCATTCGATTGGACCGCTATTATGGCCAGCTGCAGGCATTCATCGATCCGGGTGGCTTCTACAATGGTTTCAAGACTCATGGGAAGTGGTCGGGATCTTTCCGATACGAGCCGGACATATTCCTCAGTGTCTTCTGCATCCTCTGCTTCCGCTTTGGTGGCGGCCCTAGGATGTCTCGAAAGGTAGTCCGCCGGATTGGATGAGCCTGGCTTGTATTCTACTCGATAGTCATACCCCTGCAGTTGAAGGATCCATTTTTCAATCCTCTGGGGAGGCTTGGATGCTGACCCTTGAAACACGGGAATGAGGGGTTTATGGTCGGTGGACACTGTGAATGGATGGCCATACACGTAGACGTGGAAGTGCCGACAGGCCCAGTGGATGGCGATCGCTTCTCGTTCTATTTGCGAGTATCTCTGTTCCGTGTCTGTCAGGGAGCGGCTCGCATATGCGATCGGGGCCCACTCTCCATTTCCTTGTAACTGCGTGAGCACGGCTCCTAGCCCGTATGGGCTGGCGTCAACAGCGACGTTGGTGGATCGGGCCGGGTCGAAGTATGACAGTGTTGTGTCTGCCGACAGGGCTGCTTTGGTGTCCTTGAAGGCTTGTTCCTGTTCGGGGCCCCACTGCCACGTGGTGGTGGATTTCGTCAGTTCCCTGAGGGGCTTTGTGAGGTTGGATAAGTCCGGGACAAACCGCCCGCAGAAGTTCACCATCCCTAGGAAGCTCCTTATTTCCAAGATGTTGAGGGGTGCTGGGGCTTCCTGGACGTCCCGCACCTTGTCGGGGTCCGGGGCCACTCCTTTGTTGGAGAACGTGTAGCCAAAGAAGCTGATCTTGTTCTTTAAGAACTGGCACTTTTCTTTGTGTAGGGTCAGTCCGGACTCTTTGATCCTCTGGAAAACCCCGCGAAGTCTACGGTGGTGATCTTCCATCGTCGATGCGTATATTAGTAGATCATCGCTTACGTTCAAGACCCCTGGGAGCCCGCTGAGGACTTCACGGATGGTGTTTTGGAACACCTCCGCGGCGCTCGAGATCCCGAAGTTGAGGCGTCGGTATCTCCTGAGACCGACGTGCGTAGAGAAGGTGGTGATGTATCGAGAGTCCGGGTGTAGTGGCAGTTGATGATAGTCAGACCGTAGGTCCATCTTCGAAAACCACTTTGCGCCATTCAGTTCTCCCAAGATGTCGTCGATGGTGGGGGTTAGGTGACGTTCCCTTTTCACCGCGGCGTTTGGGAGGCGCATGTCGACGCAGATGCGGACCTGCCCAGGCTGTTTCGGTTTCCGTGCCACTACGATCGGGGACACCCAGGGGGTGGGTCCACTGACCTTCTCTATAATCCCTTGCTTCTCCAGTGCTTCTAGCTCTTCTTTGACCTTCTTCCGCAAGTGGAATGCAATACGCCTGTGCCTCAGCGCCACCGGTTAGACTGACGGGTCAATGTGGAGAGAGACTTCTTTCCCTTTCAGGCATCCAATGCCTTTGAAGACGTCTTCGATCTCCTCCATGATGGCCTCCAGTTCCTCCTCTTGTACCGCCATGGCGAATGATATTAGCTTCAGCTCTTCTGCTGAGTGTCCGCTTATCAGCATTCCGCTCCCTTCCTTGGTCACGTACACTGTGGTGGGGATCTTGAGGTCCTGGTGTCTCAGCTCAGTTTTGAAACACCCCAGGAGCAGGATGGGTGTCTTCTGTCCGTATACAAATACCCTGATCCTTGCTTCACGTAGCGGCGGGCGTGGACTTAGTTGATTGTACACATTGGCCGCCATTAGTTCGATCGAGGCCCCAGTGTCTATGGTTGCTCTCACATCCTGGTGGTGGATCTTGATTCTGCACCTTGGACGTCGTCGTCTCTTCCGCCGTGGCTGGTCTACTGCGAGTACATAGTGGACCGGGTAGTCTCCCGCGTCATCGTCCATGTCCTGACTGTCGTGTGCTTCAGCCACTGTCTGTGCTGCTTCTTTCCGTGATTTTGCAGACCGGCATACAGCCGCGAAGTGGTTCATCCACCCACAAGCACTGCACTTCTTCCGTCTCGCTGGGCAGTCTTGCATGCGATGGGGCGTGCCTCCGCAGTAGCCGCATTCCTTTTTCTTGTCTTGCTGTCTTTTCCCTGAGTTTTGGCGCGTTTTGGGCCTCACCACGTTCGCACTTTCCACCGCGTTGACTTGTTCCGTCTTGATGGGTCGGTGGAGGGCCGCCTCCATGTGGGATGCTCTGGCTTGCGATAGTTCTTTTGACTGGCCCAGGGTGAGGATGTCCGCTAGAGACTTGCCGTCCTCCTGAAGAATGTTCACTCGGAGTTTGGACGAGTAGCACCCTTGTATTATCTGACCTTGGATTTCTTCCTGTTCATCTCGAAATCCGCACCTGCTGGCCAGTTCTTTCAACCGCCCGTGGAATGTGTCTAATGACTCCTCCGCTTCTTACTTGGCCTGGCGAAAGATGAATCTTTCATAGTCCCTGTTCGCCATCGGCTCGAAGTGCGCATTTAGGGCGTTGAGCAGCGTCACGTACGTTTTGGGTGTGGCCTCCACCAGGGTTTTGTAAATGCGGTGGATGTCTTTGCCTCCCAGATGGAGGAGTAGGGCTCTGCGCCTGTCCCGGGCTATGCCCGCCCCTTCAAAGTAAAACTGGAGACGGTCAGTCCAGTCCCTCCATCGCGGGGCAAGGGATGAGGGGGCGCCGTCCACCACAAAGGGCTCAATGGCGGGGATGGACGCCATCTTGGCGCAGACGCAGTCACACCTCGCGGCACGTGCACTGCTTACCTCCTGGGTGCGGTAGTAGCCGCCTGGCTGAGGGTGACGAAGGCGCTGTCGGGGTCTTCCCCTGTGGCCTGTGGGTGCTAGGCCTCACTGTGGCGCGTCCTCCTCTTCCAGGGTGCTGGGGGCACACACGTGCGTGGGCTCCAACAGGGTGAGCAGAGATGACCCCCCTTCTTTCCAGGCACTCTCAGGGGCTGCAGGGCCCTCACTGGATACAGCAGACTTGCCAGGGGCACACAGCCGGCCTGCACAGGGCAGTCAGCACCTCCGTGGTCTCACGGCCTCGATCAAAGGCTCACACACACTCCAGAGATCAAAGCCCATTAAGTGCTGCCCTGGGGCTCGTTTCCACCTCGTAGCCAGTGTGATATGCGGCGCGCGCGTGCTTCTAATTAGCGCTGCGGCCGCAATAAATATAGACACTGCTTGTGGGTTCAACCGCGTGGTCCCGACTGCCTGAGCCGGGCCACGCCCCTTTATTTTATAGCCGGCACGTGACGACACGCGCCAGCGCTAGCGTGAGGCCTCCGAGCGCGGGTAGACTGCACCGCTACCCGGCCAGAGGACACTACAGTCCTAACTATTGAATGCTCTGAAGCTGAAACTTAGGGATGATGCAAGCTATCCGTGGCTCCGAAAACAGCTGAAAAAAAGTATTTTTAAGTTGTGCCTGCAATAGAGCTTCTTCGCTGTAAAGGGATGACACCTGAAGAACATCGGGCAAGGTTCTACCTCACCGATCACACCACAACAGAGCGCCAAAGTTGACTTTTTCTTTTTGATTTTCAGTGCTCTGGAGTAAATAATTTCAAATGTCACCTTAACACGTTTCTTGCCACGGGCATCATGGCTGAGCTGACACTGCCTCACAACTACACCACTAGCATCGAGTTTTCAGTGATGGGGCTGCGGCCCCCACCAGGTGCATGTTAGTGCCCCCTGTTAGCTGCCCTTACATCCCACCCTCCACCGAAACCGCCCTTTCCCACAACAGAACCAGACTTGGAGCCCCCAGTCCTTGGTGGAGATTCCAACTCCAAGTTGTGACACAGAAGAGCAGTGGATATGTTTTTATTTTCATGGGGACTGTAGTGTCCCGAACTATGTATTGCATCTCAGACCTTAAATGGATGTGATTAGCAGATATTTCCTCCCACTACAACATTCCAACAAACATCCATTTATTTGTACAGAACAGTATTTTGTTAAATAAATGCCATCCCCAGCTCTTGGGTACCTTGGGCATTTTCTCCATGGTACGTTAGTCTGATGGAAATTACTACCATGGACACTGTCTCCCTAAACATTTAAGGTTCTTTGACATAGGAATTTGGTGAGCAGCATTTTTACTCAAGAAGCGTTGAACTAGTATTTACTACATCAAAATGTTGGCATGAATACACACGGAGTGCATTTTCTGGGGATATTTTGGGTGGAACAGCTTCCTAATATATTTACCTATCAGGGGTCGATACAGACGGTGCCCCGGGGCGCAACGGGCGTTTGCACCTGCTTTGCGCGCCCCCGGGGCACTTTGGTTTTGTAGAAGTCAACGCAGAAGCTTGTGCATCTCCTTCTATAATACCGATAGCGCTGGCGCACTTAAAGCACCAGCGCTATCAACAGAGGGTGTTCCCTCATTTGCATAGGGGCGTGCCCTATGCAAATGAGGGAATTCCTTTGACTCTGCGCCCGGGCCATATTACAGACGTGGGCGCAGAGTCAAAGAAGCCCTCAGGAGGCCCACTGACAGTGCGCCATTTAAAAGGTGGCGCACTGTCAGTGCGCCTCCTGACAGCAGCCCTCTGCAGGGTGTAAAGGGGGTCCCATGGGCCCCCCAGACATCCCCTTGAAAGTGCAGGCAGGTGCCGCCTGCTCTGTGAAAATACAGAGTGGCTGATCCGTGTTTTCATATGAATGCGCTGCCCTGGGGAAGCGCAAGTTCGCGGCTGACCTGGGGGCAGCGCATACACCATAATAGGGTGCATTCAATTAATCAATCATTCAGGGAGATTATAAGAGTGCTACTCACCCGTGAGGGTCTCAAGGCGCTGGGGGAGGGGGGGAAGCAGCTCTGGTCAGCCGAAGTGCCAGGTCTTGAGGGTCTTACTGAAAATGTGCAGGGTGGGGGCGTGCCTGATGTTGATCGGCAGCTCGTTCCAAGTCTTGGTCGCGATGTAGGAGAAGGTTCTTCCACCCGTTCTTGCTCTGTGGATGCTTGGGGGTTTGGCGAGGGCGAGGTCGGCTGATCGGAGGTTTCTCTTGGGTACGTGGAAGGAGATTCTGTCGTTGAGATATCGGGGTCTGGTGCTGTGGAGGCCTTTGTAGGCATGGGTGAGTTTCTTGAAGGATACTCTTTACTTGATGGGGAGCCAGTGGAGGTTACGCAGGTGCTGGGTGATGTGTTTGTGTCGGGGATGCCAAGGACGAGTCTGGCTGCAGTGTTCTGTATGGTCTGGAGTTTGCGGAGCAGAGATTTGTTGATCCCGGCGTAGAGGGCGTTTCCGTAGTCCAGTCTGCTGGTTATGAGTGCGTGGGTGACGGTCATCCTTGATTCGGGGGGATCCATTTGAAGGTCTTTCGGAGGATGCGGAGGGTGTTGAAGCAGGTGGAGGCGACTGACTTGACCTGTCTGGTCATGGAGAGGGAGGAGTCAAGTACGATGCTGAGGTTTCGGGCGTGGTCCGTAGGGGAGGAGGGGCTGCCGAGGGTGGTGGGCCACCAGGAGTTGTCCCATGCGGAGGGAGAGGGTCTGAGGACGAGGACCTCTGTCTTTTCCGAGTTGAGCTTCAGGCAGCTGTTGCTCATCCAGGATGCGACGTCTTTCATTCCTTTCTGGAAGTTGATTCTGGTGGTGATGGGATCCTTGGTGAGGGAGAGGATGAGCTGGGTGTCGTCGGTGTAGGATACTATCTTGAGTCCGTGTTGTCTGACGATGGCGGCGAGGGGGGCCATGTAGACATTGAAGAGCGTGGGGCTGAGCGACGATCCTTGGGGTACTCCGCAGCTGATTTCTGTGGGTTCGGAGAGGAAGGGTGGAAGTCTGATTCTTTGGGTTCTGCTGGTGAGGAAGGAGTGGAGCCAGTCGAGGGAGGTTCCCTGGATGCCGGCTTCGTGGATTCTGGCGGTGAGTGTGCGGTGGGAGACGGTGTTGAAGGCTGCAGAGAGGATGAGTAGGATTAGTGCTGCGGGTGTGCTTGGTCGAGGAGGGTGCAGATGTCATCTGTGGCGGCGAGTAGAGCGGTCTCGGTGCTGTGGTTGCTGTGGAATCCAGACTGGGAGGGGTCGAGGATGGAGTTTTCTTCACGGAATTTCGTTAGTTGGATGTAGGCGGAGATGGTGGGCTGGCTGGCGCTGCTGGAGTATAGAGTGATTTCGGAGTCAGGTGTCTGGTCGTTGAAGTTGTCGTAGAGGCCCTTGATCTTCAGATGGAAGTAGGAGCCAAGCTTGTTGCAGAGGTCCTGGGATGGGGTGATGTCTGTGGTTTCGCTGGGGGGTTTGGTGAATTCCTTGATGGTGCTGAAGAGTTCCTTAGAGTTGCTGGAGGTGTCGAGGATCTTGTTCTGGATGAAGGTCCTTTTGGTGGATCTGATGCGTTGGTGGTATTCTGTCATGGCGTTCTTGTAGGTGGTCCGGTCTTCGGAGAATTTGCTGTTTCTCCAGTTCTTCTCGAGGCGTCTGCAGGTGTGCCTGGACTGTTGGAGCTTGGCGGTGAACCAGGTGGCCTTCCTGGGGCGATATCTGTTGGGGTTACGTAGGGGTTCGAGCTCTGTTTGCGCCAGGCGCACCTTTTGAAAGGTGCGTCGGGCGCAAACAGTAATAATGTGTAATATGGCCCATGGTCGTGACCAAACTGGTTGTGTGTTATAGTTACATCACCACCTTTTAGTAGTGTGCAGGAACGTGACAGACAGTGCTGGCAATGACAGCAGGCTGTGTGTGACACTCTAGAAGGGCGAAGGCAGTCCTTGTTTGACTTAAATTGCACACCAGTGGGTTGACACCGCTGATGTGCAAGACAAACAGCAGAAGAGTCGTGCTCAGCGTTGTGTGTGGTGCTTCCAGGGAAAGACTCCAAATCGGGTCTGCCTGTTGTCACAGCACGTGCACCTTGTGGCATTCGAGACCAACACTAAGGGGCCAATTACGATGTCGGATGGACCTGAGTCCGTCCAACATCGATCTGGAAGTGGAACCGACCGACCTCCTGTCGGCGGTCCCAAACCAGCAATTAGGATGCGACCGAACACTGTTCGGTCGCAATCCTATCTTTTACAATGGAAGCATGCATTCCGAATGGAATGCATGCTCTAATTGTAAAGCGCTGAGGTGCAGTTCATCCCTGCACCCTGTGGCAGGCACCTCAAGGTGCCTGCCACCGGGTGCATGGATTAACCAGGTCACCATCCGGAGGCCTTGCACCCATGGAGGCCCCGCTTGGGGCCCTCAAAGTCGGATTCACACAGCCTGTCTGTGTCAGAAAGGCCGGCACAGAAAGACTGTGGGAATCTGCCTTCGTAATCCCTTGGGCGGAAAGAGCCGTCCTCGGGATTACAGTCCCCAGCCCGTCGTAAGCCATTCAGAATTCCTGTTTGGATTAATTTCCGACTGACTCCATCGAAATGGATCGGTCGGAAATTAATCCAAACAGGAAATTACGATGCCGTAGGAATGGCTCCGACCAAGGGTCGGAGCCGTTCCCTACTGCATCGTAATCGGCTCCTGAGTCGTATATGTCTGTCTACAGCACGAGGTGCCAGCTTTCCTCGCCACCGTCGGGCACACAGGGGTTTTCCTATGGGGCCAGCATGGTAGGCCAGAGGGGTGCAGGGTGGTCTGATTTAAAATTGCATGCTTGTAGGCCACATTGACCCGACGTGTCACACCAGTATCAACAGAGTCACACCCAGTCAGTTATGCAGTGGTGTACGGTGGCCGTAGAGAACGAAAGTTAGCAATCATAAGTGACTCCTCAAATAGTGCATGTTTCTAGGTGTTATGGCAGTTTTCATATATTGCAAGGAGTTGACTGTCGCTCCCATGCAGGGCAATGGAGGACCATTCAGGAGAGACATGCCTGGTACGGTAAGGACTGGGAAACACAATTTCTATAATATAATGCGTTTAACCTCGTTGTGAAGTATTGTAAATAATGGGTGTTCCTAAGACCGAATGGAGATTACTGTCTCCGCGACAAAGGCTCAGATAGGGCTGAAGCTTGCCAGCGGCGAATATTTATTTATTGAAGCTACTTTATCCACATATGAAAAAAAGGTGCTATTCTCCAGCTCTTTTTTATGCACATTTATATAGCGCGAACTCGACCCGAAGGTATTGGAGCGCTTTACATGAGCACCGGTTACGTTACACAAGAACACATTCGTTTTTTTGGTAGGCACGGGGAAATCAAGTGATTTGCCCAGAATCACAGGATGTGGACGCGACCCCGAGGCTCGAACCTTGGTTTCCCAGCTCCAAAGTCGGCAATCTAGCGTCAGACCACATCCTCTCCCCTATTCCTACATTCACCAACCTATGCAATTGGGGTACCATAGAGCTGCATTTCAGATATATAGGCCCCAGTTCATGCACTTACTTTAAGCAACAGATATTTCCAGAAATAGTTTTTGAACAGAATGTATGAAATATAACTACAGAAGCATTTGCTACAAATAAAAGTCATTGTTAGAAGTTTACCTCCACGACTCTTACATTTTTCTTTGGTGTATTTCTTTATTGGCAGTTTGAAGCACATTACTTTGCACATGTCTCTTACCTATTTAGATCATGCATAGGGTATTCAGTTGATGCAATCAAAAATAATTGTACACAATAGCAGATCTGCTAAGTGACTTCATGCCATCTGCAAGGCCTTCAGATACTCTTGACTTTTCAACCTATAACACTTTGCTACTTGGGCCTTGTAGTTTTTAGGTCTCACGTAACCCAGCATATTCGCTGCCTCTTGTTACCTTACAGAGGGCTTAGAAGCTGCCAATTGCTTACCATTGGTTGGTTTTATTGTCACTCTCCTTTGTTTGCTTCTTATACATTTCTCACATATAACACAGGAGGCATTAGGCAGGGGCTCTGCCAGCATCATTAATGCACTGATCCATTGGTCTAGGCTGGGCCTTTCCATGTACTCACTCCACACACTACAAAAGCCTGCCAGCCGCAGGCAGGTAGGAGCCAGATTCATAGACGCAGTGCTTCCTGCACAACAATCTTGTAAGGTCTGCAGTCGGCAAGATATTAACCTTTAGCAGGAACTAGGGTGGGTGAGGTATCAGAGAAGTAGCGTGTGTTAGCTCCCTTGCCTCCAAGTTCAAAAGAAAATTGGGGGTGGACTATGAAAGGTACATTGCAATATGTGTTCAATGAGGCGTGTTTAACTGCCCTTGTAACTTTCTTGTTATTAGAAATGACTTATAGACTGTCTTCGAATGACACTCGTTGGCATATGTACTGTACATGTATGCAATTCTGGATTTAAAGGTGGTTTTAAGACGTGTATCATGCTGTGGTTGATGATGTTCCATCACCACACCATGGCCACTTTATTGTGGTCGCCTAATTTACTTCTGTGTATTTGGTGATTTAGGGGCCGATTCCGATTCGGGCCGGAAATCTCTCCGACCGAGCCGGACCCGGAGAGATTTCCGACCGAATCGGACCCGTGCATCCCGACCGAACGAGTACGATGCGTCCGTATGCTATCGGACTCGAGTCGGTCGGGCTCCCATTGAAGTCAATGGGAGCCGGTCGTACAACGCGTACGCGGGCTCCCATTGCCTCAATGGGTGCGAGGCAAACAAGGGCGCCCCCTACAGCGGGTACGCGGCGAAGCGACTCGCGCCATACACGCACAGGTAGGGGGGCCCCCTGTGTGCGACTCGCGTGGCTACGCGTACAGGGGGGTCCGACACGGACCCCCGAAGTATGGCTCCGACTGTTCTTTCGAGCCGGGCGGCGCGTGTCGGTCGGACTGCTCGCGGCGCGCATCGTACTTACCCGGCCGGGGAACGTCTCCATTGCGCAGTGCGAGTCGTGTCCGAGCGAGTCCGTCGGTGCGGTTCGACCCGGGAACGAGTCGGTCGGAGCGGTTGGGACGCCCGAACGAGTCGGTCGGCGATTTCGCATCGTACTCGCTCGTCCGGACGCGCGTACGAATCGGTCGGGAAATAGGGCTCCGAATCGGATCCGGTTATGCCGAATCTGATTCGGAGCCCTACTGGCCGAGATCCGAATCGGCCCCTTAGTGTTTGTGAGGTTCAGATTCTTTAGTCACCGCAGTGTAGAATCCTTCCCCTGCATGCCCCAACTTCTTCAGTTGGGTACAGCACATTGCTAATTTGGAATCCTTAGACACACGCCCATACAATTATTGGCCAAATATGGCACTGCTTGTAAGAGGTGGCACAACAACTTCCTAGTTTTGGTTCAGCTGCACTTTTCATTGAAAAGGCATTTTCGTGCTTTGCCCATATATTTTGACCTCATGGATGGGTTTACAACAAATTCGGCAATCGCTTGGCGTAGTCCGCTATGGACAGGCATGCTAATTTTTGTGCAGATCCTGAAAGTGCAAAAAAGTGAAGGAGGGGTGAAAAAATAAGGTTCTTACCATTTTAGATGCCATAGAAAATTTTGATTGGGATCATAGCTCAAAATTGTGAACAGATTTACACCAAACATGGCATAAAAGTAGGACTTTACTTAGAAAGTGTGCTTTTCTTGGTTTGGTGTATATCCATTCAGTAATTTTAGAGATATAAGCATTTTGAAATGTTGCAGAGGGCTTTACAGGGTTACCACTTTTGTACACATGGGCCATTGAGGATTAGATGCAGAAATTCAAAAATTTCCCTGTCCTGAACAAAAAACGTAAAAGGCCATATAAGGGAGAAGGTATACCTGACCCCCAGGCCACAGTGCGTGGACCCCCAAAGAGCAATATTTTTGTAAGACGATGTTTCAAACCAGTGCTTTAAATGGGGAAAAATAAGTGCAGGTACTCATTAAAATGAGCTAGAGGTGTAGTGAGGGGGCGGGGCTAGGGGCGGGGCTAAGTGCAAGACATGATGATACTTAACAACTTCTATATTAGTTGCAGCACATACCAAAACACATTAGAAATGTGTTTATATAAACAAAGCAGGTTAACTCATTACACAAAATGAAAGAGAAATGCGATAATACGTTAACATTTCCTTTTTTTTCAATAGTTGCACCTTCTTAATGTTGTACTGTTAATTGCGGTTTGGCACAATACTATATATTTTTGAGCACGCGAGTAGGAAGAAACTGAAAATACCCCCACGTCGCACCAAAGCTCTTATGGCACCAAGCAAATGAAGCAACTCATCATGACCCTCCCCAGAGGATATCTCTTGTCTCTTCCATCAATCTATCCATTCATTCTTTCATCCTACCATTTACCTGCTGATGTCCACCATTTAACCTTTACATTCTATCGTCTATTCAGTCTTTCATCAATCATTCAGTGTTTCACCATTCCGTCTATCCAACCTTCATATCCAAACCTATCCATCCATCTTTATCCACCCTTTCCCTCATCCATCAATCCTTTCGCTCATCCATCCATCAACCCTTTCACTTCTTTATTCTATCCACCCTTTCACTCAATCCCTCCTTTCACTCAATCATCCACCCTTTCATCCATCCTCCCTACCTTTCATTCATCCATCCAAACTTTCACTTATCCACCCATCATCCGCCCTTTTATCCAATCATCCACCCTCTTTCACCCATGCATGCTTTCACTCATCCATCCATCTATACATCCACCCTTGCTCACTCATCCATCCACTCACTCACTCATCCACTCACTCACCCACCCACCCACCAACCCTCCCTTTTACATTATTTATGAATCTTTGTCACAGAGCAGACATGTACAAACAAAGTGCCACACATTTTCTTTAAAATACCTCCTGAGAGTGTCTTGATTCTCTCTCTCACTTTTTTCTTACAAAAACAGGCATACACACAAAGATAGCAGACACACAAAAGACTCAGGTATGATAAAAGCCATCTTTTCTCTTCACCTATCATGGCTTTTTTAATTGCCACCAGGGCAGGACTGGCCATAGCCACTGCCAGGGAACTGACATGATTCCCGTGCTTGCACGAACGCACAGGATAGTGTGAATGTGATTGACAGCACAGGGCCTGAATGGACCCTGCTCTGTCAAGCACAGCGTGATGGTGAGCACTCGGACATTATTCAAATGAGCCCTGCTGAATAACTCAGCTGGGGCTCAGATCGGTGCTGCAGAAACGGCGCCTTGGCTGCCAGAGACACGTTCTACTTCTGCTCACCAGCACTGCCAATGAGCCTACCTTTTCATGAGTACCGGTACTCTCCTCGGCAGTAGAGAATTGCCGGTACTCAGAGCGATAAATCTAAGAAGTGCCGGTACTCAGTACCGGTGAGTACCGGCCCATTTAAAGCACTGTTTCAAACACGATATACCGTAGAAAGATCCGGAAGAAGAGTTTCAAAACGAGAAGAGGCAAACACTTTTGGATGATTGCCGTCAAGTGCCATAAAATACCACACAATACTGTACTTCAGGGAGGTGCCTGAAGGGTGAACCAACATTATGGATGTAAGCCAAGGACACGAGTGTTAGTTTTCTGTCCCTTAGTGGCGGGAGAACAAGATCATATTATAGCAACACTGCCCTGAAACCTTTGAGCGACCTCATACCAAATCCACTGTGGAGTGAAATCACGCAATACCAGTGGGTGCAGTGGTGGATGCGGGTGTCCAATCACGCACAAGGGATGCTTCCTTTCTGGGCCTGCCACCCACAGCAATGGCCACGATGTCGGTACAGGAACACATCGCCACAGACACTGTGCGTCGAAAGAACTACTTTATCTGCCTTCCTTTCCCTTTTATTCCGGACAGCCAGATGTGCGAGTTCTGGCAGACATCTTCTCACATACATGCAAACAGGGGCATAAACATCAGAGAACCCGTGCACTCTTGCTAATTAGAGCTCATCAGCGTCAAGTTAAGCATCACTTAATTAATTTTCCGAATGCACATAAATACTCTCAAACAGCGCTCGCACAGATCCGGAGGTGCACCCTCCAAGGGTAATTCTATTTTCATGATCAGAATTTTGAGTGGAGTGCATTTCTCATCCATGCTCAGTCGATAACTATGTAGCCATTAACGCATCATTCTGTCAATGAGTGTACAGGCTGGGCTAATACATCCCGACAGATGTTCCCCAGCTGTGCAAGACCTACCTGGAGTTTTTGATAACATTGTCTCATCTGCCCTCGCACACCCTACCATCATGTGTCACATCATAATATTATGGCAGCTTGTCCCTAGCGACCCGGCGTGGCTTCACACCCACATATTCAGAACCTGATCCATTCCCAATGCATGCTTTCCAAGATCAATGGCACAAACATATTACATACATTCATTTTAACTTACAAAATATGTTCATCGGAGGGGCATCGCCAAACATGAACGCCTCCTAGGCATACTAGTGCGCCTGATGAGACACAACAGAAGTCATATCTGTACATGCACATGAAGTTATGCTAGATATTGTCTTTAATATGTTTAATTTGCATATCAGAACCTTGGCGTTGGCTATTAGTTGGTGATTGCCTTTGATTTTGTAAACTAACAGACTAGTATATCTCCACTACCAACAACCAAAATCTGGATAGTACTTACCCAAATCAACTCCAAAGCAAACGTCCCAAAATCACCAAGATGTCAGAACGGAACAGATCAATACTGGACCAGGAACTCACTTCTGTAAATGACAGCACTATACATAGCAAATGATCACCGAGTGAATCTCCCACTCAAACCCATCCATTAGAAGGTGAATTACAGAAAACAATATTTGGGACATTTTGAAACAGCCAAAAAACACTCTGAAGCAACATATGACAGTCAATTGTAGAGACAATGACCAATTGCTCACTAACACCTGTTGCAAAAGCATATTTTTAATGGTTTATGGCATTTGGGTTTGAACAGACTGGAGATGCTTCCCAAGATCGAAACCACAGATGTTGGGTCTGTTAGGGGAACTTTTCCTTACAGAAATCTAAGAGAAATGTGTGATTGTAGCCAAGGTTTGACATTTGCAGAGCATTCTTGGTAAGACAACGTAGTGGGATCCACTCATGCCACACCACACTGGATTTGCCTGGGACTCTAGTAGGTTTCATAAATGCCATGGTTTATAAGTTTCACCAGGTTTCCAGCTGACACAGAGTCCCAATTAGTATGGGCATATGCCATAGCAAGTGAGCCGAAATTGGGATTTACCCCCTCTCTGTCAGTCAATACGCCAAACTGTACTCAAAAGAATCAGAATTTCCTCTCGCCTGCCTGGGGGGGGGGGTTGGGGGAGTGGAAAAGACTGTTAGGCTATAGGGGTGGGGATGAGACCTGATGTCAGGACAGGCTGGTCGCCACCCCATTTAAAAAAAATCTTTCTAGAATCTAGTGTATCTGCTCATTGTGACAGATTGGGGGTAAGTCCTCCAATCTTCCCCTTAGGGCAGGTGGACAGAAAGACTGTTGTGGCTTTAGGGGTGGGAAATGGCCTGTTGCAGACTGTTAAAAATGGGGGCCTCTAGTTGGCAATGGTTTGCACCTTTGTTCAAGTAGGGACCCTTCTTCCTAGTCAGGGTAAGGGGGATACAATTCTAAAATAACACCTGCTCACCCCCTTGGTAGCTTGGCATGAGCGGACAGGCTTATCTCAGAGGCAGTCTATAAAGCATTTGTGCACACATACAGTAATACAGTGAAAACACTACAAATGGACACCACACCAGTTTAGAAAAATACGTAATCTTTATCTAAACCAAACAAGAACAAAACAACAAAAATCCACAACACAGTAATCAAAATGTACTTCTTAGAAGGCAAAAACAGTTCTGTCCATAGCAAAGTATAGATGTGACACAAAGTACCTTGGATGCGTCAAAATCATAAACAAAAACAGCTGCAGGGAAGGTGATGCGTCTGTTCCTTGTGCGCAGAGGTGATGAGTTTGTTCCTTACTCCAGGGGAGATGATGTGTCGGTTCCTTACTACCCCGCAGGGGAAGTAATGCTTCGGTTCCTTACTGAAGCGGAGGTGATGCGTCAGTTTCTTACTGTGCGAGGAGGTGATGCGTCAGTTTCTTACTGCAGCCCCAGTGTCCTTGAAGACTTGGTGCCCCGGTGCGATGCGTGGGGATCGGGGATGCGTCGGTTCTCGATGCGGTGGCGGCAACGGCGCTGTGTTGGTCTCTCCAGCCGCGGTCCCACGATGCATTGGTTCTTGCAGCCACACATCAGGGCCTGCGTCGGAATTGGTGCGGTGATCCCGGACTTCGTAGATCGGTGCACTCAATGAAGTGTGCAGTGATTCCTACAGCCGCGGGCAGGTGCTATATCGGTTTCTTCAGCGATGCGTCAGAAACAGGGGCGGATGCTTCGCGCTTCTCGTAGTTGCGTCTCTTTTCCAGCTCCCAACAGCAGGAACAACCTCCAGAGGCCCAATTCAGCAACAGGCACCTCCTAGCAGGTCAGAACTCCCAGCAAGAAAGTTCAGGGGAGCTGGTGGTGAAGTCTTTGTATCCCTGAGACTTCAAAACAGGAGGCAAGCTCTACTTCAAGCCCTTGGAGATCTTCATCTAGCAGGAGCCACAGCACACAGCAAAGTCTTTATCCTCTCCTTGGTAGAAACAGCCACTGCAGACCAACCCCAAACAGCACACAGCAAAGGGGCAGTACTTCTCCTTCAGTTTCTCCAGCTCTTCTCCTTGGCAAAGGTTCCTCTTGAATTCCAGAAGTAATCTAAAGTTCTGGGGTCTGGGCCCCAACATTTATAGTCCATTTCTCTTTGTTCTTTGGTGACAGAGAGACTCTGTGCTCAGTCCAAGCCAGTTCTGTCCTCTCTGGTGCATTTTCCCGGCAGGAGGTGGAGACTGCATTGTGTAAGGCAGACCAGGCCTATTCAGGTGAAAGGAAATCTCCTCCCCCTACTCTAAATACAGCCCAGGTCTACTCAGCCCAGCCCTGTCTCATCCAGGAAAGGCAGGACACACCTCAACACCCCCCGCAGTGGCTGTCTACAGTGAATGTGCATCCCCAGCCCCTGTCATTCCAAAGCCAGACAGTCAATACACAAACCAGCAGAGGCACACAGGATGGCTAAGCAAGAAAATACCTACTTTCTAAAAGTGGTATTTTCAAATACAGAATGTAAAAATCATCCTCACTATAAGATGCATCTTTATATTCTGAGTTCAGGCATACTAAACTTTACCTTCCTATCTTGTCCGAATGGGAAGTTATATTTCTAAGATGTTATAAATAAACTCCCATTCTATCCTATGGGACAGATAGCCTTTCAATAGTGAAAAACGAAATTCATTGTAGTTCACTATCAGAACATGTTACACACACCTGGACATGTCCTACCTTTCACATACACTGCACCCTGCCCACAGGGGTACCTTGGGCCTACCTTAGGGGTGACTCATGTGTAAGAAAAGGGAAGGTTAGGGCCTGCAAGTGGGTTCACTTGCAAGGTCGACATGGCAGTAAAAACTGCACACAGACACTGCAGTGGCAGGTCTGAGACCCCTTTTGAAAGGCTGCATGTGTGGGTGGCACAATCAGTGCTGCAGGCCCACTAGCAGCATTTGACTTACAGGCCCTGGGCACACACAGTGCACTGTACTAGGGACTTAGCAATAAGTCAAATAAGCCAATCATAGAAACACCAATCCATAAGAATCATTTACAGAGGGAGCACTAGCACTTTGGCACTGATCAGCAGTGGCAAAGTGCCCAAAGCATCTAGGCCAGCAAAAACGAAATCCAGCACACAGCAAAAACACAGGAGGCAAAGGCAAAAATACAGGGGAAAGACCACGCCAAGGATGCCAGGTCTAACACAGACCAACCCCAATCCCAAACCTTTTGTTTAAAAAAAATCTGAGTGAGGTTGTTTTTCTGTCTATCTCCCTTGTGTACTGCCCCCCTCCATGTTCCTCCCCCGGTCCCAATCTGTAGGCCATGTGTTTACCCAGCCCCTTCAATCGGCCTCCGGGGGGGGCAGAAAAAGTGTTAGATCCCTGGTGGGTATGCCCGATGTCTGGGTGGGCTGCCATTACCCATTCTTTTTATTGACCATTTTTCCGTGGTGTTTGGTGGTATTTCTGCTCCCCCTGAGAGGTGGGGGCAGATTGGAGGTATAGCCCCTTATCTGCCCCGCAGGAGGGTTGAAAGACTGTTTAGCCCATTATCTTTTCACATTTCTACTATCTTAAAAAAATTCCTGGTGTCTAGTTTGTTACCAGCCCCCTAGCAGGGGGCAGGAAGACTTTCCCCCTTCCTCATGCCTGGGGGAAGTTTACCCCCTCTGTGTTATGTTATGTTTTGAGTATCTGTAAAGCACACTATCACCTGTGAGGGTATTCTGCTGCTAAACAGGTGTGTGTGCCTAGCACTGTCTATGGTAGGTCAGTTAATTGAAAAGCCAGGTCTTCTTTCAGAATTCTAGAAGAGAGGAGGAGGCTCTGATGTGGAGTGAGAGGCCATTCCATGCTTTAGGAGCAATGTAAGAAAACTCCCATCCTCCTGATCTGGTTCTGTGTATGTGAGGGATTTGTGTGAGTAGGAATCCTGCAGAGGTGTCTGGGTAGTTAGTGGAAGGAGATGCAACTGTTCAGGTAGGCGGGGCCTAAGTTGTGAGGTCCCTTGAATGTGTGTGTTAGGAGTTTGAAATGAGTGCGTTTCTGTATAAGACGCTAGTTGAGCACCCTGAGGTGTGGTGTGATGTGAGTTCTGTGTGGGAGGTTGAGGATGTGTCTGGCAGCCGAGTTCTCTGTGGTTTGTAGTCTTCTAGTGAGTTGCTTGGTGATTCTGGCTCGGGTGTTCCCGTAGTCCAAATTGCTGGTGACTGCGATGTCAGTGACAGTTTTTCTAATGTTGCTTGAGAGACATTTGAAGATCTTTCTCAGCATCTTCAAGGTGTGGAAGCAGGATACAATGACAACATTGACTTGTGCGGTCATGTCCAATTTGCTGTGGATGATTACTCAGAGGTTCTTGGCATGGGTGCTGGGTGTAGGTCTGTTAGAACTGACAGCCTTAAGGTGGTCTTCCTCCAACTTTGTGCATGCCTCCCTCCATTTTTCTGTACTACTTTTTGCTGGTTTTAGGACTCTGAGCACTGTACAACTGCTAACCAGTGCTAAAGTGCATGTGCTCTGTCCCTTAAACATGTTATGATTGACTTACACATGCTGGGATATTTAATTTACCAAAAGCCTGTACATTAAATCGTACTAGTGGGCCTGCAACACTGATTGTGCCACCCACACAAGTAACCTTTCAAACATGTCTCAGGCCTGCCATTGCAGGGCCTATGTGTACAGTTTCCTGCCACTTCAACTTGGCATTTAAAACTACTTGCCAAGCTTTAAACTCCCCTTTTATTACATTTAAGTCACCCCTAAGGAAGTCCCTTGATAACCCAAAGGGCACAGTGTTATGTAAGTAAAAGATAGGACAGGCACTTTTATGTTTTACATGTCCTGGTAATTACAAACAGCCTATTTTGTTTTCACTACTGTGAGACCTTCTCCTCTCATAGGCTGACATTGGGAATTCCTTAATACACTTTTAAGCTGTAATTCCTGATCAGAGAGGAGCAGCCTTTTCATGTTTCATATGTTTTGAATGGTCTTAACAAATCCTCTTTACTGGTGAAGTTGGGTTTAACATTACTGTTTTAGAAATGCCACTTTTGGAAAGTGGACATTTCTATGCTCTTAGCTCTTTTGTGCCTTTAAGCCTGTCCCTGATACACGTCTGGGTTGGGTGAGCTACACTTTGTGTATTCCCTCTAGACAGACACAAACACAGGAAGGTGAGGCTCATCAGCATTCTGAGCACTCATTTGCATTCATCTGCATTGGGTCTTCCGGGGCAGGGAGGAATGGGAGGGGCTGACACATTTCAATCGGTAGTGTCCTGTCCACACACAAAGTACTGATTTATCCCCCAGAGTTAGCCTGGCCAACAGGACTGGGCTGACAGGAATTGTGTGCACTTCAGAGGCCAGTCTTTGATGTCACCTCCACTTCAAAGGCACTTTTGGGTATAAGTACTGGGTCTTTGACCCCCCCACAAATCAGACACTTCTGGATCTTAAACTGAACCTCTGTCAGAAGTACTGTTGTGCTGCTTAAAGGACTCAACTGGACTGCTTTTCTGGAAGGACTGTTTATCTGCTTGTTGCCCTGCTGCTAGCTGCTCGCTGACTCTGCTGAAGGAGAGCTGGACTCTGCCTTCCGTGCAAGTGATCTCCAAGGGCTTGCCTCCTGTTTTCTGAAGTCTTAGGGACACAAAAGACTTCCTGCAATCCTTCTAGTGCTGCTGGACTCTGTCTTCTGTGAGTCCTACCCTTGCCTGAGTTGGCCCCTCCAAGTTCTGGGCCTCAGAAGTGGGTTCTTCAGCTGTTTTACTCCAACATCGATACATCGTCACCACTGCGCTGATCGGAACCAATGCAGTGCTCTTTGATGCCGAGTCAGTGCCGATCCGGAGACAGCCCTGCGCGGCTCGACGACAATGTGGGATCTGATTGCAAGGTTCGATGATGACGCAGCACCGATCCAAGGTCCTGACCACGAGGCTTGACTGTGACGCATCGTCTCCCCCCTCTGTGTGGATCGAAACCGACGCATTGCCTTCACTGCATGGTGAAGATCAATGCATTTCGTTGCTTGCGACCAAGAATGGTACTTTGTTCATCAGGGCCTGCAAGGGTCCTGTAGCCAGCCTGCGCTTCCATGAGGTCAGCCCGAACTTTGACTTTGCCCCGGTCCAGCAAGACCTACAGTAACCTTATAGCGCTACTTACTTCTAAGTGCTTTACTGCATTTATTTCTTCAAAATTCAATATCTCAACTTCTATCCATTTGATGTTTGGCATTTTGGTCTTATTTTTTTTTTTTTGATAATCAATTTTGATTGATTTTGAGGTTAACACATTGGCAGCAAAAAACAAACCAGCTTTCCGCAAATTGGTCAATATCGAACAGTGACAAAAATGGGAATAATACTCTCACATGCATGAGTCCAGCCAGGAGTAGCAAGCAACATTGTCCACAACCCTGTCCATGGAGCCACCTCAGGAAGTTCAATCTTCCACCACCCCAATCCATTTACCCCATACCCTTCGAAACTTTTTAGGGCAGCCGTGGGTTACATACATTGGTCGCTCCTGCGCCGCACACCAATCCACCCTCTTCGCCACCGTGCCACGGTGGGGTCGACGGGTCCATCCAAAGGGCTGCGATATCTCGCTTAGCAACCATCAGTGCCGTGGTGAGACAGAGCTTCTCGGCCCTGTTCCCATTTAAGCCATCAGTAACCCCTAAAAGGATGTTCAGTGGATTCAGTGGGACCTCCCAGCCCAAAACCTCCGTAAGTTCAGCTGTCACTGATTCCCAGTAGCGCGTAACTGCGGGACAGAGCCATACCATGTGATAGAAATCTGCTTGGGAACACTGGCAGCGAGGACAAGACGCCCAGAGCGATGAAGGCGCAGTGGTGTGATGTAGGCCGCGTGCAAATAGTATATTTGAACTAAGCGGAGTCGGGCTGAAGCAGTAACAGTTTTAGGGGCCATCAGCGCGTCCCTCCAATCAGCATCTTCTAGGGAGCCTATCCAGCCCTCCCACTTATCCCGGAGAGAGGAGAGGGAATTGGGGGTGTTGTTCGTGAGGGAACGGTAAATACGAGAAATCCCCCCCTTTCCCAGGTCGCCAGTCATGACCTGTGCCTCCGGTGGGCTGTATGCAGGTAGGGAGGTCCCTTCCGAGATGTGGACATGAAGTGCATGGCGCAGTTGAAGATAGCGGTAGAACTGAGAGGCGTGGAGGGAGAACCGGGTCTGCATGTCTGAGAATTCGCGAATGTGGCTTCCGCGCCATACATCTCCCAGCTGAGAAATGCCGATGAGATCCCAGACTCTGAATCCGGGGAGAGAAGCAACGTCTTTGAGCCATGTTCCACTCCACAGAGGAGTACATTGGGTTAGTCTGCCTGACCAGCGGGTATGGCGCAGGGCCGCTTGCCAAGCCAAAAACACCCCACGAGTAATCCCTGGCATGGTGTGGGGGATAGTGGTCCCGTACAGCATCCCTTGAATACCGGAAAAACCTAAGGCATGTAATTCCAGTCGGTAGGCCGGATCCGCCCAGCCACCATTAACCCTGTCATGCACAACGAGAAGCCTCGTCGCCAGGTAATATAGGTGTAAGTTTGTCATCCCCAGCCCCCCATCAAAGGGTGGAATTCTGCAATGACCGAGGGCCAGTCTCGGCCGCCGCCCTCCCCAGAGGAATTTAGTGGCCAAGCCATCCATTTCTCTGAACCAGGACCGCGAGAAGGTGAGGGGTGTGTTTTGGAGCATATAGAGAAATCGTGGCAGGACCATCATCTTAAAAAGGGCGATCCTGCCCATGAGGTTCAACGGCAGTGTCTGCCATCGAAGGAGATCCGCGCGTACCCGTTTCGCCAGTGGGGTGACATTGAGAGCCCAGGCGAGATCAGGAAGGAGCGTCACCCAGATCCCCAGGTATTTAAATGACTGGCGCCGGAGAGGGATCGAGGACTGCCAGTCGAAGCATTCTCTCGACAGATGAAGGGGGACCAGGACCGACTTGGCCGCGTTCAATCTGAGACCAGAGACACGTTCGAAGAGACGTAGGGCTCGGAGACATCGAGGTCCTGAACGGGCTGGGTCCGACAGGAAGAGCAGGACGTCGTCGGCGTAAAGGGCGATCTTGTCCTCTGCCATCCCGGGCCACTGCCATCCCGTGAGTAACGAGTCGGCGTGGACGAGCGAGGCAAAGGGCTCCATCGCTAACGCGAAAAGGAGGGGTGAGAGGGGGCAACCCTGCCTCGTGCCCCTCCCAATGGGGAAGGGGCGGGAAAGACCTCCGTTAACCATCACCTGGGCCTGCGTCTTGTAGTAAAGGGTCTTAATCAAGTTGCGAAAGGGGGTTCCAAATCCCATCTCCGACAACACTGCCTCCAGGTACCGCCAATCCACAGAATCGAATGCTTTCTCGAAATCCACGAGAAGCAAGGAGAGGTAGGGAGTCAGTTGTTGGCGGTATGCCAGGGCCAGGTAGAGCCGTCTCAGGCAGTGCCTGGTACCCCGGCCGGGCATAAAGCTGCACTGGTCTATGTGGACCAATTTGGCCAGGTGAGGGTGCAGACGGTGCGCCAAAACTGAGGCAAAGATCTTGAGTTCTGAATTAATAAGGGAAATGGGGCGGTAGTCAGAGCAATGGACTGAAGGGGGTTGAGACTTGGGGATCACCACAATGGTAGCAAGATCCGTCTCAGGACGGAAGAAACCACGGTCCGCCGCCTCGCGGTACACTGCCAGAAAATGGGGGATCAGCGTGGTCCGGTAGGACGCGTAAAATTCCTGCGGGAGGCCATCTGGTCCTGGCGCCTTGCCCGCTGCCATGCGGGAATAGCATCGTTAAGTTCTTCCGGAGTAATTGGGAGATCAAGATCACCCGCCTCCGTGTCAGTGAGTCGTGGGAGCGAGAATCTTTCATTCTGGAGAAGTTCTGACAGGGCGAGGTCTGGAGGCCGGGCAGAGTATAGAGAGGCGTAATAAGAGGCAAAACACTGGGCCACCGCCGTGGGGGTTTGGTGTGTCTGCCCTTGGGAGTTCACCACTTCGGGAATAATACGGTTAGCCATTGGACAGGTGGCCAGACGATGGAGGAGTTTCCCGTTTTTATCCCCCCACCCATACACTCTCACCACGGAGGACCTCTATAGCAGCTTAGCGGACTCCATGGAGTCCTGTCTGAGCTCGTCTCTAAGAAAGGTAAGTCTTCGATCCTGCGCCTCCGTTCTTTCCCCGGATGGACGGGCCTCCAGCCGGGCCGCTTGGGCCTCTAGGAGTGTGAGCCGGGCCTCCTGTTTCGAGCGTTGAATTTTGAGTTGGTCTTTGGCGAAACCGCGAATGGTTGCCTTAGCGGCTTCCCACAAGGTACCAGGGGACGGGACCGAGCCTTGATTATCCACGAAGTAGTGACGTAGCTCAAGCCTACCTGCTTCTTGAAGTCTTCATCCTGGAGAAACCAGGCGTTGAGCCGCCAAATCGGGCGTGAAGAGGCCGGGAGGCTACCCAGATGCATAGATACTGGGGAATGGTACGAGAGGCCTCTGGGAAGGATAGTGATGGCTTGGATCAATCGACAGTCTAGGGCCGGGAGAAACAGATAGTCCAATCTGGCCTGCGTGTGGTGGGTGGCCGATGTGTGAGTGAAAATAGCAGTGGTCGGGTGCCAGAGTCGCCATGCATCACTAAGTCCCAAATTCGCAGCCCAGTTTGAAAAAAGTGCAGATTGGGAAACTCGAGAGACAGAAGGGGTCGCAGCAGAATCAAGAGCTGGGGCCATGACAGCATTAAAATCCCCCCCCACCACAGTGGTTTCTGGAGGCAGGGCGGCTATTAGTGGAGTGAGGCGCCGGAGCGTGGGGGACAGCAGAGAAGGGGGAGCATACACCGTTATCAAATTCAGGGCTTGGGTCCCAATGTTCCCTTCCAGGATGAGAAAGCAGCCTCCCGGATCATGGATTACTTTACGCTCAACAAAGGGCAGAGCGCGGCGCAGCAGGACGGCCACCCCTCGAGACCCCCGGGTAAAACCAGCGTGCCAAACCCCGCTGTAGCCATAGCGCGCCAGGAAGGGGCAGTGGTTGCCTACTAGGTGGGTCTCCTGAAGCAGTAATATGTCTACATTGTGTCGCTGTGCATAGCGCAGGGCAGCAGTGCGTTTAACCTTGTCGAGGAGGCCATTGACGTTCCATGACACAATGTGAAGTGATGTTAAACCTGTGTGATCGTTAGACATGGAGAGGTAGGTTAAGTGGTTGGGTGCCCCATATGCGCAGGGAGCGTGGCAGTGGACGCACGTGGAGTGTGGGACATGGAAGGACAAGGTCTATCACTGTATAAACGTCGCAAGAGGAGGCATAAGTGCTGGCATGAGAACAACAAAAAAACAAAAACACCATAGAACCCGGGACAACGGTCCCCCCACCCGGACCCACCCCCCACCCTATACTTCAGGAACGGAAGCATCTGTCGCCCTAACAGTGGAAAACAACAAAGACCAAACTAAAACGTTCAGGACTGGAAGCATGGAGGACCCCTCCTCATTGCAGGATGTGCATAATTGAGTCCGTCTGAGGTTGCAGCACTGACGAGCCGAGCCGCTGTCTCCGGCCGCAGAGCCAGGCCCGGCGGGCAGAGACAAGCTCATGTGGGGTCCCTGAGTAGCATTGGGCTACGCGACAGGTCAGTGTCCGGGAGGTCCATCAATGAAGGCCGGGGTGATGAGCCTCCAGGATCCAAGTGCCCCGAGGAGCCGGACCGCCTTAGACCGGAAGGCCCCCCTAGTAGCGGAGTTGGTTGTCGGGAGGGGCCCGGTGGGGAGTCAGAACGGGCCCTTCTCTGACCTCGGCGTCTTCGTGAGCGATTGCGCTGGGGCCGGGGGCCAGGAGCTTCTCGGTTGCCGGACCCACGAGTCATGCCACCTGATGAGGATGGATGGTCGGCGGCTCCCAGGGGGCGTATCTCCGAGGCCCAAGTCCATGCCTCTTCAGGGGTGTCAAAGAAAAGGGTCTTGTTGGAGAAAACCACTCGCAGGCGTGCTGGAAAAAGGAGCCTGTACTGTATGTTAAGGGCACGGAGCTTTTGTTTAACTTCACCAAACAAATGGCGTTGGCTCTGGACCTCTCGAGTGTAATCGGGGAAGACCATAATCGTGTGATTGTCGTACCTAAGACATTGCTGTTTGCGGGCCTCAGCCAAGATGGAGTCACGGTCTTTAAAGTTGAGAATTTGCATGATGATGGGTCTGGGGGCCGCTCCCGGTGGCGGCTTAGGGGCAAGGGAGCGGTGCGCTCGTTCAATCGCGAACCACGGGGATAGCGATCCCTCGGTGACCCATGAGCGGAGCCATTTTTCTATGAAGTCTATTGGGCGACCCTGCTCCGCACCCTCCGGGAATCCCACTAGGCGGAGGTTGTTACGACGGGCTCTATTTTCAGCATCCTCCGCCCGCCGATGAAGCTCTTGGGTGTGGGATTGGAGACGGGTGACCTGTTCCTTAAGTTGGTGGACGTCGTCCTCCACCGTGGAAATGTGTGACTCTGTCTCCGTGATTCGGGTCACCGCATTCCGCATATCTTGCCGAATGAGGGTAATGTCCACTCGCACCTCCGTAATCTTACCCTCCACAGAGGACTGTGAGGCATGTATGGCCTGGAGTATGGTAGTCAGGTCTGCGGCCGGCGGGGGGTCTTTATCAATGGTTCCTCCAACCGCCCCGGCGTCCGTGGTGGTAAAGCGGTCCATTTTAGTCTGGGTGGCCGGGGTCTTGGCCACTTTGTCGCGACCCATGATCGTCACTCCACGGGTTAGAATTCGGCCAGTTCTGTAGACAGTCTCCGTGGCGGGGGTCCCTGATAAAGGGCAAGAGGACTTGGGATCCCACACCAGTCGAAATGCGAGGCAGTGCGGCCACCCTAGGCGAGGCCCCAAGACAGGTACCAGATCCTCTGCAGCTGGGGACCTCCGACCGCACCAGGCTCTGTCAGGGCAGATCAGGGCCGGCGAAATGTTTCGCCAGTCGTTGCGCCTTACGGTAGTTGCCACCAATTGGAACTCCCTTGGGGCACAACCTCGGCGGGAAGCAACACGGTGACGGGCCTTCCCAGATCTGGCAGTGAGGCCCCCCTCACAGAGGGACCACAGTTCCTAGTGAATACGCCAATACCGATCAGGGGGAGATGGGGGGGCTCTCTCTAGCCCCGCGCCGCTCGGTGCGTGCGGCCGAACACCCACCTCCTCTGCGCCACAGGCCCACGGGGACGGAGCAATGATATGCAGGATGTAGGCCAGCAGGGGGAACCTCTGGTCCGATAGGCCCAACTGAACAGGCTGTGTCACCCCACCCAACCTCCTCCAGGCAGGGGCAGGGGCGCGGCTCCGGCAGGCCGGCGGGAAGAATCTAGGGCCTAGGAGATAGGGCCCTCCACAGTGAGGTAAGGGAAGCAGTAGGCCAGCCGGTCCAGCATCGCACAAGGCCCCGGTTGCACAAGCGGGTCAGGCGCACGGGACGTCCCCCTTAGCAGCTCCCGGACCATCACCCAGGCTCACCGCCCAGGAGGCCGCCTACCGCCGGGTCCCCACCTCTCAGCGCCGCAGCGCTGTGCCCAGGATCCTCCACCGCGACCAGTCCGCTGCCCCCCCGCCGCCCGATATGGCGGCCGACACTACGGCAGCGCCGCAGAGGGCCGGAGTGTAGCTGCAGTCGCTCCCGTCACAGGGGGAGGCAGGTATAGCGCCTCATCGCCAGTGGGTCAGCTTCTGTGGCAGCGGTTAGCCCCCCCGGGCAAGGAAGAAGGAGGAGGAGAGAGACAGTCCTCGGGAGCAGGGAGCAGCGGGGTTGGCTCGCTGGATGAGCGTCGGGGCCCCTGGAGGGCCGACGCGCTGCAGATGGGGCAGGGAGGAGCAGCAGGCCGAACCACATGTAGTACCGCCCAAGTCCCCCAAGCAGGCCGGGCGCACGGGGTCTTACTCAACAAGCTCTGGACCTCTCCCCGGCGCCCGGACTCACCGCTTCCTAGTCGGCCGGTCACCGGGTCTCCACCTCCCACGGCCACAGCACAGCGTCCAGGGTCTCTTGCTGTCAGCCTCCGTTTCCCCCTGCTCGATGCGGCGGCCGCCACCACCTCAACGCCGCCTGGGGGCCGGATGCAGCCGCAGGATCACCGCACAGGGAGGCGGCAGGGATAGCGCCTCTCTCAGGGCCAGCCTCAGCAGGTACGGGAGGAAGAAGGGGAGGGCTCCAGGTCACCTCATAGTCCGCCGCTCCGTGGCTAGGCCTCAAGCGCCGCCGGTCCCCAGTTCTCCGCTCCGGAATCCCGCCACCCGGCGGCACGGCCGAGACAGCGGCAGCGCCGCGGGGGAGCCAGGCACAGTCGCGGGTGTCCCCGCCAAGGGCAGGGGGCAAGAGGCAGTTTTCGCGCCAGCGGCGCCAATCCGGGTCACAGAGGGCCAGGATCCACGAACAACCTCAGCCCGGCCAAGGAAGGAGGAGGCAAGCAGCGTCTAGACCGTTCTCGCCCCCGCAAGGTCTCTCGGTCCCCCGGGCCTCTCAGGTCGACAGCTCCACAAGGGCCTGGGCAGCTCAAACCCAGGCCGCAGGTAACGGTTGGTTCGAGGGGGAGGCCGCCATGTTGGAGGCAAGCGCCGGCCGGACAGTCCGGATTGTGGTGTGGCCCCGGTGGCTCGGGTCCTCCCAGCCAGGGGTCTCGTCAGGGTGTGCGGCGGCAGTGAATATCGCCGGATTTCAGCACTGGATGGCTAATAGGACGGGCAAATTACGGGCGGATAGCGGAGGGGTCCGGGAGCGCACTCAAGGTGCGACCGCCATCTTAGCTCGCTAGGCCACGCCCCTTGGTCTTATTTTACTCAGATAAATATTCTCTATTTTTCTAAACTGTTGTGGGGTCTTTTTGTAGTGTATCTGCTGTGTTGTTGTATGAGTGATTGCACAAACGCTTTACACATTGTCTTCTAAGTTAAGCCTGCCTGCTCTGTGTCAAGCTACCAGAGGGTGAGCACGGGATAATTTTGGATTGTGTGGTGACTTACCTTGCTAGGATTGTGGTCCCTTCGTGGACAGGGTGCATACGTCTGCCAACTAGAGATCCAATTTCTAACATTGGTGATCAGCATTGAGGATAGTACTTGTGTTTGTGCAGTGTCATACAATAGCTACATGTACACATAAAAATCCATATCTAAGACCACTTCAAATGTTTCTTCATTTATCCCTGCTTTTGCATCTTTGATCCATCCTATAAATCATGTCTCTGGCTGGCTCTGCAAGTGGAGCCATTGAGTTTGAAATGGCCAAGCTGGAGGATTATACAGTAAACCAGTTGAAAAGCTTCTGCAAGGAGATGGGGGTACCTGAATGAGGAGTCATTAAAAAAAGTGTTGTTTCAAATGGCGTTGGGGGCAAGGCAGAATCCTTTTAAAAATAAAAAAAAATGTAAATCTTTTTTTATTTGAATTTCGGGCAAGGGAGGCAAAACAAATACATATACATCAGCTTGTACTGGCTCAAATACAAATACAAAAAAGAAGTTTGAAAATCATATCGCAGAAGAGGTAAACGAAAGTACATGAAGTTCATACAGACATAAAGTTCGAGTGGGGTATCTCAATATATACAATCAATCTTTCATCATTTGATGCCAAACTGCTTTAACCGCTTGACCACGGCGCGGATTCCGCCGCGGTGCTGGGCGTTCCCTTGAGTGGGCGTGTCTGGGACGGCCCCCGGCCGTCCTCCGCACACGCCCACCGTGACGTCGGACGGCCGGGGGCCGTACGACACATGGAAAGGGTTAAATCTCCACATTGAGCTTAAGCCTCTAATTTTAGCCAAGGCCTTTTCCCTCTCAAAAACTTCCACAACAATAGCCCACCACTCCGCAACATTGCAGGGCCTGGGAGAAATCCAGGACCTAGAGATAGCTAGTGTAGCAACAACCAAAATTATAGAGAGTAGTGCACGGCGTGCATAGTTAGGATCTCCCTTATAGCCCAACATGATCTCGTGTGTAGTAAAAACCAGATCTAATCCAAGGCGTTTTTTACACATCTGTATAACTCCCTGCCAGAATGCCATGAGCTGCGGACATGTGGCAAACATATGTACAATATCTGCGCCATACACACCACATTTAGGGCAATTCAGCTTATTGCTCGAATAGTGAGTTCTTTGTCGCCCCCAGCTGGCAATCTTTACAGGAGTGTAATATAACATACATACTGTCTTAAATTGTTGTAGCCTTAGATTAGTAGACCACACTGCGTCTTTTAATGTTGTGAATGCTTCATCTATCATTATAGAAGTAGTTTCAGTCTCCAGGATAGTACTCCATTTTAAGGCTAGCTGTTGACACGGGTCAGTTCTATCCTGGCAAAGATACTTATATGCCACGCGTATTGCATGCTTCTGAGGAGGTTCATGTAGAAATGTCAATAGGTCCTGTGCCTCTACTGATTTAAGACCCTGTGTTCCTCAAAAAAAAATCTATAATTTGTAAATATTTATAGTAGTGTTGACGTGGCATTCAGAAAGTGTCTTGCAGATTTTGAAAGGTTTGAAAACCATTAAAATCATAGAGGTCTCTGAGATTGTCAATGCCAAGTTTAGCCCACTGTTTAGACACACCGTCATGAAAGATATCTGGAAGAAGGGGATTATCGCAGAGAGGGAATTTATTATAGTTTATCGGTAGAGAGTATCTAGCCACAATTTCCTGCCCTATAAAGACAGAAGGGCACATGCATCAAAAATGTCATTTAAGATTCCTAATTAGCGAATATTAAGGATTCGCTAATAAGGAATCACAAATGGCTATGCATGTAGGAATTCGCACAAAAATAGCGAATCCCTAAAATTCCTTAATTGCAACTCGCAAATTGCGACTCGCAATTAAGGAATTGCCACCCATTCATTCCTATGGGCCTAGAGGCCCATAGGAATCAATAGAAATTGCATGCGCAATTTGCGAGTACCCAATAGGTACTCGCAAATTGCGCATGCAATTTCAAGGGTTCAAGGGTTCCAAAAGGATACCCTGTTGCACCCCTGAATTTACATTTTAACCACATGTTGCGCACACACATGCCCCAAGGGCATGTGTGTGTGTGTCATGTGACTTTCAAAAATGCACTTTAGTGCATTTTTCAGAGAAATCGAAAATTACCATCAACTTCAGATTGATGGTAATTTGCGATTCTTATTAGCGTAAATCGCTAAATTATTTTGTTTAATGCATTGCATTTAAGGAATCACAATTTGCGATTTCTTAAATGCAATTTAAGTAATCGCAAATTTTGCGATTACTTAAATTGCGATTTTTGCATTTGGGATGATGCATCCCAAATGCAAATACTGATCGCAAAGGGGCAGATTCTGAGAATCTGCCCGTTTGCGACCGGTTTTTCCTTTGATGCATGTGGCCCTAAGCCCCTGAGAGTCTTAAAACTTACTCTCTTGAAGTAATTCGGGTCATGAATTCGATAAAGAAATCTACAGCAATCTTGGCCTAACAGAAGTTTGTGATTAAAATCCTGACCATTATTAGAGGGAAGGCTGTGTAACTTATTTATAAAAGAGGCACAATAGTATAATTTATAATCGGGAGCTGGAGACCGCCTTGGCTAAATGGATACTTTAGTAGTTTAAATGCTCTGTGTGAAACTGCTTATTACACCATCCAGTTTAAAAAATAAATAAATGGGTAACTATCAGAGGGATTGAGCGAAATAAATATACATTTTTGGGGAGAATCGTCATCTTTATGATGTTACACCTGCCAACTATACTTATGGGTAATTTATGCCAATTCTTTAACTTTTTGATAACGTTATGAAGTAGAGCATCGTAATTTAATTTAATTATGCGTTCAATCTGAGATGAAATGCAGATACCTAAATAAGTGACTTCGGGGCATGTTCCCATTACAGGGTTGTCTGGTCTGAAATTCAGTAACACCTGAGTTTTATTAGGGTTCACTTTATATCCAGAAAAGGATCCAAATATTCCTGCCTCATACATAATTATTTCCAAGGATTTACCCGGGTCCGTCGTGAAAATAGCGATGTCATCTACATAAGCATTGATTTTTAATTCATTAGGTCCCGGGCATAGTGGCAGGATATTTTTATTAGCAAGCAAAGCCTGAATGAAGGGTTCAAGATACAGGGCAAACAATAATGGGGAAAGAAGGCATCCCTGGTGCGTGCCCCTGTTTATACGGAAGAGCACAGATTGAGAGCCGGCATAATTAAATTTGGCCTGTGGAGCATGGTAAAGTGCCCTTACCCACATAAGAAATCGGCCTGTCATTACAAATGAAGTAAGAATAGGCCACAGACAACCCCATGCCACACGGTCAAAAGCTTTTTTCGCATCTAATAATATAATTCCCAAATTACTACCAGATTATTTGGCCAAGTCAAATGCCATTATAGCAGTATTAATATGTGCCGAAGAATCTCGCCCGCTATGAAGCCGTGCTGTTGACTGGAGACCAGTTTTGACATCAAGGGAGTGAGACGGTTAGCCAAAATTTTGCCATATATTTTGGCGTCAGCATTGATAAGCGATATCGGGCGATAAGAGCCGCATTCTTTCGGTGGTTTTCCCTTTTTCAGGAAGAATACTATATTAGTAATATCCCAAGTTGGTGGTACAGTACCAGTATCACCTATCTCTTGAGTGACCTTGGCAAAGAGTGGAGCTATTGTATTCCTGAATATTTTGTAAAACTCAATAGGTATCGAGTCTTCACCCGTAGCCTTACCTGCAGGGAGTGAAGACAGAGCAGACAGAATTTCTTCTGGCGAGATCTCTGCGCAAAGTTGGGCACTGTCCTCTGCTAGTAGAGATGGTAGTACTGCTCTTGTTAAATACTTAGAAACCTCCTCAGTTATTATTGGGTCTGATGGAGCATAAAGATCTTCATAAAAAGATATGAATTGTGCAAGTATCGTATGAGTTTCTGTATAAAGTATGTTGCCCGCTCCTTTAATGGCCTTTATTAAGTTTTTAGCCTTATTGTCGGCTAATTTGTAAGCTAGTATCCTACCCACCTGCTCGCTATATTCGTATTGAGTAGATCGATATTTGTTGTAAGTGGCAGCCACTTTTTCTCTAAGTATCCCTACTGCTGTTTCTCGTGCTTCTACCAAAGTAATATAAAACTGTATCTGGTTACAGTCATACTGCCTAATAGCTGTTGCATGACATTTTTCTAGGTTAGTTAACACTAAACAAGCCGCCTTAATGGAAGCCTCTCTGGTTTTGTTTTTTACGAATATAAATTGTTGTGTAATACCCCTTATGAATGCTTTCATTGAGTCCCAAACCATGCATAATGAAGCAGTATTAATATTAAAATGAATAAATTCCGACCGCAGTTTCCCCATGTGTAAAATATAATCATCATCAGTCAATAGATAGCGTGGAGAAAAAAAAAAGAACGCCCAGATTTACTTGTCGGCTGTAGTTGAAAAGAAAACAAAATAGGGTTGTGATCTGATGTAATTTTAGGGCATACCTCAATCTTGGCTGTTCGAAGTACAGTATCATTAACCCAGACCAAGTCTATCCTTGAATACTGCTTGTGTGGGTGTAAAAAGTATGTAAACCCCGAGAGATTTGGGTGTACGACTCTCCATACATCCCTAAGATTATGTAAGCGTGCTAACTCTAAAATAGATGCCCGTACTTTCGTCATTCTTATAGTTGTTCGCCGAGTAGTAGAGTCTATAGATTGGTTCATAATACAGTTAAAATCACCCATGACTACTAATACCCCTTGCAGTTCCAGTATAGTTAACATGAGAGAATTTAACATCTCAGGGTCATCAACATTAGGCCCATAAACAGCCACTAAAACATATTTAATACCAGAGATTTCAAGTTGAGCTATAGCCCATCTCCCCTTATGGTCTGCTAAGACTTGATGAGTTTTATACGTAAGTGTTTTACTAGCTAAGATAGCAACACCCCTAATCGATACTCCCTGAGATGAACACACAGCTATTTGATATCCGAGCTGGTTAAGCAATGCCCGGTCTTTATACGCCAAATGGGTTTCCGTTAAAAATATCAAATGAGGTTGATACATTTTTAGCTCCTCGCGTACCAATTGACGTTTACGTCCAGCATTTAGCCCAGAGACGTTCCAGCATAAACATTTAATTACCCCCATATTATAGCAAGAAATACCTCGTACACCATAAATTCTCCTGCGATACACATAATTACCCTAAAATAATTTTTATTAGTACTGTCTGCACTTAATATAGAAGCTTCTACAAGCTGCCTCTCCTCTCTGATGCCTTGCCCTATCAATACAGTGCCCCCCTTGCTTTTACCCAGTGCCCCCTTGCCCACCCCCGCTCCGCCCAACACCCACCCCGTGTCTATGGAAAGGAATCACCCCCCTCGTTGCTTTCGATGTAGACAGCTTTGGAGAGAGATCGCACACAGAGGGTGACCCAGCCATTTGTCTGGTCAAATAAAGTGAAAAAAAAGATAAACAAAGCTAGAGAAAATCCCTACAGAAAAAACATCCATTGTGAGAAATAGAAAGGAGACAAGCCCACACAGGGATAACAATTTTAGTTATTTAGAGGCCCCCTGCCACCATCTGGCCAAGACCTCCTGGGCATCCTGTTCCGTATATACTAATTGTGTTTGACCATCTTTAATAATTTTTAAACGACCAG
This sequence comes from Calotriton arnoldi, assembly GCA_963921515.1. Lineage (NCBI taxonomy): Eukaryota > Metazoa > Chordata > Amphibia > Caudata > Salamandridae > Calotriton > Calotriton arnoldi. Next base: position 759,622 of record CAWUFW010002413.1, on the reverse strand, counting down.
GTTCCTGCAAGAAAACCTGTGCCCCTTCAGCCTTTAGAGGGTCAATAAACGTCGTTTCCATCGCCTGTCCATTGTATTTTTACAAAAGTCTGATCTGGTGAACACAGAAAAGGGATCCACACGAATAGGAGAGGTAGGTCGAGCTTTAATTGAAACCGCTTGCCTTAATAAAAATATGCCAAAGTAAATAAGAAAGGGCCTGGGGAAGCGTCCTGCGGGTTTGTTAAAGACCAGTGGCAGCCTATGTGCCCGTTGAATTTGACTGTCCCAGTCAGCCAGATCTGGAAAGATTTTTTGGAAGAGTTAAACGATGTATGTCCGGGGATCCGTGCCCTCCTCGCCTTCTGGGACCCAAAGAGCCGGAGGTTATTTCGGCGTTGCCGATTCTCAAGATCCTCAATTTTTCCTTGCATAAACATAAGCTGGTTATCTTGTGCTTCTGAAGTTTTAGTTGATTTAGTAACATAATCCTCTATATCAGCTACTCGCTGCTGTAGCTCCGTAATGTCTGACGCAAGGGAGGCCACTTTGCTTTTTACCTCTGTGAGAGACTGTTTGATTAGTAAACTATCAGCCCTAGCTTGAGCATAGTATTCTTGTGCTTCTTCTCTCTGGACTTGCAATGCTGGAAGAATCACTGTGAGAGAAGCCTCATCAGGTGCTGTACGCAGACCAGTTGGGTCATGTTCTTCTATAGCCGTTGGGGGAGTTAGAGAGGCGGAATGGAAATGACCAGTCCCATGTACTAAAATCCCGCTTATTTTAGAATCCATCAATTCTGGAGCTGCCTTCCCCTGTCCAGCGCTTTGAGGGCTTTGTTTTAAACCAGTTCCCATTGCTGGGTCAGAACCGGAAAGCCGTGATATCAGATTTGTAACATCCCCTTTTGCCGTGACCCATTTCCGAAGAGGGCTGCAAGCCGAGGCTAGTTTACCAACACTGATCCTGCTGTCTCGTATGTCACCTTGCTTGTCAGCTCCCTTTTTATGAGATCTCGGGGCCTTAGGTTTAGCATTGCCTTTTTTATGGCTAGATGGTAAGTCGGTTGATTTGACATAGAACCCCCCGTTGTTTATAGCTAAATTGTCCCAGCTGGTATTAGCTGTGTGTGGACTAGCCCCGCCGCTAGGTCTATTCCCAAGTGAATCAGCAGTATTAGTGGGTAAGGAACTGGCTGAATGTTCCGACTGCAGTGTTGAAGTTATTTTACCAACTTGTCCAGTCCCCACATCAGTGTTCAGTCCTACCGGGCTTTCCAAAATAGTGCCAGACTGAAGCAATATCTCTCCTTGCTGAATGTACAATTTTTGGTTGGCGACTGGCTGTTCTGTTACTAGGCTAATGGGTTGCTCTATTGGCCCCTCACTTGACTCGCTACCCCTAGCAGCCTGATCTACTGGTGAGTTTGTTGAATTTAATGGTAGCCCAGCTTCAACATTTACTGTCACATTATCCCTGGTGCCTAAGAGTACAGCCCCTAATAATGCATCTACCATCTCGGTCTCCGGTAAAAAAGTGGCAACCCCCCCAGGGTTAATGACCTCTGTAACTTTGGCCGATTGCAGTACCTTCATTATTGGACGGCCGACTCTGGAAACAGCAGTCCGTGTCATGTTGCCCTTTACAGTGGAGGGGTGTGCATCTCCCTCCACACAGATGAGCCAGCAGTGTCCACAGTCAGCGCCACGGAGCGTGATCCAGCGCGTCCTTCCTTCTGAGCGGTCGCCTTCGGTGGACCCATCTTGCACAGTTGAGTCAAAACAGACGATCGAGCAGACGTGCAGCCCCAGGAAAACCAGCAGAGAGAGGAGCATCGAGAGTCAGCCAAACCTCACCGGGCAGAGAGCCAGACCTGCTGCGGCGTCTGGGTAATCACCAAGATCATGCAGGTAAGTGAGTCACGCTGGCCCCGTCCCCCTTAATTGCAGCAGAGCGTGAAATGGAGTTGTCGGCCTTGCCGGTTTAGAAGTTACCGGGATTACGCAGTAATCTCTTTTGCTACCGGAGCTTCTTTTTCGGGTGCCCTTTTATCTCTTTCTCCCTTCTCCTTTGTTTCCCATGTTTCTCTGTACTAAGAGAACGTTCATAACAGCTACGTGGTGTCCATGGTGTGGGAGCAGCTCCGAGTGCGAGCTTCTCATCGGCTGCAACAATCCGCCATCTTCCTTTCTCCGCCCCCGGGCCCGGGCAGAATCCCACTTCAAGGAGAATGATGGATTGGAGGAGTCTGAGCTGGGCTCTTCTGAGATGCTACCTACATCAGTTGAGAAGGAAACCCCTGGAATTCAACCTCCTGGGAGAGCAGGAAGCAGTGTCCCATGGCCTATCTCCAGAGGAGCTGGCTGAAAGAAGGAGGGAGGAGACATAATTCAAGCTGTAGATGGCAAAATTAAAGATGGAAGCTGAGGAGAGAAAGGCTGAGGCTGACAGAGCCTTAGCAGAGAAGTCACTTTTGTTGGCTCATGAACTGAGTCTAAAAGAGCAGGAGATCAAGGCCAGGCAGTGTGATTCCAGCAGTGATAGTGGCAGCATACATGCAGTACCCGATGGAGAGAAAAGGGCTGTATACCCCAGGATCTTGTGCCCAATAATGAGGTGGGGGGATGACATTGATAAATAGTTTTCTGCTTATGAGGTTGCACTCAAAGTACACAAGGTTCCTGAGGAACACTGGAGGGGCGGTCTGTGGAAACACATGCCTACATTTGGGAGGGACACCCTTCTGGCATTAGGGGTTGGGGACTAAACCAAGTACACTCCTATGAAGGCTATTTTGATAGCTAAATATGGGCTGACTCCCGAAAAGTATTGAAAAATATTCTGGGACAGCCAGAAGCTCCCCAACTAGTCCTTGGTAGATGTTATTGTTTACTCCAGTAAGGCACTGAATGGCTAGGTGAGGAGCAGCAATGCTAGTGATTATAATGGGTTGTATCATTTATTAATGAGAGAGCACATGCTCAGTATCTGTTTTACAGAGTTGCACCAGCACCTAGTTGAAATTAAGCTGACTGACCCCAGAAAGGTTGCCGAGGAGGGGGACCTCTTGGCTAGCACCAAAGTGTCCAAAAAGGTATCTGGGGGAACACCCACAAAAGTGGCCAGTGTTCCCAACAAAGAAAGAGGGGGAAGAAAACGTAAAAACAAGGAATTCTCAAAAAGCCCCAAAAATAATTCTCAAGGGAATAGTGCTAATCAGTCTCAGTCTGATTCTAAAAAGAAGGGTTTCTTTGTCCATAAGACAGGGATGTTAGTACCCCAATGTACAGAGTGCTACAAGTATGGGCACATAAAGGGTGACTCTAAATGTCCCAAGAGGGAACAGCCCCCCATTCGTGGGCTGACACCAGGGTTGGCAAGTGTAGCGCTTGGGGAGGAGAAATTCCCAGTTAATTTGGGGGGACAGACAGAGATGACAGTAGTTTCCCTAGGGGACAGAGAAATGGCGCCAAAAACCCACACGCCTTCCAATATTTTCAAGTTTAGGCAGTGGGTCACAATTAATGGCCAACAGGTGGAGGCTCTGCGTGACACAGGAGCCAGCATGACAACTGTCAAGTGTCAGTTCGTGTCAACAGAGCAGGTCTTACTGAACACATTCAATGAAGTCATAGTCTACGACAATCGTCGGAGCCAGCTACCGATGGCTCTGGTTCCCTTTGAGTGAGGGGGGGTCTCAGGTTCTCTTAAAGTTGCTGTGAGCCCTGCCATGTCTGTAGATTGTCTGTTAGGCAATGGCCTGGAGGATCCTGCCTGAAGGGAGGTAGAGCTCAGATCTCACTTGGAGATGATGGGTCTGCATGACCATACTAGCCATGGCTACCCAGAAAGGGAATCAAGGGAGTCTGGAGCCTGGAACAATGGCCAAGACAGCTGCCAAAGAGAGGGTCAAGGGATGCAGAAAACTGGTCCCTGAAGTTTCCGCAGTGGAGATTCACGGGGTCCTGGAGGAGGAGGCCCCCGAGCCAACCCGGGATGACATTGCCACCCTAGGAACAACCTGAGCTTGCCAGCTGGCAGATTGAAAGTGGGTCCACCAGGAAGGAATTCTTCCAAGCACAGAAAGAGTGTCCCACTCATGGGGGTCTGGGGCACCAGCCCATGCAGCAGGCGAAGCCTCTGGGGATCACCTGATCTACTGGGAGAACAATCTCCTTTATAGTGAGCCTAAGGTTCCTGGTGCTGGGGCAGCCCATGTGCTGGTGGTCCCTCAATATTACTGGTCCTTCCTACTGGGCTTGGCTCATGGCACCGCCATGGCAGGACATTTGGGGCAAGACAAGGCCTTTGCCAGGCTAGTCTCCCACTTTTATTGGCCCGAATGAAGATAGCCTCATATACATTCTGCAGGTCCTGTCCCACCTGCCGGGCCAGTGAGATATCAGGAAAAAGCACAAGGCTCCCCTGATCCTACTTCCCGTCATTGACACCCCCTTTGAAAGGTTGGGTATCAACCTCATTGGACCTTTGGACCCCAAGACAGCCATAGGCAATAGGTTTGTCCTGGTGGACCATGCCACCCACTAAACAGAGGCCATACCTCTGAGGACAGTGACTGCACCCGTGGATTTAAGAGCTCTGATAGGGATCTTTACCCGAGTTGCTTTTCCCAAGGAGGTAGTGTCAGAAGGAGGCACTAACGTCATATCAGTGTAAACGAAGTCCATGTGCGATGAGTGTGGTGTAACTTACAAGTTCACCACACCCTATCACCCCCAAACCAATGGTCTGATTGTAAGATCCAAAAATACCTTGAAGGGCACGATTATGGGCCTTCCTAACCTCTTGAGGCCCTTGGTGGGTGTCAGAATGCTATCTTAAGTTCCCAGTTCTCACGGAAGCAGAATGATGCTGGATCCCAATGCCCCTCCTGATCCTTCCCAAACCCCTCACCAAGATTTTCCGAGGGAGTCTAAGGAATTTTCAGGGGGGGGGGGGGAATTGAATAAAATAAAAAAAATAACAAGAAGAGACTGCCTCGTCCATTCTTCTGGGTACTACGAACTTCTTCAGGAGTTCAATTTCTTGAATTGATCCGTACACTGTAAAATAATGAGATACATTAACACATCCTTTGTCCTGACTTTCTATACTTATTCTTATATTTTCTACTTATACCTAAATCGTACCCCTGTTTTGACAGGCCCTAGCTTCTCTTCTATTCTTTTTCTTTTTGGAATGATGTTCACCCTTTTAATGTTGATACTTTTTCCCTCAGATGTAATACCCAAAGGATAGAAATTCTTCCATTTGAGAATTATTTTTTATACATGTATTTTCCTGCTTACATTAGAATGTATACCATTCAGATATTGTCTCTAAATAAATACTATATACATTGTATTTTTCTGATGTACAGTCATTATCCTTATATTTTCATTTTAATAACTGTTAGTCATCTTTTCTTTTTTTCTAGGGTACGTGCGTGACTGGAGCTGATGAGGATGTAGAAGAACTATCCACTTCACGGCCAGATCATAAGTAAACTTCTGACTTTATATTTTGACTCCACTTCTGACTGGAATACTCTGCAAAACTTGACTGTGAAGGAAGTGGCCTAACTAGGGTCACCCGGGTCACTCTCGACCTCCTCTAGCCTTCCATGCAATGAAGAGTCGATGACGCAGTAGAGAACACAAGCAAACTAGTTTATTCATAAAGCACACTGCAGTGGAGTCCAGTCTGACCAGCCTCCTATGATGGCTGACAAGGGACTGCCTCTAACAAGCATAAAGTTACATTATGTATGTTGCGGAGCCCACAAAGACCCGCCTACTATGGAAAAACACTGGTAGCTGTCGTAATACAATGGGGGTACAGAACATGAGTTTCGATTCCACAGCCTGGCACAAGCTATCTACTGCCCAAGGTCGTCTGGCTTATCCTCCCCACTAGACAGGTGGGAGAAGGCCTTGATGCAACCTTCTGAATGTATTCATGCTCAGGTGTCTATTCACCATCAGTTCAATACAATTCCGCCCCAGTGGGCAAATTATAACTTCCTGTGCTCTACATGCACCATGGAAACCATTGGAACATGAATGCAACCTGGTTGTAGTGATTCATTAAAAAAAAATTTAAAAAAAGGAAATGGGGGCAGTTCTGCTTCAGTGGGCAAAGGTTGTCCAGCACCGCATGATGAAAGAAATTCATATTCAACAGTGGATGTGTTGGTAGATATTAAAGCTTATCTGCATCCCACATTGGTACCTGTAACAAACCAGACAAAACGATTATATTAAAAACCTTGGTCAAAGTGCACAAAATCACCAAATAAAATAGAAGATCAAAACCTTTAAAACATCTCGATAAAGTACGAGGACAGCTGTGGTCATGCTTCTATCCTAAGTGAACGGACATTTCTTCGTCCAGATTCAGACCCGATGGAACTAAGGTGTTATATTTGATAATCATTTTAGGCTCAAGTTTTCTTAATTCTAAAGTCTTGTTGCCTCCTCTTTCTCTAAGGGGTATGCAGTCCAGGACATAGAATTTGAGCAGATTCGCATTCTTGTTATGGCATGTGCTGAAATGACGAGCAACCGGATATTGCTTGTCGTTTCTCTTTATAGCCCGAAGATGTTCCAGTACCCTCTTTTTAGCCTTGTGGATCGTGCTCCCTATGTAAAATCTATCACAGGGACATTATCGCAGGTCTGATTTTGCTGCTATTTAATTTATGTTGCACCCATTCATTAATTTGAAATTGCTCATATTGTAATATAAGATGCATTTACCACATTCGTGAATATTGAAAAACTTTATTAGCACATCTAATGGCGACCAGCTAAAGTATGTCTTTTATGTTTATTATAATGCACATGAATCAGCACTTGTTTCTTTAAAAGAAAGTAAGGAAGCACTAAGCCTTGCCCGTGAGAAAGGAGTGATGTAACTCCGAAACGCGTCGGGACTTTGTGTTGCAAATAAACACGTTTGTTTATAGACGCCACGGCACCGGTGTTTTTCTTATTTCAACGGAGTATTTCACTGGACATTTGTGGATAAATTGAGGGGTGGCTACCCTGCCGTGTTGCCTGCCGTGGAAGAGGCTTGGGCGGTAGCTGAATTCCAGTGTGGTTTGATTCGGAGTAAGCCCTTGCCCGCCCCCAGCAATTCCGGCCGTAAACGAGGGAAAGCACTTGTGACAGAAGCCGCCATATTGAGAGCGGAAGACGGTGAGGAGGAGTCGGAGGACTTCTCCCCTTTCCAGACTCCACTACGATACAGGTGAGCTGACATAACGAGTTGTTTTTCCCATTGGGCCCGAATATAGTAAGCGTGGGGAGCAGTACGGTTTTGACTGAACAGAGTTATGGACTCTGTAGCAGCAGCAAATATACGTGTCAGCAGTAAAGAACACTGCATGTTTTAGCCCGGACGCAGCTTAACAATTAGCATGGCAACAGCAAGAGACATCATAAGACGAGAGGCAGCAAGTAAGCTGTTTACAAAATCGACAGCACCGCTAAATACTAATCCAGCAGAACCGGTAAATGGCTATATTAAGACAAATAATTAAGCACATACGGCAGTCGGTCAAGATGTGAAACAACCTTCTTAATGTATTCATGCTCAGGTGTCTATTCACCATCAGTTCAATACAATTCCGCCCCAGTGGGCAAATTATAACTTCCTGTGCTCTACGTGCACCATGGAAACCATTGGAACGTGAATGCAACCTGGTTGTAGTGAAAGGGGGCAGTTCTGCTTCAGTGAGCAAAGGTTGTCCAGCACCGCATGATGAAAGAAATTCATATTCAACAGTGGATGTGTTGGTAGATATTAAAGCTCATCTGCATCCCACATTGGTATCTGTAACAAACCAGACAAAACAATTATATTAAAAACCTTGGTCAAAGTGCACAAAATCACCAAATAAAACAGAAGATCAAAACCTTTAAAACATCTAGATAAAGTACGAGGACAGCTGTGGTCATGCTTCTATCCTAAGTGAACGGACATTTCTTCGTCCAGATTCAGACCCGATGGAGCTAAGGTGTTATATTTGATAATCATTTTAGACTCAAGTTTTCTTAATTCTAAAGTCCTGTTGCCTCCTCTTTCTCTAAGGGGTATGCAGTCCAGGACATAGAATTTGAGCAGATTCGCATTCTGGTTATGGCATGTGCTGAAATGACGAGCAACCAGATATTGCTTGTTGTTTTCTCTTTATAGCTCGAAGATGTTCCAGTACCCTCTTTTTAGCCTTGTGGATCGTGCTCCCTATGTAAAATCTATCACAGGGACATTTCAATGCGTAAACAACAAATTCTGTGTTGCAGGTCAGATGTTTCATGATTTTGTGTGGTGGTTTTTCAGTACAGATTTTAATCGATTTACAGCTACTGCTAAATTTGCAGTCTTTGCACTGATTGCAAGTGAAGAAACCCTGGATATCAGTATGTTTTTTTACCTGATTAACCAGACTCCTACTTAAAGAGTCACGTAAAGATTTTGCTTTTCTGAATGTAAGGGAAGGATATTCTCCTATGTGTTCCCTTAAATCATCGTCAGTTTTCAACACTTCCCAATTTTTTTAGACCTTTCCTTACCTCCCAGGCTTGGCTGTGGTAGTTAGTGATGAATCTAATGGGTTCCTTTTCATTTTTCATTTTGGTTTTGGGAATGAGCAAATCATTGCGTTTAAGTTTCTCCACCTTGGAGATAGCCTGGTTAATGATGGCCTGGCTGTATCCTCGTGCTAAGAATCTCTGAGTCATTGTGTTTTTTTCTTTTATGTAACTTTCTTCTGTGCTACAATTTCTTTTGGCCCTTAGCAACTCACCAAAAGGGATACTGCGGATAAGATTTTTGGGATGGCAGCTATTCGCGTGTAACAGGCTGTTGCCTGCCGTGCTCTTCCTGAACAGTTTGCTTGTTATTTTATTTTCATTGATCTCAAGTTTGAGATCAAGGAATTCGATAGTGTTGGTGCTTGTTTCACTAGTGAACTGCAAATTCAGTGAGTTATCATTCAGTAAGATCACAAACTCCTGCGCCTGGACCTCAGTTCCTCGCCAGATGCAGAAGATGTCATCAATGTACCTGACCCAGAGGACGACATGGTCTTTGAACTGTCTGACGTTGTTGACAACTTGCTCCTCCCACCAGCCGAGGTAAAGTCCTGCAAAGCTGGGGGCGAAGCAAGTTCCCATCGCCGACCCCTGGGTTTGTCTGTACATCTGTCTATTAAACAGAAAGAGATTGTTTTTGAGGCAGATATGGATCATCTCTAAGAGCATTTCCGTATGTAGGAGAAAGGATAGTGATCTTCCCCTTAAAAAGTGTCTGCATGCGTCAATGCCCTGGTCTTGCGGGATGCACGTATAAAGGCTGCTTACATCCATACTCATAAGTAAGTAGTCTTTATCCCAGGTGATATCATTAATAATTCTAAGAAAATCACCTGTATCCTTTACATACGATGGCAATGATTGAACTAGTGGCTGTAAAAAATAATCCACATACTTGGATATATTCTCAAGTGAGCTACCTCTGGAAGACACGATAGGTCTTCCCGGAGGGTTAGTGGCATTTTTATGTATCTTTGGTAAAAGATATAACACTGGGATTTTGGGATCTTTACACACCAGGAACCGATATTCGTCCCAGTCAAGAATGCCCCTATCACACCAGTCTGTCAGTTTATTTAAAAACCTCCTTATTGGCTTCATCATATTCAACTTTCGATGTAAGGCAATATCTGTCTGTATCTGACAACTGTTTATAGCCTTCATCTAGATACATTTGGAGTGGCCAGATCACAACATTCCCTCCCTTGTCTGATTTTTTAATTACAATGTCAGTACAATCTTCTAACTCTTTGAGTGCCTTTCTGTGTGCTTTTTTAAGATTCTGCACAGTGTTGAGTTTACGTGATTCCATTTTTTGTAGTTCTCTAATCATACCTTTCTCAAAGCAATTGATAGCATCATTACTTATTTGAGGAATAAAAACAGAGTTAGGTTTAAAACCAGTGTCACAGCTCATCCCTATATCAATATCAGTATTGACAAGATTCAAAAAGGGATCGTCAATAAAATGTTCATCATTTTCCAACTCATGTATAGTATGTAAAATGTCAATGTCTTTCGTAGTAAGCACTGATGGATTAGCTTCTACTCTAGACATTCTTTGTGGTTTGTTGATGGCAAACCATTTCTTTAATTTTAGTTTTCTGATAAAACTAAAAAGATCAATACGTGTTTCTGTATAATTTTATCTGGAGGATTGGCAAAAGATAGCCCCAGTGATAACACTTCTAGTTGGCTATTGGTAAATGAACGATTGGAAAGATTTACCACTGTCATTGTGTCCATCATTTTCTCGCCTTTCGACCCCTTGTAAGTACTCCCAAGGGGCTGTCTGATGTGTTGCTGCTGATAAACTTTGCTTTGCTTCCTCCTCTTCCTCCTCGACCACGACCTCTGCCCGGGCTTTTGCTGTGTGCCTGTGTGATTTGTCTTCCTTTGGCCATCAGCTTGAATTCGTTTAAAATATGAGCTTTTACTCCACTTGGCTCCGATTGGATGGAGATGTCACTTTCGCCATTATCACTGTCTAGTGTTTCCATTGTTGTTGCTTCTGCATCTCTTCTTTCAACATTAGTGGGAGTGATTGCCTTTGAGGTTGAGGGTTGTCTTTGCTCCCGTGGCTCATTAGTCGCTATCCTTAGTTGGTCAAACTTTTTGCCAAATGTCAGAATCTGTCCTTTATTATAATCAATTTCATCGCGGTGAAACTTTCTCTGTTTTTTTGCTTTTATTTCCTCTTCTATTTTTTCCAATTTCTTTTCAATTTTGGTCATCTCTGTTTCAAACTCTTCTTTACTGTACAATTCTTTCAATTTTTTAATGATTTCTTCACTTTCTTCAGTCAATTTGATGCAGTCTCTTTCCGCGTATTTAATCAGGATTCTTAACATATTTGTTGAACATTCATGGTTATTTGTCATCCACTCATCAATCATGTCTGGGTCTGGTTTTTGAAATGTAGGTGTGATGAAAATACGGAGACCACGTGGTATTCTCCCACATTCTATATATTGTTGCAACGCGGTGGCTTCCCACCACTTTAAAGTTTTCCATAGATTATCCCATAATTTACGTTTATTCTCCTCTGCGTTGCCGCTAGCCGGTTCTGCTGGATTAGTATTTAGCGGTGCTGTCGATTTTGTAAACAGCTTACTTGCTGCCTCTCGTCTTTTGAGGTCTCTTGCTGTTGCCATGCTAATTGTTAGGCTCCGTCCGGGCTAAAACATGCAGTGTTCTTTACTGCTGACACGTATATTTGCTGCTGCTACAGAGTCCATAACTCTGTTCAATCAAAACCGTACTGCTCCCCACGCTTACTATATTCGGGCCCAATGGGAAAAACAACTCGTTATGTCAGCTCACCTGTATCGTAGTGGAGTCTGGAAAGGGGAGAAGTCCTCCGACTCCTCCTCGCCGTCTTCCGCTCTCAATATGGCGGCTTCTGTCACGAGTGCTTTCCCTCGTTTATGGCCGGAATTGCTGGGGGCGGGCAAGGGCTTACTCCGAATCAAACCACACTGGAATTCAGCTACCGCCCAAGCCTCTTCCACGGCGGGCAACACGGCAGGGTAGCCACCCCTCAATTTATCCACAAATGTCCAGTGAAATACTGAGTTGAAATAAGAAAAACACAGGTGCCGTGGCCTCTATAAACAAACGTGTTTATTTGCAACACAAAGTCCCGACGCGTTTCGGAGTTACGTCACTCCTTTCTCACGGGCAAGGCTTAGTGCTTCCTTACTTTCTTTTAAAGAAACAAGTGCTGATTTATATGCATTATAATAAACATAAAAGACATACTTTAGCTGGTCGCCATTAGATGTGCTAATAAAGTTTTTCAATATTCGCGAATGTGGTAAATGCATCTTATATTACAATATGAGCAATTTCAAATTAATGAACGGGTGCAACATAAATTAAATAGCAGCAAAATCAGACCTGCGATAATGTCCCTGTGATAGATTTTACATAGGGAGCACGATCCACAAGGCTAAAAAGAGGGTACTGGAACATCTTCGGGCTATAAAGAGAAACGACAAGCAATATCCGGTTGCTCGTCATTTCAGCACATGCCATAACCAGAATGCAAATCTGCTCAAATTCTATGTCCTGGACTGCATACCCCTTAGAGAAAGAGGAGGCAACAGGACTTTAGAATTAAGAAAACTTGAGTCTAAAATGATTATCAAATATAACACCTTAGTTCCATCGGGTCTGAATCTGGACGAAGAAATGTCCGTTCACTTAGGATAGAAGCATGACCACAGCTGTCCTCGTACTTGTTTTATTTGGTGATTTTGTGCACTTTGACCAAGGTTTTTAATATAATCGTTTTGTCTGGTTTGTTACAGATACCAATGTGCGATGCAGATGAGCTTTAATATCTACCAACACATCCACTGTTGAATATGAATTTCTTTCATCATGCGGTGCTGGACAACCTTTGCTCACTGAAGCAGAACTGCCCCCCTTTCCTTTTTTTTTTTTAATGAATCACTACAACCAGGTTGCATTCACGTTCCAATGGTTTCCATGGTGCATGTAGAGCACAGGAAGTTATAATTTGCCCACTGGGGTGGAATTGTATTGAACTGATGGTGAATAGACACCTGAGCATGAATACATTAAGAAGGTTGTTTCACATCTTGACCGACTGCCGTATGTGCTTAATTATTTGTCTTAATATAGCCATTTACTGGAGCGACTATAATTTGCAAAGTAATGGTTGAGTCACTGTCTAACATTACAATCTATTAGTGCGCCTCACGTAATCATGTTAGCTCACTTGAGCGAGATTATCGCAGGTCTAATTTTGCTGCTATTTAATTTATGTTGCACCCATTCATTAATTTGAAATTGCTCATATTGTAATATAAGATTTATTTAACACATTCGTGAATATTGAAAAACTTTATTAGCACATCTAATGGCGACCAGCTAAAGTATGTCTTTTATGTTTATTATAATGCACATGAATCAGCACTTGTTTCTTTAAAAGAAAGTAAGGAAGCACTAAGCCTTGCCCGTGAGAAAGGAGTGACGTAACTCCGAAACGCGTCGGGACTTTGTGTTGCAAATAAACACGTTTGTTTATAGAGGCCACGGCACCGGTGTTTTTCTTATTTCAACTGAGTATTTCACTGGACATTTGTGGATAAATTGAGGGGTGGCTACCCTGCCGTGTTGCCCGCCCTGGAAGAGGCTTGGGCGGTAGCTGAATTCCAGTGTGGTTTGATACATATAATATGCATATTTAACGTATTAGCTATATGAATGCTAACTTAATGGTGGGTAAAATACGAGTAATATGACAATTCTACGTTTCAATTCTATCAGACCCTCCTTTTAGCATTATATGCTAATACGTGCACCTTTATTCTTGCTATCAGGTTAGGGTCTTTACAATTCTAATAGTGAAAATATAATCATTCAAACAATAGTATGTCAAGTACGGATATGTGTATATGCATAACCAACATAGAGGAGAAAAATAAGACTAAACATTAGCAGTAGAAGTGACATCAGGAATTGAGCCTGCAAGAGAGGTAGTAGAACCAAAGACCCCCTCATCTACCTGTAGCATATTATCGAACTCTTTTTGAAGCATTATAGTGGCGTTGGTATCATGAATTGAGATCCTTTTGGGGGTAAGATAAGTAGTACAGTATGAGCAACATAAGGGAAGTCACTGAATTAAAACACAGCAACAAATTAGAAGGACGATTAAATATATCACCTTTTCTAGAATACAACCCCAACCACCAAATAAAGACCAGCTCCAATTACCACTCTCCATTCCTTTAACATTTTCCAAAATATCTAGAATATGCTGAGTGATGTTCTTTTCCATGTTTGTGATACCGACCACACATTGTTCTGCTATTATTGTGCATGCACCACCATTCTTGGCTAATATAAAGTCAACTGCATATCTCGTTTGTTCAGAGTAAATACGCATACTTTCTAACTGAGTAGTGATGTCCCGTAAAGCTGCCACTGTACAATTAGATAAAATTTGCAACTTACATCCAAAATACTCTCTAGCTTGTTCACCCCTGGCCATGGCGGTACCACCAAAGGAAATAATAGAGGAAAGTATATAACCAAAAGTGATACCATTACTATAATTATTGACTTCCAAATCAGTAATGACCTCACAAAATTCCTTGGTCAATGTTCTTTTTATCCATCTTATATTTGGTTTACAGTACTTGCAAAGCCCCCCAAGAGGTAAAACCATTCCCAAGGCCACATCCTCTGTACCACTGTACATATTACAATACGTACCATTTGATAAGAAATAGAAACCTGGATGTGCATAGAACGGACCCTGATAATCTAATGGAGCATATCTAGTATTCATTACCTTCATACTGGGATCATCCTTTTTCCCTAAACGCATTACATTTTTGTACATTACTTCTCCAGAGCAATTGAGATACAAATAAGCATCAGTGCTATTTATCTCGAGGCAACACGCTGGATAAACACCTGCCTCTTGAGTGACAGTTAGATCTTGGTAGTGCCAACCGGTCAAGGTGATATTTCTTTTACCAAGATACAAATCACCACAATACATTTCGGATATGCACCCTGGGTACCCTGTTCCCCTCGGCTTTCTATAGTATAAACAAGGTCCACGATATCCCAGGCCGAATTCACCTTTTACCTCTACAAAATGGGGAGGACGAACATATGTATAATTTACCAAGGATAATGGATAAGCGGTCCACAAACTTGTAACAGAATCAGTGGGATAACAAGCGGTGTTATCTCCGAAGAATTTCCTGTGTGTGTCTAAGAAAACATTGCTATGCATTGTTATTTTACTACGGTCTGAAGAAACTGTCTGATATAAAACACATGACGAGGTATCTCCAGAGCATCATTCCAGTAACCAGAACAGCCCCCCTCCCACTAGGAAGAACAACAATATAACTACAGCCCAAAACATTTTCTTCCTGAGCAACCATCCAAAACAGATCTGCCCCGGTCGCAGGGCAACGAGAAACTGTTCATCTTCTACACAGGGACGACCAAAAAGATACATGTTCACTAAGGAACTACAAATGAAAACACCAGAGAAAGAGTCGTCATATAATGAAACCAACGGTGGAAAGGACACAAAAAGAAAAAGGAAAAAAACGATGAGTAGATCAGGGTCCGTTACAAGCCTCCCTGGCAGGCTTCTATTGTTCAATCCTCGGTGGTGTTGTTAAGCACTGTACGGTGGAGCCACACTATTGCAGCTTATTAGCAAATGTCCACTGTCCTCAGGATAGGGCACTCTCCCTCCTTGGAAAATACCCTCAACTTATCCTGTCCTGCGTCTCAGGCAATGCACCAATCTTCTGATCCCTAGTCTAATAGGAAAGAGCAGAAACAAGGGGCATTTTAATAATCTTATCCACGAAGTCCGTCCCTGCTACACTCACTTCTCTTTTGGAGCACTACCTTTCCGTCGAGGATGCAAATGGTCCCTTTCTACTCCAGGCACTGTGTCATCACGGAGAAGGATCTGAAATTCAGGGGGTGTCTGAGAGGGAGGCTCAGGCTCCTGTAGATCAGATGAAAAGGAAGCCTGAGCAGCCCTAATTTCTGGGGGCACTGCCTCGTTCAGAGCCGCCTCACTCTCTTCCTCCGTCCGCGCCCAAGTCAGCTGGGTGTC
Source organism: Calotriton arnoldi (assembly GCA_963921515.1). NCBI lineage: Eukaryota > Metazoa > Chordata > Amphibia > Caudata > Salamandridae > Calotriton > Calotriton arnoldi. Next base: position 743,917 of record CAWUFW010002413.1, on the reverse strand, counting down.
GGAGAAAGGAACAAAACGTGGAACCTTCTCCGTCTCGTGGTCCCCAATTCTCTCTTGCACCCATCGATCATAGGGGAGGGGAAGCGGCACCCGCCGGCAATGCGAGGTGTGGATCCAATGCTTCTGGCCGTCCACTCTCACCGCTGTCCTTGTCGTGATGAGGACCAGATATGGCCCCTTCTACCTAGGTTCCAAGCTGTCCCGTCTCTGGAAGTGTTTCACAAGTACAAAATCACCGGGCTGTATCGTATGCCCGGGCCCCTCTGGTACTGGAGGCTAAGCTTCATGTATCTGTTGGTGAACAGAACGCAAACGTTTAGTGAGATCATATAAATAATCAACTAACAGAGGATATTCAATCTCAAAAAAGCTTTTCGGTCTAGGGACGCACCACACATTAGCCGGACGGCCAAAGACCACTTCAGAAGGCGATAATCCTGTTCTAGAATGGGCTGTCATTCTGGTGGACAATAGAGAAAGGGGCAATGCATCTGGCCATTGTAGCCCAGAACTTTCCTTAATCTTAGCCAATTTTAGCTTGAGAGTACCATTGTACCTCTCAACTAAACCTGCTGACTGGGGATGATTTGCTGCATGGAATTTTTGCTTGATGTGCAGACCATCGCACACCAATTGGATCAGTTTGGCATTGAAGTGACTTCCATTGTCACTCCAAATCAAACGGGGCAAACCGTAGCGTGGGAAAAACTCCTTTATAAGAGCTTTCGCCGTTGCCATGGCTGTGTTCTCTTTTGTTGGGTAAGCCTCAATCCATTTGCTAAATGCACAAACCACCACTAACACATATTTCCAATTATTAACTCGCTGCATCTCTATGTAATCCATCTGGAGTACCTCGAAAGGGAGAGAAGGTGGTGCAAAATTACCAGAAGGTGTAGGGGTACCTTTTCCAGGATTGTGCTTCATACAAATCATGCAATGTTTCACTAGGTGCACAGCAACCTTTGCGATATTATCATTTTGCCACACAGGATCCAATAATCTACAGATTCCCTTAGCCCTAATATGAGCTGGACCGTGTGCCATTGTAACTACAGGGAAAACATATGCATCGGGAAACATCCATCTCTGCTTCTCACTGTTATCAGTCCAGCATCCTTCTTCATTTAAACGCCTGGTACTCTCCTGCCACACTGCCAACTCCTCAACTGTCGCTTCAGACTGTATTTCCCTGACACTGTCCAGTGTATTTTCAAACATAGTAACATCTGGTACCCATCTAGCAGGTCCTGCCACAAACATTTTCGTCAATTTTGATCTGGCTGTCTCTTTTGCTGTTTGATCTGCAAAGGCATTTCCTTTTCCTACATCGTCAGTGATTGCTTTATGGGCACTACACTTCACTATTGCCAATCGTTTGGGAAGGGTCAAAGCTGTCAAAAGTCTTTCTATCAGCGGACCATTCTGTATCTTTGTTCCATGTGAAGTCAAGAATCCTATCTCTGCCCAGAGGCACCCAAAATTATGAGCCACCCGAAGGCATACTGACTGTCAGTATAAATATTGACGGTCAGTCCTTCACTCAATTCACATGCTCGCAAAAGGGCTATCAGCTCCGCAGCCTGGGCGGATTGGTAGGAAACACGTAATGTCTCAACTACAGTGTGTAGCGTGGTAATAGCATACGTCGCTGTAGTGGTGCCATCTGACAATTTGAAACAAGAGCCATCGACATATAGTTCCCCTTGTGGGTCAGATAAGGGAACATCAGTCTGGTCTACCCGTCCCTTCGTCTCTTCTTCGGTGCAAAACAAACAATCATGGACATCTCTGTCCTCATCTTCCGAGGGGAGGGGTAGTAACGTGGCTGGTTTCAGAATGGCACACCGTTTGATAGTAATATGAGGTGCAAATAAGGTTAACTCGTAACCGGTCTGACGAGCACTGGTGAGGTGCTGCGTCTTTGTCTTGTTTGAAAGTACATCCACAGCATGAGGTACCATTACTGTGAGGTCATGATTGAGGACGAGCCCTGCCGACTGTCGTATAGAGACTGCTGCAGCAGCTCTTAAACAACTTGGGAGGGCTCTGGCGACAGGGTCAAGCGTAGCAGAAAAATAAGCACACGGCCTCTGCTTACCTCCAAAGGCTTGCGTTAACACCAAAAGCGCACACCCAGCCGTTTCGTGTACGTACAACACGAAAGGCTTCTTATAATCATGCGTACCAAGCACAGGTGCAGAGCAAAGCGCAACTTTTAATTGCTCAAAAGCATGCTGACATTCATGCGTCCAGGGCAAAGGTTCATGCACATCTTTAGTTGTTAGGCGAAGCAAGGGCTGTATTAATAAAGAATAAGCGGGAATCCAGTGTTGACAATACGAGGTGATGCCTATGAAAGCACGCACATCCCTCTGTGTCACAGGGACAGGCATCTTAACAATGGCATCAACTCGTTCAGGTGTTAGCCTCCGACCCTCCTTCGACAGCAGGTGACCTAAATAGGTGACCTGCTGTTGACAATATTGGAATTTAGAAAGGGACACTTTATGCCCTTGAGTTGCCAAATGCTTCAATAATTTGACCGTAGCCTCCCGACAACCCTCTGCGGTATCGGAGGCTATCAAAATGTCATCCACATACTGCAATAATACATTACCTGCTGGAAGAGAGAGAGAGTCCAATTGACTTTTCAAAGCCTGACTATAAATACTGGGACTTTCTGTATACCCCTGAGGAGCTCGACAGAATTAGAAACTCCTACCAGCCAAAGCGAAGCCAAAAAGATACCTACTGTCTGGATGAATAGGGAAACTAAAAAAAGCATTTTTCAAATCAATCACAGAAAAGAATTTAGCAGTAGAAGGAATCATCGTCAAGAGGGCAGTGATATCTGGTACCACCGGGAACTGAGTAACTACAATCTTATTAATTTCCCGGAGGTCAATCACAAAACGATAAACATCAGGATGTGCATCAGGGGAATCCAAGGGTGCCTTCTTAAGAATAGGAAGAATGGGGCTATTGCATACTTTCGCTACTGTCTCCTCAACCACCCCTGATTTTATCAGGTCCTGTATAATCTGCATCAAAGCCTACTCCCCTGCTTGTGATATCTTATACTGGGGAATACGAGGGAGCACAGCATTATCCTTCATCTTTATAGAAACTGGTGGTATCTGCAACAACCCTACATCCGTATACCCCGATGACCACAATGAGGGTGGCACATCTTTAAATTCAACTGGAGGAGGTGCATCCTTTGCCAAACACTGCTTTGCAGTAACCACACTAGGTCCAATTGTCATGTAAACACCATCTGGGGAACAAGAAATGGTAGCATGTAACTTTTTCAACAAATCCAATCCTAATAAATTTTCCCCGCAATTAGCAGTCAACAAAAATGGAGAGTACACAGTAAAAGGACCAACAGTCAAAGCAAGTGGCTTGGAAATGGGGCTCACAACTGGTATGCCTGAAAAACCTACCCAAACATTATTTCGGCCAGACAGGGCTGCCCCGGGGACCAGCGAACGAGAAACAGAGCTATTCATTGCACCTGTATCCACCAAACATTTCTGTCCGAACCATGCAAATCTGCTGTGACATAAGGACCACGCTGATCTACAGGAATTTGAACTGGTCCCTTTCCCTGTCCCTGGCTGCCCTAGCCATAGGACATCCCTGCAGCTTCATCCATATCATAATCATCATGATAGTACTGCCTTCCCCGGGTCATCAAAATAGTTCTGATCAGAACGACCCCCTGAGGATGCACCTGCTTGAACCTCATCCCGATCAACCTCATAACCGCCTCTTCCTCTCGAACCTCGCCCACTAGGAACTGCAAGTTTTTGCAATAAATCTGGGCACTCACTTCGCCAATGTCCCTCCTTTTTATAATACGCACACTGATTCGGTCCTAGGGGTGCACCACCTCTACCAGCACCCCGTGACCTTTGAGCCAGACCAGTGCCCCGTCCCCTTCCGGACCCTCTTGCAACTTGCTGCCGCAACACCCTCGTTTTCAAATCCTTACTTTTCTTGTCCACTTTATCCTTTTCCTCATTTTCTCGATGCTCATAGTACTGAGCCATACTCAATATCACCGAAGGGGAGGAGGTAGTCCAAGTGCTCTCCGAAGCTTGCAACCGGGCTGCAATCTCTGGAAGCAAATTTGTGACAAACCTGTTAACAAACAAACGAACACCACCTTCAACTGACAAATCCTGTCCACTGAAATCCAAGAACACCCCTTCAAACCAGGTAAAAAAATCAGACACACTCTCCTCTTTCTTCTGACGACATGCCATCAGCTTATCACAATCTACTCGCCTGGGCGGGATATGAGAATGCATATAAGTGATAATACGACTCGGCAAAGCCAAGATCTCAGCTCTAGGCTTCTCACCGGGCTTTCGCTCCTTATCCCATGCCTTAATCTCATCCTAAGAGCCACCCAATTCCACCCTGTGATCCTGCGAATGCACCTGCCTCCATATGTCCACCGGCACCAACAGTCCGAAAAACATCTCTATATCTGCTAAAGTCATAACCGACGAGGAGGCAGCTTCTGTTAATTCTTTATAATACGCCGTAGGATTTTTCCTTGGATCCGGTAACTGACTTTTAAGAGCTAGCACCTCACTTCTCTTCCACGGGGTATAAACCCACTGCTCCTGAAAATGAGCCGCCACCCGCTGTTGGACCACCTCATTTCTTTGGTTCCGCTGCTCTGGGATCTCGGGATGAAAAATAGGGTGTACCTCCCTCATCGGAAATTGGGACACAGTAGTCGGGGTACGATGATATAATCTTTCTCGATAACTAAGTAGCGTCCCAACATTGCCAAGAACTTCTGCAGGGGCCATACTAGCTGAATATACAGGATCTCGAATATCATAAATAATTTGAGGGGCTGTGCCTCCAATACATTGTTCCCACAAACCAATCAATGTAGCCGACATATGCTGGAGGGCATGCTGTTTCACAAACGGGTCAAAATCTTTCATCACACTCCATATATCCTCCGCATTATAAATCGGATTCCGAGCCCACTGTGCTGCCTGATTTGCAACCATCCTTTTCTCCTCTTCACCTACATTAGATCGAGTCAATACCCGCTCCATTCGCTCCGGTGCTACCGCCCAATTCCCTCCATCCGACCCTCGCACTGGTGTCTCAACACTACACAACTCTGCAGATGAAAGGCTTGGGGAAGACACAAGAGACACGACGTAGGGGACAGTGTCAACAATGACTGTGTGGAAGGAGTAAGAGAAGGAGGAGAAATGGAAACAGAAATGGCAGATAGTGCGGGGGTGCCTGCAGTCACCACACTTGCAGCTTGTGAAACCGAAGGGGAGCGAGACAGAACTGGAGCCGAAGCTGCGGAGTCCACAGGGAGACCAGAAGAAGGCGGAGAAGCAACGGAAGACTGAGACAATGGAACAACAGGATATATTCTCTGCGGGGCATAGGGAGGTGGCGGACGAGTTTCCAACAGATCCTCCACAAAAGAATCCTCATCCTCTCGAACCACGTAGGACTTATTACATTGTAATCGAAACTTCCTATCAGCACACTCAATACCTTTCTCTGTTTGCTCTTTATCATAAGCTACAGCTTTCTGCACCACTGTCTGCATTGCCTTCTTCCTAGACTCCTTCTCGGCCCGTATACGTCTCTGCTTAGCTTCCTTCTGCCATACTTGCAAAGTATCAAACATCGACTGTCTACTTCTTCTAGCAAATAATTTGTCCTGTAAATAATTCAATTTTTGTTCGTCAAAGGTACCGTCCAGTGGCCACTAAAGCTCAGCATTGTCCCTCGTATACTTGTGCCATAATGCACGAAACATAATAGGGCCAATACCGTGCTTCACATACATCTCAAAACTCGGAGTGCCTTCTGGAGGTGAAGGCTGCTTTCCTCCAGCCGATGCTCGACAGAACAGCAGCGGCACCCCAAGCACCACACTTTACTAAAACAAGGCATTCTAGCATCAGACACATTCACGATCCACTCAATCAACACACGCACACGCAATAAAAACACACACACACAAAGAGCTCTCAAAAACAGTCTGTAAACTGCACCAAGACAAGTCAGTCCTCAGACTGCACCAAGACAAGATAGGCTCTAGCCCCAGGCCTTTTCAAAACTAAACCAAATTCAACTAGTGGCCCGGCGGAATGTTCACAAACGCTCCGTATCACAAGGGTCCACAGACCCAACAAGTAATCAAGACGGCGGCGCTCTTACCAGAGATCACAATGAACTCACCTGGTGCACACAGGTCAAACAAGATTATTCTCCATTGCCGACTCTTCAGATCAAATGGTCAGATCCGAGGCCACCTGATCAGACAGTCAGGGCAGCCGCGAGAACCAGGCTCTATCATATGGGGATCCCTGATCCGACCGGACGAAACCCCGACCCCACAACCCGACTACGGGTGGGATGGGCCACCTGGTGGAGTCCCTGTTCGGGCGCCAACTGAAGGAAGTGGCCCAACTAGGTCACTCTCGACCTCCTCTAGCCTTCCATGCAATGAAGAGTCGATGACGCAGTAGAGAACACAAGCAAACTAGTTTATTCATAAAGTACACTGCAGTGGAGTCCAGTCTGACCAGCCTCCTATGATGGCTGACGAGGGACTGCCTCTAACAACCATAAAGTTACATTATGTATGTTGCGGAGCCCACAAAGACCCGCCTTCTATGGAAAAACACTGGTAGCTGTCGTAATACAATATGGGTACAGAACATGAGTTTCGATTCCACAGCCTGGCACAAGCTATCCACTGCCCAAGGATGTCTGGCTTATCCTCCCCACTAGACAGGTGGGAGAAGGCCTTGATGTAACAGCAAAGGAATGTGTTAATGAACAAGATTCAGCATTGGAGAAACGAAACTTACCAGGGACCATTTCTTGTAAATGAACAAGTAACAGTTTCAATTATAATTGAAAATGGCGTCTTGGAGATTCAAAATGGCGACACAGATATCAACCTAACAAACATAACATCTGCATTTTCTAGTTGCATATAAATATAATATGCATATTTAACGTATTAGCTATATAAATGCTAACTTAATGGTGGGTAAAATACGAGTAATATGACAATTCTATCAACTGGAACACAGCGATAAACACTGAGCGGTGATACTAGGAGATAACACTCTAAAAACAGAAACACTAGAATCCCTATACTATCTGCCAGGCATGCGCGACAAAACGCTATCCCTAAACGCAATACTACCGACAAACTGAGGCAATTTAAAATGAGCCACTACTCTGACCAAGAACTTCAGTGAAGTGCGTCGCAAGAACGGTTGCGCGCGCGCTTCACTCTGATCACTGCTCTTGAGCACCTGAGTTGGAAACAACTAGAGCGCTGACCTGGAAATTCCTGTTTTGCCGCCATCCTCAGAATTTGTCTTTCCAGCAGGGATTTCCAAGACGATTTTGTGAGCTTATCATTGATTTGATTTGCCTGCACACTTCCATCTCGGTCTTTCCTAACCAATACACAGGCAAGTTGGTGCTTCTTGTCTAGAGATATACGTTGATTCCTGACAGTACCCCTCCGCAAGGGCGGTTCCCCAGGTCGAGCCTTATGGGGATATTGTCTATGGAAAGCTTTAATTAATCTTGGAGCATGGACATCAGCATGTAGCTCCCAAGATCTTTCTTCAGCGCCATATCCCTTCCAGTCAATCAAATAGAACAATTCACCATGATTTCTCTCAGAATCTAAAATTCTCTTTGCCTCGAATTCTTCGCCCTTTTCAGTTTGAATTGACTTAGGAGGAGTCTTTTCCCTGAGACCTGACGAGGTTCTTTTTAGCAGAGAGACATGAAATACTGACTACACCTTGAGTTGTGGAGGGAGCTTTAGTCTATAAGTCACTGGACTTGACTTCTTTTCAATAGTGTAAGGGCCAATAAAACAAGGTTAAACTTTTTGGCATCCTTTTAATCTTAGATTTTTAGTGCCTAACCAAACCTTGCCCCCTGCTTGGTAAGTGTCTTCCAATCTTCTTTTCTTATCTGCATAACTCTTATATTGACTCTTGGATTTTGCCAAATTTTGTCTTGCTAGATCATGTACCTGACTGAAGTGCTGTACTAAATCTTTTACTGCTGGAACTGTGATTTCTCTTGTGCTAACAATTGCATTAGGGTGTCAGCCATAATTCAGAAAAAAAGGTGAATAACCAGTGGAATTATTTCTTGCGTTAATATGTGCAAATTCTGCTGCCCAAAGAAGGTTTGGCCAATCACCTTCCAGATCTAACAAATAAAGCCTCAGATACTGCTCTAACTCCTGGTTTGCCCTTTCTGATTGGCCATCTGTCTCGGGATGATGGCTAGTGGAGTACCTATTTTCAATGTTTAAACTCTTTGTGAACGCCCTCCAAAAATGAGACAAGAACTGTGACCCTCTGTAGGAAACAATAATCTTGGGGATTCCATGAGCCTTTACCAAATGTAAACTAAACTGTTCAGCAAGTTCTTTAGCATTGGGAGTGTTCCTTAATGTGACAAAATGTACCATTTTAGTGAAGGCATCTACCATAACCAAAATTGTATTGAAACCCTGACTAGATGGCAAATCTACGATTAGGTCCATTGTAACCGTGTGCCAAGGATGAGGTGGAATGGGCAATGGCTGTAATAGCCCTTGTGGGGCCTGCCGTATGGATTTTCCCCGTGCACAAACCCCACAGTCAGTCACGTACTGTCTTATGTCTTTGATCATATTGGTCCACCAGAATTGTCTTCGAATCAACTCTTCCGTTTTACTGATTCCTTTGTTACCAGCCAGAGGGCTACCATGGCAATCATACAAGACTCTCTCTTGTAGTTCTGGTGTAGGTAAATACAAGGCCCCACTAGGAAATGGTAGATGATTCCGAATTTCTCTAGAGGAATCTTCTCCTGCCCAATCTTGCATTTCTTCTGGTGTTAAGACCACTTTTATCTTTTCAGCCAAAGTTTCACTCACAATATTTCCCACAGTCTTGGATTCTGGAATGATCTTCTGATCTTCAATGATTACTTTCCGTCCCTCAGTGTCAATTCTAGACAACGCATCTGCTTTTCCGTTTTTGTTTCCGGGTCTATAGGTTATTACAAAATCATAATCTGCAAAGTAGAGGGACCACCGTAGTTGTCTAGGAGTGAGGGTCCTTGCCGACGTGAGAAACTGCAAATTCTTATGATCAGTAAATACTGTAACCTTATGCCTTGCACCTAATAGATAGTGTCTCCATTCCTTGAAGGCATCTTTTATGGCTAATAATTCTTTTTCCATGATAGTGTAATTCACTTCTGCAGGGAGTAGTTTCTGTGATCTATAAGCCACTGGATGTAATTGCCCAGTTTCCTCATGTCTTTGGGACAATACTCCTCCAATCGCCTGATCTGATGCATCAGCCTCAACAAAAAAGGGCTCAGAAGGATTTGCATGAAGCAAAATTGGAGCTGAAGTAAAATCCTTTTTTAAAGATTGAAAGGCTTCTTCAGTTTCTTCGGACCAGACAAAGGGAACACCTTTCTTCAACAAACGAGTCAAAGGAATCACCTTTTGAGAGAATTCTTTGCTAAATCTCCGATAAAAATGTGCAAATCCAATAAAACTCTGGATTCTTTGACAGTCATGGGTGAAGGCCTTTCCAATGCAGCTCTTATCTTTTGCTTATCCATAGTTATTCCTTCAGGTGAAATAATGAAGCCAAGAAAATCCACGGTTCTGACATTGAAGGTACATTTCTCTAATTTTGCGAATAACCAATTCTCTTGCAAACTTTGCAACACTCCTCGCACATGTTCCCGATGTTCCTCAACTGATGCTGAGTAAATACAAATATCGTCTAAATAAACAATTGCACATCTGTCAATGAAATTACTCAGGACATCATTTATGAAGTGTTGGAAGGCTGCTGGAGCGTTACACAGACCGAATGGCATGACTTGATACTCGTAAAGCCCGAATTCAGTTCTAAAAGCAGTCTTCCTCTCATCTCCTTTCCTTATTCGAATGAGATGATACGCTCCTCTCAGATCCAACTTTGTGTAAATCTGGGCCCCTTTAAATTGGTCTAAAAGAACGGAAATCAAAGGTAATGGATACCGATTCTTGATGGTTATTCAGTTCAGGGCTCTGTAATCAATACAGGTCCTCAGATCTCCTTCCTCTTTCTTTGGTATGAAAAATAATGGCGAGGAAACTGGGGACTGTGACGGTCGAATAAACCCATTTTGTAGATATTTTTCTAGGTATTCCTTTAGATGTTGGTCTTCTTTTTCGGTCAGGGCGTAAATTCTACTGCATGGAAGATTCGCACCGGGTTCCAACTCGATCTTGCAATCATAAGACCGATGAGGTGGTAATTTCTCAGCCTCCACTTCGCTAAATACGTCTTGAAAATCTTGGTACATGTCTGGAATTTCTTCTGTATGTATCACACATATGGTGGCTCCAATCTCACTCAGACCTGTGGCTAAACTAGATTCTTTAGGTTGATCATTCTCATGGAAACAGTTTTCTTTGCAATATTTTGAATTCATCGTGATGGATCTTTTTTCCCAATCAATAGATGGGTTGTGTTCTGTCAACCACGGTAAACCAAGAATAAGCTGAAATTGTGGTGCATCAATTAAATTAAATTGTGAAACTTCTTTGTGACCATCAAACAGGATTAATTCAACTCTTTCTGTATGGCTTACAATTGGACCAGAGGAGAGGCTGGTTCCATCCACTGCTCTTACCGTCTCACTCTTCTTCTTTTGGATAGCCTGTAATCCTATCTTAGAAGCGAATTTCAAATCACAAAAGTTACCAGTCGCTCCTGAATCAATCATTACAAAGATATCTGATAAGAAACTTCCTTGTTTTAACTCAAGCAACTCATTACCCGTGGCCTGTGAAACACTTCTTCTATCGAAGATTCGCAGAAACTCTCTCTTAAATTCATCAAAGTCTTACAGAATTGAAGAGTCTTTAGGCACCGATGGCAAAGACCACGCAGCTGCATCTCCGCTCAAATAAGACAATACGAAGGCAACCCGAGATTGTGCATCAGCGAAAATCGCTGGGCGGCACATAAAATGGAGAGAGCACTGAGTCAAAAAGATTTGTGCTTTCTGGGGATCACCACTAAAACGCTCGGGAGGAGATAACGGAATTACTGGCGACAAAGAGTGTATGACTTGGGCTGTATTTTTAGGATTAAGTGTCGGAGAAGAACCTGAAACCTGAGCTTCCGGGGACAGGGTTGCAAAGCTTGACCCAGAAAAATATCCATCCATTTTATTTGCTAATTCTGTAGTCTCCCTTCTAGTGGCGACTAAATCTAATCTCAGGGTCTTATTTTCCTCCCTAACTGCCATTAACTCCTTTTTAATTACTTCTAGAATTCCTCCCAGATCTTTTATTTCAAACCCTTCAGCCATTCTGCTTCGGTGAGTTTTTAAAAACGTGGGCACTTCACTCTGTCAGAATGCTATCTTAAGTTCCCAGTTCTCGCGGAAGCATAATGATGCTGGATCCCAATGCCCCTCCTGATCCTTCCCAAAACCCTCACCAAGATTTTCTGAGGGAGTCTAAGGAATTTTCGGGGGGGGGGGGGGGAAGGAAATTGGATAAAATAAAAATAAAAACAAGAAGAGACTGCCTCGTCCTTTCTTCTGGGTACTACAAACTTCTTCAGGAGTTCAATTTCTTGAATTGGTTCGTACACTGTAAAATAATGAGATACATTAACACATCCTTTGTCCTGACTTTCTATACTTATTCTTATATTTTCTACTTATACCTAAAACGTACCCCTGTTTTGACAGGCCTTAGCTTCTCTTCTATTGTTTTTCTTTTTGGAATGATGTTCACACTTTTAATGTTGATACTTTTTCCCTCAGATGTAATACCCAAAGGATAGAAATTCTTCCATTTGAGAATTATTTTTTTATATATGTATTTTCCTGCTTACATTAGAATGTATACCATTCAGATATTGTCTCTAAATAAATACTATATACATTGTATTTTTCTGATGTACAGTCATTATCCTTATATTTTCATATTAATAACTGTTAGTCATCTTTTCTTTTTCTCTAGGGTACTTGCGTGACCGGAGCTGATGAGGATGTAGAAGAACTATCCACTTCATGGCCAGATGGTAAGTAAACTTCTGACTTTATATTTTGACTCCACTTCTGACTGGAATACTCTTCAAAACTTGACTGGAACACAGCGCTAAACATCGAGCAGGGATAATAGGAGATAACACTCTCAAAACAGAAACACTAGAATCCCTATACTATCCGTCAGTCATGCGCGACGAAACGCTATCCCTAAATGCTATACTACCGACGAACTGAGGCAATTCTAAAATGAGCCACTACTCTGACCAAGAACTTCAGTGAAGTGCATCGCAAGAACAGTTGCGCGTGCGCTTCACTCGGATCACTGCTCTTGAGCGCCTGAGTTGGAAACAACTAGAGCTCTGACCTGGGAATTCCTGTTTTGCCGCCATCTTCAGAATTCGTCTTTTCAGCAGTGATTTCCAAGACGATTTCATGAGCCTTGAGCCTACCATTGACTTGATTTGCCTGCACACTTCCATCTCGGTCTTTCCTAACCAATACACAGGCAAGTTGGTGCTTCTTGTCTGGAGATATACGTTGATTCCAGACAGTTGGACATCCTCTTGTCATGGCTTCTCTTTGTCTGCAGAGAGATGAAACAGAAAGGAGTATGGTGTTATGTTTCATACAGGTACCCCGATATAGGCTCAGATAGTAACCTGACCTTTCACCTATATTTCCCCTGCCATTACACTACATAACGGTTCTTGGTACTGACCTTTTGCCTAGTTACGGTACTGCTTAAATGACGTGGGGTTTTCTCCAAAAACTAGCCTCATTCATTATGCATGAGGATTCTTGGAATCTCAGCAGGACTACCATCTCCTGCATAATAACTATGTATAAGGGTCATTCCTTCCGTCATCCTAGTCCGACATGACACAGCAAGGTCGATCCCCTGAGGGTACCACTTTGGGTATATAAACACCATATCTTTGCTGAGGCAGGAAGAGGAGAAAAAGGACTTCCATGCTGACACACGGATGCAAGACGCTGAGGTTCCTGCACGCAGACACTCCGGCTCGCAGTGGTCTGACATCCCTCGCGGGGTGTCCATCTCGAGACCAAGATGGGGTCCCACAGTCTCTCACTTCAGGTAATGGGGGTGGCTTTATCCTAGAGGAATTCTTGGCTCTACACCTGCATCCATGCTAGGTACACTTAGGTACATCTAGTTAGGGTTGCATCGTAGGAGTACGCATTATTACTGTCAAGTATTTGTATGCCTGCCTGTATTCATTGTTTTAGCACTATGGTAGGAATCTACCATCCTTTTACTCTGTTGGTGCTTATAATCATTTATATCTGTTTCTGTCTTATGGTTGTTTCAGCACACCTATTTTACACTAGAATGACGCTGGTTCAATAAATGCTTATTGAAAATGTCCCCACCGTGTATTCTGTGCATCTCTCTAAGAAAAAGTGAGCACGAGAGACTGAGCGAAAAGTACTGTACTGTTTCTATGATCCCTGATGGGACAGAGTTGTCATGTTCGAAAGTTGCCAAGAACTATTCTCTCCTTGGTAAGAGGAGTCTACAGTCACCAATCCCACAGTCTATGTTGTCTAAACGCGCAGATCCTATATAGGTTTATAGGAACTACTCGACATTGGTCCAGCCCCTTTGAATTCCTCTATGGATACTGTGAGAAGTTGGCCTGGTATATGCTGTCCACTAATTATAGTGGGCACCTTGCACCAGTCCAAACAACCCCTTATTGGAGATAGGTTAAAGACAACCTTTATTGAAAGCTATCCTAGTGGTAGCTATGGAGAGCATCCTTCAGGCTAAGTCTTGAAGGAATGTAAAGCAGCCTGTTTTACCAGTCTATAATCTCTTGAGTGACCAAATGAAAGAGGACCACACCAGGTATATATTCAAAATATATGTATTTATTGCTAAACACACCCCTCTAGTCTCTTTATGAGGCTAGAGTTTGAAATACATAAGTTATAAGTTAGTTATCAACAGTAATAGCACAAATACACGTTTGGGCCCTAGGGGCGTACCAAACCATATACCAATAAAGTGATATAAGAACCACGACTGAGCTAGACACAGGGCCTAGAGCCTGTAGAAGTGCTTGGCCCTCAAGGAACCACCCAAGGTAGTGACACAGGGGACCCACGGGGGACGCGTGCAGTGTGAGAACACAGCCGCGAGCCACCGTTGACTTCTATGGGGAATGTCGCGGTTGGAGTTTTAAAGAAAAGGGACACTTAGAGGAGGACTTGGAGCAAACCCTTTTAGAACTAGGCTGTTCTAGTGTCAATACCCACGGGAGCACCGGAGTACTCAAGTTACCTCACCCAGGGAGCCGGGTGCATAGGTGTCTTTCGGGGTCGGGTTTCGTCAGTCGTTTTCAATGGCGATCTGCTGCAAAGTGCTGCTGGCGGACAAGTCGAAAGTGTTCGGGTGGATCCAAAGGTGGATCGGAGATCTGAAGAACCTGAAAGCAGAGGGGACAGAGTCTGGGTCACTAGCCAGTGACCAGGAAGGCGATGAGCAGATGCCCACCGATGTCGAGTGCTTCAGGTAGGTTGATGGTCGTCTTGACTCTTCAGCCACGAGGTTCAGGAGGCGTCGACGACAACCAGGAGCTGGATTCGAGCTGTCCCACAACGTCTGTCGATTGCAGGGGTGTCGGTGACCGGATTGGACCCAACAAGCCTTGGCAACGGCAAATCTTGTGGAAATAGAAGAAGGACAGTGGTGCAGACCAGCAAGGTCTGAGGGACTCACCCAGCGAAGGTAAATCAGGGCACGCCTGGAGCAACCAGGGAAGCCCAAGAAAAAGAAGAGTTGCCTTCGGGAGGGCCCACTAGCCAACGGACTAGCGACCGCGAAGGAGCCTCGAGTGGACGCACTTGGAGCTGGCTCACAGGACACTCGTGGAGTGGAGGCCAGTGATCTTCGGTGCAGTTGGTGCTGGAGGCTGGGGCTACTCGGAACCCAGAGCACAACTTCGTGGAAGACCAGGAAGAGGATGCACTTGCAAATGTGCTTGGTGTCCAGGGGTCACGGTTCCACGTTACCCACGACAGCTACAGGCCTCAGCTTTGCTGGGGACTCAGGGCAGCCTCGGGGAAGTCTGGAAATCTACCTCTGGTGATGCAAAGACTTCGGCGTCCGGCGGGAGCTTCAGCGATGCAGACCGGACAATTGCTTCTTTGGTGCCTGCCAAGCAGGGGAGTCACTCCTTGACCCCAAGGGAGATTCTTCAGTCCTCTAATCTTAAAGTAGAGCGTCGAAGGTCCAGGATTCTGTGTCAGAGTTTCGTCCAGGTAAATCTAAAGTCCTAAGGACTGGGGTCCCATACTTATACCAAGTTAGGGGTTGGACATACTCTGGGGACCCACCTATGGGAGGGTCAGGGCAGAGGGGTGGCTACACCCCTTTCCCTTTGTCCAGTTTCGCGCCAGAGCAGGGGCTGGAAGCCCCTGAGCCGGTTTGAACTGGGGTATGCACAGGGACACCAAATGTGCCCCCAGTGCAGGACTTCAAAGCACCAGAGAGTGCTCCCGCCCAGCCCCAATACACACTATCCTGTCTGGGGAGGTGGTTACACCTCCCTGGGACAGGAAACCTATTGTCCAGGCCTCCCCTGCCGGAGTTTCGGTCAGCAGCAGGAGGCCAGACTCCGTGTATGTGGCAGCGGCATCCATTTTGTGATGCCAGGGCTCTGGAAAGAAGTTACCGGGTATGCCGGTGGGTACATGTCTCTCCCTCTAGAAGGGTGGAATGCTACCCCCGCCGCCAGAACTGGCGGGGGGGGGTAGTATTCCAAGATGTTTGACACCAAACTCGACATGTTTTGGTGCAGCCAGTCCAAAGTTAGCATTCTACCGCGAGGATATAATGCACTTAAGAGTATATGGTCAGGCTGCACTGCAAACAGCATCAGAGGAGGTACTCCGAATGCTGCAGAGGGGCTCTGCTCATGCAGGGGCACCCTCTCACATAAAAACCAAGCACTCTGCCTTCAGGATTGTCAAGGCCTGCCATAGGAGTGACTTATAGGTTTATATGTGTGTGCAATGGTAGTGATATAGGTAGCCTATACCACTGTAAGGGGTGCATGCACCACCATACTCAGGCTGCAGTAGCAGGCCTGTGGTGTCATTTTGGCTGGCCTTCCAGGGGTGGCATAATACATGCTTCAGCCCCTGGCAGGCCTCTGAGGTACCTATGCCCTGGGTACATAGTATACCATATACTAGGGACTTATAAGGGCACTCCAGATTCCAATCAGAGATGTGCCTAAGGCACATGGAAACCATTTTAGAGAGGAAGCAGCTAGGCTGGGGTTCTGATTAGCAGGGCCCCAGCCAGACTAAAGTCGAAAAACAGTGAAGCATCAGCAAAAAGTGGGGGTAACCATGTGAAGCAGATCCTACTCTCCTACAGATACCCTGTTAGGGGACCTCTAAGCCTTGTCAATGAGGGGTGGGAGCAAGTTTGCAGGAAACCCCCAGGATGTTGTCAGCCATATGCTGGCCCTCCGGAATCAGATGCACCGCTACTGGAAGAAGGCTAAAAGTAACCTAAAGGCAAGCCAAGAGGTGATGAAACTCTGGTACGACCAGAAGGCCACATTGGTAGAGTTTCAGTCTGGCCAAAAGGTATGGGTCATTGAACCAGAACAGCCAGAGCTCTCCAGTACCGACGAATTGGCCCATATGAGGTCAAGGAGCAGAAGAGGGAGACCACCTACCTGGTGGACCCCAGACCCATCAGAACCCCCTAAGGGCACTCCATTTGAACAGGTTGAAACCTCACTTCGAGAGGTTCGAAGTGAACTTGCTCCTAGTGACAGATGAAGGAGTGGAAGAGGAGAGTGAACCTCTCTCTGACCTCCTCTCTGCACAGGAATACGATGGGTCAATGGAGGGTGTTACCTTGACCCCAGAGTAGCAAGGTGATTATTACCACTTGCGGGGACAGTTCGCCCCACTGTTCTCATTCACCCCTCTGCTCTTAGCTCTTTTGTGCCTTACAGCCTATTTCCAATACACGTCTGGGTTGGGAGACAGCTACACTTTGTGCATTCACAGGAAGGTGAGGCTCATCTGCATTCTGAGCACTCATCTGCATTCTGATGGGTCTTCCTGGGCAGGGAGGAATGTGATGGTGCAAGAAGCTGGCTCTCTCTGCAGTGTACTAAAACAAAGCTAAAACAAACTTTGCAAGGAGTCCAGTGGATTCCCAGTTGGTCAGTTCCTGGTCTGTGTTCCACTGTAAAGTCCATTCACTGTAGGGAGATGGACGACCTCAAATGTTTTGCGTTTTCACCTTTCATCTGCATAAGCCATCTGAGAGGTCTGTGGTCGTTTTGGACAAGGAAGTGAATACCAGACAGGTATGGTCTCACCTTCTTCAGTGACCAAACCACAGCAAAGGTTTCTCTCTCAATGGCACTGCAATGCTGTTCTCTGGAGAGTTCCTTCCTACAACAGGTTGATCATGGCCATCATCATTGGTTTGGGATAGGACCACTCTTATCCCTTGCTATGAGGCATCAATTTGCACAATAAACTGTCTAGAGTAGTCTGGAGCTTTGAAAATGGGTGCTGAGCCACGTGCCTTTCTCAGGGTATCAAAAGCCTTTTGACGACTAACTGTCCAGTTTACCTTTTTAGGCATTTTCTTGAAGGTGAGTTCTGTGAGGGGTGCCACAATGACACCATACCCCTCACAAACCTCCTGTAACACCCAGTCAAACCAAGGAATGCCCTGACTTGAGCCTGGGTGGTTGGAGCATCGAATCCGGAATGGTCTTGATTTTGGACTGTAAGGGTTGAACTTGGCCTCCGCCTACAAGGTGACCCAAGTATACACCTATGCCCTGCCCTATCTGGCATTTGGATGCCTTGATAGTGAGGCCTGCAGTCTGCAGGCCCTGCAAAACCTTGCCAAGGTGGAGCAGGTGATCCTGCCAGGTAGAACTATTAACAGCAATATCGTCACGATATGCTGCACTAAAAGCTTCCAGCCCAGCAAGGACTTGGTTCACCAACCGTTGGAAGCTGGCAGAGGCATTCTTTAAGCCAAAGGGCATAACATTAAACTGATAAATTCCATCTGGAGTGGAGAATTCTGTCTTTTCTTTTGCTTCTGGAGCCATGCCAATCTGCCAGTACCCTGATGTCAGATCAAAGGTGCTGAAAAATGTGGCTGCTTCGAATTTGTCTATTAACTCATCAGCTCTGGGTATGGGGTGAGCATCTGTCTTAGTTACAGCATTGAGACCTCTGTAGTCCACACAAAGCCTCATTTCGGGTTTCCCACCCTCGGAGTGAGGCTTGGGGACTAAGACCACTGGGCTAGCCCAGGGGCTGTCAGAGGGTTCAATGACCTCTAATGCCAACATCTTACTGACTTAAGCTTTGATGGGCTCCTTAAATTGGTCAGACTGTCTATAGATCTTGTTTTTGACAGGCAAGCTGTATCCAGTGTCCACATAATGGGGACACAAGTGTGTCTGTTCAGGGGTTAATGAGAAGAGCCCAGCAAACTGCTCCAGGATTTGCCTGCAGTCAGCTTGCTGTTGGGCAGACAGGGTGTCCGAATAGGCCACGCCATCAACTGACCCATCTTTTGGCCTGCTGGAGAGGAGGCCAGGGTGAGGTTCAATCTCTCCTTCCTGATCCTCATCAGTGACCATAAGCATAGTCACTTCAGCCCTGTCATGGAAAAGTTTAAGGCGGTTAACATGGATGACCCTTTTGGGGCTCTTGCTAGTGCCAAGGTCAACCAAATAGGTGACCTAACGTTTCCTTTCAAGAGTAGGGTAGGGACCACTCGATTTGTCCTGGAGGGCCCTAGGTGCCACAAGCTCCAACACCCCTGCCTTCTGCCCTGGTTGGAAATCTACCATTGCAGCCTCTTGGTCATACCAGAGTTTTTGAAGCACTTGGCTGGCCTCGAGATTTTTGCTTGCTTTGTCCATGTACTCTGCCTTCCTGGAACGCAGGCCTAGTGCATAGTCCCCAATATCTTGTTTAGGCTCTTTGCGAAGTCTCTCCCAGCCTTCCTTAACCAGACAAAGTGGCCCCCTCACAGGATGGCCAAATAGAAGCTCAAAGGGGGAAAAACCCACTCCCTTCTGTGGCACTTCTCTGTAAGCGAAAACCAGACATGGCAAAATGATATCGCATCTCTTTCTGAGTTTTTCAGGAAGTCCCATGATCATGCTTTTAATGGTCCTGTTGAATCTCTCAACCAGGGCATTAGTTTGTGGGTGATATGGGGTAGTGAACTTGTAAGTTACTCCACATTCAGTCCACATGTGCTTTAGGTAGTAAAAAATGAAGTTTGCACCTCTTTCTGACACCACCTCCTCAGGAAAATCGACCATGGTATACATACCAATGAGGGCCCTAGCCACTGCAGGAGCAGTGGTAGTTCTAATGGGAATTGCCTCAGGATATCTGGTAGCGTGATCCACTACTACCAGCATGAATCGGTTTCCTGATGCAGTTGGAGGGTCAAAGGGACTGCCAATGGCAATCCCTACCCTTTCAAAGGGCACCCCAACCACTGGAAGTGAAATTAAGGGGGCCTTTGGGTGGCCACCTGCTTCACCACTGGCTTGGCAGCTGGCTCAGGATTTGCAAAACTCCTTCACCTTCTGGGACATGTTTGGCCAGTAGAAGTAGCTGAAAAGCCTGCTCCAAGGTTTACTCTGGCAAAGATGCCCAGCTAGGGGGATGGCATGAGCCAATGTGAGGAGAAACTCTCTGAACTGCTGAGACACTACCATTCTCCTGGTGGCACCAGGTTTGGGGTCTCAGGTCTCAGTGGACAGGAGCCCTTCCTTCCAATAGGTCCTATGGGAGCCACTGACATCTCCCTGTTCCTGTGCAGCAGCTTGCTGTCTCAGACTTTCAAAAGTAGGACAGGACATCTGCCCTTGTCACAGATCTTCCCTAGAGGGTCCTCCTGGGCATAGGAGCTCTGCCATATAAGGCCCAAGTTCCTGGGGCTCAGTTCCCTCTGGGGCTGACAGGTCTTCTCCCTGGGGAGAGGGGACCTGAGCTTGTGGTTGTTCAGAAGCTGGTTTTCCAGTCTTCTTACCTTTCCTCTTGGAGGGTTGGTCCATAATTTCAGGCTCCAACATCTCTTGTTCACCCTGGGCCTTGCTCTGTGCTTGGATTTTTATGCACACCCATTCATGAATTCCCAGCATGGCTGCATGGGACCCGCGCTCGACCTCAGCCCAAGCTGAGGTCTCCAGATTTTTCCTAGCAGACATTCAGCCGGGATTGCAGAAGACACTACCACCTGTTTCAGACCAGTAACCCCTCCCCATTCTAAGGTCACCATTGCCATAGGATGCACCTTAGTGACATTATCAGCGTTGGTGACTGGATAAGTCTGTCCAGTCAGGTACTGTCCTGGAGAAACCAGTTTTTCTGTCACCATGGTGACACTGGCACCGGTATCTCTCAGGACTTCTATCCTAATCCAATTAATCAAGGTCTGCTGTTTGTATTTTTCCGTGTTAGTAGACCAAAAAGCTAAGGCTGCAAGGTCCACCCCACCCTCAGAGACAAATGTAGATTCTGTGTGCGCTCTGATTTGTTCAGGGTCTCAAAGAGGGGAGTGATTCTGTTTAGGACTGAAGAGGCTGGAATCAAGTATACGTTACATCTAGCAGATGGCTCTCAGACCATGGATCAGCAAACTTTTTTCGACGGAGATCTCCTACCATTACCTCCGAGTCTGTTCAATTAATGAACTTTGATTACTTGTGTGGTTCTTATAACATCATACTATTGTTTTTCCATTTTTGAGTCAAAAATATATACCATAAAAGGATTGTATCAATTTTTTTTACTTATACCTTATCGATTTACTGTATCAAACATTTTGTCTTTAAAACGAACCATGAAATAGCACAGCAACAAATTTGCATAGACAACAAAGCATCTAATGCATTATTAGACATATGACCCAAAACAAAACACCCGTTTAGTCTGTTACATTCAACAAAACAACGCACAGGGAAACTAATTAACACGTTCTAAACATAGGACATTGTGACTATTACATACATGTCACTAGTACATCAAACACGACATTCATGAATCTTGTGAACTGATATGAATCTAGTATGTCATAATCTACTTTAGTGTATCGGGACCTTTCTACTATATCTCCTTAATACTGTCTTGGCATGGGGTCCAAATGAGGTCAGAGTGCAAATATATTATTCCCTGTCTATGCCAACTTAATCAAGCTTAGACTTTCTGTCCTTTGACGCAATGTTTGAAGGAGGGTCGCTCTTGGCCTCAGTGAAGTGTATGCCAAAAAAACCCTAACGGTCCCACTACGAAGGTCGAAACGTGTCGGCATACACTTCACTGAGGCCAAGAGCGACCCTCCTTCAAACATTGCGTCAAAGGACAGAAAGTCTAAGCTTGATTAAGTTCAGTAACTCTGATTTGTTCAGGGCACACAAGGGATCCCACCTGGAGACTTGCTATTCCAGTGCTAACTGGAGCAGTACTAGGGGGATTGTTTTTTCTTACCTTGGTACCCAGTTTTTGGTTGTGAAGAGTTTTGGGGCCCACTCTCCTTAGCACGCTGTTGGGGGCCTTTAGAAGACTCTTTACTTTTATCCTTAGGATGTTCACCATCTTTCCCCTGGGGAGGTTTCGCAATCCCTTTCTTTTGGTCACCCTCACCAGTGGTTGTTTTGGTCACCCTAGTCTTGACCCAGTGGGCTGTCTTCTTTCCCAATTCTTGGGGAGAAGTTGGACCTAAGTCTATGAAGTATTGGTGCAACTTTTCAGAAACAAAGTTACTTAACAGATGTTCTTTTATAATCAAATTATACAGCCCATCATATTCATGCACCTGGTTTCCTTGTAACCAACCACCTAGTGTCTTTACTGAAAAATCTACGAGATCAACCAAGGACTGATTCAAGGTTTTCTGAGTCCCCCTGAACTTAATCCTATATTTTTCAGTGGTGAGTCCAAAGCCCTCAATCAGGGTACCCTTTATGTCAGCATAAGACTCAGCCTCTGCCTCGTTTAGTGTCAGGAGTCTCTCCCTGCACTTACCGGAGCACAGTTCCCAAAACAGAGAGCGCCAAGGTTTCTGGCTGACCTTCCTCATGCTACAAGCTCTCTCGAAAGCTGCAAACCATTTTGTGATGTAATCACCATCTGCATATTTTGGAACAATCCCTTTGGGGATTTTAGGGTTGAAGGTTTCCTCTCTGTCCCTAGTTATTATGTTGCTGCCACCAATCATGGGTGATAAACCGATGCCTGCCCTTTTCCTTTCTATGGCCAGTATCCTGTCCTTCAGGGCTATTCTGCGGGACAATCTTTCCAGGAGAACCTCCTCCTCTGAGGGTTCTTCAATGTACCTTGAGCGACCTGAACCATCCTCACTAGAGGCAGAGGCTCTTGGTACCTGGGGTCGGTCATGAGGTAGAGGTGCTGAAACCTCTCCTGAAAGTGGGGGCATATCTGGGTCTTCATGCTTACTCGTTCCACCCTGGTTCTCAGGGTTGTCGTCTCAGCTGAAGGAAGGGCCAGCTCATACTCTGCCAACAGCTTCTGAAGCGTTGCAGTGGTAGGGTGCGAGACAGTTTTTATTTTGTACCCTTTACAGAGGGTCCTTAACTGAGCATATTTCAGCTTCAGGAAAGGGGTAAGGTCCAGCTTCTTAGCTACTTCCGCTGGGTTACTCATTATCACACTAAAGTTGAGACCTTTTTGGAGCTAGGAAAAATCCTAACACAAGTTGTTAGACCTAACTAAAGTAAGTGTTTAAATTCTAAACAGTTTTTAACTTCAGGGACTTACCCAAGGCCCTAACAGTTAATATGAAGAATTTAGAGAAAAAACAACCAACCAAGAAAAAATGCAATTTTAACTAAAGGTAATTTTTGGATTTACTTGTGCAGTCACTTAGTGACCAAGTTGTATCAGCAAACGCAAAGTTGTAGACCCCACTGCTGACCCACCAATGTAGGAAGCTGGCTCTCTATATAGTGTACTAAAACGAAGTACACTGTGCAGAGAGTCCGGTGGATCCCCAATTTAATTGACAGAGACAAAAGTAGATAATACTAAGGGTCTCTTTTGTAGTAGTGTGGGCGAGCAGTTAGGCTTATCGAAGGAAAGTGCTAAGCATTTCTTGTACTCACAGGGGCAATAAGGAGACACACACTCAAAGAATAAATCCGAGATCAAATTAGAAAAATAAATCTTTTTATAAATGTTTTAAAACCAAGTTCTACTGGAAGCAGGGTGCTGGTGAGACTCGTAGTTGGTGCGCTATGGTGAAGAGGGGGCACCCAAAAACAGACTGCATAGGGGGAATTGTGGGCTAGTCCAACAGCTCCCAAATGGGGGCTTGGGTTGCATGGGGTCTCAGAGTGCGGGCGCACAGCAGGTTCCTTGGGTCCTGGTCCAGGAGGATCGGGTACAGAGTGGTTAGGTCAGCTGGGCAGGGGGTGCAAAGATGCACCTCACTGTCAGGGGCAACCTGGGAGAGGAGAAATCAAGGCAGCTGGGCCACTCTCTAAGTGGGTCTCAGTGATCCTGATGTCCCTTGATGGCTGCTTGGTCCTGGTGTTCTGGTGCAGCGAGAATCTGGACTTGACACTCACTGTTGGTGTTTGGTGCAGGGTGTCCGGTACCCCAGGGGTTGGTGCTTCACGGTTCTGGTTGATCCTGGTGTCTTCACACTCAGTGGGGAGACAAATCTGACCTTCCAGTGCACAAGCACCTTCTCTTGGTCATCTGCAGCATCGGTCCGGCTGGGTAGATGCAAGGCAGTGGACCAGACTCTGCTTGTCAGTTCCTGCAGATTGCAGGGGAGTAGCTCCTCTACTCCAAGGAAGACTGTATGCGATTTTTGAAGTGCTGGCACGCTACCAAGGCTTTGGTAGTTCTCCAGCTCGCAGGATGAGTCACTCTGTCGTGATCACCGTGAGAGGGCTTAGGATGGGCAGGGTTTCGCGCCAAAGACCACAGGTCAGTTACAGTTCTCACCAGGCAGTGATTCTTCTTCATCCTTCTTCTCTTGATCCATCGAATCTGAGTTCTTGGGTGCCATCTAAATACTCAATTTAGGGGCATTAAAGGGAGTGGCAGGCAGTATCCAAAGGGCTACCTACCTTTAGGGTGTCTATGCCCTCTATATGACTACTTTCTGTGGGAAGTGGGCATAACCTTGACCGTAGAATGTTAATTCCTTCCAAAACAAGATGGAGAAATTTGGAAAGTGGGGTCTGCATCAACTGACCCGCCCTAGGGGTGGTGCTGGCTGAATGTGGCACACCTCCTAATCTTACTAATTTTCCCGCCTGTCTTGCTGCCAAAAAGTGGGGTCAGGACACGTGCATTGGCATTTCCACTATCTGAAGAGGGGTGTGGTCGCATAACAAAGGCGGCAGGGCCTTTGAAGCTTCCCGCCGTGGGATGCACATCCTGCGCTGAGGAGATGTGAACATCTCTGCCCAGAGCAGGCTTTGTTCCTGGCCTCCGAGAGGGAAGGAGATCATCTCAGCAGGTCAGAAGCCTGTCTATGGTGGCCGGCTTGGCGATACCGGTCAGCCAACACACTAGTAGTCGGTAGGTTTTCAGGGAGCACCTCTAAGGAGCTCTCTGGGTGCGTTTATTAATAGATCCAGCACTGGCATCAGTGTGGGTTTATTGAGATGAGGTGTTTGGTACCAAACACCTTGGGCTTCAGTGAAGCCATCATGTAGCTGGGGTACTCGTTTATCACGAGTATCCAGCCAAAGTACTTGTTGTGGCTTCCATGTGTACTCGTAATATCTAAGGGTGAACTTAAATACCACAGGGACACATCTGCTCAGACAGATATGCCCACACATGGGTTTAGTGCACTCTGCCTTAGGGCTGTGAGGCCTGCCATAAGGGTGGCTTACCTATACATCATGTAGTGCTGGCAGGCATGGCACACACTGATGTGTGCCATTTCGACTCTTCTTTTTTCTCTGCACCAACACACGCAGGCTGCAATGGCAGTTTGCATGCGCTTGGTGAGGGGTCCCTTAGGGTGGCACAATTTGTGCTGCAACCATTAGGGGCCCTCTTTAGTTACAAGGCCATAGGTACCAGGGGTACCACTTACTGGGCACGTCCAAGCATCCTAAAGGGGTGCCAGTTGTGGAACAATCGTACAGTTTAGGGAAAGAACACTGATACTGGGGACATGGTTAACAGGAACCCAGTACACTTTCAGTCAGAATTGCACCAGATACCAGGCAAAAAGTTGGGGGTAACCATGCCAAATGGGGCACTTTCCTACAGAGGGGCTGACACACTTCAATAGGTAGTGTCCTGTCCACACACAAAGCACTGATATACTCCCCTGATATACCCCCCAGAGTTACCTTGACAGACAGGACTGGGATGAAAGGGTTTGTGCACACTTCAGAGGCCAGCCTTTGATGTCACCTCCACGTCAAAGGCACTTTTGGGTATAAGTACTGTGTCCCTGCCCACACAAATCAGACACTTCTGGATCAAGAACTGAACCTCTTTCAGAAGGACTGCTGTGCTGCTCAAAGGGCTCAACTGCTTTTCTGGAAGGACTGTTTTTCTGTTTGTTGCCCTGCAGCTAGCTGGTCACTGACTCTGCTGAAGGAGAGCTGGACTCTGCCTTCCTTCCAAGTGATCTCCAAGGGCTTGTTGAGTTGCCTCCTGTTTTCTGAAGTTTCAGGGACGCAAAATCCTTCCTGCAATCCTGCTGGTGCGGTTGGACTCTGCCCTCTGTAAGTTGCATCTTTGCTTGCAGTGCCCCCTCCAAATTCTGAGTCTTAGAAGTGGGGTCTGCAGCTGTTTTACTACAAAATTGATGCATTGTCAGCATTGCACCCATCAGAACTGGCACAGTGCCGATCCGGAGACAGCCCTGCACGGCTCGACGATGACATCAGCTCTGACTGCGAATTTCGAAGACGACACAACGCTGATCTAAGGTCCCGACCGTGAGCCTTAACTTCGGTGCATCGAACCGACTGCGAGGTTCGACGACTACGCAACGCCAATCCGAGGTCCCCATCGGAGGCTCCACTTCGGCACATTGACCTGTGTGCGAGGTTCGACGACACAGCACCGATCCGAGTTTCCGACCATGAGGCTTGATTGCGACGCATTGACCCGCTTACGTCGATTGGAACACATTGCCTTCACTACGTGGAGATGATCGATGCATTTTGTTGCTTGCAACCAGGAAAGGTACTTTGTTCACCTGTGCCTGCGTGGGTGCTGTAGCTGGTCTGCACTTCCATGAGGTCGGCCCGAACTTTGACTTTTCCCCGATCCAGCGCAACCTAAAGTAACCTTTTAGCACTACTTGCTTGTATCTCAACTTCTACCTACTGGATTTCTGTTGTTTTAGTCTTATTTTACTCAGACAAATATTCTCTATTTTTCTAAACTTTTGTGGAGTCTTTTTGTTGTATTTACTGTGTTGTTGTGTGTTATTGCATGAGTTCTTTACACATTGCCTCTAGGTTAAGCCTGCCTGCTCTGTGCAAAGCTACAAGAGAGTGAGCACAGGATAAATTAGGATTGTGTTGTGACTTACCCTAACTAGGATTGTGGTCCCTACTTGGACAGAGTGCATACCTCTGCCATCTAGAGACTCAATTCCTAACAGGGTCTAAGCTGAGCTGGCCACTGGTTGGAGTTTCATGGTGAGGTGTTCTTGCTGAAGATTACTATTTCTGTCTTTTCGGGTTTCAGCTGGAGATAGCTGGCTTCCATCTAGTTAGCGACTTTGATCATGCAGGTTAACTTGTTTCTTGTGATGGGGGTCTTGTCTAAGAGGGAGAGTATAAGTTGCGTTTCTCTATGTAGGAGAGGATGTCGATGTCATGTGTACGGATGACGTTTGGCAAAGTAATCATGTATGCGTTGAAGAGGGTGAGGCTGAGCAATGAATCTTGAGGCAGTCTGCAGATGAGTTTGCAGGCTTTGGGGAGTAAGGTGCCAGGCTGACAACTTGTGGTCTATCTGTTAAAAAGCATCAGATCCTGCAGAAAGCGGGTCCATGGATGCCAATCTCATGCAGACGCCTAATTAGGATTGATGTGAGACTGTGTCAAATGCTGCAGAGAGGTCCGAGAGAAGGAGGACTGCCGTGTCTCCTCTGCCAAGAATCATGCGGATGCCGTCTGCATCGATGATGAATGCTTTTTCTGTAGTTGGGCCTGAATCCGGACTGCATGGCATTGAGTAGCTGGTATTTACTGAGGTGGTGAGCCATCGGTTGATTAGTTTCTCTAATACCTTTGCAGGGCATGGTAGGAAAGAGATGGCTATTAAGTTGGAAAATGTGGCTGGGTCAGCGGATGCTTTCTTGAGTAGGGGCATGTTGGTGGCAAATTTCCAGGAGTCTTGGAATGTGGCTGAGTCATTGGAGGCATTGAGGATGGGTATTAGTGCTTAACTGATAGATAGGAGTCCATTGGTGAAGTTGTGATGGGCGCAAGAGTCAGATGGGGCCCTGGAGTGGATGGCCTTCATGGTAGTAGTGATTTTGACAGTGGTGAGGGTGGGATATGAGGTCCGGGTTTGTTCTTCAGCCGTGATGGGTAGTTGAGTTGTGACAGGGTCGGCTTGAGGGTCAAAGTTGCTATATATGGAGGTGATTTTATTACTGAAGAATTCTGAGAGCTTGTGCAAAGGTCTTGTGAGGGAGTGATGTTGCTGGAGGTGGCAGGAGGCACTGTGATATCTTTGATGATCTGTTAGTGTTGGTGTTGATGCAATCTCCAAAGGCTGTGCGCTTGGTGTTCTGATTCTGCTGTTGGTAGCATCTTAGGGCTGATTTGAAGATGTCTTTATCTGTGGTGTCTTGACTTGTTCTCTATTTGCGCTCTAGTTGCTTTCAGTAGTGTTTCGTCAGCCTGAGTTTCTCTGTGTACCAGCTGGCCTGTGGTTGGGCTGTTGCTAGTGGGTTGCGCTTGAGAGGAGCCAGGGTGTCAGTGTAGCTGTTGATGTACTTGATGGCTTTCAGTAAGTTGCTGTTGTCTGTGATCACCACTTGGAAGATTCATAGATGGTAATCGCGGTCCCGCTGCAATTCCCAAGAAAGGATCCACTAAGGAGAGGTACCGCTTGGATCGATTCATGAGGGACTGAGATATGCCCCCCTAGCACTGATCAAAGTGAAATCAGACTGGTTTCACTTTCAATCAGTGTGACATCAGGGCATGGTGTGCACTGCGGATCACACTGACAGATAAAAAATAATGTTGGGACGCGAGGGAAGCTCTTCCCTCACGTTCCATTATTGTTTAAAAAGAAAATCCTTCAGCTTGCACCGAAAGGATTTTTTTTGCTGAATGTCGAGGATGATATGTTCACATCTTCTGCATGTAGCAAAAAGTTGTCTCAAACTCTTGTATAAATTGCAGGCTGGGATTTCTAAAGAAATGGCACAGTTTTTTTGTTGTTTTTTTTTTGTTTAAAATTCTTTATTGTGATTTCAAGGTACAATCCACGTGAATACATAATTATATCCCATAGACAACCAGTAACAGTGGACCTTGCAGTTTCCAGGCAAGGAGAAGTTTTAATCTAAACCGCCCCTTGAAAATGGTGTCGTAACCGGCACTTGATTTGAACTTTTTCACTCATATTATGTTGAAACTTGTAACTAAACAATCCCCCCTCCCACCCCCTCCCCACCCCCTCCCCCCCACCGGGCCCAACCCCCCTAGAGGTCCAGTAATCATAAGATCAGCCAAGGGCATCCTCTTGTCCCCCTTCTTGACTGTGGGACTCATTCTCCATGTGACGAGCCGCTTCCGACGATGCCTGTGTGGAATTTGGGGAGCTTCCCTCTATCTCCTGGATCATCAACCCCCACGCCAGCAATACTTCCGGGAGTTTGACATCCCTTCTAGTGCTACGCATGTGCCCCTCCTCCGCCCGTGCCCATTCTCTCAAATCCGATTTCCAGTTCGCTATCTGCGGCCCTCGTTGTGTTAGCCAGTGGATCGCTATACGCCGCCTAGCTGTTACCAGTCCCAAACCCAGGAACCTCCTACTTGTTTTACGGTTAGGGTCTTGGGGGATTAAACCAAGGAGACAGGTACGCACCTCTAGGGCAATCGTCCACCCAGTTATTCTGCTCAGGTCCTCTAGGACCGCCGTCAAGTATACCCGTATCGTCGGACAGGTCCAGACCATATGCGGAAAATCCGCCTGTACATAATGACATCTGGGGCACCTTGGGTCTCTCGATCCGTCTATGGTATGTAGCCGCTTGGGCGAGAGGTAGGTCATGTGAACTATATTATACTGTATCTGTTTAAACCTATTGCACACCGCCACCTTGCGTACATTTTCATGAATTTTTTCCCAGTCTCGTGGCGTGATCTCCTGCGAAGATGCCGCCTGCCACTTCTCTTCTACTTTAAGAGGTCCACATTTTTTATCTTCCCTTAGCGCCCTGTATAGGTGAGTGACACATTTCCACCCTCCCGCCATGGCAATCAGTGTGACCAGGGTGTGGGTGTGTCCAGGGGCGTCCGGGAACATAGGCCATAGCTGCCGTGCCGTCGCCGCTATTTTGGCATATTGCAAAAATTGCCCCGATCCCAACCCAAAAGTACCTACCGCTTCCTGATACGTTATAAACCTTTGTTCCGGGTAGAGGTCAGCCAACATTAGACAGCCCCCAGCCTTCCATTTATCAGTGGACA
The DNA here is from genome assembly GCA_963921515.1 of Calotriton arnoldi. Classification (NCBI taxonomy): domain Eukaryota; kingdom Metazoa; phylum Chordata; class Amphibia; order Caudata; family Salamandridae; genus Calotriton; species Calotriton arnoldi. The sequence goes on along the minus strand of CAWUFW010002413.1, from coordinate 714,089 downwards.
TGACCCGTTCAATGAGTGCGAAGGGTGGCATAAGCCAGAAGTCTGCCTCCGGGGTAAATGGCCGTGTCTGGATAAGTCTCCTGATCACCCTGTTCCATATGGCAGCAAGTAATCTACCCAGTGGGGGACATTGTTCCTGCCGCCCTCCCGTTTGCCAGAGGAGCGCACCCAACTGTCGATCTCCATAAGTGTCCGCCAGTAGTGATCTTTCCCAGGAGGGGTCCGTATCCAACCAGGCTATGGCGTGCTGTAATTGTGAGGCAAAATAATAAAGTTCTAGGTCAGGGATTTCTAAACCTCCCTTACCCCATGTGCGTTTCATAATTTCTAGGCTGACCCGACAGCGTTTCCCGTTCCATAGCAATTGTATAAGCATTGCGTCGAGTTCCTTGAACACCTGATGCGGGAGCTCAAAGAAGGAGCCCTGCATTGTGAAAAAGACATCGGGGCAGCACCACCATTTTTATTAAGGCAATCTTCCCCATCAGTGAGAGTTTAAGTGTGTTCCAAAAGGCAATGCTGCCTTGTAGACCCCTGAGTATCTTCCCCATATTATGTTGATAAAAGATGTCCTTATCTCTACAGATCCATATCCCGAGATAACGCAGCGTATCCGGCACCCACGGGAGGCCCACCTCTGGGAGTCTGACTCCGCCCCTCTCGGTCGCCGACCCGATCTTATATAATTGTGATTTTGTCTTATTAACGTAGAGGCCAGAGGCCTTGGCAAACTGATCTAGAGCCGTCAGCAATAGCGGAAGCGAGTGGGCCAGCTCCCGTAGGTACACCAGCGCATCGTCGGCATACAATGATACGATATGTTCTGTGGCCTGACTCGTATGCCCTGCCCCTGGAGAACCCCACGGAGATGACACGCTAATGGCTCCATCGCCAGGGCGAACAACAAGGGGGAAAGCGGGCACCCCTGCCGTGTCCCCCTTGCTATTGGCATTGCATCCGAGACATACCGACCCGTACGGACCCTTGCCACTGGCTGTGTATAGAGGAGTCTCACCCAGTTCATAAACCCTTCACCTATCCCCATTTTTAGAAGTACCTGCCATAAATATTCCCATCTGATTCAGTCGAACGCTTGTTCGATATCCAAAAATGCCAAGGCACTCTGTTGGGCCCTACCCCCCAGTGATTGCATAACGTGGGCAAGACGGCGAATGTTCCGCAGTGTATTCCTCTCCGGTATAAAACCTGACTGGTCATCATGCACCAGCTGCCTGAGATATGGAAGTAATCTACTGGCCAGTACCTGACTAATGATTTTAAGATCTACGTTTAGCATAGAAATTGGTCTGTAGGAGTTGGGGATCAGGGGGTCCTTCCCCGGCTTGGGGATCATCACAATCAACGCTTCTCGCATGGAGCTTGGTAGTATGCTGGTCTCACCGGCTTCCAGAACTATTTCCAGGAGCTTAGGGACTAGGACTCCCCCATATTCTTTGTATAGCTCCGCCGCCAGGCCATCCATCCCGGGGGATTTAGCTGTTTTCAGGGGCCCAATCGCCGCCTTCACCTCCTCCCCTCGAAAAGGAGCCCCAAGGGATTCCTGACTCTCTGGGGCAAGGCAAGGTAGGTCCACCTCGGCAAGGTATACTTCCATAGCCTGGGGGGCGGTATGGGGCTCGGGCTCGGAATATATCTTTTGTAGATGTGCTGTAAATGCCCCATTAATCTCGTATTGGGTATAAACCATTCGACCCTGATCTGTTTTAAGGGCCAAGATCGGGAGAGGTTGTAGCTCCATCCTGATCAGGCGCGCCAGTAGGCGGCCGGCCTTATCTCCCTTTGTGTACCATCGGCGTCTACTCATGGTTCTATTATATTTACCCAGTGACTCCATATGTCCCCTATCTTCCGCCTTTGTTCTGCCCATTTGGCCGGCCCCTCCGGGTCTGTAGAAAGCTCTGCTTCTAGGGCCGCTAAACGTGCCTCCTGGTGTTGCAAATCCCGCTCTAGCACTCTTCTCACCCCCACCTCAGTGGACATACACACCCCCCGCATCACCACTTTCATTGCATCCCATTCAAGCGCTCTCGAGCTGGCCGTGTTCCAGTTTACCTCAAAATAGCCGTCTAGCCCTGCCGCTATCGTCTCCTTGTATACCGGGTCCGTTAAAGCCTCAGTGTTAAGTCTCCATAGCGGTATTTTGGATTGTGGTCGGCCCAGAGTGTAGGCTATCAGCAGGGGTGAGTGGTCAGACAGATATCGGGCCAGGTATTGCGTCTCTACTATTCGATTGGCTGCCGCCTTCTGTATAAAGAAATAGTCCAGCCTGCTGTGTGTGTTAGCTGCTGGCGTGTGACACGAGTATACTCGACAGCCAGGGTTGCGGTGCCGCCAGATATCCATCAAATGATAATTGTGAAGCATCCAATGCATTGCTTCTCGCGTTTTGGGCTTAACTTCCGCTTTCGGGGGGTGCCTATCTAGCTCTCCATCAAGGGCACAGTTAAAATCCCCTGCGATAATCAGTTCTACTTCTGGTGCCAGGCCTAACTGGCCCAGGACCTTACCCAAAAATTCCCCATCGTCATTATTCGGAGCGTATATGTTGACTAAGCACATTTGGCGTCCGTCCAGGGACCCCTCCACCACCACATAACGTCCGTCTGGGTCTAGACTACACTTTACATCCTTAAAGGGGACACCTGGAGCCACCCATATAAGTGCCCCTCTAGCATACCCCGAGTAGGAAGTCGCAAAAAACTGGCCCCTCCACCGACGTTGGACATATTTCAAACAGTCTCCCCAGAGGTGTGTCTCCTGCAGAAAGGCCATGCTTATCTTGTATCGTCTGAGATACGTCGCCACCCGAATCCGTTTGACCATGTTATTGAGCCCCTAACATTCCATGTTATAAATTTATAAGTCTGTTGATCGCCTGACATGAGTCGAATATCCTACGTTTCCTTGATACCCATCGTATGAGCTGGAGAAACCCACAAGTGTTGTGTTGGGACCCCCCTGTGTGAAAGCTCCTAGGACCTCTAGCGACCCGGCTTAAAACATTCCCAATAAAGAACTGCAAAACATTTTTTATTTATTTATTTATTTATTCACTTATAAAGCGCACGAATCACCCCATAAGGGTATCTCAGCGCTATAGGCACCTAAGTGAGCATAAGGAGACTAAGTTAGAAAAGTGAAGTTTTCAATAATTTCCTGTATCTCAGGTAGTCTGTACATTGTCGTAAATAGATGGGGAGATTATTCCAGAGGCGTGGGGCCAGATGATAGAAGGCCTTACCACCTTGACGAGACTTATAAATGCGTGGGACCATAATCAGGGCTTTGTCTCCTGAACGGAGAGTTCTAGAAGGCACATATTTAATGAATTTGTCATTAAGATAACTCGGGCCTAAACTGTATACGGCTTTGAAAGCCATACAACAAATTTTTAAATTGATCCTCTTCCGAATGGGCAGCCAATGAAGTTCTTGCAGCAGAGGTAAGGAGGGTGTTCTTGAGGGGGCATTACTTACCAAACGAGCTGCAGTATTTTGGACAACCTGTAGTCTATTTATGTCTCTTTCATTGGCAGAAATCAGCAATGCGTTGCAATAATCCAAGCGGCTAAGGATCAATGCCTGAATCAAGGTTTTTCTTGTGGAAAGTGGAAGAAAAGGGAAGACTCTTCTGAGCATACTCAGATTATGGAAACATGCACCAATAGTAGAGGAAACGTGTTCTCTCAGATTGAGTTTTTGGTCCAATCGAACTCCCAGGTTTTTCACAACTTGTTTAGGACAAGGGGTGGGACCCAATCCTCTGGCCACCAACTAGGCGACCACTTCGCGGAGGCTTCACCAAATAGCATAATCTCCGATTTAGTTGCGTTCAGCTGGAGAAAATTCAATTTCATCCATTCTGCTATGGATTTCATGCCATCAGCAAAGGTGGTATGAATATTAAGGTTAGATTTGTCAAACGAAAGTAGTAGTTGGGTGTCATCAGCATATGATATGGGGATGAAACCCAGGTTTCTCAACAAACTCGCCAGGGGAGCAACATAAATGTTAAACAGAGTAGGGCTCAAACACGAGCCCTGTGGTACTCCCTTGGTCACCTTGGTGGTCTTAGAATGGTATGGACCTAGGTTAATGGTCTGAGTTCTTTCAGCCAGAAAGTTAGTTAACCACTTCAGAGCTAATCCTGTGATGCCTATACCCCTCAGTCTACTGAGTAGAATTTGGTGGGATATGGTGTCAAATGCAGCGGATAGGTCAAGCAGCACCAAAAGTACCGCCTGACCTTTATCCAATAGCATCCTAATGTTGTCTGTTACTGCCACCAGAGTTGTCTCGGTGCTGTATCTGGGGCGAAACCCTGATTGTGAAGAATCTAAGCTATTGGTGGATTCGATGAAATAGGAAAGGTGAGTGTTGATGTGTTTTTCTAACATTTTGGTATGCAGGGGAAGGAGAGAAATGGGTCGGTAGTTAGTTACATCTTCAGGTGAGAGTTTTTTTTTTTTTTTGATCGGGAGTATTTGAGCAGCTTTCCAATCCGGAGGAAGGACACCTTCCTTCAGAGAACTGTTGAGAATGTTACAAATAGGATTAGCAAGTTGTTTGGCCAGAGTGGAAATTACTTTGGCCGGTATTAGATCCAACGGAGAACCAGATTTTGCGCTCTTAAGAAGAGCTTCAGTACCTTCTATTGTAAGAGGTGGGAAGTTTTCTAATGAACTGGTTAACAGTGGGTAATGATGGAGTTCTGTTCCCAAATTAGGTTGAGAGTTCAAAGTAGCAGTGATTTTATTATGTATCATGTCTATTTTCTGAGTGAAGTGATTAGCAATGTCATCGCACAGCGCCTGAGTGGGTACTGACGCCGTATCACAGGCCAAAGGATTAGTGAAAGTTTTTAGTATTTGGTAGAGGCATTTTTGAGAGCTTCCGGCTTGTTCGAGCGCGACTGCGATATGGGTCTTTCTTGCATTTTTAGGTTGCGGTGGTAATGATTTAACGCCGCCTTAAATTTTTCTTTGTCTGAAATGTTTTGATAGCGGCGCCAATGGCGTTCGAGTTTTTACAAGCGCCTTTTTCTAGACGTAGGGAGGTCGAATACCACGGGGCCTGACTACGTTTTATACTAGTGAGGCCTTTTTTCTGGGGAGCTAAGCTATCTAACGTGGCAAGTAGTCTGGTGTTAAAAGAGGCTAAGCGTTTCTCCACTTTGTCTGTATTTGCATAATGAGGTGGACAAAATGTCCCTTCAAAAAGTTCTGGAGTAATTAAATTCCACTTTCTATAGCATTTGTTAAGATGGCATTTCGGAGCGGGGTGGGCCTTATGATTGTTAATGCGAAATTTGACCAATGAATGGTCCGACCAGGTCAGAGGAATTGTAGCAACATATGAAAGGTCAGGGAGTTAGTTAAAATGATGTCCAACGTATGTCCTGCCTGGTGAGTCGCTCTTTGTTAATGACAGTGAGGTTGAGTGCAGTGAGTTCGGCCAAGAAAGGTGAAGTCTCTGGGTTATCTAGAATTTCACTATGTATGTTAAAGAAGAAAATTTCTGGAGGAAATGACATGTGGGGCAATGAGTTCAATGATCTGAGATATGACATTGGTTAATGGCCCAGGTGGACGATAGACTATAGCTCCTTTCCAGTTAACATTGTGGTGCAGATTCATACTGAAAACCAATATTTCCAGCTGATCGTTACTTGCTTGATCTAAAATGGTAATGTTAGTCGAGCTTTTATATACTATGGCGATTCCCCCCTGTTCTAAGGGGTCTATCTAATTTTAAAATGTGGTAGCCATCAGGTAGTGCAACTGCTATGTCAGGATTGGAGTGGGGTTTGGTCCATGTTTCTGTTAGAAACCCTACTTGGGGATTGTTAGAAGAGAGCAAGTCCCATATATTAGCCGCATGTTTGGGCAGTGACCTTACATTAGCCAAGATACAATTCCAATCATTGTTAGTGTTTGCAGTTGCCGAATGTCTGTTTTCTGTGGGATGGGGAATTGAATTAGTGATCTGCTTGGATTCAATAATAGATCTCATGGGGAGGGTATGAATACTTTGGTATTTACAGTTTGTGCAAGAAAAAGGTCCCCACACTTCCGTAGGAGCGGGCAGGCGCTGGTCAGAGACATATTATTCATATATGCGTTTTAATTGTCACCAGCTCCCTGCTCGTATAAGCAAAAGAACTCCTTGCTATATCCACCTGAGCACGATCGGAACCGTCATGGATTCCGGCTCCTGGCGACGACCAGGCGCGGACGGGCGCAGACGGGCTTGCCTTCGGCGCGCCAGCGGCGCGCCCGCTGCGCGCGTCCGCTGCGCGTCTGACTAGGCATAGATTAAATAGTAATGCCACTAGACTGCTAACCTCCCGTCGGTGTTGGGAGGAAGCAGATGATTCCCACTTCCGGTTTCGGGCACCTCCCTCCAGACAAACGGAACTCTCCGCGCTGGACCGGGGAGGCTACCGAGTGAGTAGCTGATTGAAACAGGTGAGTTAGACCAATTGTGTCAAGAAGCAAATTCCCTAAAAGCAACTTCTTTTAAAATCTAGTTAAAACATTTGAGCCCATTACCTGGCGCTCACTGAGTACAATAGGGGAAAAATGTGCAAAATAGGCAAGCATATGTTAAAAAACAGCGCGTAATGCAGAGAGGAGCCCTTGACCAGGCGCTACCTACCCGTTCTAGCGAAGATCACCTATGTCAGCTTAAGCGCGTCCGCTGCGCGTCTGACTAGGCATAGATTAAATAGTAATGCCACTAGACTGCTAACCTCCCGTCGGTGTTGGGAGGAAGCAGATGATTCCCACTTCCGGTTTCGGGCACCTCCTCCAGACAAACGGAACTCTCCGCGCTGGACCGGGAGGCTACCGAGTGAGTAGCTGATTGAAACAGGTGAGTTAGACCAATTGTGTCAAGAAGCAAATTCCCTAAAAGCAACTTCTTTTAAAATCTAGTTAAAACATTTGAGCCCATTACCTGGCGCTCACTGAGTACAATAGGGGAAAAATGTGCAAAATAGGCAAGCATATGTTAAAAACCAGCGCGTAATGCAGAGAGGGGCCCTTGACCAGGCGCTACCTTCCCGTTCTAGCGAAGATCACCTATGTCAGCTTAAGCGCGTCCCATTCACATTGTGAACACCCATCCCTCCCCACCCTCAGGCAATAGTACCGCATTCTCACCCCCCAACCCTGGTCTGAGGACGCAGGACTCCGCCTCACAGCGCCACCCTCCCCTCAAGTCCCCCCGCAACTTAATACGCAATAACAGCGATCAACAGGACGTCAGCAAGAACCCTTAGTCCCTGGTATACAGCCAAACTGCCTGGCGCTGCGCGACCCCGCCCAACCAACGGTCTAGCCAGGCCGCCTCAGCACACTACAGTTGGAATGTCCAAGCTGCAGTGTGGCGGAATAGTGTCTCACCCCGACAGCAACATTCCCACCCCCCCTTATAGTCCCTTGGGCTGGAGCCCCCCCGCAAGTGGCTGCCTCAGAGGCAAACCCCATCACGGGTGAGATCCGTACTCACTGTTCCACTGATCGTTACCCCCAACACTTCAGTCCCTTGACTTGTCCACGAGTGTCTCAGGAGCCACCATCGACTGGGCCGGCAGTGCCCTCCGGCTCCGATTGAGTTTCTTGGACCAGACCCAACGGGGAGAACTGGTTTTGCGTCGATATTCCCCTCATCTCGTCTATTAGGGTGCCGTCCGGCCCCACCATGATTCGACCTCTGTCCGATACCTCTTGTGCCCTGGGTCGTTGTTCTCCAGTGTGGCGATGCTGATTCCGTCGTCGACCACTCCTATTCCTCTGTTCATGCCATCCTTGGGTCTGTTCCCGCCCATCCAGGCCCATCGAGTCCATCCACTCCGTGGCCTCTTGCGGAACGCTGAAGAAATGGACTCTGTCCTCATATTGTACCCGGAGCCGGGCCGGAAACATTAGACTGTATTTCACCTCAAGGTTTCTCAATCGCCGTTTGACTCCCAGGAAGTTGTTCCGCAAGTCTTGTACCTTTTTTGTGTAGTCTGGGTAAATGTGGATATCTTGGTTCTCAAATTCGGAGGACCGTTCCTGCGGATAAACTGAAGGATCAAGTCCCGGTCCCTAAAATTGAACAAACGAGCAATCATAGCTCTAGGTGTGGCGACCCCGGTTTCGGGGGACCGAGGGAGCGGTGGGCCCGTTCCACCGCAAACATCTTAGAAAGCCTGAGGCCCGGAAGGGCGGCGCCGATCCATTCCTCCAGAAATAGGTCCGCCGCCGGACCCTCCGCCTTTTCCGGGAAGCCCAAAAATCGGAGGTTGTTCCTCCTCGACCGCCCCTCTGCGTCTTCCGCCCTGTCTTCGAGACGAGAGGTGTGATCCTTAAGTGCGGACACTGTCGCCTGTAATTGCTGGACTTCATTCCGTAAGGAGTCCAGGTCCCCCTCCGTAGTAGTAACTCGGTCCGCCACCTTCCGTAGGTCCAGGCGCAAATGATTTATATCCATGGCCATGCCATCCATTTTGGACTCCAACGCCACTCGCGATTCTCGTATGGCCTCCAGAATGTCAGCCTTGTCGCTGGCCGCCGATCCCTGGTGCGATCCATGTTCAGGGTCCGGTCGAATGCGCTCGGCCGAGGTTGGGCCCGGCACCGTGTACTGCATGATCTTGTTAGTTTGCGTTCCTCTGAGGGGCCTGTCTTTCCCCATCCCGAATGGGATCTCGCCAAGGATATCTCCGGGGCCCTTCGTTCCTCAGCCACAGGCACAAGAATCCGTCCCTGGCCTATCTGGGCCGGAGGATGTCCACGTAGGTACCCTACAACCAGGGCAACTGAACACCGCTAGGTTGATCGCCTCCCAGTGCGCCGCATATCATGCCCATTGGCCTCCTCCGGCTGAATTCCCAGCTTGAACCGGCTCGCGGCCCACCTGCTCTCCTCCGCCGGGGTATGCCGGGTGTCACCTCCACCTAGCTACGGAGCGGGTGCCCCCGCCACCGATGGCCGTCTCGGGATTTATGGCCCGGCTGCCGCTGTTATTATGCCCCCAGGTAGGAGTCCAGGCCCCCCTTGCCAGCCGTCTGCCCACGCGAATTTCACTGCGTCACCTGCGGTAATACACAGTCCAAGTGGGCCCACCGCGGCCCTCCTGAAGCCCCGGGCTCGCGTGAAGCGCGCCCCCGGACGCTCTCCCTTGGAATAGTTTGGCGAGCCTCCGCAGCTTCTCACCTCCGGGCGCGATCTCCCCGGGTCCCTCTTTTCATGCGGCAAGGAGCAGGGTTCCGGACGGCTCTCCAGCGGTAGTCCCTTCTACAAGAGCAGTCCGATTCGACCTGCAGGGAGGCCTCTTAGTGTTCAGCCGAGGTCCGCGCCGCCATCTTGCGCGGAGATTGTCCGACCCGGCTGCGGGGGATTAAAGTTGCTTTCCCGGTCCGCAGGGCATTTGTGCAGCACCCGGGTGGGACTCCCGGGACGAGGGGGGGTTCCGACCCCTGTTTTCGTAGGAAGAACACGATTCCGCCAGGATTTATGCAGGATTACGGCATATAGGGCAGGAGCTGCGCTAAACTGCGACTAGCCGGCCATGCTGTCAGGTCACGCCCCCCAAGAAATGGCACAGTTATAGTGAGTCTATAAGGGAAGTTAATCTCACAGGAAGAAGGACTATAATGTTGGAGAGATACAGAGGACTCTAAGATATCACATCTGAATATAATGAGTTCCTTGCCAAGGAGCTGCCTTGTTCAGAACCTTTCTGTCACAACAGATCCATGATATTCACTGCCCTTTGTCTTAAGTAGGAATAATTTCAAGCGACAGAGAACTTGAAAGGAGTGAGCCGCACTGCCTGACTCATAGTACCACAATTTGTGTCAAAATGCATGGACCGTCTCTCAACCATGATGTAATGAATATCAACACAGTTTGTGTCAGATAAAGGGAATGGGGCAGGCCACACTGACAGCATTTTTGATCACGGACAGGCAGTGGTTTTGCAAGAATCATTCTTGTGGTGTTGGGGCAAGAGCTGGATTCCGAGACTGACCAGGCTGTAGCAATGGCATGGTTTGAATAATGTCCTACACCTGTTGTGTACTCAAGGTGCTATATGTCAGCGCTGAACAGAGATCTCACTGCAAAATATAACATCTTGTTGATTACACAGTACTTCTGTCGTTTTTAAGTGCTGTAAATAACAAGTATTACCATTATCTAACTTAGGTACCAATTCTGAATCAGGTGGAGCGAAATTACTGTTTGGAATTTACTCTGCCTGATTCAGAGTAGGTAGCATTTTCCACACTGGGCGTTGAAGAGCTATACCCACATTTTTCATATGGTAATGATGGCCGGAATAATGGCATGAGGCTTTTTGCAACAGCAGCCATGCCTGAGCCCCTGCTTTTTGACAGTGGACATATAATGTTCCCCTCTACTATAAAAAAAAACTTTCTCCATCCCTCTTCTTCTCACTTACCTCCTTCTTGGCCCTCCCCTACCTACAGGTCTACTCTCCACAAACATTTACCACCTGCTCAGTACTGGTGATAAATGTAGGCATTAAAAACCAATTTGATTTGCAATTCTGTGTGGTTTTATGTCTGGAAAAATCCTTCCCCACAGTAACCCTCTATTCCATGAGGTTTTACTCTCAATTGCATGGTATTTGTGAGGATATACGTCACGGTAATGGTAACATCGCAAGTGATACCCCTGAGCCGTACAACTTGTAACCAGGTCTTTACTGATGCTCAACTCAATCGATACCGTGGGGAGGGGAACCCGTGACCTGTTGACCTCTGTTCTAAACTTTCACCTCAGTGACCCATCCAGCCTTCTACTTGGCAAATGATCCTGCTTGTCTGCTGTTGCGCAATCACCATATTAGCCCAACCATCATCCTTTATTCATACTCATTACATTCAAGATAGTGTTGGCTCTCAACGCTCAAAAGCACAAAAAGCGGAAGTTTTATATTTGACAGGATGCCTTATAAAGATGTCAGTGAGCACGTGGGGGAACTGAATCAAATATCCGATGAATGTTTCAAATGTACACGCTGCATAACTATGCACCTCTGTGAGAGGAAGACAAGAACATTCGAGAAGGCATCGGTGTGCGTAGCAGCGTTCAGCACAGTTGCAGCTCCCTGTGTGCACCACTGTTGTGGGCTCGCTCACCCGACCACTAGTACATAATGAGTGCGTAACGCAAGCCCCTGCGGTAAAAGGGAGGCCCCCAATCCTTTATGGGGCCCCATTCAGCCCAAGGCTAATGTATATATGTAAGATATGAACGACTCAGGGGCCCCTCATCACACTTTGCAAGGGGGAGGGGGTATTTCTTACCATTACGCCACTGCATAAAATTAAGTTAGTCTCACGACTATACAAAGAGATACTGTAGATTGGCAAGCTTTGGCAATGCTTCAGCTTTGTTTAAACCAAGGAAAGAAACATGATGCATTTTATCGAATAAACGAATATTCCCAACGGAGTTGCAGTCATTGAACCGTGTTGTACACTTTTACAAATTGCAGTGATGCTTTTATCAAGCAGGCAGATGCTTATTCCCGCTACTGTAAGTGAATCATAAAAAAAAATGCAGTCATATGCAAAAATCAGCAGCACTGTGTAATGGGATTATTTCTGTACTCTGGAAATGTAAAAATGGACTACTTAATCACAGATGGGGCTCACGCTTTACCAGTGTATCCTGGCTGGGACAAGGGTGAAGATGTTCACTTTACTTGCCACTGATTGACCGGCACCCTTCCACTTAGCAACATTTTATGCCCCCCCCCAACCCCCCCCAACCCTCAGCGCCTTGAGACCCTCACGGGTGAGTAGTGCACTTCACAAATCCCTATTGATTGATATGGTGTTAGTTTGCTGAAAGGCCTGCTGTTGTCGAACTCATCTATATGAAGCAGCCCGGACTCCGACCGTTGAGCGCGAGCACGGCCTGGTCCAACCAGGATGACTTTTGGTCGAAAATATATGATTCATGTGTGCTCTCGGACACTATTCATAGGGGAAGATCGTGAGGCCCTATTGACAGATATGCTACCAAAATATCGTGACCGAAATATTGTCTGAAAAATTGTGTCCTAAATATAGTTCACAAAAACGTTGCCCCATTGGAGTTAATAAAAGAGGGCCTCATTTATGAAAAGTGGCGCATCGGTAGGCAAAAACAGCGATGCAACACTTTTCATAGCACCATCCTCCGCCGCAGCGTCACTGAAAAGTGACGCAACAGCGGCACAAGGCCTTCATAAATAAGGCCCAGAACATCTACACCTATTGGCGCAATATTTTGATAAATGTTATTGAGGACACAATATTTCTGTCAGATGATGTTTTCGCGAGTGATATTTTAACAGTCAGGTGTATCCTGGAATGGAGAATGTGAGATGTTTTACCTACTGGGATTCTATTCCATTCTGCTGGACTTCTATAGCATGTAGCTCTCAGTCAGTCAACACGCAGCTAGCTTAACCGGCAGAGCTACCTACCATAAAGCCAGGTTTTGAAGGCCTTGCGGATGGAAATCTCATTACACTACTGGTGGAGTTCAAGGGAAAGGGTGATCCAGAGCTTGGGGGCCTGATATGAAAAAGAACAGTCACCCCACCGGGATCTGTAAAACTTAGGGATCTGTAACAGGTGAGCTGAGGAAGATCTGAGTGACCTTTTTAGAAATATAAGGAGTAGCCAACGATCTTAATGAGGCAGGACCTCTCTTAAAGAGTGAGCTATGTAGAATACATAGAGCCTTGAACTAAATCCGCTTCTCCACGGGAAGCCAGTGAAGATCTCTCAAAACAGTTTTAGGCGATTGATGTCTGGAAAGATTCATCAGAAGCAGCACAGCGGCATTTTGAATAGTTTGTAAACTTTTTGTCATGTAGTGAGGTATCCCAAGGTTCAAGACATTGCCATAATCAATCAAGGCATGAGATGACCAGGTCCTGAACAACTAGTCTTCTAGCTAAGAAAGGGAGTAGGTTTAATACCTTCCTTAGTAAACAATTAGCGCCAGTTTTTTTGCTCAGTGATCCATGGTGAGACTGGAGTCAAGCCACATCCTGAGGCTCTCTATCACCCCTTTGGGGCTGGGAAGTCAATTCAACAATCGGGGGCAGGAATTTGACCTTTCCCAATGAGGCTATTGCCCAATAACATTACCTCCGTCTTGTCTTCATTGAGCTTCAATTTGCAGTCAGCCATCCAACCTGCCACCTCATGAGAAAGGGGATCAAGTTATGGTGGTTGGAGCTGGGGTCGGGAGAGATGGATATCACCTGATGTGTGTCATCGGCATAAGAAACCAATGACAACCAAAAGGTGCGCACATCCTCAGCCAAAGGAAGAAGATAAAGATTAAAGAGAGTGGGGCTCAAGGAGGACCCCTGTGGCACCCCACAGTTCAGGGGGAAACTGTGAGAGTATCAAGAGTGGTCTAGCACCTCGAATGATTTATTCCTCACAAAGGAGGAGAGCCATTTTAGGGCTCGGCCGACAACATCCACATTTGATATCCCCTGGAAAAGGGTGGCATGATCTACTGTGTTGAAGGCCGCGCTCAGATCTAATAAAATAATGGCGGCCGGCCCTCCTTTGTTCAACAAAGCTCTTAGTTCCTTGACCACAGCCAACAGAGCTCTTTTGGTGCTGTGCTATGACCTGAACCCCAAATTTGGGGGGTGGATGATTTTGTTGGACTCGAGGAAGATGGAGAGATGCTTATTTACATGCTTCTCCAGGAGCTTCGAAAAGCCTGGCAGCAAAGAAATTGGCCTAAAGTTGCTCAGGTAGAGAGGGTCCAGCCCCAGCTTGATTAAAAGAGGCCTGACCACCACATCCTTCCATTGCGCGGGGACCTGCCCACTAATAGGGCAAAGGTTAAGCAAGTCCACTAAAGTGGGAGCAACACTATCAAACCCTTGCTTCGGGATATGAAGGGGGGCAGGGTCCAGAGGGAAACCAGATTTTACTTCCTTTACAAGATCCACGAGGAGGCTCACACTGAGGTCTAGAAAGGCAGAGAGACTCCCCTCAGTCTGTGTTAGAGGAGCGTCATAACTTGAGGGTACCTCAAATGACTGGGCAATTGGAAAAAGAAGAATAGATGTCCTGTATCTTTTTATGAAAGAAAAAAGGCAGATTTTTACTACGCCCAGCTGAAACTTCAAGTGCGGAGCTACCAGACTTGGGCTCCGTGATATCCCTAAGGATCTGGAAGATCTTCTTGGGGGAATTGGCAGATTGCTCAATTTTAGTTGAGTAGTAGGCAGACTGAGATGTTTTAATCTCTGTGTTTAAAAAAACCTATTTGGCTTTACTAGCGTCATCCTAAGACTTTCTCCACCATAGTTCTAGTTGTTTACAATCTTTTTTCAGAGCAAGTAATCTGGCATTAAAACCAAGGGGATTTATTCTCCCTCTGGGTGACTTTGTTCCATCTAGCAGGTATGACAGTATCCAGTGAATTAGCAACCAATCATTAAGTTTACATGTTGGCGGGGATTAGGCAATGCCCTAGTTTAAAAAGAGCTTTAAACAATAGTAGGGTGTTTGGTGAGAGAGGAAATGGAAGGCATTTCTGTCCAGAGAAAGGAAGGATTAAAGCAAGCGACCCAGCGTGTGGTGAGCCCCTGTAGTTGACTTTGTGCAGATTTAGTGCATCTTTTGTGTCTTGGTCTTGCGGTGGGTCTTGCTTGGAAATTTCCTGGAAATTCTGTGTGGTGTATTCTTACCTGGAATACGGCCCAGTGAGCATCAGCTGGAAGCTGCACCTGGGGGAGGAAGCGATTTGAAGGAAACTGCCATTAAGGATGGATGTTGAGACTAAAACCTGGAACTTCTCTCATCTTTTGCCAAGGTGACCCCCTTTCCCTGAACCCTTGGCGCTCACAGGTCTTTTCTCACCCACCACACTCCCTCAATTCCATTTTACATTGCTCAGCTTCAGCCTTCATTCAACTCAGACTCTCCTGCTCCTCCTGTGCTTAACCAGGGTTCTCCACGTGGACGTCTGTTGGACACTCAGCAGCTGACCCAAATAGTAAAGCTATCTGACATTACTGGGGAGATAACTGCAAGATAAATGTGAATGGGTCAGACAGTGACCTGTGAATGAGAGGATTTTTTTCAGAAGGGAAGTGATCAAGATGTCCATGAAACCTCCCTCATTCTTCAAAAAACCCTTAAGGATTCACAAAAATTATCACAGTGCATGCTCCAAGGCCACTCAGTGATCTCCTCTCTGGGGAGGTGAGACATTAGAACCCTCACAACAAAGGACTGCACGTCTTGATTTGAAACATTTCAGATGTCCATCAGGATCTGACTTTTGCCGCAACTCTGTGCGATCAAGGACATCACTATCATGGAATGCTCAGTGACACCCTTCAGCTACCATTTCCTCGGGTAAAAGGGTTGTTAATGTCCCATTTTACTTATTCAAAATCCATTGAAAAATTGCTATAGGTTCAGTGTATCTACAATTTGGTGGCTTTATGTTATTATGTTTATTATCTTATGTTTTTTACCCAAAGGGGCAACAAACCACATAACGGAACTTAGAGGACAGAATATCAAACATGCATTCACCATTGTAACGACATACCTAATCATATAATGACAGTCATGTATCCACCCCCACTCATGCCTTTAGTGATTACACATTCCTTAATAATATAGAAATGTATGATCTTTTGGCTATGCTATTGTTGATTTAAATACTCATTTCATAAGTAGACATCTAGCTCACCTAAAATCTTCTGCAGAGAAAATGGTGAGACAAATTGACTTTGTCAGTATCCCATATTCAAGCATTCAGAACCTGTTTCTAAAGCCCAACCCCTACGGCAACTAAGAAAAACTAAGGAACTCGCTACAGTATATTAATACTCTTGCTCATTTCCGGCAAAGAGGTCCTTCCTCACACACAAAACATCTTACTCTTAATATGGCTGTTAGTAATCCACTCGTATCAATGTTGTGTTTTACCAAAAGCATAATATCAATTATGCAATGTGGTTTCATAATTGTGCACCATTCATAGTAGTTGCTTGTCCAAATTTGTAGGTCTTTCCTAGAGACAGTTTTAGCTGTCATGTCAGCCTCATGTATTCAAGAAATGTAATTAATAGAAATTTCCAACATAAATACATGGTGGGGTATTGAGTCAGCCTTAGTCATCCTTTAGTCAGGCACCTTTTGCTTCCGCCCACCACAGCATACAGCATGGGCAATGGGTCTGCCCACTTTAGGCAATGGCTCTCTTGCACTGTGAGTGACTGCATTTTTCTGATTTATGTACTTTTACCTAAGAAGAAGTGCACCTTAGTGCCAGGGCTGGTGGGAGTAGGAAAACATGGATATTTTTGACATTTTTATTTGCAACCTTTTGTCACGATGGCCTATTTACAAAAGCAATAAACCATTATATCTGCTAGACCCTTCTAGTTGAGGGAATATATAGGGTTTGTAGGTTTTCCAAGAACCCAAGGTACCCAGAACAAACAACTGAGCTGCATCGTTCAATGGTTTTCATTGTGTACCGAGTATAGACCATTTCATATGATCAAATATGTAGAGTGAAAAATGGGTATCAAGGAAAACTATGTATTTCTGAAACGGGTACAAGATATGGAGTTTAGTAGCAGTAGTTAATTGTACATCTCTGAATTTGCGGGTACCAGTACTAGCATATGATTTAGAGGGTATTTTTCAAAATGTCTTTTTTCTTACACACTGGCTTACATTTGGAAGGCACAAATGCAGCGAAATCCAATTGGTAATAACAAATGTTCTACTATTCTATGCACCCACATGTCTTCTGCTAATCCTGGGGATTCTAAAAGTAACCAAGGTTTGTGGATTCCACTGGAGGGGACCAAGAAAATAGGCAACATATAGCTGCAATTGGAGTTTGTGGGAAAAATTGGAAAAAAAGTGCTCTGAATAAAAGTATCTACTTTTTCACCTAAAAGTGGCATCAACAAACGGTTTGCTGTGCTATTGTCACCATCTTCCCAGCTTTCAGGAACATGCAGAGCTGAATAAAAATACAATTTTGTTTACTACAGGTTTGGCATTTTTCAAAGAGGTAACCCATTTTTCCAATTTTGTGTGCTCTCAACCTACTTCCAGTTCCAGTTTCTGTTGCAAAGCAGTCTAAAACCCGAGGGTGATCCAGGAAAGCTATAGATTTCTGAAGAGAACATCATTCTGAATTTAGCAAGGGGTCATATGTGTAGATCCCTCAAGGTTTTCCCAAAGAAACTTACTGTTGAAATAAAGAAATATTGAAAATGAGCAGGAAAAAACAGCAATTTGTGCCGCTTTCATCTGTAACTTTTTGCCACGATGGCCGATTTACAAAAGTTAAAAACCATTATGTCCACTAGACCCGCCTAGTTGAGGGAATATTTAGGGTTTGTAGGTTTTCCAAGAACCCAAAGTACCCAGAGAAAACAACTAAGCTGCATCGTCGAATGGTTTTTCATTGTGTACCGAGTATAGATCAATTCATATGGTGAAATATGTAGAGTGAAAAATGGGAATCAGGGAAACCTGTGCATTTCTGAAATGGGTTCAAGATATGGAGTTTAGGAGTAGTAGTTAATTGGACATTTCTGAATTTGTGGGTACCTATACTAGCATATGATTTAGAGGGCATTTTCCAAAATGTCTCATTTCTTACACACTGGTGTACATTTGGAAGGCACAAATGCAGCAAAATCCAATTGGTAATAAGAAACGTTCTACTATTCTATGCTTTGACACGTCTTCTGATAAAAATGGTACCTCACTTGTGTGGGTTGGCCTAGTGCTTTCTCTTTCCTTTCCTTTCCTTTCTTTATATTTTTATTATTTATTTTGTATTCATCCATGTACATTTAAACTATATCTGTAGGTTACAGTAATCCGCTGGAACCTGTTTAGTGCCAATAAGAATTAGATATTTCTGCGATGTGCAATAAAACGAAAAGTGTGTTCTAGACCTGTTCTAACTTCACCAGTCTGCTAGGAAGCACTCATATTGTTCCATAAAAATGATATGCGGAGGTTATCGTTTTTTTTAATGTACAAACTATTACACATTGTATCCGTGCCCTGCCTGCCTTGATTCTCTCCTGTTGGATTACTTATCTTCAAAAGCCCAGCTTAAAAATACATCATATGTGCACATAACACTTCTCTGGTTTGGAGAACAGTTAGCTACTTCTAGGATGCACACATCAAACAAACACAAGATTTGCCGCACAACCACCTTGTCGGTACTTTGTAGACAGTCCTTATCACGTGCTTCAAATGCTCTTTCAATATGCCATAGCTATTTTTCATTGGCTACCTAACAGCACTTTCCAGCCAGCAATTTCACTACACAGTCATTACACTCATGCCCATAATCGACGTTGTTCAAAACGCACACACGAGACAGACCCCTAAAATACTCTAACACACAGCACAGCACCAAAGTCATATAGTCTGCCACAAACCACACCCATGATTTTGCACACCACCACACAACACCACACCGTATAACATATATTTACCTCCTTTGTAATGCAGATCTAGAAAACAACTTTGCGTTGACCGAATGATGGTCAACAACCACCAAACTCAAACGAAAAAAAAGGGAACATCCTTTCAGACACCCATAATTGCACATAAGGAAGCTGTATAATTATTTACCTAGCTCAAACGCATTTGACTTTCACACTACTCTGCACAAAACAACTATAAACTACCCACTCAACAAAGTTTCTACTAACTATACACAGCCCAAAAATACAAAACAACCTACACTAGTGAATGATGACGTTCCAAGAATGGTTCAAAAGGGCACGCACCTTAAGAAAGCACAATGTTGCCCTACTAATGGTAAAAAGTACTACGCAAAAAAACAAAAACCTAAACTGACATGAGATCGCATATTCCCTCTGTACCATGATAGCTCTCTTCTCAATAAGTAGATATTTGCCACTGTGCTTCTGGCTGTTAATTTATGTAGTACTCCATATGCCCACTTGATCTCTTCACAACATCTGAATTGTTAGCTCTCTCCATTGCTTCCACACCCTCCCCTGTTGAGATATCCATTGGGTTATATGTTGCTCTGGCTGCGCCTATGGTGCCTGTGGTTGGTCTCCACCAGGAAGGTGCTCTGTTGTTGATTCATGTACTTGTGTATTTTACCCTTTGAATAGTTCTGCAGCATCACCTAACAATGTTAAGCTTCTCTGAAGAGATTTAATGAAAGGAAAACATAATGTCAGGAGATTAGCTCAATGAAAATGAAAGTGTACTAATTGTTTAAATAAAAGGAGATTACTGCAGTTGAAAATTGATCAGAATTTACTTCTAAAATGGAGATCGAAAAAGAAATGAAAAATGAAAGGACTGCAACTACCACACTGCTATGGGGCCTTACTAAAGGCCTAGACATATGCAGTGGCATAATGCAACATAATGAGCACCCCCTGCAGCATGCAGTGGACTGGCTCTGCGACTCTCATATCTCAGATCTATTAAATAGGCCTTGGCTGAATTGAGGGCCCATGATGGGTGGGGCCCCCTGTACCACAGGGGCTGTTGGGGCCGGCGTTACACCCTTGCATCTTTGATAAGCTCTTTGTTGCTTTGTCTGAGTTTGGTCACAATCCTTGCTAGTATCACATTCGTGATTACAGTCGTGGATAATCATGCCTGTTCACAGTAGTAATTTCATCTTTCCAGTAATTAGGCAAGAACTGCTTAAATCACTGTTGATAGCTTTTGTCAACTGGTTAGTAAGTGATTAATTCATCTCTGCATAATATTGCCTCTTCACATGTTTCTCTCAAGTAGTCACATGGCACCTGTTGACTTTATGAAGTGAGGTATTTATTTTTCCGAGTTCTGAGTTGAGAGTCTGATCTGGGCGGAGGTGGGGGCCAACCTGTGCATAGCGCTCTTGTGAAGTGTCTCCACTGTGGCTGACTTGCACCTGTGCAGGGTCTGGTGGAAGCTGTGGACAGATGCAGGTTAGGGGTCAACACTTTAGCAACATTGGGAGTCACTGTAAGGTGGTGAAAAAGGGGCTGTCCATTGGCAGGCATGTCAGGGGGCCATGCATGCAGGGAGCTCAAGGGACAATTCTGCTCCTCTAGTGCCATACCATGTCTGTAGCGCAGTCAGACACCCAAGAGGGAGTGTGGGACATTTCTCTGTGTAGCTTTATTTACTATGCTAAACTCATATACCTCAGTAGTTTGTATTAATGTCAGTGCAGTTTATGATTCACTAAAGATGGATTCCCTGAGGCATAGGTAAGGTTTCTCTCAGGATGGTTTCTGACATTCATGCTCCAGCACTGCAGCATCCACTGGGCCACTGGTCTGATCATTTTGTATTAGAGAGAAAGACATCATCTCGAAGATCAGAACCCTGTCTGCAGGTACCTCATGCTGTCTTCTGATTGAAGAACCAGAGACGTTTTAAGGTATGGGCAACGTGGGCTCTGGGCCAGGGTCCCAGCCTTTCAGGGGGCCCCCTCTGTTCTGCAGAAAGTCTTGCCCTAATGACCTTGAAAAAGTATTCCACAGATTCTTTTAAATACTGTTTTCTTTTCATTTATTTTTACTGTGGGTGATGTATGAGAATCTATTACAGACATTTTGCCGAAAAATGTTTTTATGGTTCATGCAACATCCATAAAATGTTTTCTTTCAGATCAAAACAGGACCTCACATATGAGAAATGGAAGGGTGTTACTGAGATTATTTGCAGCAATATTAGTGAGCTACTGCCACGTTACAATATTAGAAACACACATCACTATCCCTGAATATTAGATGTAATCTCATTAAGAATTTAGTCAGTGACCTTGCCAAAGAGGGCATGAAAGAGATGAAATTGGATCAGAAACTCAAAGTTGTTCGATCAGGGGCCCTTAAAATACTTTTGGCCCAGGGCCCCCAAAATCATTAAGATGTCCCTGATTGGGGCATGAGTTCAGAGTTTAGTCTTGGCGGCATTACTCCCCCCCTCAAAAATCTTCCTCGCCTCAGTCCATTTGTATGTGATGTTAGTTTTCACTCCGAGACAGATAATCCTGTATTCCATAATTAGGAAGAAAGCTGTTAAATAAATGAATCCAGAATGCTTACTGTATGAATGAGTCATCGTCTCCTGAGAGACAGAAAAGAGGTAGGGGGTGATTTATTAACATTTTTCACAGGTTTTGCGTCATAAAAGTGACACAAACCTTGTTTAAATTATTTACTTTCCAGTGCAAAAATGCGCTGGAAATTAACTAAAAGTAACGCAAAACAGCTCAAAGCGCTGTTTTGCATTTTTAGCATCAAAGGGGCATTAGATGGGTGTTCCCATACAACTCCCCATACTTTTTGATGTAAAACCCTATCTACCAATAATTTGAGACAGGGGTTTGCCTAAAAAATAACACCTTTTGAAACCAGGCATTAAAAGGAGAAATGTTGTCATATCTCCTTTCTTTTCCAACTTTGCATGTGTGCTGCACTGTTCAGCTCACATACAAAGTAGGAAAAGTTTTTTGTACTGGAAGGTAACCTTTCCAGTACAAAAACCTATGCTAAACTCACGCACAAACCCTTTGAACTATGGGGCAGAGGTGTGTGTGGTGCACGGCAGCAAAATTCTGCGCCGTGCTAGGGAGAGGGGAGGAGTGATCAATATCTCTGTAAATAGAGCACTCTCCTGCTCCCTCCCTGTCACACAACGTAGCACAGCATTTTTGTCTGCTGGGCTGCGTTGGGTGACACATTAATAAATCTGCCCCGTAGTGTGTTGGCCGAGAGCTGTGTTATAGGGAAGGGAGCGGGCCACAGTACAGAAAATGAAGGCATGTGATCCACTAGATAAACAAGGGGAAATATGCATTCTTCCCAGAAAATGAAAAATAGAGTTATCTGTCTAAGGGTGAGGACTCACTTCACATGCTTAAGGGTCCGTGGAAGACTAGGACTCAGAGTTATCAAAATTTCTGGTAAGTACTGTGGACATATTGGTAGCTTCCTTATCTGGATTTCTTTCAGTTTTGTGCTCATTACCCCCTCATCTCCTTCCTTGTCCCATTCCTTACTCAAATGAGATTTAGTTTCTCTTTCCAACTAATGTCATACTCTTTCCCAAGCTGCTTTCTACATCCATGTACCCTGGCTACTCCCCTCCTATAAACTCTACTGCTCCTTTTAGTTTCTACCTTTTCTTGGGCTTCGGAAAGTTTCTGGGGCACATTCGGGTTTTCAATTCTTTAATTTATGTAAGTTTATACCATCACGAAGTGCAGGTGCCTCTCTCTTTATTTAAAAAAAAAAAAAAAAAAAACTTCTATGGCTCCCGCAGGTTGGGAGCTCGTACCTTAAGAAGTGGAGGGATATTTGTTTCATGAAGTGCAGAAGCCCATGTTTCATTAACCCCGTAACTGCTAGCAAATCCCCCCGCCCCCGTGCTGTGCCCTTTTTTGGCTATTTGGGGTAGTTTGGGCTCAGGGCTCCAAAACGTTTTTCCGACATAATTATCCATGACAAAATTACGTCCTAAAAGTAGCCAGGGTTTGTGGATTCCCCTGGAGGGGAATGAGAAAATAGGCAAAATATAGCTACATTTGGAGTTTGTGGGGAAAATTAGAAAAAAAGTGCTCTGAATAAAAGAGTCTGCTTTTTTACCTGAAAGTGGCATAAACAAGAGGTTTGCTGTGCTAAAGTCACCATCTTCGAAGATGTGGTGCTCGCGCACAACCTTAGTTGAGTAGCACTTGATTGCTTAGTTTCATATAGTTTTGGTGTGCTCCTGAGGTAATGTTCTCCGGTCTGGGAACGTGGGATAATGATTCAATGGTTGCGCACCCTTGTGTTGGGTGCGTCCCCTGGGCACTATCTAGACCCTGCTCGGGGTTATTCTGTTAAACAAATTTTTAGTCCACAACTTAAATCAGTTAGTAGGATTTATTGTATTATCCACAATGCATGAATTTAAAGTCTTCAATCCATGATTTTTCAAATGTGTATTCACACAAAGTTATCCATGATGAATTCCACAAAAGTTTTTTTGCTCTATATGTGTTCCAATGCATTTCGGGCAAATTGCCCTTCATCAGGGAACCACACTGTAATGTGAAAGAAGCGTGAAATACAGTGAGGAAACCTTCCTGTGTTTAATGTGTATGAGATACAGTTCGTTTGTTAAAAGGAGAAGTGAAGTGTGCCGTGCTACAGTCTAGGTGCTCTGCATGTGCCAGTGAAAGCTGTTTAGTTCGTGAGCATTGAAGTTATAACATTCCTTTCGTAAGCAACAGACCTGAAGCGATGTTAGTCATATTACCGTGCTGATTAATTGTGGTGGTAAATCGCTGTGATAAAGCGATTCCGTTTAAAGTACGCGTTAATCTCGCTCGTGTTCACGAACGTAAAGAGTGAACTTATCAAGTTTTATGTCCGTCGCGCTCAAAAGTTATGTGCAGTTAAATGGAAATGTGCCTGAAGACCCAAAGAAACATCTACATAGTAGACCAGCGTTGTTGTGGGAATTTTTAGCGGTGGTAATAATAGCAAGAAGGTTACGTATGAAACGCTCATGTGCAGCTCTTAACAAACGGGCGGGATACCCACGGTGGATAAATACGGGGTGCATCGTGGAGAAACCGTGGTTCAATAAATTAATGCTTTAAAACCCGAAACGGGCACTTACTGATGTTTAGAAGAAGGTGTGCTCGGCATGGAGTCTCCTCGACTAGCGCAACATGCGAAAAGAACGGTATGCTAATGAGCGTGCTGGTGTAGTAGTACTCGATGTAGGACTAACGCTACTAGTGAATATAGTGGCCATTTTGTAACATGTTTATTCAGAAAACCTATATATGACTATGTGGTGAAAACTAATACAGTCGAGATAATGCAGTCTGAATGTGATTGACAAGAAGCTGTAAGGATAACTCAAAACGATAATGTTCAGAAGGTCTCTGTGTAAGGAGAGTGTGTTAACAGAAAACAGTCAATCAGCTGGTGAAAGTTGCAAAGTGTATGCTTAGATGCAGCTTAATGTAGGCACGAACTCAACGTGTGAAATGAAGGTAAATATAAAGATCAAAATACAGACATCAATGTATTCAACAGTCCTATCAGTTAGCGGTCATAAGTAGCAGAGGAATTCCATACGATCATTCCTTCCGTGAGGTTTCAAGGCTTCGAGGTATTTAATCCAGAAGTTTTCTCTTTTCAATAGGTGCTTGTTATTGTCTCTTTCCTCGATCTTGGTTATGACCTCCGGTACCAAGAATTTTAGTTGGCTTATGTTATGGCTGTGTTCAATGAAATGACTGGTGATGACAGATTTCATATTATTGGTGCGAATATTGCTTTTGTGTTCGTTTATCCTTGTTTTTATTTTTCGCTCGGTTTTGCCCACTTATATTTTTCCACACGGGCATTTCAACAGATAGATGACATTCATGGTGTCACATGTGGCTGTAACTTTCAGTTTGATGTTGTTGCCTTTACGTGGGTGTGTGATGCTGGAACCCTGTATGATGTTGTTGCAGTTGTTACAGTTGTAACATGGTATTGTCCCCTTCTAAACGGGTAGTACATTCGTAGTGGTGACTTTGAGTATTTCTCCTACATTTTTGCCTCTTTGGTACGCAAATATTGGAGTTTCAGTGAACAACTGGTTGAAGTCAGGTTCTAGTGTTAGAATCGAACAATGTTGTTTAATAATCCGTTTGAAAGCACTGCTCATGTTTGAAAATGTAGATACTATAACCATGCGGTTATGTTCTGTTTTGGTATTCTTCATGAGTAATTCCCTGCGGGTCTTTTTTTGACACCGAAGTTTAGCTTGATCTAAAACAAACTTAGGGTATCCTCGTTGTGCAAACCTCTGTTCCATCTCTTCAATGCGTGTTGTAGCGATTTGAGGATTGGAAACTATTCTCTTAACTCTAAGCATTTGTGAAAAAGGTAAATGGCGTTTAAGCGATAGTTGGTGGAAGCTGTTGTAGTGGAGTGTGCTGTTTCGGTCTGGTTTTTTTCTGTAAATGTCGGTTTCAAAGCCATGTTCAGTTTTGATTTCCACATCTAAAAAGGTGATGCGATGTTCCTGTACCTCAAATGTGAATTGTTTTTTTTCATTGATGCTGTTAAGGCCATTTAACGCTTCTGTCAGAACTGTATGAGAACCATTCCGTAAGATAAATATGTTGTCTATGTATCTTAAGAAAAGTTTGCTGTGTGTTTTCCAGATGGGTTTTGATAAAATGTAATCCTCTTCGAATTTGTTCATAAAGAGGTTAGCGTACGAACTGTATCTCATACATTAAACACAGGAAGGTTTCCTCACTGTATTTCATGCTTCTTTCACATTACAGCGTGGTTCCCTGATGAAGGGCAATTTGCCCGAAATGCATTGGAACACATATTGAGCAAAAAAACTTTTTGTGGAATTCATCATGGATAACTTTGTGTGAATACACATTTGAAAAATCATGGATTGAAGAATTTAAATTCATGCATTGTGGATAATACAATAAATCCTACTAACTGATTTAAGTTGTGGACTAAAAAATTGTTTAACAGAATAACCCCGAGCAGGGTCTAGATAGTGCCCAGGGGGACGCACCCAACACAAGGGTGCGCAACCATTAAAGTCACCATCTTCCCAGCTTTCAGGAACATGCAGAGCTGAATAAATAAAACAACTTTTTTACTACAGTTTCGCCTTTTTTCAAGGAGGTAGGTAGCCCATTAGTCCTATTTTTTGTGTTCTCAACCTACTTCCAGTTCCAGTTTGTGGTGGAAACCATTGTGAAATCTAAGGTTAATTCAGGAAAGCTATAGAGTTCTGAAAAGCAGACAAAAAAAATTCAATTTCAGCAAGGGGTCATATGGTTTTCTCAAAGAAACTAACTGTTGAAATAAAGAAATATTGAAAAAGAGTAGGAAACAATTGATATTTTTGATGTTTTTATCTGTAACATTTTGTCACGATGGCCGATTTACAAAAACAATAAACCATTATGTCCACTAGACCCTTCTAATTGCGGGAATACATAGGGTTTGTAGGTTTTCAAAGAACCCAAGGTACCCAGAGCAAACAACTGAGCTGCATCATACAATTGTTTTTCATTGAGTATAGACCACTTCATATGGTGAAATATGTAGAGTGAAAAATGGGCATCAAGGAAACCTATGTATTTCTGAAATGGGTACAACATATGGAGTTTAGGAGCAGTAGTTATTTGTACATTACTGAATTTGTGGGTACCCCGTACTAGCATATGATTTAGAGGGTATTTTTAAAAATGTCTTCTTTCTTACACACTGGCTTACAGCAAAATCATCCAATTGGTAATAACAAATGTTCTACTATTCTAAGCTCCCACATGTCTTCTGATAAAAACAGTACCTCACTTGCGTTACTTCACATTTTTCCACTCAAAACTGACCCTTATTTTGCAAAGTGGGTAGCTGTGGGTTTTAGGCCCTAGCTTAGTCTACACTTAGGGAAACCTAGCAATTTTTTAAAAACTAGACACCTCGGGGAATCCAAGGTTGGATGACTTGCTTGACTGTCACCTGTTTTTTTTTTTACCCAGAATCCCTTGCAAACTTCAAAATTTGACTAAAAATGGCAATTTTCCTCACATTTCTGTGATGGAAAATTCTGGAATATGGGGAGAAAACAAACTTTCTTCCACCCACCATTCCCCAAAGTCTCTCGATAAAAACAGTACCTCATTTGTGTGGCTAGGACTAGTTCCGGCAACAAGAAACATCCCAAAAATGCAATGTGGATACATCAAATTTTTCCACTCAAAACTGAACCTCTTTTTGCAAAGTGGGTAGCTGTGGATTTTGGGCCCTAGCTCAGCCGGCAACTGGGGAAACCTATCAAACTTGCACATTTGTGAAAACAAGACACCTGGGGGAATCTAAGGTAGGGTTACATGTGTGGCTGTCACCACGTATTTTTACCCAGAACCCCTTGTAAACCTCAAACCTTGACTAAAAAAAACATTCTCCTCATATTTCTGTGATGGAAAGTTCTGGAACCTGCAGGGATGCACAAACTTCCTTCCACCCAGCATTCCCCCAAGTTGCATGATAAAAACAGTACCTTACTTGCTTGGGTAGGCCTACTGCCCTCAACAAGAAACGTCCCAAAACTCAACATTGATAGGTCACATTTTCCCACTCAAAACTGACCCTTTTCTTGCAAAGTGGGTAGCTGTGGATTTTGGGCCCTAGTTCATCCCACACCTAGGGAAACCTATCGAACTTGCACCTTTTTGAAAACTAAACAACTAGGGGAGTCCAGGGGTGCATGACCTGTATGGCTTTCTCTAAGTAATTTTACGCAAAAGCCCTTGCAAATGTCAAACTTTGGCAAAAAACACACATTTTCCTCACATTTCTGTGATGGAAAGTTTTGGAATCTGTGGGGAGCAACACATTTCCTATCACCCTGAGGGGCATTTTTACAAAGAAGTGGCGTAGTGTGTCGTTAGCCTCCTTGGCTTAGCGACACGCTCCGCCTCTTCTGAAATGCAGGGCTGCACCATATTTACAAGAATATGATGCAGCCCTGCGTTTCCCCCTGCGCTGGCGCTAAGTTTAGCAGCCTAGCGCCAACACAGGCACCCTTGCACCATAATGAAGTGTCGTGTAGTTCCTATATTACCCATATAGGACCTGCGTGTTCGGATAACATAAACTGTGGGTTTGGTGGCAGACGGATTCTCACCGAGAATGTTAGCCTGTTTGCATAAGCTAGCTCACAGTGCCACTAGTGTCTCCTCTTATCGGGGAGAGAATAGTTTCTTGCAACCTCAGAACATGACAACCCTGATCCTTCAGGATCGTGGAAACAATGTACTACTTTTCGCTCAGTCACTCGTGCTCACTTATCTTGTCTCAGAGATACACAGAATAAACCGCCTGGGCGTTTCAATAAGGGTTTATTGAACAGACATTATTCTTGTGTAGAATATATGAGCTGCAACAACCATTAGACAGTAGCAGAGATATAGGATTAGCAGTACAATGAATATAAACGGATAGTACAGTTCTACCATTTTGCACTACGCATGAATAAATACATGAATATAAAATGCATTGATAAAAGAAAGCGCGTACTCCTACGATGCCTATCTAGATGTACCTAAGTGTACCTAGCATGTGAGTAGGTGTGAAGCCAAGAATCCCTCTAGGATTTAGTCGAACCCCATTAGCTGAAGTATGAGAATGTAGGAGCCCTTCCTGGTCTCGAGCTGGACACCCTGCGAGGGATGTTCAGACAACTGTCAGCTGGAGCGTCTGCATGCAGGAGCCTCAGCTTCTCTGGTCAGTGTGTCAGCCTGGAAGTCTCGGTTCCCTCTAACTAACACTAGCAAGATGTGCTGTATTTATACAGAAAGTATCTAGGGTTCCTTTGTCCCTTGTTGCTTGTATTAGCCATTGTTGGATGTGAGGATGACGTATGGGATGAACCGTGTACGTAGATATGGGGAGGAAGGTGGTGTAGCCCCAGCCTGGTTTCTAAGAACCCTTATGAATATTCATTCATACTCTGTGAGTCTGTTGATGGAGTTATAGGACTCTATTGTTTAGGAGAAACCCTCCTTCTGCACCCAGGACTAGAACTAGGCAAAGGTTCAATCCTAAAAGGCCCGTTACAGTGTAGTGTAGGGGAGGTAATGTAGGTGAAGGGGTATGATGTTACCCGGGCCTATATTAGGGAACCTATATGGAACATATAGATTCCTGTACATAATCAATAATTGGCCTTTTGCTGTTTTCATGTGTGCTGTACAACGCAGCACACATAAAACAGCAAAAACGAGGAGAAATGAAACATTTCTCCTCGTTGCGCCAGGGTGAAGACCAGGTTTTCCCTGGGCTTAATTCTGGCGCTGCCTCCTATTTACGCCTCCCTTGTAAATAGGAGGCAGCCTCAGAATCAATGGGTGTTGCGGTGGAACGCCCACCGCAACACCCATCGCCCTCCCCTTTCACACTAAGCATAGTGTGAAAGGGGGCCTTATTTACAAGGCAGCGTTAAGTCACGTTAAGTGGCTTAATACTACGTTGATATATAAGCAATAGGGGAAGCTGTGGCATTTGGGGCCGTGCTGTAGGGCCACCCATGCAAATCTACGAACCACAGACATTGTTGAAAACTAGACAACCTGGGGATTCCAGGGTGGTGTGTCTTGCGTGGATTCCATAAGGTTTCCTTACCCACAATGTTCCGCAAACCTCAAACTTTGCAGGGAATCACTAATTTTCCTAACATTTTTGTGATGGAAATTTCAGGATTCACAAAATCCCAGCGTTGCACCACTTGTGCCACTATAAACGCTGCACCACTTGTGTGGCTGGGCTTAGCGCCCGCAACAGGAACAGATCAAACAAATGTCAATTGGAGCCCTTGCTTGGGGACTCCAATTGATCCCGGTTGGAATTTTGTGGATTCCTGCGAATTCAGGAAGTTTCTATCACAGAAATACAAGGAAGAGTGAGAAAATGGAGTGCATCCACCTCCAGGACATCAAACCTGTTTGTCGTTTTTTAAACAAACTCATTAACTTCATATTGTGTCATGTTAGTGTTCTGGTGACACTTAGAATTCAAACTGGGCCGTAAGAAGGTTGGGGCAATAGTCAGACAATAACAATAGCTCAGTGGTAGAGCCTGAATAGCGGAAACACTAGTCATCAGGTTGGCGAGATTCAAAACAGCGGGTACAGTGTCCCGACAGTCAAAATTAATTACAACACAATCCCCAGCACAATTTTTGGGGGATGGTCCCACCCAATCAACCCTCCTAGCCATTATAAGTCTATTTTCAAAATAATGTCCTTCAGTGCCCAGAAGGGACAGCCAGTGGGTCACTGTTCCTTAAGGTGTAATAATCTTCCCTGGCACCATCTTTTAGTGTAGGGACTCCAGTGAGTACTACAACATAGTGGGCCGAGGCAGGGGTGAGATTTAGGGAAACAAAAGCAGTGGTGGTACCATTATTTCTATTTTTACTATGTGCCCCCTCCCCCCTCCCAGGGAAAGCCTCTCAACAGCCCCACCCTTTGGTCCTTTAGGGGGTACCAGTGTCTCAGAGTGTCTGGGAGCCTCAGAACCAGTGACTTGGTTTCCAGGGTGAGTCTGATTGTCCCCCAGATTATTGGGATGTGATGAAGGGCTACCTTTTGCTAAAGGTCGAGCACCTGCCGAGGATGGTACCATCTCCCTAACAAACTATAAGTCCTCCTGCCCAGACGTTGCAATTACAGGACTCATAGTTCCCACAACATGCATCCCAGGGATAGATTAACTTTACAAAATTGCAATAAGTTGGTTAGACTCACCTCAATTGATGAGTTTACCACACCATATATTTATCTATACATTTGTCAACTGCCCCCTAAATCAGACTGCACCATAGGAGCAAGCTCATTAATATTAATACTAGTAGTGCTATCACTAGGTGGCTTCAGGCTACTACCCTTCTCGGAAGCCTGCTGTGCTGATCTGTCCTTTAATCTGGCCCGTGAACGATTGGACTCTATGTCCACCTTCTTTCCTTTCTTGCATTTAGTTGCTGGAGGGGCACAGGATGAGGGCAAATCCCTAGCCTCTATCAATGCCAATGGCTGATGAATGTCTGTGGTAACAGTCAAGGGGGCAACTGAGTGCGGTGCTCCAGAACCACCTTCAGCTGTCTGACTATCAGGGTCCATCCAGAGAGTATCAACAGATGTAGCTGCAGGGGTTACCAGTGAGTTGATGGGGGAGGTAGATACAGGTCGGATACCAAGTTTCTCCTCGCAGGTATTTATTTCATCATTGATCACCCCCGCCACTGAGGTTAAATAGGAAAGTATAGACGATCTAAAGAGACCATTACCAACAATATCCTTTGAAGATTCCTCTAGTTGTGAGGTACCAGCATGCATAGAGATTAATTTCCGTTTGCCCATATTGCCACAGGAGTTGAGAAAAGTGGTACCCTGAGAAAATTAGCTATAAATGTGGCACCTCTCACAGTTTTATGCAATGAACTCCAAAACAAGGGCAATGGAAAGCAGTTGGCTTTCCATTGCCCTTGTTTTGGAGTTCATCAAGGCCTCTGCCGGTTACCTCCTCCAGACGGGGAATTACTGCTCTGTATGCAGATGGTAATCTGTCCGTGTGATAGCCAGCACACAAACAGGAGACACAGTCTGATTTTAATATACCCCTGGAACCTGGCAATATCTATCCTAGTGCCCATCACACGGCATTCATCTTCAATGAGATAGAGTTGAGTAAGGAAAGTTAAAAAGTCAGTGCCTCCTACCAGAGGGCAGGAACTTACTTGCTTAAAGATCAACAGCCTGGAGCACTGCCACAAAGACCACAAATTCCCCCGGAAAAGATAAAACCAACTCTCCAGGACTTGGACTTGGAGGAATAGAGAGGTCTGATGGAGCGCTATGATTCAAAAACACTTCAATCGTGCCCTGAATCAGAGAACGAAGGGGCAGCCTCCTCCGGTTTCTGACGGGCACGGATGGGCCCGCCTCCGGCCCGGGCATTGCCAGTGCGCATCCCTCGCTACGTGGCACTCAAGAGCGCTTTATAGCGCTAATGGAACTCAGGTGGACTGTCTCTCCCAGGGACCACCTCCTGGGGCCCTGGGTAGCTGGTACATGTAGTCCCACTGAAACGACTGCAGCAAGACTCCTGTGCCGCATGGCACCCGCGAGCGCTTTATAGCGCTAAAGGGACGCAAGTGGACTACCTCTTCCAGGGACCACTTCCTGGGGCCCTGGGTAGTTGGTACATGTAGTCCCACTGAAACAACTGCGGCAAGACTCCCGTGCCGTGTGGCACTCGAGAGCACTTTATAGCGCTAATGGAATACAGGTGGACTGTCTCCCAGGGACCGCCTCCTGGGGCCCTGGGTAGCTGTTACATGTAGTCTCACTCAAACAACTGCGGCAAGACTCCAGTGCCGTGTGGCACTCGAGAGCACTTTATAGCGCTAATGGAACGCAGGTGGACTACCTCTTCCAGGGACCACCTCCTGGGGCCCTGGGTAGCTGGTACATGTAGCACTACTGAAACAACTGCAGCAAGACTCCTGCGCTGCATGCAACTTGACAGCGCTTTATAGCGCTAATGGAACACTAGTGGGCTGTCTCTCCCAGGGACCGCCTCCTGGGGCCCTGGGTAGCTGGTACATGTAGTCCCACTGAAACAACTGTGGAAAGACCCCAGCGCCGCGTGGCACTCGAGAGTGCTTTATAGCGCTAATGGAACACAGGTGGACTGTCTCTCCCAGGGACCACCTCCTGGGGCCGTGGGTAGCTGGTACCAGTAGTCACTCTGAAACAACTGTGGCAAGACTCTTGCGCCGTGTGGCACTTAAGAGTGCTTTACAGCACTAATGGAACACAGGTGGACTGTCTCTCCCAGGGACCGCCTCCTGGGGTCCTGGGTAGCTGGTACATGTAGTCCCACTGAAAACAACTGCTGCAAGGCTCCCTTCACTCCACTTCTTATTTATTTTAATTTATTTATTCATAAAGTTTTATATAGCGCAAACATGACCCTAGAGGGTATCAGAGCGCTTTATATAACACCATTCGGATACATTAGACGGTTGAGAGGGTAATATACATACATTCAATTTAAGAGGTAGACAGCGGTAGATAAGATAACATATGTTGATAACAGTAACGTATAAATTAAAGTCTTAGGATGTGAATTTGTTCATTAGAAGCATTTTCACTTCTTTTTTTAAGGAGGAGGAAGAGATCCTGCGAATATCTGGTGGTAATGAGTTCCAAATCTTCGGTGCGATACCTGAGAAGGCTCTGCAGCACGTTCTCTTTTTGTGAAAGGACTGTGGTTTCAGTAGTAGTGAGCTAGCGCTTCGCGAATGTCTGCAACCTCCCGACAGTTCTAGCTTTTGTGCTAACTAACTGGGGGTTTTGGTATGAAGGGCTTTATGGGTCATGCAAGCGCTCTTTAGCTGTATTCTTTCCTCGTATGGTAGCCAGTTCAATGCTTTTAAGGTCAGAGAAATGTGGTTATTTCTTTTTGTTCCAGAGACCGGCCTGGTCTCAGCGTTAAGTGAAGCCCTCAGCGGGGCCAGCTTTTATTTGGGAAGTCTGCATAGAGTGGTGCTTCCGTAATCCAATCTTGGTAACACTAGGGCTTGTACCGCCATTTTTAAGTCGACCTGTGGGAGGAGGGGTTTAAGTTTCCTTAGGATACTCACCTGATGACTCATTGTCAGTGAAATTGCTCTCCCACCCTCGCAGCTCCACCATTAAGTGAGGCCTCCCCCGAGCCCCTGCACTCTCGAGTGTTGGTGTTCGAGGCCCTCCTCCACCCGCAGGTTTACCTGCGCCTCATCCCTGGTGGTCCAGTGGACCTCTGTCTTCTTTCTCTCACTCCGCTTTCCGCTCCGTTTCCACTCGTTTTTACCCTCTTTTAATCTCTTTTCTGCACTTTTCTGCTTTGCTGCACTTTTCTGCATTTTGCTTTATTCCACTTTTATTTCCTTTTTATTCCTCCTTATTCCTTCTTTCCTGCCCGTTTCCCCCCCGCTGCTGCCCCCGCGGCCCCTCCCCCCAGCACGACCAGCGCGACCGGCCCAATCCAGCTCCCCTCCCCGCTCCCACCTCCCAGCTGTCCAGCCCTCCCCGACCCCTACTTAATGGTGGCTGCTGCGCGGCCGCGCCGCTGGCGCGCCAAAGGCAAGCCCGTCTGCGCCCGTCCGCGACTCGACCGGGACCAGCGCCAGGAACCCTGGACCTCCGCGACACCAACGCTACGACCCAGCGACACTCCATGCACTCAACCCAGGCCACAACAACTGCAAGCTAGCATCACCAGCCGACACCCATGGACCCTTCAGCTGTCACCGCTGCCGGCACACCTACAGCATCGCCAGGAACACAGACCCAGCACAACCCGACCGCAAGAACACACCTGAACCGAAGACCCTGCAATGCATCCTCCTCAACGTCAGATCACTCCACAAACACACCACCGAAATCTGGGACGTCCTCGACAGCACCACCCCGGACGTAGCATTCTTCACCAAAACCTGGACCAACACCACCTCGGGACCGGACATCGCCATCGCCATTCCCCAAGGATACAAGATCTCCAGGAAGGACCGCCCCACCCGCCCGGGAGGAGGAATCGCCATCGTCCACAAGTCCACCCTCCGCCTGAGCACACTCCCTGACGAAACCACAGACCTGATGGAACACCTTCACTTCAAGATATTGGCCAGCCCCACCACCACCCTCCAAGGAACCCTCATATACCGACCCCCAGGACCCGAGGACCATTCGCCAACTCCATCACGGACATCATCTCCCCGCATGCCATCGCTTCCACCAACTACACCCTGCTGGGAGACCTCAACTTCCACCTCGACAACCAACTGGACCCCAACACCACATCCCTCCTGGACAACCTCCACAACATTGGACTCCCCCAGATTGTGACCGAACCCACGCACTCAGCAGGACACACCCTCAACCCCCTCTTCACAACAAGGAACTCCATCACTTTCAGCCACACCACCGCACTCCCATGGACAGACCACCGATGCGTCCACTTCAGCTTCAGAACACCCACCATCCACAGACACCAGCACTTGCTCCCATGAAGAAACTGGACCAAAATCACTGACGACCAGCTCACCTCCTCACTCAGCAACTCCACCCCAACCATCGCGGAAGACGACGACACCAACACCGCAGCCCGAACCCTGCACAGATGGATCTCCGACAGCACCAACACCATAGCCCCCCTCAAGAAAAACAACAACACTCACGCCAAGAAAGCCAGATGGTTTACCACCGAACTTCAAGAGTCCAGACGCACGTGCCGCCACCTCGAAAAGGCCTGGAGGAACTCCAAATCCACAGAGGCCCACAGCGACTTCAGAGCCGCCACCAACGCCCACCACCAACTCATCAGAAAAACGAGAAAAAAAGCGATTGAAGACAGAATCTCTTCAGCATCATCAAGGAGTTCGCCCAACCCACCAGCGAGTCTACTGACATCCCTCCCTCACAAGACCTCTGCAACAAACTCAGCACCTTCTTCCACCTCAAAATCAAGAACATTTATGACAACTTCGACGAAGACAATCAACACACTGAACCCTCACCAGCCGCCCCCGATCCCCTGAAGCCAACGATTGACAACTGGACAGCCCTCACCACCGAAGACACACTGAAGACAATGAAGTCAATCCACTCCGGGGGCCCCACGGACCCCTGCCCCCACCACATCTTCTACAGAGCCGCCGACACCATCGCACCCATGCTCCGCCACACCATCAACCGCTCCCTGACGAACGCCTCGTTCCCCGACGACTGGAAGCACGCCGAGATCAACCCCCTCCTGAAGAAGCCCTCGGCGGACCCCACCGACCTCAAGAACTACAGACCCATCTCCCTGCTCCCGTTCCCAGCGAAAGTCATTGAGAAAGCCATGAACAGCCAACTCGCCACCTTCATCGAATAGCACAACATCTTCAACTCCTCCCAATCTGGCTTCAGAAAAAACCACAGCATGGAAACCCCCCTCCTCGCTGCAACAGACGACATCCGCTCCCTACTGGACAGAGGAGAAACAGTAGCCCTCATCCTCCTCGACCTTTCAGCGGCGTTCGACACAGTCTCTCACCGCACCCTAATACGCAGACTCCACGACGCAGGGATCCGGAACAAGGCCCTCGACTGGATCCACTCCTTCCTCTCCGGCAGAACGCAGCGGGTCAGACTCCCCCCTTTCCTCTCGGACCCTACACCCACCACCTGCGGAGTCCCCCAGGGGTCCTCCCTCAGCCCCATGCTTTTCAACGTCTACATGGCTCCGCTCGCCCCCATCATCAGAACCTACGGACTCAACATTGTGTCATACGCAGACGACACCCAACTCATCCTCTCCTTATCCAACTAACCCAACACCGCCAGACACAACTTTCAAGAAGGCATGGAAGCCGTCGCCAAATGGATGAAAAGCAGCTGCCTACAACTCAACACCGACAAAACAGAAGTACTCATCATGGGCCCTAACCCAGACGCCTGGAACGACACCTGGTGGCCCCCCGCCCTCGGAAGCCCACCTACCCCCACAGACCACGCACGCAACCTTGGAATCATCCTGGACCCCGAGCTCAAAATGGACCGCCAGATCAACTCTGTCGCATCCTCCTGCTTCCACACCCTCCGCCTCCTACGTAAGACCTTCAAATGGATCCCCCTCGAGCACAGAAAGACCGTCACTCACGCCCTCATCACCAGCAGACTCGACTACGGCAACGCACTCTACGCCGGAATAAACAAAAACCTCACCGCAAGCTACAAAACATCCAGAACACCGCCGCAAGACTGGTCCTCAACCTGCCAAGAAACTGCCACATCTCCCAGCACCTGCGCACACTCCACTGGCTCCCCATCGAGGCTAGAATCACCTTCAAGATCCTCACCTACGCACACAAGGCCCTCCACGACACCGGACCAGCATACCTGAACAGCCGACTCAAATTCCACGCACCCCAAAGGACCCTACGATCAGCCCAGCTCTCCTACGCCGTAGTCCCCCGCACCAGAAAGACCAGATCGGGAGGCCGCTCCTTCTCCTTCCTCGAGGCCAGAGCCTGGAACTCGCTTCTGCTCCACCTCAGACAGACAACATCGCTCCCCATCGTCGCGAGAAACCTCAAGACCTGGCTCTTCGACAGACCCCTCCTTGATGTACTGGAACCTGCACCCCCCCCAGCGCCTTGAGACCCTCACGGGTGAGTAGTCGCGCTTAACAAACACCTGATTGATTGATTGATGATTAGCTCCTTTGGTGGCATTACTGATATGCGCCGGCATATTCAAGTGTTTGTCTAGGGTGATTCCCAAGGATTTAGCGGATTCAATGATGTGTGGAGATCAGTTAAAGGTTGTTAGATGCTTCAACCAGAGGTCTATCTTGGGTGTGGGGTTGGGGGGGAGATGAGGAAGAATTCCATTTTGTTGGTGTTGAGCATGAGGTGGTTGCCAGTGAGCCAACTTTGAGTGCTATGCAGAATAGCGTTGAGCGAGATGAAGTCCTCTGGGGACGAAGGCGCGTCAAAGGCAAGCCCGTCTGCGCCCGTCCGCGACCCGACCGCGACCAGCGCCAGGAACCCTGGACCTCCACCCCGCCAACGCTACGACCCAGCAGCACTCCACGCACTCAACCCAGGCCGCAACAACAACTGCAAGCTAGCATCACCAGCCGACTCCCACGGACCCTTCAGCTGTCACCACTGCCGGCACACCTGCAGCACCGCCAAGAACACGGATCCAGCACAACCCGCCCACAAGAACACAACCGAACCGAAGACCCTGCAATGCATCCTCCTCAACGTCCGATCCCTCCACAAACACGCCACAGAAATCTGGGACCTCCTCGACAGCACCACCCCGGACGTAGCGTTCTTCACCGAAACCTGGACCAACACCACCTCGGGACCGGACATCGCCATCGCCATCCCCCAAGGATACAAGATCTCCAGGAAGGACCGCCCCACCCGCCCAGGAGGAGGAATCGCCATCGTCCACAAATCCAGCCTCCGCCTGAGCACACTCCCTGACGAGCCCACAGAACTGATGGAACACCTTCACTTCAAGATACTGGCCAGCCCCACCGCCACCCTCCGAGGAACCCTCATCTACCGACCCCCTGGACCCCGCGGACCCTTCGCCAACTCCATCACGGACATTATCTCCCCGCAGGCCATCGCATCCACCAACTACACCCTGCTGGGAGACCTCAACTTCCAACCCGACAACCAACTGGACCCCAACACCACATCCCTCCTGGACAACCTCCACAACATTGGACTGCGCCAGATCGTGACCGAGCCCACGCACTCAGCAGGACACACCCTCGACCCCCTCTTCACTACAGGAAACTCCATCACCTTCAGCCACACCACGAACTCCCATGGACCGACCATCGTTGCGTCCACTTCACCTTCAGAACACCCACCATCCACAGACACCAGCACCTGCTTCCACGAAGAAACTGGACCAAAATCACCGACTACCAGCTCACCTCCTCACTCAACAACTCCACCCCAACCATCGCGGAAAACGACGACCCCAACACCGCAGCCCGAACCCTGCATAGATGGATCTCGGACAGCACCAACACCATAGCCCCCCGCAAGAAAAACAACAATACCCGCGCCAAGAAAGCCAGATGGTTTACCACCGAACTTCGAGAGTCCAGAAGCACATGCCGCCGCCTCGAAAAGGCCTGGAGGAACACCAAATCCACAGAAGCCCACAACAACTTCAGAGCCGCCACCAACGCCCACCATCAACTCATCAGAGAAACGAGGAAAAAAGCGATTGAAGACAGAATCTCCACCCACGCGCACAACAGCAAGGAACTCTTCAGCATCATCAAGGAGTTCGCCCAACCCACTAGCGAGTCTACCGACATCCCTCCCTCACAAGACCTCTGCGACAAACTCAGCACCTTTTTCCACCACAAAATCAAGAGCATCTACGACAACTTCGATGAAGACAACCAACACACTGAACCCTCACCAACCACCCCCGACACCCGGAAACCAGCGATTGACGACTGGACAGCCCTCACCACCGAAGACACACTGAAGACAATGAAGTCAATCCACTCAGGGGCCCCCACGGATCCCTGCCCCACCACATCTTCAACAGAGCCGCCGACACCATCACACCCATGCTCCGCCACACCATCAACCGCTCCCTAGCGACCGCCTCGTTCCCCGACGACTGGAAATACGCCGAGGTCAACCCCCTCCTAAAGAAACCCTCAGCGGACCCCACCGACCTCAAAAACTACAGACCCATCTCCCTGCTCCCGTTCCCAGCGAAAGTCATCAAGAAAGCCATCAACAGCCAGCTCGCCACATTCATTGAAGAACACAACATCCTCGACTCCTCCCAATCCGGCTTCAGAAAAAACCACAGTACGGAAACCGCCCTCCTCGCCGCAACAGACGACATCCGCACCCTACTGGACAAAGGAGAAACAGTAGCCCTCATCCTCCTCGACCTATCAGCGGCGTTCGACACAGTCTCCCACCGCACCCTAATACGCAGACTCTACGACGCAGGAATCCAGGACAAGGCCCTCGACTGGATCCGCTCCTTCCTCTCCGGCAGGACGCAGTGGGTCAGACTCCCCCTTTACTCTCGGACCCCACACCTACCACCTGCGGAGTCCCCCAGGGCTCCTCCCTCAGCCCGACACTCTTCAACGTCTACATGGCTCCACTCGTCCCCATCGTCAGAACCTACGGACTCAACATCGTGTCATACGCAGACGACACCCAGCTCATCCTCTCCCTATCCAACGAGCCCAACACCACCAGACGCAACTTTCGAGAAGGCATGGAAGCCGTCGCCAAATGGATGAAAAACAGCTGCCTACAACTAAACACCAACAAAACAGAAGTACTCATCATGGGCCCAAACCCCGATGCCTGGAGCGACACCTGGTGGTCCCCCGCCCTCGGAAACCCGCCAACCCCCACGGACCACGCACGCAACCTGGGAATCATCCTGGACTCCGAGCTCAAAATGGACCGCCAGATCAACTCTGTCTCGTCTTCCTGCTTCCACACCCTCCGCCTCCTTCGTAAGACCTTCAAATGGATCCCCCTCGAACACCGAAAGACCGTCACTCACGCCCTGGTCACCAGCAGACTCGACAACGGCAACGCACTCTACGCCGGAATAAACAAAAACCTCACCCGCAAGCTACAGAACATCCAGAACGCCG
Source organism: Calotriton arnoldi (assembly GCA_963921515.1). Lineage (NCBI taxonomy): Eukaryota > Metazoa > Chordata > Amphibia > Caudata > Salamandridae > Calotriton > Calotriton arnoldi. The sequence goes on along the minus strand of CAWUFW010002413.1, from coordinate 674,232 downwards.
CCGCAAGACTGGTCCTCAACCTGCCAAAACACTGCAACATCTCCCAGCACCTGCGCACACTCCACTGGCTCCCTGTCGAGGCGAGAATCACCTTCAAGATGCTCACCCACGCACACAAGGCCCTCCACAGCACCGGACCAGCATACCTGAACAGCCGACTCAAATTCCACGCACCCCAAAGGACCCTACGATCAGCCCAGCTCTCCTACGCCGTGGTCCCCCGCACCAGAAAGACCAGATCGGGAGGCCGCTCCTTCTCCTTCCTCGCGGCCAAAGCATGGAACGCCCTTCCGCTCCACCTCAGACAGACAACATCGCTCCCCATCTTCGCAAGAAACCTCAAAACCTGGCTCTTCGACAGACCCCCTCCTTGATGGATGGAACCTGCACCCCCACCCCTAGCGCCTTGAGATCCTTACGGGTGAGTAGTCCCGCTTTAACAAACCCCTGATTGATTGATTGATACAATTGTGTGTCGTCTGCATACATGTGATATAGAATGTTCGCAGAGTTCAGCACGTTAAATCCATGATTAGATTGAAAAGAATGGGTGATAGTGCAAAGCCCTGTGGAACCACTATTGTGACCATGGAGGGGTGAGAGAGGGATTGCTTCATCTTGATTGTTTGGGTTCTGTTGTTTAGGAAAGAGGTAAACCATTGTAGCTCGGGACCAGATAAACCCATCCTTGGTTCCAGTAGGGACAATAGGTTGTCATGTTTAACCGTGTCGAAAGCGGAGTATAAGTCAAGAAGTATCAAAAGGCACGATTCATTATGGTCTAGCATTTTTAATATGTCGTCCGTAATGTGGGTGAGTGCTGATTCAGTGCTGTGTCCTTGACGGAAGCCAGATTGGTGTTGGTCTAGGAGGTTGAAGTTCTCAATGTGGTTGCATAGTTGAATTTGCACACATTTTTCTAGTAGTTTCGCCAGAGTGGGGATGTTGGATATAGGGCGGTTGTTGTTGAGATCTGAGGAGAGGCAATTGGCTTTTTTTTAGTATGGGTGTAACCTGCCCTACTTTGAGGCAGTCAGGTATAGTGCCTTGCCTAAGAGAGGCGTTTACAATCTTTGACCATAAGGGAAGAATAGAAGTTTTTATCATTTTGAATATGGCAGGAGGTAGTGGATCAATGAAGTGATTGGAGGGATTAATCGCTAGAAGAATGTTATAGATGTCATTTTCAGTGTAGGGCGTGAAGGTATGCCAAGAGGCATTGTTTTTGGAACTCCTACCGGTGTAGTAAATTGGTCCTTGACCTGGGAGTAAAATGTAGACTCATGATTGGTAGCTGGTAGAAGAGCATTCTTAGATTGTAGGTCGTGTTCAATGGTTTTTGTTTTTTTCTAGGAAGAAATTGGCCAGCTCCTTGCAGTTAGGGGTAGCAGTCTCTCTGTGTTCCGCAGAGTTTGATGTGTTGAGCGATTGTTGTTTCACTATTTCAAATACTTTTTGGGGACGATTAATGGCTTGGTTCAGCTGAGTTCTAAAGAAGCCCGCCTTTGCCTTTAAGATTTTCCTGTTGTATGTATTCCTCAGTGTTTTAAGGTGATTTAGGTGTTCAATAGAGGGTGCCGATCTCCATATTCTTTCTGCTGATCTTAGCTTGCGTTGGTTAGAGTTCAGATTCTCCTTGAACCATGTTTTGGAGATTTTGGTGGAAACGTTTTTTTGTTGAAGGGGGGCTGTTGAGTCAAGTATTTCAAGAATAGTGGAGTTGTAGAAGTCTGTGAGGTCATGGATGTCTACCATGCCTGCTTGGGGGATCAGGTCAGTGTTGCATCGGTTTGCTAGGCCTATAGGGTTAATATTTTGGGTATTCCTTTTCCATTGTTTTGTTTTCATAGGTTGGCATCTTTTTGGAGTCACCTCAATATTGATAGAGAAGAAAATGCTGTAATGGTCAGACCAATCGCAGGGGATAATGGAATCTAATGTGACATTGTTAATTTTAGCTATGATGAGGTCCAATGTCTCTCCCTTGTTGTGGGTTGGACTGTCACAGAATTGGGTCAGATCCTGATCTGATAGGAAGGATTTAAGACAGTTTACAGCATGATCGTTCGTATTATTCCAGTGGAGATTGAAATCTCCTAGGAAAATCTGCGACACTTGTGGGCTGTCGTTGGATGTGATGACTTCCATTATCTGTTCCATGAATGGTAGATTATCACTGGGGGGGGGTGGGGGGGTGATATATTATGTGAAGTTTGCTAATGAGGCAGTTGTTCTTTGTGATGTTGATGAAAAGATATTCACAGGTGGATAAAGAGACAGTGTCTGTTTGATTAACTGAGATTGTGTTTCGGTAAATGCAGGCTAACCCACCGCCAGGTTTCACAGCTCTGTCTAAGCGGATTATGTCATGCATGACTGGGAGGGACCAATAGGTCTAGGATAGGTGAGTTAGTCTCTTCACCTGGCTTCCTATTCCTTGTGGGCATCCCTTGACTATGATGAGGATAAACTGGGATTCGACGGGGCAATTCCTAAGGGAAAATATATTCTGCAAGAGACTGAAGTCAGTGGTTTGATATCTTTCAGTCTGCAGCTGCCTGCAGGAGAGGAGAAACTTGATTTTTTTGGGAGGCGGTTTCGCCATTTTCAAAGATGAGTCATTCCGACTATCGAGGATTTCTATAAGGAGTATGGAAGTCTCCAGAAAAGAGATTCAGGGTTAGATGTATGAATATCTGTTTGCAAATTACTGGTCACAAATTGCAAACAGTATTTTTGCGACTAGAAAGATTTTTAAGAACCGACCTATGTGCTAATAGGTCAGTTCTTAAAATCCGAATAGCAGTAAATTGCGACTTACTTTGATTGGAGGAAATCAGAGCAAAGTGGCCTGCTGGGCTCAGCAGACTACCATAGACCACCATATCTGTGATTGCATTTTGATAAAGGAAACATTTTTAAAATGCAGTCATTTTTATTAAAGGAAACAGGACTGCGTTTAAAATGAAAAGTTTACTTTTCTTTGTTTCAGAATTTGTGGTGGCCTCTTGGACTACTGCCTACTCTTCAACAAACGTTTCTTTACATTAACAAAGGGAAGCTTTAGGAATGCATTCCCACCTCCTTTGAGGTATCAGTAATACATCAATGTTTTGCAACCAGATTTCGGATGGAAAACATTGATACAAAGGATACGAATTCGGTCTTGGGAAGAAAGCCTACAGCACAGCACGTCCCTTCCAGACACCGAATTGTTGTCCATTCAGAATCCCTCTTTTGAAGTCGGAAAAAAACTTTTCTGACTTATAAAATGGGCTTAGTCCATAAGAAAAAGCATTTTAATGGTTGCAAACATGGAACTGGAGTGTTAGTGACCGTTCAAATGTTTTTTATGTCTGGCACTCAGTCCTTAGACTAGACAGCATCCTTTGGCTCGTGGGGATGGGTACCTTCCACAATCTTGTCATATATCCTCTCAGAGATAATTTGATGGGTCAGCCTTTGCAGTTGTCAGAGACGATGGTTATTTTGCTCAATGTACAGGAAGGCAGAAGGGGCTCTATGGAAATCCTCTGCTGTCCTTAATTTATCTATGCGGTCCCAGGTATACAGTCTCTTGTCCAAGACTTTCATTTTGTATTGTCTAATTTAAGCAAGGGAGAAGACTGTTTGCAGCTTCTGGGCAGGAAGTCCCAGCAAAGCACTACTTGGATGTTTTTTTTCATTTCTTAATAATTTCAGCAATGGCCCCAGCTGTGGTCGTGGTTGCACATTTGCTATTAGTATTTAAAAGTTTGTAAGGTAGGGGGAAGGAAATCTTCCAGCTGCTCAGATATTGAAACTAAAACACTGAGAACCTTTTTTGGCAAAAACAAAAGCACCAGTGAGAGAATGGTTTTGGGGCTTAGTGGATAGAGAAATTATTTTAGAGGAGTTCCCCTAGTCATATTTCCTGTTATTATTTGAGATAGAAAGTTTCAGAATGGTTCTCTTTTTAGGCAGCAACATTATTTTGTCATTCTCTGGATGTGCTATGAGAGAATTGATTCTCCACACCCTCCAAATATTGGGCTTATATTTTGGTGGTGTGGAGAGCTCACAATTCCAGTTAATCAGTCCATTTGAGATTCTCTTGCCAGATGGCTGATTTCCACAACCTTAGTCCAGGGGACTTTGTTTGCTTTTACCTTGACTACAGTTACCAGCAGTCTCAGTTGGGGTGCAGGTCGTGATTCCAGTTGGCTTAGTGGCCTTTTAATGATACAGACTCCAATCCTCCAGCTAGAGAGCTTTGATGGCAGTCTGGAAGGCATTTTTTTAAAATTATTTTATTAAGTTGTTAAATGGTGTGGCTTTAACAATCTGTTTCCAGCAATAGGTTTACAAGAGACCATTCTGCTGTTCTTTCAGTATTTTTTTCATAAGATCCTGTATGTGGCCACCTTGAGTCTTCAGTGGTCAGCAAACAAGGCATTGAGGTCTCCAAGAAATTAATTGCTTTCTGTTGGTATCCTATTAGCAAGCCTGTTTGTTTGGGACAAATATTCTATCGCCTTCCTGGCATTTGTCTTTAATTTTAACCTCAAATCCAAAAGAGCCCTCGTCATCCTTTGGAGGTTGAAGGTTTTTGACTTCTACGGATTTTTGGTTGTGATTTTTTCTGCAAATATAATTGAAAATGAAAGGGCTATTTACTCTGTTATCACTGCTACTTACGGGTTTTCATGAAAATGGAATTGTTTTGTCTTTTCGATCCTAAATTGCTACTCAAAGTAGACTCGGTTTTCACAGAAATCAGGATAAATTCATACCTCTTGGATACCTGTTCTTCTTTTGAACTAGATTCTTTGCCTCATGCTTTTGATGTGGTCAGAACTCTGGATATTTTTTTGAAAGAGGACACGTGAATTCACGTATCCTGTCAATTTCTTGGTCAATTCTGGCCCAGCTGAAGATTTTTTAAGTCTTCCAAACTTATTTTAGTGAGATATTTTAGGTCAGTCATATCTTTAATTTTCTTGAACTCTGGGAAGAACTTTACTGATTTGAATAAAAGTAACAAGGATAGCAGTGTAAAAAAATGTGAATTATATTTCATAGACTACAAAATAACTGACTTGTTTTAATATCCTGTAATAAGTATCTATACTACTGTCTGTCGAAATTTTCCTTTATAATTGCTATTATTTTTTTACAACACTTGTAACCTCATGCAATTACTGCTATGCTCTGTAAAGCGCATATATATCAAGTTCAAGTTTAGTTTATTTGATTTAGTTCTCTGCTGAGAACAACAAATTTCAAACAAAACATTTGTTATAACGATATACGTAAAAGCATTCAATACAGATTTAAAAGATTTTTAAAAATTTAAACAAGGAATAACACACAAGTTCATCTGAGGGAGATTTAAAAAGCGAGATTAGACTCTGCACAGATGCGCTGTTATATCTAAATTATATATATTTATATATATATATATATAACTACCTACTGGCGGTTGCCAGTAGGTAGTTATATTTAGGACCTCGTTTCTATTCAAAAAGCGTTTTTTGTTTTGCCAATAACTTTGGCGTCGTTTGACGAATTTTCGCGAAATTTTCAAAACTAATGGCCCGCTCCGGTCAGCTCCTGTTTTGAAAGTTTCGGCGTGATTCGTCAAGCGGGAGCCGAGAAAAAAGGGGGGTCCCAAAACACGTTTTCTCCATGTTAATTTCCATAGGAACTTTAGACACGGCTACAGCCCGAACTGCTGAACGTAATTACACCAAATTTGGCAAAAAGGAAGGTCTTGGTCCAGAAAGTGACCTTTTCTTTAAATGGTGTAAATCCGTTCAGTAGTTCCTGAGAAATTAAAAAAAGAAAACTTTCGATATCTGAGCACCGAGGAGGAGTCGCGACTCCTCCCGAGCACGAGCTTCACTCTAATTGGCTGTCAACACTCCAAACCAGGAAGTGTTGGCAGACATCTTGTGACTCGGCCGAGTCACAAGAAAAGAGTAAAAAAGAAGGTGAAAAACAAGAAAAGTGGGCAGGGTAGAAACACCCTGACCCCCTAAGCCTGCTGACCCCAGGGCCAAAAAAAGCATATTTTTTTTTAAACGGCAGAATTCGCGCTGGGTGCGCGAATCCTGCCGAGAAAATAAAAAAAAACGAAGCGCGGACTCCCGCGCTTCGTTATTGTTAGGCCCCTGGGTGGGCCAGGTGCCGCGGGCAATCCCAAATCATCTAGCGAGGGCCTGCAGGGGCCTCTGCAGCCCTGGGGACCGCCACCTCCCCGGGGCTTCATTGATGATTTGCGGGGGCGTGCAGCCCCCCCGCAGCCCCGGGGACCACCACCTCCCCGGGGCTCTCATTGTTTTAAATTAAAATGTTTGTGGGGGCTCGAGCCCCCACACACCCCAGGGACCACCACCTCCCGGGGCTTTGCCAATTAAACGCGGGGGCATATGGCCCCCACGCAGCCCCAGGGACCGCCAACTCCCCGGGGCTCTGTTTTAAAAAAAAAACGTGTGTGGGGGGGCTCGAGCCCCCCCACATGCCCCGGGGACTACCACCTCCACGGGGCACTAAATATTCAAATTCGAGGGTCCGTTACGGACCCCTGGGGACCACTACCTCCCCGGGGCTTTAGAAATGAAGGGAGGGGGGCCGCGCGGCCCCCCTCCTCGAGCCCTTGATGGCCCTGGGGGGTGGCTTTTTCTTAAATAAAAAAGAATGGCCGGGCCCCGAAGGGATGGGGTCCCCGGGGCCAAAAACGGCCTGGGGATGGGGCCCTCCGCCTCCAAAATAAAATAAATAATGGCCAAGCCCCGGGGGATGGGGTCCCCGGGGCCAATAGTGGCCCAGGGAAGGGGGGCCATGCAGCCCCCCTTCCCTGTAAATATTAAAAAAAAGAAGAGGCCATGCCCTGGGGGATGGGGTCCCTGGGGCCAAAAGTGGCCCAGGGAAGGGGGGCCATGCGGCCCCCCTTCCCTTTAAATATGCATAAAAAAGGAGGCCATGCCCCGGGGGATGGGGTCCCCGGGGCCGAAATTGGCCTCAGGAGGGGGGCCCCCTTCCGTTTTTTTCTTTAAAAAAAAAAAAAAGGGGGTCAGGCCCTGGGGGATGGGGTTCCCAGGGCCCCAAAAATAGTAAAAGAAGGGGGGCCACACAGCCCCCCTTCTAAAAAAATAAATAAATAAAAAAGCCGGCATCACACTGGAGGCCCCGCCCCCCTCCCTGCACTACTCTGCAAACGCACCCCCTGGCGCGTTGTAGGATGGGAAATTAAGTCCCCATGAATACTGAGGGTCCCTGGGGGCCAACTAGCCAACCAGGTACCTTCAGTAAGCGCCACATAGTTGGTTTGCAGAGAGGTGGTCCGAGGCCATGCCCCTTTTTACACCACTCTGCAAACGTGCCTCTTGGTGCAATGCTGGTGGGGCGATGAGGTTCTCTTGTCTCCTGAGGACCTCAGGACACAAGTGGACTTCATCCCCCAAGTAGCAGTGTGCCAGGAGCCGCGTTTGCAGAGTGGTGTAAAAAGGGGGCGTGGCCTCGGACCACTCTCAGCAATCCAGGTGTGTGGCGCTTACTGGAGGTACCTGGTGGGCTAGTTGGCCCCCAGGGACCCTCAGGAATGAAGGGGACTTAATACCCCAACTTAGAACGCGCCAGGAGGCGCGTTTGCAGAGTGGTGGGGAAAGGGGGTGTGGCCTTGGTCCACCTCTCAGCAATCCCACTGTGTGGGGCTTACTGGAGGTAAGACATAGGCTAGTTGGCCCCTAAAGGACTCCCAGCAGGTTGTCGTTGGGGGCTAACTACCCCTCTTGTTACCTGTAGTAAGTCCCACCCAGTGGGATTGCTAAGACGTCTAAGCAGGACATGCCCCCTTTTCACCACCACTCTGCAAACGCGCCTCCTGGGAGACTACAGGATGGGGATGAAGTCCAATTTACTCCTGAGGGACTTTGGGGGCCAAGAAGCCCTCTTGGTACCTCCTCTAAGTCCTATGCAGCGGAATTCCTGAGCGCTGGTCGGAGGCCCAGCACCCTTTCTTCACCACTCTGCAAACGCGACTACTACTTAAAGAAGCATCTTTCTGCACCTCTGACTTAGAGGTAGTGTTAATCCCCCTGCCCTATTATGTACTAGGGCCTTACAGAGGAGGTCATGCCAATCACAGGGGTACCCCAACGCATAGTGTTCCCTAGTGTATGTAGGTGTTTTCACTGTATTCTAAGTGTCTTTTAGCATAACACTGGCTCTAGGCCTGGTTAGTCAGTCAGTTACCACCAGTACCCGTCAGCAAAAAGTTGGGGGCACAGGATGACTTTGCAACAAGGCCTCTTTCTGCTCCTCTGTTGGTTCTTTGTGCACATCTCTTGCTTCTTTCTGCACCTTTCTTCATCTTTCTGGACTTCTGTTGCCTCTTTCTGCATTTCTCTTGCTTCTTTCTGCGCCTTTCTTCCTCTTTCTGCACATGTCCTACCTCTGTAGGCATAGTTAGAAATTAACATTTAAAAAACCTTTGAAATTCACTGAAAAAACCATATGTTTCAGGGACGTTATAGTTAGAAATTAGCATTTAAAAAACCTTTGAAATTCACTGAAAAAACCATATGTTTCAGGGACGTTATAGTTAGAAATTAGCATTTAAAAAACCTTTGAAATTCACTGAAAAAACCCTAGGTTTCAGGGACGTTATAGTTAGAAATTAGCATTTAAAAAACCTTAGAAATTCACTGAAAAAACCACAGATTTCAGGGATGTTATAGTTAGTTGGACATTTCACACGTACAAAATCAGAGAAATTCGGCCGTTATAAATAGTTGAGCTAACTATAACTCGCGCCCCCGCAATGCACTGCTGATGACGTCACATATTACATCACTCATGACATGGTCATTGACATCACTGATGACATCACTGATGACATCTCAAATGACATCACTGATGACATCACTGATGACATCATCCACGTGATAATCTGATGCACCTCCTCACACCCTAATATAACCTTTGATACACCCACTCTAAAATACAGACTACCATTCTCGAAACCACAGACACACCAATATCACTTACTACATACCCACTCACTGATTCCTAGGTCTACACACACATCCACTCACTCACCCATACAGTCACTCATACATGCAGTCACTCATCAATACAGCCACTATCATATGCACTCATACACCTATACAGACACTCACACACCGCCACTCACCCATAGAGTTACTTACACAGCTAGTCAGTCATGCAAAGAATCAATCACACTCCCATTTACTCACCTATACAGTTATACACACACCACCTCACTTATTCATACAGACACTAACACATATTTACTCTCTTATACAATCACTGACACAAGCACACACTTATCCACACAGCCACTCTCACAATCACTCACTCTCACATAGTCATTTATATACTCCAACACTCACATATACTGCCTTTCACATATGTAGTTACTCACACATGTACCACTGAGACATCCATTCACTCACCAACACAGCCATACACACACTCACCCACCCATACAGCCCCTCACAGACGTACTCTTGAACCCATACACCCAGTGAATCACCCCTCACACATCCATGCAGGGAGTCACACACATCCCACCCACCCACACAGACACTCAGGCACCCATACAAATACTCAGACAACCAATCAATAACCCATATAGACACTCATGTAGCTACTCACCAACCCATGCAGCCACTTACACACCAACAGACAGACTGATACAGACATTCACACAGTTTAGTCACTAACCCATGCATTCAATAAGACACATTTAGTCACTCACTTATACAGTCAGTCACGCACCTACTAAATCATCCATTCAGACAGTCATACACCCACTCATTCTTCAATACACCTTGGCCTATATATATATAAAACATATTTAAACTTTACAGAAACACACAGTCACTGGATGATGGCACAAGTTATACTTAGCTCAACTAACTATAATGGCCGAGTTTCTCTGGTTTTGTACGAGTGAAATGTCCAACTAACTATAACATTCCCACCTTGGCAAAACTCCTGGAGAAATGTGTGCTTACCCAACTTTGTCATCACATCGACCATTTGCAACTCCTGGACCAATGCCAATCTGGTTTCCGCCCAGGTCATAGTACAGAGTCGGCGCTTACGCACATCGTGGATGATGCGCTTAGAATGTTGGATCACAATGAGTCGTGCCTATTGATCCTTCTTGACCTTTCGTCAGCATTCGATACTGTCAAACATGATCACCTAACTGACCTCCTGGAACACAGGATGGGGCTGTCTGGGCCCGTTTTAAACTGGTTCTCTTCGTTCCTTCAGAACAGATCCCAAAGCTTCAAGGTGAATCAATCCTTGTCCCATCCTGCACCGGTCACCTTGGGGGTTCCCCAAGGCTCAGCACTGTCCCCCACGCTCTTTAACCTGTTCATGGAGCCTCTGACAGAAATTCTAAAATCATCCAGCATTCATTATCATATGTATGCGGACGATACCCAACTATACCTGAAGATCGCCTCCCCCGAAGACATTCAGTCCCTCAACTCAGTCCTGCTGGTAACACAAAGCTGGTTGACACACAATCACCTAAAGCTGAATGCTCTTAAAACGGAATTCCTACTGATCTCACCCCACAACCAATCCCTCATCATGGAACAATGGTTGAATCAGCTGACTGCTCTTAACTGTAGACCGCACCTCGTGGATTCGGCATCCTCTCTGGGTATCATTCTAGACAAAAGCCTGAACATGCAAAAGCACATCAGCTCCCTCACCAAAGGAGCGAACTTCCAACTCAGCTTAGTTAGGAAACTCAAACCCTTTCTCCCGGCTCATGACCTAAAGGTTGCAGTACAAGCATTAGTGATCTCTAAGCTGGATTATGGTAGCGCAACACTTTGTGGCCTGCCTAGAGTGAGGACGGCTTCTCTTAGGGCTACCCTCAATTCTGCTGCTAGGCTTTTAACTGGCACAAAAAAATACCACCACATCTCTCCGGACTTGCGGGACCTGAATTGGCTTCCATATGACGCTTGGATACAGTTAAAAATTGCATGCATGGCTCACAAAGCCATCCACTTCAAGACCCACTGTACCTCGCGCAGAAACTGGAGCTCTCCTGTGGTTCTAGAGCCTCCAGAAGCGCTAGCACCCTTTTGCTTAAACCACAAAAATTCAAGAAAAAAAAGACCTATAACCGAGCCTTCTCAGGGATGGCTCCGAGGATCTGGAACTCCCTTCCCCCCGAAGTCAGGGTGAACCCTTCCACTGTCTTCTTCAAAAAAGAAGTCAAAGGGCTCCTGATGAAGAAATTTCTGCCTTAGCCTGGCCCTTTCATCTGATTCCGGGTCCATTGCCGTTGACGTTGGCCCAGGCACCGGGTTCACGAATATGTCGGTCAATTTTAGATTGTGATTTTGTCGCTATGTTGATCCTGTTGTGTTTGCTTTTCCCTCACGAGAATGTTGGACAATTTTAGACTTTGAATTTGTAGCTTTGTTGATTCTGCTTTGTTTGCTTATACCCTTCGTGATGCATAATCTGTAAAGCGCTCTGATACCCTCGGTGGTCATGTTCGCGCTATATAAAACTTTCAAAATAAATAAATAAATAAACGTCCCTGAAACCGGTGGTTTTTCAGTGAATATATATATATATATATATATATATATATATATATTTATATATATATATATATATATATATATATATATATATATATATATATATATATATTCACTGAAAAAACCACCGGTTTCAGGGACGTTGTTAGACCTGGCACCATTGGCGTGGGTCTCCCGTCCGTTTTTCGCTTTTATCTCCTCTGTTTTTGTTGGTGTTAGATGCTTTGGGCGCTGTGCCACTGCCATTCAGTGCCACAGCGCAAGTGCTCCCTGTTGTAGATATGTCTGTATGAATTGGTATTCCCCAAATTGGCTCATTTGATTTACCTGTTAGCCCCTAGTACAGTGCACCGTGCGTGCCCAGGGCTGGTAGACCAAATGCTGCTGGTGGGCCTGCAGCGCTGATTGCGCCACCCACAGAAGCAGCTTGTAAAGTGTGTCTCAGACCTGCCATTGCAGGGTCTGTGTGCAGTCCAGAACTGCCATGGTTGACTGCGGAGTGCACCCACATCCCAGTCCCTAAACCTTCCCTTGGCATCACGTAAGTCACCCCTATGGCAGGGTGCATTGTATGTGAAAGGTAGGACATGCCTTGGTATGTGTAGCATGTCCTGATAGTGAATTACACCCCATTTCGTTTTTCACTATTGCAAGGCTATCTGTTCCCATAGGCCAGAATGGGCGGTCTGATTATTACCTCCTATAATCCTAACTGACCCAAGGAACATGATAGGAAAGTCGAATTTAGTCTGCCTGAGCTCAGAATATTAAAATACATCTTTTAGTGAAGGTTATTTTCATATTCTTTGTTTGAAATACCCCTTTTAGAAAGTAGGTATTTTCTTGCCCAAGCCTTCCAGTGTGCTCTGCTGTTATGTGTATTGGCTGTCTGGTTTTGGAGGGACAGGGCAGGCTGAGTCAGACCTGGGTTGAATAGAGAAATCTGCATTGGAGTATGGGGAGGGGTAGCTCCTTGACCTGAATAGGGCTGTGCCTGGCAAGGTGGATGCTGGCTCCACCTCCTACTGTGCGTCTGATGGCAGACCCCCTCTTTCTGAAAGGAAGGATGCAGCCTTGTCAACAGAGTGCTCCAGGACTGCACAGAACTGGTTCTGGCTGGGTTCAGTGTCTTGTGACTTTTGAGAACAAAGACTTTTGGGGTATAAATATCCGTGCTGAAACCCCTCCAATTTGTATTACTTCTGGATGTCAAGACGAACCTCTGTCCGTGTAACCAGGGAATCTGAAGGAGTTGTACTACCCCTGCGCCACAGCGCTATTTTCTGGGGTTGGCCTGCAGTGGTTACCATTGGACTTCTGAAGAGGAAAGGACTTTGCACTTTCATAGATCTTGCTGAAGCAATCACCCAAGGGCTTGAATCGAGCTTGCCTCCTGCCGAAGTCGCAGGGTTAAAAGACTTCACCAACCGCTTTCTGAATTCTCCAGTGGGGAATTCTGTCTGCTGAGGGGCTCCTGTTGAGTATTCCAGGGCCGCTGTCATACTGCAAGAGAACGCGGGCTGAACATCATCGCTAACGCACGTTTGCGGGCCGCTGCAGCTGAGTGCGCCATTTCAGAGGACCGCGCTGCTGCCGCTGAGTGCCCGCATTGCCTCGCAACAGAATCATCGCCTCGCATCAAGAGCGTCGCCTTCCATAGAGATCGTCACATCAGACCATCCCAAAGTATTCGCCACCGCGGACGCCTTTTTCCTCGTCCTGCACCAGGGTCATCGCTTCGTCTCCCCTCTCGCAGCAAGGAGTCGGCGCGTCACCGGCCTCGCATGCAGAAGTTCGTCGCATTGCCTCCCCAAGCACCAAGACCGGCGCATCATCTCCTCTCTCGCAGCAAGGAGTCGGCGTGTCACCGGCCTCGCGTGCAGAAGTTCGTCGCATCGCCTCCCCACACACCAGGACCGGCGCATCATCTCCTCTCTCGCAGCAAGGAATCGACACCCTACCGGCCTCGCGTGCCAGGAATCGCCGCTACAACTTCTTTGCGATATTCTGGGTATTTTGCTCCCCACCTTCAGGTACTTTGTGAGTAAAAGGGTCGCTTTGAACTGAACTCTTTTTGCCCGCTTTGAACTATTGCTGCAGCATTTTGAGAGTATTTTCGCTTTACTGTATTGTGGATTTTTGTCGTTTTGGGTCTTGTGCTAAGCCTATATAAAACCCTTATTTTTATAATTCCTGTGTGGTGTCCCTTTGTAGTGTTTTCACTGCGTTACTGTGTATGGTCATAAATGCTTAACACACAAGGTGATGGACGGAATGCTGCACATTGGCAAACATTCACCCCCAGTCACAGATCTGGGTTTAATCCATCGTTATTTTGCTTCACCACGCCACCCCAGTTCAGACATAGCCATATGCAAATCAGTCTTGACCCTGTGCCTCATGGGAACAGTCCAGACCGAACTGCCAAGCCATGTCTTCCCTGGACCGGAATCAAGCATCCTAGGACCGGTTTCAGGCTATCAGCCTTCATCAGCCAGGATAGCTTGACTCCAGTGGAGTAGTGAGCACGGGACCCACGTCTGGGCATAACCTTCCCACTTAGGGCGAAATGCAAAACACACAAGATGATGGACGGAATGCTGCACATTGGCAAACATTCACCCCCAGTCACAGATCTGGGTTTAATCCATCGTTATTTTGCTTCACCACGCCACCCCAGTTCAGACATAGCCATATGCAAATCAGTCTTGACCCTGTGCCTCATGGGAACAGTCCAGACCGAACTGCCAAGCCATGTCTTCCCTGGACCGGAATCAAGCATCCTAGGACCGGTTTCAGGCTATCAGCCTTCATCAGCCAGGATAGCTTGACTCCAGTGGCGTAGTGAGCACGGGACCACGTCTGGGCATACCCTTCCCACTTAGGCGAAATGCAAAACACACAAGATGATGGACGGAATGCTGCACATTGGCAAACATTCACCCCCAGTCACAGATCTGGGTTTAATCCATCGTTATTTTGCTTCACCACGCCACCCCAGTTCAGACATAGCCATATGCAAATCAGTCTTGACCCTGTGCCTCATGGGAACAGTCCAGACCGAACTGCCAAGCCATGTCTTCCCTGGACCGGAATCAAGCATCCTAGGACCGGTTTCAGGCTATCAGCCTTCATCAGCCAGGATAGCTTGACTCCAGTGGCGTAGTGAGCACGGGACCCACGTCTGGGCATACCCTTCCCACTTAGGGCGAAATGCAAAACACACAAGATGATGGACGGAATGCTGCACATTGGCAAACATTCACCCCCAGTCACAGATCTGGGTTTAATCCATCGTTATTTTGCTTCACCACGCCACCCCAGTTCAGACATAGCCATATGCAAATCAGTCTTGACCCTGTGCCTCATGGGAACAGTCCAGACCGAACTGCCAAGCCATGTCTTCCCTGGACCGGAATCAAGCATCCTAGGACCGGTTTCAGGCTATCAGCCTTCATCAGCCAGGATAGCTTGACTCCAGTGGCGTAGTGAGCACAGGACCCACGTCTGGGCATACCCTTCCCACTTAGGGCGAAATGCAAAACACACACAAAACGCCACTGGAGTCAAGCTATCCTGGCAGATCTGTGACTGGGGGTGAATGTTTGCCAATGTGCAGCATTCCGTCCATCATCTTGTGTGTTTTGCATTTCGCCCTAAGTGGGAAGGGTATGCCCAGACGTGGGTCCCGAGCTCACTACGCCACTGGAGTCAAGCTATCCTGGCTGATGAAGGCTGATAGCCTGAAACCGGTCCTAGGATGCTTGATTCAGGTCCAGGGAAGACATGGCTTGGCAGTTCGGTCTGGACTGTTCCCATGAGGCACAGGGTCAAGACTGATTTGCATATGGCCATGTCTGAACTGGGGTGGCGTGGTGAAGCAAAATAACGATGGATTAAACCCAGATCTGTGACTGGGGGTGAATGTTTGCCAATGTGCAGCATTCCGTCCATCATCTTGTGTGTTTTGCATTTCGCCTAAGTGGGAAGGGTATGCCCAGACGTGGGTCCCGTGCTCACTACGCCACTGGAGTCAAGCTATCCTGGCTGATGAAGGCTGATAGCCTGAAACCGGTCCTAGGATGCTTGATTCCGGTCCAGAGAAGACATGGCTTGGCAGTTCGGTCTGGACTGTTCCCATGAGGCACAGGGTCAAGACTGATTTGCATATGGCCATGTCTGAACTGGGGTGGCGTGGTGAAGCAAAATAACGATGGATTAAACCCAGATCTGTGACTTGGGGTGAATGTTTGCCAATGTGCAGCATTCCGTCCATCATCTTGTGTGTTTTGCATTTCGCCCTAAGTGGGAAGGGTATGCCCAGACGTGGGTCCCGTGCTCACTGCGCGACTGGAGTGAAGCTATCCTGGCTGATGAAGGCTGATAGCCTGAAGCCGGTCCTAGGATGCTTGATTCGGTCCAGGAAGACATGGCTTGGCAGTTCGGTCTGGACTGTTCCCATGAGGCACAGGGTCAAGACTGATTTGCATATGGCCATGTCTGAACTGGG
This sequence comes from Calotriton arnoldi, assembly GCA_963921515.1. Taxonomy (NCBI): domain Eukaryota; kingdom Metazoa; phylum Chordata; class Amphibia; order Caudata; family Salamandridae; genus Calotriton; species Calotriton arnoldi. The sequence continues at coordinate 658,134 of CAWUFW010002413.1, read as the reverse complement.
GATGGCGTGGTGAAGCAAAATAACGATGGATTAAACCCAGATCTGTGACTGGGAGTGAATGTTTGCCAATGTGCAGCATTCCGTCCATCATCTTGTGTGTTTTGCATTTTGTCCTAAGTGGGAAGGGTATGCCCAGACGTGGGTCCCGTGCTCACTACGCCACTGGAGTCAAGCTATCCTGGCTGATGAAGGCTGATAGCCTGAAACCGGTCCTAGGATGCTTGATTCCGGTCCAGGAAGACATGGCTTGGCAGTTCGGTCTGGACTGTTCCCTTGAGGCACAGGGTCAAGACTGATTTGCATATGGCCATGTCTGAACTGGGGTGGCGTGGTGAAGCAAAATAACGATGGATTAAACCCAGATCTGTGACTGGGGGTGAATGTTTGCCAATGTGCAGCATTCCGTCCATCATCTTGTGTGTTTTGCATTTCGCCCTAAGTGGGAAGGGTATGCCCAGACGTGGGTCCCGTGCTCACTACGCCACTGGAGTCAAGCTATCCTGGCTGATGAAGGCTGATAGCCTGAAACCGGTCCTAGGATGCTTGATTCCGGTCCAGGGAAGACATGGCTTGGCAGTTCGGTCTGGACTGTTCCCATGAGGCACAGGGTCAAGACTGATTTGCATATGGCCATGTCTGAACTGGGGTGGCGTGGTGAAGCAAAATAACGATGGATTAAACCCAGATCTGTGACTGGGGGTGAATGTTTGCCAATGTGCAGCATTCCGTCCATCATCTTGTGTGTTTTGCATTTCGCCCTAAGTGGGAAGGGTATGCCCAGACGTGGGTCCCGTGCTCACTACGCCACTGGAGTCAAGCTATCCTGGCTGATGAAGGCTGATAGCCTGAAACCGGTCCTAGGATGCTTGATTCCGGTCCAGGGAAGACATGGCTTGGCAGTTCGGTCTGGACTGTTCCCATGAGGCACAGGGTCAAGACTGATTTGCATATGGCCATGTCTGAACTGGGGTGGCGTGGTGAAGCAAAATAACGATGGATTAAACCCAGATCTGTGACTGGGGGTGAATGTTTGCCAATGTGCAGCATTCCGTCCATCATCTTGTGTGTTTTGCATTTCGCCCTAAGTGGGAAGGGTATGCCCAGACGTGGGTCCCGTGCTCACTACGCCACTGGAGTCAAGCTATCCTGGCTGATGAAGGCTGATAGCCTGAAACCGGTCCTAGGATGCTTGATTCCGGTCCAGGGAAGACATGGCTTGGCAGTTCGGTCTGGACTGTTCCCATGAGGCACAGGGTCAAGACTGATTTGCATATGGCCATGTCTGAACTGGGGTGGCGTGGTGAAGCAAAATAACGATGGATTAAACCCAGATCTGTGACTGGGGGTGAATGTTTGCCAATGTGCAGCATTCCGTCCATCATCTTGTGTGTTTTGCATTTCGCCCTAAGTGGGAAGGGTATGCCCAGACGTGGGTCCCGTGCTCACTACGCCACTGGAGTCAAGCTATCCTGGCTGATGAAGGCTGATAGCCTGAAACCGGTCCTAGGATGCTTGATTCCGGTCCAGGGAAGACATGGCTTGGCAGTTTGGTCTGGACTGTTCCCATGAGGCACAGGGTCAAGACTGATTTGCATATGGCCATGTCTGAACTGGGGTGGCGTGGTGAAGCAAAATAACGATGGATTAAACCCAGATCTGTGACTGGGGGTGAATGTTTGCCAATGTGCAGCATTCCGTCCATCATCTTGTGTGTTTTGCATTTCGCCCTAAGTGGGAAGGGTATGCCCAGACGTGGGTCCCGTGCTCACTACGCCACTGGAGTCAAGCTATCCTGGCTGATGAAGGCTGATAGCCTGAAACCGGTCCTAGGATGCTTGATTCCGGTCCAGGAAGACATGGCTTGGCAGTTCGGTCTGGACTGTTCCCATGAGGCACAGGGTCAAGACTGATTTGCATATGGCCATGTCTGAACTGGGGTGGCGTGGTGAAGCAAAATAACGATGGATTAAACCCAGATCTGTGACTGGGGGAATGTTTGCCAATGTGCAGCATTCCGTCCATCATCTTGTGTGTTTTGCATTTCGCCCTAAGTGGGAAGGGTATGCCCAGACGTGGGTCCCGTGCTCACTACGCCACTGGAGTCAAGCTATCCTGGCTGATGAAGGCTGATAGCCTGAAACCGGTCCTAGGATGCTTGATTCCGGTCCAGGGAAGACATGGCTTGGCAGTTCGGTCTGGACTGTTCCCATGAGGCACAGGGTCAAGACTGATTTGCATATGGCCATGTCTGAACTGGGGTGGCGTGGTGAAGCAAAATAACGATGTATTAAACCCAGATCTGTGACTGGGGGTGAATGTTTGCCAATGTGCAGCATTCCGTCCATCATCTTGTGTGTTTTGCATTTCGCCCTAAGTGGGAAGGGTATGCCCAGACGTGGGTCCCGTGCTCACTACGCCACTGGAGTCAAGCTATCCTGGCTGATGAAGGCTGATAGCCTGAAACCGGTCCTAGGATGCTTGATTCCGGTCCAGGGAAGACATGGCTTGGCAGTTCGGTCTGGACTGTTCCCATGAGGCACAGGGTCAAGACTGATTTGCATATGGCCATGTCTGAACTGAGGGTGGCGTGGTGAAGCAAAATAACGATGGATTAAACCCAGATCTGTGACTGGGGGTGAATGTTTGCCAATGTGCAGCATTCCGTCCATCATCTTGTGTGTTTTGCATTTCGCCCTAAGTGGGAAGGGTATGCCCAGACGTGGGTCCCGTGCTCACTACGCCACTGGAGTCAAGCTATCCTGGCTGATGAAGGCTGATAGCCTGAAACCGGTCCTAGGATGCTTGATTCCGGTCCAGGGAAGACATGGCTTGGCAGTTCAGTCTGGACTGTTCCCATGAGGCACAGGGTCAAGACTGATTTGCATATGGCCATGTCTGAACTGGGGTGGCGTGGTGAAGCAAAATAACGATGGATTAAACCCAGATCTGTGACTGGGGGTGAATGTTTGCCAATGTGCAGCATTCCGTCCATCATCTTGTGTGTTTTGCATTTCGCCCTAAGTGGGAAGGGTATGCCCAGACGTGGGTCCCGTGCTCACTACGCCACTGGAGTCAAGCTATCCTGGCTGATGAAGGCTGATAGCCTGAAACCGGTCCTAGGATGCTTGATTCCGGTCCAGGGAAGACATGGCTTGGCAGTTCGGTCTGGACTGTTCCCATGAGGCACAGGGTCAAGACTGATTTGCATATGGCCATGTCTGAACTGGGGTGGCGTGGTGAAGCAAAATAACGATGGATTAAACCCAGATCTGTGACTGGGGGTGAATGTTTGCCAATGTGCAGCATTCCGTCCATCATCTTGTGTGTTTTGCATTTCGCCCTAAGTGGGAAGGGTATGCCCAGACGTGGGTCCCGTGCTCACTACGCCACTGGAGTCAAGCTATCCTGGCTGATGAAGGCTGATAGCCTGAAACCGGTCCTAGGATGCTTGATTCCGGTCCAGGGAAGACATGGCTTGGCAGTTCGGTCTGGACTGTTCCCATGAGGCACAGGGTCAAGACTGATTTGCATATGGCCATGTCTGAACTGGGGTGGCGTGGTGAAGCAAAATAACGATGGATTAAACCCAGATCTGTGACTGGGGGTGAATGTTTGCCAATGTGCAGCATTCCGTCCATCATCTTGTGTGTTTTGCATTTCGCCCTAAGTGGGAAGGGTATGCCCAGACGTGGGTCCCGTGCTCACTACGCCACTGGAGTCAAGCTATCCTGGCTGATGAAGGCTGATAGCCTGAAACCGGTCCTAGGATGCTTGATTCCGGTCCAGGAAGACATGGCTTGGCAGTTCGGTCTGGACTGTTCCCATGAGGCACAGGGTCAAGACTGATTTGCATATGGCCATGTCTGAACTGGGGTGGCGTGGTGAAGCAAAATAACGATGGATTAAACCCAGATCTGTGACTGGGGGTGAATGTTTGCCAATGTGCAGCATTTCGTCCATCATCTTGTGTGTTTTGCATTTCGCCCTAAGTGGGAAGGGTATGCCCAGACGTGGGTCCCGTGCTCACTACGCCACTGGAGTCAAGCTATCCTGGCTGATGAAGGCTGATAGCCTGAAACCGGTCCTAGGATGCTTGATTCCGGTCCAGGGAAGACATGGCTTGGCAGTTCGGTCTGAACTGTTCCCATGAGGCACAGGGTCAAGACTGATTTGCATATGGCCATGTCTGAACTGGGGTGGCGTGGTGAAGCAAAATAACGATGGATTAAACCCAGATCTGTGACTGGGGGTGAATGTTTGCCAATGTGCAGCATTCCGTCCATCATCTTGTGTGTTTTGCATTTCGCCCTAAGTGGGAAGGGTATGCCCAGACGTGGGTCCCGTGCTCACTACGCCACTGGAGTCAAGCTATCCTGGCTGATGAAGGCTGATAGCCTGAAACCGGTCCTAGGATGCTTGATTCCGGTCCAGGGAAGACATGGCTTGGCAGTTCGGTCTGGACTGTTCCCATGAGGCACAGGGTCAAGACTGATTTGCATATGGCCATGTCTGAACTGGGGTGGCGTGGTGAAGCAAAATAACGATGGATTAAACCCAGATCTGTGACTGGGGGTGAATGTTTGCCAATGTGCAGCATTCCGTCCATCATCTTGTGTGTTTTGCATTTCGCCCTAAGTGGGAAGGGTATGCCCAGACGTGGGTCCCGTGCTCACTACGCCACTGGAGTCAAGCTATCCTGGCTGATGAAGGCTGATAGCCTGAAACCGGTCCTAGGATGCTTGATTCGGTCCAGGGAAGACATGGCTTGGCAGTTCGGTCTGGACTGTTCCCATGAGGCACAGGGTCAAGACTGATTTGCATATGGCCATGTCTGAACTGGGGTGGCGTGGTGAAGCAAAATAACGATGGATTAAACCCAGATCTGTGACTGGGGGTGAATGTTTGCCAATGTGCAGCATTCCGTCCATCATCTTGTGTGTTTTGCATTTCGCCCTAAGTGGGAAGGGTATGCCCAGACGTGGGTCCCGTGCTCACTACGCCACTGGAGTCAAGCTATCCTGGCTGATGAAGGCTGATAGCCTGAAACCGGTCCTAGGATGCTTGATTCCGGTTCAGGAAGACATGGCTTGGCAGTTCTGGTCTGGACTGTTCCCATGAGGCACAGGGTCAAGACTGATTTGCATATGGCCATGTCTGAACTGGGGTGGCGTGGTGAAGCAAAATAACGATGGATTAAACCCAGATCTGTGACTGGGGGTGAATGTTTGCCAATGTGCAGCATTCCGTCCATCATCTTGTGTGTTTTGCATTTCGCCCTAAGTGGGAAGGGTATGCCCAGACGTGGGTCCCGTGCTCACTACGCCACTGGAGTCAAGCTATCCTGGCTGATGAAGGCTGATAGCCTGAAACCGGTCCTAGGATGCTTGATTCCGGTCCAGGAAGACATGGCTTGGCAGTTCGGTCTGGACTGTTCCCATGAGGCACAGGGTCAAGACTGATTTGCATATGGCCATGTCTGAACTGGGGTGGCGTGGTGAAGCAAAATAACGATGGATTAAACCCAGATCTGTGACTGGGGGTGAATGTTTGCCAATGTGCAGCATTCCGTCCATCATCTTGTGTGTTTTGCATAAATGCTTCACACACTGCCTCTGAGATAAGCCTGTCTGCTCATGCTACGTTACCACAGGGTTGAGCAGGGGTTATCAAAGGGTGTAGCCCCCTTACTCTGACTTAGAAGCAAGGGTCCCTATTTGGTCATTGGCACCAGCCATTGCCAACTAGAGACCCCCATTTCTAACATTGGTGGTCAGCGGTGAGGATCAGGACTTGCATTTGTGATCCACATACAGTAATTGGTGTACACTAATAGTGAGTGCAGACCATAACGCAACCACATACATTTTTTTTGATTTTTTGCAACTTCTATTTTTGACCGTAATTACCAGTTATTAGTACAATGGGTAAGCCAGCTTCCAATGCATCGGAGGATCTCACCTTTGAGGAAGAAAAGTTAGAAACCTACACTGCCAAGCAGCTAAAGTATTTCTGCAAGCAATTCACAGTCCCTATTACAGGTCTCTCTAAAAAGGAGGAATACCAGAAGGCGCTGAGGGTCTGGGTAGAAGCTAGGGATTCCCCTGGGAATTGGGGAGAGCCTGTGGAGGAGGGAGAGAATGCAGGAGGCCAGCAGGGTGGCGTAGTAGAGTTATTGGGAGGTAAAGCACTTTCCAGTCCAGGTACTAGTGTTTCCTCAAGGGGCCTGTCGCCGGAAGAGATGGAGGACAGGGAGAGAGATAGGAGGCATAATATGGAGATGGCTAAAATGGAAGGTCAAAGGAACCTAGAGAATAAGAAGTTGGAATTTGAGATGATGAAAATGAAATTAGAACATGAAAGGATGTTGAGGGAGTTGGAGATCAAGGCTAAGAGTTTAGAGATCTCCCCTCTGGCGGCAGCGTACCTTTAGTAACCGCAGAGAGTCGGGTTTACATACCCAAGGATGTCATCAAGGATTTCCACAAGAGTGAGGATATTGGGCAATGGTTTGCAGCCTACGAGATAGCAATGGTGTCCCACCGGGTCCCTGAGAAGGATTGGGGAGCAGGGTTGTGGGGACGCTTTGTGAGTGATGGGAGGGACACCTTGTTAGACCTGCCCGAAGAGAGTAGGATAGTTTATGCCCACATGAAAGAGGCCTTGATAACAAGATATGGTTTAACCCCTGAGATGTATAGGCAGAGGTTTAGAACCTGCAAGAAGTTAGAGGGTACCACTTGGGTTGAATATGTGTCATTTTTTTGCAGAGCAATGGATCGCTGGGTAAAGGGTAGCAAAGTGGAAACTTATGAGCAGCTTTATGATTTATTTGCATGGGAGCATTTATCTAGTAACTGTTTTCCAGAGCTACGCCAACACCTTGTTGATAGCAAGTTGACCAATCCTAGGAAGCTTGCTGAGGAGGCGGACCGCTGGGTGAGCACCCGGGTTTGCAAGGGTCCTGTGGGAGACTTCACCAAAGGTGGGCAGAGTCCCCAGCAGAGAAGTGGGGGGGACAGGGGTAAACCGAGGGAGTTCCAGAGAGGGCCCCAAAGTAATTCCCAAGGGAACCAAGGAGTGGTTTCCCAGCCTCCCCCTGAGAAGAAGCCAGGGCCCCCAACAGGTAGGCCTGTTCAGAGGGGGCCCCCTACTTGTTTTAAGTGTGGTCAAGTGGGCCACTGTTATTATGATCCCCAGTGTCCCCAGAAGGATTCCAATGCACCACCCAGTGCACCACCCCGCCAGATCGCCAGTGTAGCCCTGGAAGGGGAGGAGATGGGTGCCCAAGGTGGGTGGGATCCCGTAGAATTGACCCTTGTCTCATTAGGAGACTTTGAGGTGGTCCCTAAGCCCACACTGCCTGATAACACTAAAAAATACAGGCAGTGGGTGACCATCAATGGCCATAGGGTGGAGGCTCTTAGAGACACAGGAGCTAGTGTGACTGCTGTCAGCTCCTGGTTGGTGTCTAAAGAGCAGGTCGTCCCCCATGCATTCTGCCCAGTAGTGTCAGCAGACAACTCTGAGAGCCAGTGTGAGGTGGCTCAGGTTCCCTTCGAGTGAGGGGGGTCTCAGGAACTCTTCAAGTAGCTGTGAGGCCAGCCATGCCTGTAGACTGTCTGTTGGGCAACGATTTAGAGAACTCCCCGTGGGCTACGGTGGAGAGGAAGTCTCACTTGGAAATGTTGGGTCTGCCTGAGTGGGCATGTACAACCACTCGGTCCATGGCAGCAAGCAAGAGTGTTCAGAAGGACCTGGAGCCTGAAAGTATGGCCCAGGCCCCTGCCTTAAAGAGAAGGGGTAGGGGGCACAGGAAACCAGCCCCTGTAGTTCCCACGGTCCAGGAGGGAGCAGACCTTGAGGGGGATGCCCTGGAGCCTACAGGGGAACAGGTAGCCGAACTGGGGGACCTGCCTGAACTGACCTATTGGCAGCAGGAAGGAGGGCCCACCAGGGAGGGATTTTGTGAACAGCAGAGAACGTGCCCTTCTCTTGAGGGTCTGCGGCAACAGGCTGCAGCCCAGGCAGCAGGTGATCAGTCAGGGTCACATTTGATTTATTGGGAGAATGACCTCCTTTACAGCGAGCCTAAGGTTGCTGAGCCTGGGTCAGCCCATGTGCTGGTGGTACCCCAGTGCTTCAGAGCCTTCCTACTGGGTTTGGCTCATGATGTGCCATTGGCAGGACATCTGGGGCAGAGCAAGACCTTTGACAGGCTTGCCACCCACTTTTATTGGCCCCAGATGCGCAGGGGCTCAGATGCTCACTGCAGGACATGTGAAACTTGCCAGGCAAGTGGGAAGAGTGGGGGGAAGATCAAGGCCCCACTCCAGCCCTTTCCAGTTGTCAGTACCCCATTCGAGTGAGTGGGCATTGACATTGTGGGGCCTCTGGCCTAGGCCTGGGCGGTAAATTCCGTTCCGCTCATGGAATTTGCGGAATTTGGGTAATTTCGTGTTCCGCGGAGAACGCGGAATTACCAAAAATTCCGCGATCCGCGGCTTCACGGAATGTTTTGCTCGTTTGCGCTTTCAAAATGCGTGTTCGCAAGATATTTCTCAACGAACACGCAAACAGCGTTTGCGAACAGGAAAAAAGCATCGCGAACGGGAGGAACAAGCAATTCCGCGTGTTCGTGGAACTTTTGCATGCTCGTGGAAATTTTTTACTGTTTCGCGGAGCTTTGCGTAGCGCGACTATGCAAATTCTGCCCACCCCTACTCTGGACCCCAAGACAGCCATGGGCAACAGGTTTATCCTGGTCTTGGTCGACCATGCTACCCAGTACCCGGAAGCCATCCCGCTCAGGACAGTGACAGGCGCCGTGGTGGGACGTGCACTGATGTGGATTTTCTCCCATGTGGGCTTCCCCAGAGAGGTGGTGTCTGACCGGGATACTAACTTCATTTCCAAATATATGAAGTCTCTGTGGACGGAGTGTGGGGTAACATATAAGTTTACTACTCCTTACCACCCCCAAGGTAATGGGCTGGTTGAGAGATTCAACCGGACCCTTAAGGGCATGATTATGGGCCTGGAAGAGCCCATGAGGCGCAAGTGGGACGTCCTCTTGCCATGCCTGTTGTTTGCTTACCGTGAGGTGCCACAGAAGTCCCTAGGGTTCAGTCCCTCTGAACTGCTCTATGGTCTCCCGGTAAGAGGGCCTCTGAGTCTGGTCAAGGAAGGCTGGGAGCAATCTCCCAGGAAGCCTCCCCAGGATGTGTTTAGTTACATGCTGGCCTTCAGGAACCAGACTCGGCGTTTCAGAAAGCTTGCTGAGGCAAATCTGGAAGCCAGCCAGGAAGAGATGAAACGTTGGCACGATCAGAATGACACTCTGATCGAGTTTCAGCCTGGACAAAAGGTTTGGGTCATGGCCCCAGTGGAGCCCTGTGCGCTCCAAGATAAATAAGTGGACCGGACCATTTGAGGTGGTAGAGTGCAAGAGTAATGTCACCTACTTGGTGGACTTGCGGTCTCCTAGGAACCCTTTGCGGGTCCTACATGTTAACCGCCTGAAGCCCCATTTCGAGAGGTCGGAAGTGGGCATGCTCCTGGCCACAGATGCTGGGATGGAGGAGGAAACCGAGCCTCTTCCTGACCTCCTGTGTGCAAGCGAGCAAGATGGGTCAGTGGAGGGTGTGGTCCTCTCCACCACACTGACCCCTGAGCAGCAGGATGATTGTCGCCAGCTGTTGGGGCAATTTTCTGATTTGTTTTCCCTGGTGCCTAGTGTTACTGATTGGTGTGTCCATGATGTGGACACTGGGGATAGTCCTCCTGTTAAGCACAAATCTTACCGAGTGACTGACCGGGTCAGGGCTTACATCAAGGAGGAGGTCTTCAAAAGGTTTGCCTTAGGGGTGATTGAGTCCTCTAGCAGCCCTTGGTCCAGCCCAGTGGTCTTGGTACCAAAAGCTGCAGCGCCTGGTGCCACCCCTGAACTTCGGTTCTGCGTGGATTACCGAGGTCTCAATTCAGTCACCAAGACTGACGCGCACCCCATCCCCAGAGCTGATGAGCTCATAGATCGGTTAGGGGCTGCACTGTACCTCAGCACGTTTGATTTGACGTCTGGGTACTGGCAGATCGCTCTAACTGATGGGGCCAAAGAGAGGTCAGCATTCTCCACACCAGATGGGAACTACCAATTTCGGGTGATGCCCTTTGGGATGAAGAACGCCCCAGCCACCTTTCAGAGGTTGGTCAACAGGGTGTTGGTTGGGCTGGAAGACTTCAGTGCCGCCTACCTGGATGACATTGCAGTGTTTAGTTTCTCATGGGAGGACCACTTGCGCCACCTCTGGGAAGTGTTGATGGTGATGGAGCAAGAACTCACAATGAGACTTGCTCGTAAGCAATCCTCTCACAGCATTAATTTATTAAAACTTTGTAATGTCTCTACTAATAAATGCACACATAAACACTATCCTAGTGAAGCTTGCCTATGTGTTTAAACTAATAAGTAACGCTTGTCTAAATCCAAAATGGCCGCTAATGCGCGGGAATTTCATTGCGCATGTGTCAACCATATCACGTGGTATGACGTCTTTCTTTGCTTGGAGGGAAATCTTTGCTTCTGCGCAGTGTGTATTAAAATGGCTGCTTAATGTTTTCACGTGCTAAAGCTTGCGCATACGCTGCAATGAAAACTGTGGTATTCTAATGCTATTAATGCGGGATAGATTTATAAATAAATGGGAATAGAGTAGACATAGTGGGTATACAGTGAAAACATTTATTTGTGATTTTAATATTTTCTTCTTTGACTTTTATTAGTTCGTAAATGGGCCTGGGTTGGTTGAACTGCAGCTCAAAGAGACATTGGTTCTGCGCATGCGCCCTGCAAGGCTGACCAGAGGAAGCAATGAAGTCAACTTGGAAGCCCTCCAAGGTCGCAAAGCCTGGTTCACAAGTTCATCTGAAATGTACCTGAAGTCGCAACAAATGTATACAAAATGTATTAAAGAATCAATGGGAAACGGGTGGGAAATAAAGCAAATGTATTAATTGTGAGGGCGGTATTTTAAAACAATGGGCATAAAGAAAATGAACTAAATTGACATGGTGTGAGGATCAACCCCCTGTCCCCGTCCAATCAGAAGTAGTGGGCCCATAGTATGGAAACATTAATGGGAGGTACCTGGGTGTAGAAGGGTATAATAGATATAGAATTAGCTAATTAGCTAGCGTTAGCTTTTGGCGTTGAGGCTGTCAGCTTGGAGGACCACAGAACGAGCTGATCGATTGCAGACTGAACCGCTGTCCAGAGAGGTCCTGAAGTGGGGGCGGCGGAGTCCATTAGAAGGAAGACACGGAAGAACTCGAGGAGGAGCGAAGTGTCAGAGAGGGGAACGACGCAGGCGTCGTTGATAGAGAGGTCACCTGTCCTATCCTGAACCTGGTCCGGAGGTCTTTGGTCTTCATCCTTCTTGGGACCTATCTTTCCAACTCCTTGGCCAAGGGGTTTGGTTTCTCGCACCTTTAGGTAAATATAAATGCAACCTTTAGCTGTGCTGCTGTCTCTATCTTCTTCTTTCTGAGGAACCGTCATTGATCGATAATTGATTATTATGCTTCATCCTTGATATACGATTAAGTATTATGTGGTTCTGTATTTTACTCTGCAAAATCTTTAGATAAACATTTTAAAACTTCCTGACTCCGTGATTATTTAGAAATTATGAATTGTAATGAATGTCACTCATTTTAAACTTCCCAATTATCAAAGGGTCCATTAGTAAGTCATTACTCTTCAATCAGAACAGTAATTGGTAGCAGGAATATTGATAAAGAGTACAACTGACCCACCAGCGGAAATTGCTAGCGTAGTATGAATGAATGGGCCCAGGTGAGTATTCGGTGTATGAATGCTTGTTGCTAGTAACCCGCTGGATCAGTTTTCTGGTAGCAGAGGATGGTTGTACTTTGTTAATTGGGTAATGAGAATTTTATTTTTATAAACTAACATCCGTTTGTTCAAAAGTTTTGTTTTATGTTGTCCAGAATTCCCCGGGAAAATTGAATAGCGAATGGTAAGTGGAAACCATACTGCAGTGAGGTTATCTGTCAGGCAGAAATGGTACTGAAAAGTTAAGCAGGGCTATCAGTACTTATTAGGGACTCTGTGTGTGTGAGTGACAGCAAAGGAATACGCTGGTGAAAATTTGATGTTATATCACCTAGAAAGGGTAACATTGAAGAAGTAGCAGGTATTTCTGAAGCTTACGTGAAGAGTAAACGGAAGGGTTTTACTCGTAGTGTATGTTTAGTAAACGGAAAGGTTTTACTAAAGTGTGAGAGAAACTATCCTTTTCAATTTAGCGAAACTGACACAAATGCGAATGTTTTATGTTGTTACTGAATTTTAATAAGAAGTACAAAGAAAATAAAGTTTTGCGTACGATTTTGTAAAGGGAGGGTCAGCTGCTGGAGAGGAAGCTGACGTCACAAAACGCCGCGCTAGGATTGGTTGAAACAGCGGGCGTGGAACGACTCTCGTAAAGGAGGGGTCAGTAGTCAGGAGTAATACTGACGTCACAGGTGTCGCGCTGGGATTGGTTGAAACAGCGAAGGACAGAGAGGCGCAGATTGTAAAGGAGGAGTCGTTAGACAGACGTCACAGAAAAGCCGCGCTAGGATTGGTCCGAGATAATTGTTAGCTGGAATTTAATTGGTTGATAGCATAGAAGTCGAAATCCTTGTGGATAGTGGAGAATATATGTGGAAACGTGATCCGACGTTAACAGGAACACGTCCAGACAAGAGATTCTTAGGTTTCGCAGAATATAATTCGATACATAGATATTTACCCAAAATGTATGGAGAAAAGAGAAAATTTGTCATTTCTACAAAAGGTTAAGAATTATTTTAAGAAGGATAAACCCATCAAAACTAGAGAAGGAATTATCATTCCACCAGCAAAAACGCCCGCTTCATTCATGATGATGGAGAGAGGTTATCATACTTGCGTATGGTTAGAAAATTGGATAGAATATACCAGAAATGACGGAATATTAGCATTCCCAGAGAATGGTACTTTCAATGGGAGAATTCTTCAAAATTTAAGATTGAGGATGAATGACTTAGAACCCAGACCAAGATTAACTCAATACGAAGCCTTAGAAGAGTGGGAAACCGAGGCATTCGAACGTGACCGAGCAAGAAGCAGTAGGGGTTATCGGGGATTTTTTCCTAGATACCAAAATGAGTCAAGAGATGGTCAGATGAAGCAGTGGAGAAGAGCGATGCTTACAGAGGGTTTGTATCCAGTATTTATGACAGAAGAGTCATTAGGGGGCAAATGCACAGAAAAGACAAAACACTTGACAGGGTTTGGAGATTCTGAAGATGAATTTATGGAAGAAATATTAAAGAACCCGCCACCATATCAGGAAGGGACAAGTGGATGTACCCCAAGCGCACCACTTTTAAAAACACCATTGGTACCGCAAGTATTGCATAATCCACCAGTTAATAGGGTACTTCAGGATAAAGAAAAGGAGGCTGTAGACAGAAACAGAGCAGAATTGATACAGAAAATAACACAGCTGAATGTACATCCTGATTCCCTGACCATACCGGTAACAATTGGTCCAGTGGTTCCTTTATATGGTGACCAAGTAAATTATCCGCAACCCCTAGTCATGCCTACACCTGTAGAGATTCCCAAACCTGAAACTTTAATAATTGATGACCATATCAGTGATTGTGAATCTCTGATATCCCTAATGGATTTACCGATTCGAGGATCTGTAGATAGCACTCCTAGGAGGATAACACCTGGTTGCTCCAAAGATGTAAATATAGTAACGTCATCTGGAACTAAGAGTGCCACAGTAGTAACGCCAGAAGACTTAGAAAGGTGGGCACAAGGATCAGACAGACAGAGCTCACCCCAAAGATCATGGACATCTACAAATTAAAAGTCGAGTTAGAAGAAATGATAGCAGGAAATGTAGGAGTAGATCGTCTAAATACTTACGATGAAGAAGAACTATTGTTCGTATGTAGAAGCATAACTAGAAATGTAAAGATATTTCATGAGAAATTATCAGATTTGGCCTTACAGATGGGGATTGAAATAGGGAAGTCAAAAGTGTTACAGAAGCCCTATAGAGCAGATTTTTCTGACAAAGATTTAGAAAATATGAATGCCTCTGGCCGAAAACTACAAGTAAAAGAATTAATGTCAGTATTACAGAAATGGGGAGATCTAGATAAATGGAAATCTAGATGGACAAAGAAAAAGGAAGAGGCACGGTACAGTAGAACAACTTCTGAATATTTATTGAAAGAAACAGGGAAAGCAGATCAGATGTACCCGATGCGAGAAGTACCTGGAGGAGGTTATGTTCATGTCCCATGGAGTAGACAGGATATTTTGTCATTTACGAATGATTTCCCAAAGTTGAGAGAAAAGCCAATTGAATGGTACAAGCAGGTTGAGAGGTTTGTGAAAGTGTCAAAGGTATTGTTGAAGGACTTGGATGGTTTGTTCGACATAGTGGTACCTGCCGATTTGTGGACAGATTGTAAAATTACGGTTGACTGGCCGAGTGAAGAGTATCCTAGAGATCCAAAGACAGGTGCTCCATTAAGTGATGTGATGAAAAAGTATCAACAGGTAATAACTTACCTGAAAGGGAAAATACCACCGAAAGAAACGGATTGGGTGAAAATAGACAGGACTACCCAAGAGGCAAGTGAATCGGTACATGCCTATTATGAACGCCTATTGCAGGTATTCAAACAGTATAGTGGATTTGAGGACATTGGAGATAAAGATATGAGTCAGTTTGTCTATCGATTTGTTTATGGTTTAAAGCCAGAGATTTGTCAAATGATTAAGCAGCACATGTTGTGCTGGCAAGGGAACCCATAGACTAAATTTTGAAATATGCCAAATATTGTGGAGACGATATTGAGGATAGGCACAAGAAACTATAAGAGAAAGTGATGTGGGCTCAGGTGAAAATGGCTGAGCGACAGGGAATTAATTTGGATAATCCAAGTGATAATCAGGGAAAAGATTCTGGAACGAATGGTGACACAGGAAATGGTGGTAAAGTGAGAGGACGAATGAGTAGAGAAGAAGCTAAAAAGAAATTTCCTTGTCATGGATGCGGAAAGTTGGGGCATTGGAAGAACGAATGTAAAAAGATTCAAAATAATAATGGCCCAAATCATAATTTAAATCCACAGACGCAGAATGACTCACAGCAGGGTGTAAATCCTCAGAGTCAGTTGCCACCTGCTCCTATACAGGGTAATGTAAGCAGAGCAAAGCACGGTACAGACATCGGATATCAAGGAGGAAGTGGTAAGAATGACTATGTAACTTCACAGTTTCTTTTACAGGATGATTTTTATCGATGTAACCAATGACGGTGCCTGAGAGAGAGGGAGAAGGAGTGCGTACTTGGCGCATCCTTGCCGGTAGACCAGTCATGTCCATATGTTGAAGGGAAAGTAAGAGGTAATGATATCACTTTCCTTTTGGACACTGGTGCTACCCGTTCTACTGTGAGAACAGCAGATATCCCAGACCTTCCTCTCTCTGGAGAAGCTATCCAAGTTGTAGGCGTAGCTAATCAAAAGATCAGAACACCTCTCACTAAACCAATGGAAGTAAAAATAGGAAACTTCCGAGAAATGCACCAATTTGTAGTGTGTGATTCTAGTCCAGTAAACCTATTGGGTAGAGACTTGTTGTGCAAAATGAATTGTACTATTTTCTGCACGCCGGATGGTGTTGCTATACAGACCCCGGACGAAGATCATGTTTATAAGTTCATGATAGCCAAGCAAGGTACAGAAATAGACGAGATGTTCTCTTTGATAACGAAAAACGAATTACCAGAAGAATTAAGAACTACAGTAAATTCCAAAGTATGGGATTTCACCGGGAAAGAAGTAGGACTTATGGCCAAAATAGACCCAGTAAAAATCACTGTAAAGGAAGGTGCAATTTTCCCAAATACCAGACAGTACAAAATGAGTGCAGAAGTAAAAGCAGGAGTTGTTGAGGAAATTAACAGAATGGTAAAACAAGGCATATTAAAAGAAGTTATGAGTAGCCCTTGTAATTCACCAATCATGGGTTTGAAGAAGCCTAGTGGAAAGTATAGGATTGTTCAGGATTTACGCAAAATTAATAAGATTGTGGTACCTTGTTGTCCTATAGTGCCAAATCCTGCAGTAATCCTATACCAGATCCCCTGGAGTGCAGAATGGTTTACTGTGATTGATTTATGCCAAGCATTCTTTTCAATACCATTGCACCCAGATAGCCAGTATCTCTTTTCATTTAAATTTGAAAACAAAGTCTATGTGTGGAATCGTGTTCCTCAAGGATACACAGAAAGTCCCTCCATTTTTAATCAAATACTGAAGGGGTGTTTGGAGAAATTAGTGCTACCCAGAAGTTCAGTCTTGGTACAGTATATAGACGACTTACTGATAGCATCCAGCACTCATGATGATCGTGTTGAAGATTCAATTGCATTACTTAACCATTTGGCTGAGGAAGGACATAAGGTGTCTCCTGAAAAACTGCAGTTCTGTACCACAGCAGTTAAGTATTTAGGACACCAGATTGAAAGAGGAACAAGAAAAATAACATCTGACAGAATAAAGATAATCAAGAAAATGAAAATGCCAGAAACACAAAGAGAAGTGAGAATGTTCCTTGGAATAGTAGGTTACTGTCGACAATGGATAATAGGGTTTTCATTACTAGCAAAGCCTTTAATTCAGTTAACCAAAAAGAAAGCCAAAGATCCAGTTGAATGGGATGATGAAAGTGCTGGTGCATTTGTAAAATTGAGGAATGCACTATGTGAGGCACCTGCTTTGGGTATGCCTGACTATACAAGAGAATTCGCACTATTTTGCTATGAAAGAGAAAATTGTGCACTTGCAGTGTTAACTCAGAGACATGGAACAGATAGACGTCCTATAGCATATTTTTCTGCTACATTGGACCCAGTGGCGGCAGCATTGCCAGGCTGTTTGAAAGCAGTCGCTGCTACCTGTATGAGCATTGAACAAAGTGAGTCAATAGTAATGGGATATCCTGTAACAGTATTTGTCCCACATGCAGTTGTGATCCTATTGACAAGAACTCGAACTCAGCATCTCACACCTAGTCGAATGACAAGGTATGAAAGAATTATTCTTGGTGCTGAAAATGTGACCATAGTTAGGTGCACTATTGTGAATCCTGCCACGTTATTACCAGATCCAGTTTTTGAAGAAGTTAAAGATGATCCAGAACATGATTGTCTAAAGGTCACAGAATTATGTACAAAACCGAGACCCGACATACAGGAGACGCCCCTAAGAAATCCAGATAGGGAGCTGTTTGTGGACGGCTCATGCTTAAGGCATGAGGATGGTAAATTGAGTGCAGCCTATGCTGTATGTGAACTAACTGGAATAGTCGAGGCATCCTATTTACCAGGAGTCAAGTCTGCACAAGTAGCTGAATTAATTGCTCTGATTAAAGCTTCCAAAATTGGGAAAAATTTAAGAGTAACCATATTTACGGACAGTCAATATGGGTACGGGGTTGTGCATGACTTTGGCCAACTGTGGATGCAGAGGGATTTCATGACTTCTTCAGGATCCCCAATCAAGAAATGGACAGTTTGTAAAAGAACTATTGGAAGCAATACAATCACCAAAGGAATTGGCAGTGGTGAAATGTGCCGCACACCAGTCAGGAGATGACTGGGTGGTAGTCGGTAACAGATATACAGATCTGGTGGCTCAACATTGTGCCAAAAACAGGTTGTCAGTAAATAAAAGGTTGAAAGGATGGGAATCAGCTGCCAACTTATGCTATATGCACCACCTGAAATATGGAATGATGTGAAAAGACTGCAAGATGATGCTGACGAGAGTGAAAGAGATGCATGGATAAAAATAGGATGTTCTCGAAGGGCAGACGTCGATGTGGGTTTATGCCGACGGCAGACCAGTCATGCCCGACTGTCTGATTTCACAAATGGCCAGAATGTATCATGGAGACACACATGTAGGGAGAGATGCCATGATTAGACTCTTCAGATAAAGTTGGTATAACCCAAAGTTTAGGGCTGCAGCAGAGAGTCTTTGCCAAAGGTGTTTAACTTGCCAAATGAATAATCCAGGAAGAAAAACAGTAATTGGTTTGGGAAAAATTGGAAAGGCTGAGGGTCCCTTTGTGAGATTACAGCTAGATTTCATACAGTTACCACCATGTAAAGGACTGAAATATGTACTTGTCATAGTGTGTCTGTTTTCAAGGTGGGTGGAGGCTTACCCTACCAGAAGGAATGACAGTATTACAGTCGCAAGGCTGTTGCTACGAGAACTCATTCCTAGGTTTGGTTTCCCAGTAACTTTGGAATCAGATAGAGGAAGTCACTTCAACAACAATGTGATCAGAATAATCTGTGAAGCATTCCAAATTGAACAAAAATTGCACTCTGCGTACCGCCCAGAAGCTTCTGGAGTGGTTGAACAAATGAATGGCACAATAAAATCAAGACTGGCAAAGATGTGTGCATCAACATCGTTAAATTGGCCAGATGCATTGCCTCTTGTTTTAATGGGACTCAGAAGCATTCCTGATAGAAATACAGGATTGAGTCCGCACGAAATAATCATGGGAAGAGCAATGAGACAAGCACATGTACCTACAAATAAACTGCTGAACATAACTGATGATATGGTTCTGGATTATTGCAAAGGATTGGCTGACCTAGTGCGTTCTGTCTCTCATCAGGTTGGAGAAGACGCAGTTTCCAGGCAGCCTGAGCAAGAGCATGATCTGAATCCCGGAGACTGGGTGGTTGTGAAGCATCACACCAGAGAAACGTGTCTATCACCCAGGTGGGGCGAACCTTGTCAGGTTATACTAGTCACGAACACAGCAGTGAAATGTGCAGGATTGCCTCATTGGATTCATGTAAGCCACACCAAAAGGGTACCAGAGCCTGAAGGACAAAATCCTCAGACAGCACCTATAACTGAGGAAGCTGAAGGATGGCCAGCGGAAGAATCCCAGGTGAGAGATTCAAGAGAAGCTGAAGAAGAACAACCGAGCACAAGTCAGGACTGGATACCAGTGGTTGATATACCAGAAGTTTACAACAGAACAAGAAGCCGATCAAAATTAGAAGAAATGAGGGAAGACCAGATAGGTGAAGAAGAAGCAGCTCAGGATGAGGAAAATGAAACAATAAGAAAACCTGAGCAGGACCAGATAGGGAGAAGAAATTGGGCTCAAATCAACAATGAAACAACAAAATTTGAGCAGGGACAGACAGGTTTAGAAGAACGCGGTCAGGCTGCAGAATTACAAAGTGCAATAAGCCCTGATCAGAACCAGTTAGAACTAGGAAAATACTTTCAAGAAGAAGAAGATCACGAGAACCTCAAGCCTGAAGACGTAAATCCTGAACAAGGTCAGTTGCTAGAAACTCCTCACATTGGAGCAATTGAAGAAAAACCAATAAGACCTGAAAAAGAACAAATAGAAGAAGAAACTGAGAACGAAGAAAAACAAACTGTGCCACAACTTGAAAACAAAAGAACTTCGGAAGAAGAAATAAGAAGTGAAGAGACAGTGCAAACAAAGAAGGTCAGGAAAGGTGATCATTGGTCTAGTGTCATTAAAAGAGTGAAATACCATATAGAAACCAGAAGTGAAGATCCAGAACAAGTAAATGAAGTAACAAGCCTAACTGGACAAAAGTGGAACTGAAAAACGAAAAAGCAAAAGACTGAAACTTGTGAACAATAAATTTAAAGGTCCTGATTGGACTTATATAATCCTTGAAGACTACTTGAGTTCAGAGTCAAGTGAAAGTGGTAACGAAGGAACAAGTGCGGAACTGACTTTTGAGAAAGAAATAAAACCACCTTGATAACGTTAAGTCTTGAAAGAAAAGATAAGAAGAGAAATCTTCCTTGTCACAATGCCTGACGATAGAGTTTCTGGGAGACCGAAACAGAAATGTTGTAAAAGATGCTGTGCTATATGCATATGTAGTCTGGTAGTGGTGCTTATAGTATGGTTAGTTGTGATCGTTGCAATTCCTTACCTTCTGATAATGGATAAAAAGATTTACAACGAAAAGAAGGGAAGGATAGATAACTTGAGAGGTAATAGAGTAGAATTAAAAGCAGAAGATGAACCAGAGTTTCATCATGAGGTAACAGATAATGACACTAGTTTGAATGTTTTCACAAAATTATTGTTTCAATATGTAGATACCATGGAAGTTAGTAATTGTTATGTCTGTATGAAGTTACCCGAATCAGTAGCGGAAGGATTAACATATCATCATTTACCATTAACTTATGGCATATCATGTAGTGTATTGACTAGTTTATTTTATAAAACCGGGAGACTTCAGTATTATTATTCAAATATAGATGTGATATTTTCTGAGGTTCCGATTCGAAAGAATATGAATCCAGTGCTTAGTAGTCAAGATGCACAGTTTATGGGAGAATTTTTCTTAACAATGAAATCGATAGATATAACACATGCACATAGAAGCAATCTAACATGTTCGTTACATGAAGAAGAAAATATATTTTTGAATTTAGTAGAGAATAGAAGACAAGATTTCCAAAAGAAAGCATCTGAGCATAAGGCTCATCTGCCACCTTGGGCTGAGAAAGAGGGTAGTTACACACCTGGCAAGGCTCAAGCTGCTATGGCTCTGGATTTTGTAAAGACAGGGAAAATTTGTCTACTTAGGTTAAAGACGGAGTATAACAATATTTTCATTGGTACCAGTGAATGTGAACATAATTTCCTAATTCTTGGAGGTTGGGGACTAAAAGGAGTAACAGATTCAGTTTTTCCTGGAATCTATTATGTGTGTGGGAATAAGGCTTACTTTAGGCTTCCTGCACGGTGGTATGGAAGTTGTTATTTTGGAATAGTTTTTCCAAAAATATACCACGTAAAGAGGTAACACTGGGAGCAATGAAAATAATAGTGAATTAACACGTAGTAAAAGAGGTAGTTTTTCGGAAATTGTAGGTGATATATTTGGTGCATTGATACCTTCAGTGGGAATAATTCTGAACTCAAGGAAAATATGTAAATTATCTACAGTGGTTGATCGCTTATCAACGGACACTGCTGGAGGATTTCTAATGATTAATGCGGAGATGGTTGCGATTAGATCAATGGTTATGCAAAATCGATTTGCTCTTGATATAATATTAGCAAAAGAGGGTGGAGTCTGTAAATTATTGAAAACGAAACACTGTTGCACGTACATACCTGACAAAAGTGCAGAAATTGGAACGTATATACAGAATATAACAAAACTTGAGAATGAACTAAAACCACTGGAAGTTGATAGTATATGGGGAAGATTGACGAGTAGTATTGCGTCAATTGGTACCTGGTTTGCTAATGTAGGAAAAGGACTTTTAGGTCAAATATTAGTACCCTTAGTAGGGATAGCAATAATAGTATTGTCAATAATAATATGGTGCAAATGTTGTAAAAAGAATGAGACGTATAGAGTGACAGGAAAAGGAAAGAAACGAAAGTTTGATGAAATTGAACTAGAAGATCTGAAAAGTGAATTATACAAGAAACTGAAAGGAGATGATAAAAATAGAAAGTGTAAAAATGAAGCTGAGACAATTTTATGCTAAAGTTGGCATCTGGTTGTGGGTAGTATTTTGATGGCTCAGAAACGCCATCAGAGAGGGTATTGATGGAGCAAGAACTCACAATGAGACTTGCTCGTAAGCAATCCTCTCACAGTATTAATTTATTTAAACTTTGTAATGTCTCTACTAATAAATGTTCCTATTTATCAAAAAGAGAGGGGGGGACGGTGGGAGCTGATTGTTAGGTCCAGTGACCCTTGCTCCCGATTGGTAACTGGTATATAAAGGGGGGGTCACTGTTCCTTAAGAGGAGAGTTCAAAGTGGAGAAAGAAAAAGGAAAAGGTGTCCTGTGCTACTCTATGTGTGGGGACAGTGTGTCCTCATCATGATGCCCTCACACACCCCGAAGGATGTCATGCTTCATCATTGGGCTTTTGCTCCTCGTCGGGCCGGGCGCTGCAATGCCCTACGGGTCCCCGAAGGGTCTCTTTTCGGAGATCTTTTGATGAAACAAGCCGTTAGGTGCGTGAGTGGAAGTGAGGTCTCAACTAATGTGTTAAAAAATGACTGGAGGGAGAGTGGCTATTATTTATTAAAGTGGTCCCTCTGTCATTAGTAAAAGGTGTGTGGTGCTGCTAGTGGGATATTATGTCCCTCAGTAGCTAGATATGAGTCCTTAGTGGGTCTCTCTAGTGGTCGACATGTTTCGCGCTATCTGTGGCCTCTGGAGGAGATCCAAAGCGCTTCTTCAGGACCAAGGTGAGTTTAAATAAAGTATCACTAGCGGCCTAAATTTTTCAGTGCCGCCAGGTTGATGGAAAGGAGTAGCGTCTCCTTGTTTCTATAATTATGGCCTCATGAGATCAGTGAGGGCCGATGGGAAGGTTCTCCCATTCAGCTGTGCTGCTCCACCTGCATGCCTCTCTCTGTCTCCGCCGGAGAAACATGTCGACCACTAGAGACACCCACTAAGGACTCATATCTAGCTACTGAGGGACATAATATCCCACTAGCAGTACCACACACCTTTTACTAATGACAGAGGGACCACTTTAATAAATAATAGCCACTCTACCTCCAGTCATTTTTTAACACACTAGTTGAGACCTCACTTCCACTCACACGCACGCAAATAGGAATGTCTTATTTTTAAGTCACTTTGCGGAAAGAGCCCGAAATTTGTTGATAATTTGATTAACAAATACGCTCCTACACGAAATCTTCGCTCAGCTCACAAAAATGTATTACTTATTCCTCATTTCAGATTAAAGCGCACTGGTGGTGCTAGGTTCTCCACCTTGGCCCCCATATTTTGGAACTCTCTTCCCCCTGAAATTCGCTCCTGTACCAATCTTCTTGGTTTCAGAAGTCTTTTAAAAACTTGGCTCTTTCGACAGGCTTTCTAAACCCTCTTTTATGACCTGGATCTCAACCAAATTAGCGCCATAAAACCTCCCCGGTGTACGTGCGCTTTATAAATTCATTTTAACATAACATAACATAACAGTCCAGCCCGAACTGCCAAGCCAGGTCTTCCCTGAACCAGAAACAGGCATCCTGGGACCGGTTTCTGGGTAACACCCTTCATCAGCCAGGCTAGCTTGAATCCAGTGGCAAAGTGAGCAAGGGACCCACGTCTGGGCATACCCTGCCAAATTAGGGCGAACAAAGCAACCACAAGGAGATGATGAACGGAGCGCTGAAACTTTTCAGACACTCATCCCCAGTCACAGATCTGGGTTGAATCCATCATCATTCTTTAGCTCACTTTGCCACCTCAGTTCAGACCGAGCTATATGCAAATCAGTCTTGACCCTGTGCCTCATGGGAACAGTCCAGCCCGAACTGCCAAGCCAGGTCTTCTCTGAACCGGAAACAGGCATCCTGGGACCGATTTCTGGGTAAAACCCTTCATCAGCCATAATCAATGCACACATAAACAGTATCCTAGTGAAGCTTGCCTATGTGTTTAAACTAATAAGTAACGCTTGTCTAAATCCAAAATGGCCGCTAATGCGCGGGAATTTCATTGCGCATGTGTCAACCATGTCACGTGGTATGACGTCTTTCTTTGCTTGGAGGGAAATCTTTGCTTCTGCGCAGTGTGTATTAAAATGGTTGCTTAATGTTTTCACGTGCTAAAGCTTGCGCATACGCTGCAATTAAAACTGTGGTATTCTAATGCTATTAATGCGGGATAGATTTATAAATAAATGGGAATAGAGTAGACATAGTGGGTATACAGTGAAAACATTTATTTGTGATTTTAATATTTTCTTCTTTGACTTTTATTAGTTCGTAAATGGACCTGGGTTGGTTGAACTGCAGCTCGAGAGACATTGGTTCTGCGCATGCGCCCTGCAAGGCTGACCAGAGGAAGCGATGAAGTCAACTTGGAAGCCCTCCAAGGTCGCAAAGCCTGGTTCACAAGTTCATCTGAAATGTACCTGAAGTCGCAGCAAATGTATACAAAATGTATTAAAGAATCAATGGGAAACGGGTGGGAAATAAAGCAAATGTATTAATTGTGAGGGGCGGTGTTGGACTTGGCCCTGCTTGCAGGGTCATCCCGAAACTTTTTGCCTTTCCCCCTAGCTTTTTTTTTGCTGTGATGGAATTGGTGGGTTCAGGATGTTGGACACTTAAGCGCTGGTTGGCAGTGCAAAGTGTGTGTGCTGCCTGCCTCCCATGGGCTTACCTTAGGAACACTCCCCCCATGGGAGAGAAAAGGTATGCCATGTTTGGCATGTGGGTGAACTGCGAATATTAAATGCTGCGCAATGGGGTACGCAGGGTTATTTTCACCATTGTAAGAAATGTCACTTTTAAAATGTCACCCTGTCTGTGTGCTTTGGGCCTGATGCCTCAAGTGGGTTGCAGGTCTAGTGTTCGGAGTGACCAAGGCTGACTCCGCCCCCTGGGGTGGGTCTGTCGCCCACACCCCCAGCTTTTGGAGGGAAACCTGGCAGACCGGGTACTCTACACCTCCCCCAAAACCAGTTGGGACCGGATTACCAGAGAGCCTTCTAGAAGGTTCTAGCCCTTTCTGGTAAGTGGGGTGAGGCGGGTATATATAGGGGGGCTGGGCCTCCATGTGACAGACGGTGCGTGGACTTTGATTGAGAGGGGACACTCTGCCAGGAGGTACCGCCGCAAGGGCCTGTGTGCTGGCCCCTGTGCCCATCTGTACCCCCTCGCTGTCCACAGGGCCAGTGAGAGCCCTTTACTGGAGTGAAGACTGCTGTGCCAGGAGGAGTGCCACGTTACGGGGTTGACTGTTCCTAGGAACTGCTGTCCTGTCTTAATGAGTGCCCACTGCCGGCGGATCTGGCCCAGTATTGCCTGCCTGCTCTCCTGCCTTCCTAAGCCCAGCACCTGGTGAGCGCTATACCTTACTTCCAGCTGCCTGCTGTCTCGCGCCCTGTGAGCACGTGGTCTGCCCAGGAGAAGAGAGGATCTGACGCCTGCAGCGCTGTGCTTTCTAGCGCTTGGTGAGTGCTGCAGCCCTCTCCTGTGGGACCCTGACTGCAGTCCGGGGACCTGGCGCCGAGTGATCGCTACAACTGTGCTCCCAGGAGGTGAGGAGTGTGGGCACTATTTCCTACATTGCCAGGAGAGAGGAGCACTATCTTTTTATCCCTGGAGCTCGGGAGCCCTAGCGCCTCGTGAGCGCTACATCTAGAAGCTGCCCGGGACCTGAATGCGCTGTCTAGCGCTAAGAAGTGGAGCGCTGCCCGGGAGAACTGCCTGCTTGGAAATACAGCGGGAGCCTACCCCGCATATCTGCAGCCGGAAGCGGGTGCCCACCCCGCGTGTTCGCGCTCTCCTGCGGGTGCCCACCCCGCGGTCTTTATACCCATTTAGTGGGAGCCCACCCCGCACTTCAGAACCGCCGGGAAATCACTGCCGCAACCCGGGCCGGGAATAAGGAGAGGGCCGCCGCTCTGCCTGCGGCGACCCAGAAGCCTAAGCCTGGTGGTGGGCGGGGCCTAGAGGCCATTGCTCGGAGCCTCGCGTACTCCCTAGTGAAGCCCCGGGTCCCAGGAGGGGGCCCGGGTGAAGCCCGATGAGGTGTTGCCTGAGCGGGGCTCCCGTGATCTGGAGAGAGCCCCGCAGCCATCGAGAAGCCAGAGCGGCGCACACCCATTCTGGCAGCCGCCTCCCGCCAGCGAGAGGAGCGGAGCTGCCGGAGGACAGAGCAGAGACCGCGGGAGGAGACAGCGAGACGCACGCAGGGCTCCGTGTGGTGAGAGAGCCCTGCAGCTTCGGAAGGAGCTGGAGCAGTGCGGGCTCCACTCCAACCGCCCCCACCGCCTGCAAGGAGGCGAAGCCTGTCCCGAGAGGCCGGTGAGTGGGGCTCAATCCTCCAGTGGTTGGGGGGGGTGTCGGGGCACATTGCCGGTGGCCGCCCCCGGTACCAGTGCTCATTTTGTTTTCAGCTGCCCCACCGGATAGCGGGCAGCTGCACCTCTTGGGCATTTGTGTCTTGGAGTCCCAGAGTGGGGCTCCAGAGGCACCGTAGGTGCCAGTGACCAGTCATGACTGCACCGCGGCGCCGCAGTTGTGGGCCGCTGCACCGAGTTGGGCATTTTTACTTTCAGAGTCCCAGAGAGGGGCTCCAACGTGACAGTACTGGTTGTACCCTGCACGGCTGCCCCGCAGGACAGTGGGCAGCTACAACGAAGGGCATTTATACATGCATAATGTAGTCTAGACTGATGGTGTTTTCCTCCGAAGGCTTACCCTGAGGGTTTGGTGCATAGTGCGTCTGATGCCCAATACTAATGCCATGATGTATGCTAATGTGATGAGAAGTGCATTTACGCTGCATAAGGGGTTTCTATGCCTAAGTAGGGTTTGTGTAAAGTGCCCTCATGTCAATGTTTTTCTGCCTACCCATGAGGATGCCTACCTGCCCATATGATTATGCCTAACCTAAGGTGATTTATGACTAGTGATGATGCCGCGATGCTCCCAGGTTCATGCCTAATGCTAATGGTTTCTTTTCCCCTAACGCCTACAGGGTTGGTGTTCTGCATAAGGTGCTATGTCACATGCATATGTGTAGGCCCCATCTGAATAGGGTTATGCCTAATGTCTTTTCGGCCTAATGGGCGGCTCCTGTTTTCAGGCTACTGCGATGATGCTTTATTTGTATGCCTAATGCATTTATGCTAATGCAGATGTTTATGCCCATTGTGTAACACTGCTAATGTTATGAGGGGTGCATTTATACATGCCTAATGTGTTTCTAGGCCACTGCTAATGATGACACCCTAGGTTCCCATGTTTATGCCGTTATGCTAATATGAGGAGGCTAAGTTCATGATCTTGCCAGAAGTCACTGGCTGTTACCCATTTATTACTACTGGGCTTTCATTTATCCTAATTGTGCTCGTGATGGTTCTGGCAGCGGCCCGATTGGCCCTGCCCTGTACATAGTCCCCCTGTATATGGCTACCTGGTGACAGTTGGCACGGTGTTCACAACTGTGATGGTATTCTAATGTGTTTTGCATAATACATATGCTGTTTTCACATAACCTGGTGTGGAGTCTCTTTTGTAGTGTGCCTAGTGTGTCGCCTGTGAGTCTGTGCTGCGCAGATGCTTTACACAATCCTCCGGAGTTTAGCCTACCCGCTCCACACCCGCTACCCCGTTTCTAACATTGGTGGCAGCGGTGGGATAGGACTTGTGTTTGCGCAGTACCACAGCGACAGCTGGTTGCACTACAAATTCTGCATGTAGGATAATCACAGGTTTTGGTGATTAATTTTGCTGATTTTGTTTCGCCCTGAAAATGTCATTTTGAATTGCGCACTCCTGTGGCAGCTCTTGCACCTAGGTCCCTTGTCTTGCACTGTGTCTTAGTGTCTTGCCAAAATGGAATCTGCCTTTGATTTTGACAGTCTGTTTAAGTACAGTGTGTTGGAATTGAGGGGGTTCTGTGAGGAGAGAGACATAGTAGTGAGTGGGTCGGACACCAAGCCAGTCCTTCAGGGATTCCTGATTCAATGGCAAGAGGATGAATGGGACCGGGAGCACTATGAGGAGGAGAGGGTCCTGGCCGCATGCCGAGAGGGTGGCCCTAAGGATCCTGGACAGGAGGTAGAAAATGACAGGGCGGGGACACCAGTAGCTACTGAGGACACCGTAGATGGGGAGTCCCGTGCTGGGTCCAGTGTCAGGGGTAATGCCCCATCCCTTTCCCTGTCCCCAGAAGAGTGGGCAGATAGGAGGGAAGAAAGGGAACATCAGCTGGCTTTGGAGAAGCTCCGGTTAGAGCACGCCAAGGAGATAGCGCAGCTGAGGGTGGAAGAAAAAAGGTTAGAGACCGAAAGGGTCCTAGCGCAGGAAAGGATGGCAGAGGCAGAGAGGGCCTTCGCCAGGGAGAGACTAGCTCAGGTGGGTAGGTTGTCCCCTGAGAGTGGTTTCTGTGGTCTGGATTCACCAGTGAGGATGGGATCCAGTGGTGGCTGCGACAGTACATCCAGTGCAGGAAGTCCCGCTCCCAGATTTCAGTATAGGATGCCTGATTCCCAGGAAGAGGGGTACGGGTTGAAATTTAGGGGCAGCGAAAAACTCTCCCACCAGTCCTGGGAGGAGTTTGTGGATGTGTGTTGGACTGCACTGGAGGATTGGATGGTGTGTAGCGCAGTGAACGATTGGGAAGGGCTGTTCCATTTAATTATCAGGGAGCATATGCTCAAGAATTGTTTCCCGAGGTTGCGCCAACACCTGTTACAGTGTGGGTACTCTGACCCCAGGGAGCTTGCACGGGAGGCAGACCTCTGGGTGAGCGCCAGAGTGTCTGTGGAGGCATTGGGGAGTGATCCAGAAGGGAGTGGCTCAGGGATCTTCACACCCCGGGAGGGGGAGGAGGGCAGAGTAGCCCAGCTAGGTCCCAGGGTAGTGAGAGGGTTGTAGGGCCTCACGTCCTATCTACCAGAAGGAGTGAGACGGGGAGGTGTCCTGAGGTGCCCCAACCGCAGTCTCAGGGCCTGGGGAGTCCCATAAGGGAACCACAGGTTGGGAGCCTAGGCTGTCCTGATGGGAGGTCCATTGAGGGGGATCCCCTAGTGTCAGGAGAACCAGGGGCGTCTGTAATCAGAGCTCCAGGGGTTCTGGGGTCTGCTCAGTCACAGGGTTTAGATCCTGGGCTGGGATGCCAGGTTCAGGGACTGCCTGACCTGGAGGGTGGGACACCTGTAGTCAGTGTCCCTACCAGTTTGACTTCTAGGGGTACTTCTCCAGTTGGGAGGGTGCGGAACTCTGGGAGGGGGTGCAGAGGGAGGGAGGACTCGCCTCTGGCACCGGTTCAACCTATGGGTTTAGACCCTGGGTTGGGGGATCGGTTGCAGGGTCACGGCCCTGGACGAGTGAGAGAGTGGTGGTCTGAGGGTGCCCCGCATAGGAGGAGAGTGCGGAACCCCAGAAGGAGAGGTAGGGGAGGAGAGCCTCACCCCTGACTGCTGGTCAGCCTGAGGGTGCGGACCCCCAGGTGGGAGGACCAGTGGCAGTTTGGAACTGCACGGAGGAGAAGTAGAGTGGCCAACGGGTACTACGGGCCTGGGGCTGCTGCCCCCCACTCTGTGAGGCGGCAAGGACCCGAGACATCTGGATGGCCTAGGGGCCGGTCCTGGCCGCAACCAAGTAGAGAGTACCAGAGGGGTGGCTTAGTTGGTCCAGGGAACTCTGATGGAGGGAACCACCTGGGTCCAGACTGGCGGAGAACCTGCGGGTGCCCCTGCAGTTGCGGGCCCGTATCCATGTTTTCTCGCCCTAAGCAGGGAAGCCCATCAAGGCATTGATTGGTCTACCCTGGCTTTTGGCTGGGAGGGGGTCGTGTTGGACTTGGCCCTGCTTGCAGGGTCATCCCGAAACTTTTTGCCTTTCCCCCTAGCTTTTTTTTGCTGTGATGGAATTGGTGGGTTCAGGATGTTGGACACTTTAGCGCTGGTTAGCAGTGCAAAGTGTGTGTGCTGTCTGCCTCCCATGGGCTTACCTTAGGAACACCCCCCCATGGGAGAGAAAAGGTATGCCATGTTTGGCATGTGGGTGAACTGCGAATATTAAATGCTGCGCAATGGGGTACGCAGGGTTATTTTCACCATTGTAAGAAATGTCACGTTTAAAAAGTCACCCTGTCTGTGTGCTTTGGGCCTGCTGCCTCAAGTGGGTTGCAGGTCTAGTGTTCGGAGTGACCAAGGCTGACTTCGCCCCTGGGGTGGGTCTGTCGCCCACACCCCCAGCTTTTGGAGGGAAACCTGGCAGACCGGGTACTCTACACCTCCCCCAAAACCAGTTGGGACCGGATTACCAGAGAGCCTTCTAGAAGGTTCTAGCCCTTTCTGGTAGGTGGGGTGAGGGGGGTATATATAGGGGGGCTGGGCCTCCATGTGACAGACGGTGCGTGGACTTTGATTGAGAGGGGACACTCTGCCAGGAGGTACCGCCGCAAGGGCCTGTGTGCTGGCCCCTGTGCCCATCTGTACCCCCCCGCTGTCCACAGGGCCAGTGAGAGCCCTTTACTGGAGTGAAGACTGCTGTGCCAGGAGGAGTGCCACGTTACGGGGTTGACTGTTCCTAGGAACTGCTGTCCTGTCTTGATGAGTGCCCACTGCCGGCGGATCTGGCCCAGTATTGCCTGCCTGCTCTCCTGCCTTCCTAAGCCCAGCACCTGGTGAGCGCTATACCTTACTTCCAGCTGCCTGCTGTATCGCGCCCTGTGAGCACGTGGTCTGCCCAGGAGAAGAGAGGAGCTGACGCCTGCAGCGCTGTGCTTTCTAGTGCTTGGTGAGTGCTGCACCCTCTCCTGTGGGACCCTGACTGCAGTCCGGGGACCTAGCGCCGAGTGATCGCTACAACTGTGCTCCCAGGAGGTGAGGAACGTGGGCACTATTTCCTACATTGCCAGGAGAGAGGAGCGCTATCTTTTATCCCTGGAGCTCGGGAGCCCTAGCGCCTCGTGAGCGCTACATCTAGAAGCTGCCCGGGACCTGAATGCGCTGTGTAGCGCTAAGAAGTGGAGCGCTGCCCGGGAAAACTGCCTGCTTGGAAATACAGCGGGAGCCTACCCCGCATATCTGCAGCCGGAAGCGGGTGCCCACCCCGCGTGTTCGCGCTCTCCCGTGGGTGCCCACCCCGCGGTCTTTATACCCATTTAGTGGGAGCCTACCCCGCACTTCAGAACCGCCGGGAAATCACCGCCGCAACCCGAGCCGGGAATAAGGAGAGGGCTGCCGCTCTGCCTGCGGCGACCCGGAAGCCTAAGCCTGGTGGTGGGCGGGGCCTAGAGGCCGTTGCTCGGAGCCTCGCGTACTCCCTAGTGAAGCCCCGGGTCCCAGGAGGGGGCCCGGGTGAAGCCCGACGAGGTGCTGCCTGAGCGGGGCTCCCGTGATCTGGAGAGAGCCCCGCAGCCATCGAGAAGCCAGAGCGGCGCACACCCATCTCCGGCAGCCGCCTCCCGCCAGCGAGAGGAGCGGAGCTGCCGGAGGACAGAGCAGAGACCGCGGGAGGAGACAGCGAGACGCACGCAGGGCTCCGTGTGGTGAGAGAGCCCTGCAGCTTCGGAAGGAGCTGGAGCAGTGCGGGCTCCACTCCAACCGCCCCCACCTCCTGCAAAGAGGCGAAGCCTGTCCCGAGAGCCCAGTGAGTGGGGCTCAATCCTCCAGTGGTTGGGGGGTGTGTCGGGGCACATTGCCGGTGCCCGCCCCCGGTACCAGTGCTCATTTTGTTTTCAGCTGCCCCACCGGATAGCGGGCAGCTGCACCTCTTGGGCATTTGTGTCTTGGAGTCCCAGAGTGGGGCTCCAGAGGCACCTTAGGTGCCAGTGACCAGTCATGACTGCACCGCGGCGCCGCAGTTGTGGGCCGCTGCACCGAGTTGGGCATTTTTACTTTCAGAGTCCCAGAGAGGGGCTCCAACGTGACAGTACTGGTTGTACCCTGCACGGCTGCCCCGCAGGACAGTGGGCAGCTACAACGAAGGGCCTTTATACATGCATAATGTAGTCTAGACTGATGGTGTTTTCCTCCGAAGGCTTACCCTGAGGGTTTGGTGCATAGTGCGTCTGATGCCCAATACTAATGCCATGATGTATGCTAATGTGATGAGAAGTGCATTTACGCTGCATAAGGGGTTTCTATGCCTAAGTAGGGTTTGTGTAAAGTGCCCTCATGCCAATGTTTTTCTGCCTACCCATGAGGATGCCTACCTGCCCATATGATTATGCCTAACCTAAGGTGATTTATGACTAGTGATGATGCCGCGATGCTCCCAGGTTCATGCCTAATGCTAATGGTTTCTTTTCCCCTAACGCCTACAGGGTTGGTGTTCTGCATAAGGTGCTATGTCACATGCATATGTGTAGGCCCCATCTGAATAGGGTTATGCCTAATGTCTTTTTCGGCCTAATGGGCGGCTCCTGTTTTCAGGCTACTGCGATGATGCTTTATTTGTATGCCTAATGCATTTATGCTAATGCAGATGTTTATGCCCATTGTGTAACACTGCTAATGTTATGAGGGGTGCATTTATACATGCCTAATGTGTTTCTAGGCCACTGCTAATGATGACACCCTAGGTTCCCATGTTTATGCCGTTATGCTAATATGAGGAGGCTAAGTTCATGATCTTGCCAGAAGTCACTGGCTGTTACCCATTTATTACTACTGGGCTTTCATTTATCCTAATTGTGCTCGTGATGGTTCTGGCAGCGGCCCGATTGGCCCTGCCCTGTACATAGTCCCCCTGTATATGGCTACCTGGTGCCAGTTGGCACGGTGTTCACAACTGTGATGGTATTATAATGTGTTTTGCATAATACATATGCTGTTTTCACATAACCTGGTGTGGAGTCTCTTTTGTAGTGTGCCTAGTGTGTCGCCTGTGAGTCTGTGCTGCGCAGATGCTTTACACAATCCTCCGGAGTTTAGCCTACCTGCTCCACACCCGCTACCCCGTTTCTAACATTGGTGGCAGCGGTGGGATAGGACTTGTGTTTGCGCAGTACCACAGCGACAGCTGGTTGCACTACAAATTCTGCATGTAGGATAATCACAGGTTTTGGTGATTAATTTTGCTGATTTTGTTTCGCCCTGAAAATGTCATTTTGAATTGCGCACTCCTGTGGCAGCTCTTGCACCTAGGTCCCTTGTCTTGCACTGTGTCTTAGTGTCTTGCCAAAATGGAATCTGCCTTTGATTTTGACAGTCTGTTTAAGTACAGTGTGTTGGAAATGAGGGGGTTCTGTGAGGAGAGAGACATAGTAGTGAGTGGGTCGGACACCAAGCCAGTCCTTCAGGGATTCCTGATTCAATGGCAAGAGGATGAATGGGACCGGGAGCACTATGAGGAGGAGAGGGTCCTGGCCGCATGCCGAGAGGGTGGCCCTAAGGATCCTGGACAGGAGGTAGAAAATGACAGGGCGGGGACACCAGTAGCTACTGAGGACACCGTAGATGGGGAGTCCCATGCTGGGTCCAGTGTCAGGGGTAATGCCCCATCCCTTTCCCTGTCCCCAGAAGAGTGGGCAGATAGGAGGGAAGAAAGGGAACATCAGCTGGCTTTGGAGAAGCTCCGGTTAGAGCACGCCAAGGAGATAGCGCAGCTGAGGGTGGAAGAAAAAAGGTTAGAGACCGAAAGGGTCCTAGCGCAGGAAAGGATGGCAGAGGCAGAGAGGGCCTTCGCCAGGGAGAGACTAGCTCAGGTGGGTAGGTTGTCCCCTGAGAGTGGTTTCTGTGGTCTGGATTCACCAGTGAGGATGGGATCCAGTGGTGGCAGCGACAGTACATCCAGTGCAGGAAGTCCCGCTCCCAGATTTCAGTATAGGATGCCTGATTCCCAGGAAGAGGGGTACGGGTTGAAATTTAGGGGCAGCGAAAAACTCTCCCACCAGTCCTGGGAGGAGTTTGTGGATGTGTGTTGGACTGCACTGGAGGATTGGATGGTGTGTAGCGCAGTGAACGATTGGGAAGGGCTGTTCCATTTAATTATCAGGGAGCATATGCTCAAGAATTGTTTCCCGAGGTTGCGCCAACACCTGTTACAGTGTGGGTACTCTGACCCCAGGGAGCTTGCACGGGAGGCAGACCTCTGGGTGAGCGCCAGAGTGTCTGTGGAGGCATTGGGGAGTGATCCAGAAGGGAGTGGCTCAGGGATCTTCACACCCCGGGAGGGGGAGGAGGGCAGAGTAGCCCAGCTAGGTCCCAGGGTAGTGAGAGGGTTGTAGGGCCTCACGTCCTATCTACCAGAAGGAGTGAGACGGGGAGGTGTCCTGAGGTGCCCCAACCGCAGTCTCAGGGCCTGGGGAGTCCCATAAGGGAACCACAGGTTGGGAGCCTAGGCTGTCCTGATGGGAGGTCCATTGAGGGGGATCCCCTAGTGTCAGGAGAACCAGGGGCGTCTGTAATCAGAGCTCCAGGGGTTCTGGGGTCTGCTCAGTCACAGGGTTTAGATCCTGGGCTGGGATGCCAGGTTCAGGGACTGCCTGACCTGGAGGGTGGGACACCTGTAGTCAGTGTCCCTACCAGTTTGACTTCTAGGGGTACTTCTCCAGTTGGGAGGGTGCGGAACTCTGGGAGGGGTGCAGAGGGAGGGAGGACTCGCCTCTGGCACCGGTTCAACCTATGGGTTTAGACCCTGGGTTGGGGGATCGGTTGCAGGGTCACGGCCCTGGACGAGTGAGAGAGTGGTGGTCTGAGGGTGCCCCGCATAGGAGGAGAGTGCGGAACCCCAGAAGGAGAGGTAGGGGGAGGAGAGCCTCACCCCTGACTGCTGGTCAGCCTGAGGGTGCGGACCCCCAGGTGGGAGGACCAGTGGCAGTTTGGAACTGCACGGAGGAGAAGTAGAGTGGCCAACGGGTACTACGGGCCTGGGGCTGCTGCCCCCCACTCTGTGAGGCGGCAAGGACCCGAGACATCTGGATGGCCTAGGGGCCGGTCCTGGCCGCAACCAAGTAGAGAGTACCAGAGGGGTGGCTTAGTTGGTCCAGGGAACTCTGATGGAGGGAACCACCTGGGTCCAGACTGGCGGAGAACCTGCGGGTGCCCCTGCAGTTGCGGGCCCGTATCCATGTTTTCTCGCCCTAAGCAGGGAAGCCCATCAAGGCATTGATTGGTCTACCCTGGCTTTTGGCTGGGAGGGGGTCGTGTTGGACTTGGCCCTGCTTGCAGGGTCATCCCGAAACTTTTTGCCTTTCCCCCTAGCTTTTTTTTGCTGTGATGGAATTGGTGGGTTCAGGATGTTGGACACTTTAGCGCTGGTTAGCAGTGCAAAGTGTGTGTGCTGTCTGCCTCCCATGGGCTTACCTTAGGAACACCCCCCCATGGGAGAGAAAAGGTATGCCATGTTTGGCATGTGGGTGAACTGCGAATATTAAATGCTGCGCAATGGGGTACGCAGGGTTATTTTCACCATTGTAAGAAATGTCACGTTTAAAAAGTCACCCTGTCTGTGTGCTTTGGGCCTGCTGCCTCAAGTGGGTTGCAGGTCTAGTGTTCGGAGTGACCAAGGCTGACTTCGCCCCCTGGGGTGGGTCTGTCGCCCACACCCCCAGCTTTTGGAGGGAAACCTGGCAGACCGGGTACTCTACACCTCCCCCAAAACCAGTTGGGACCGGATTACCAGAGAGCCTTCTAGAAGGTTCTAGCCCTTTCTGGTAGGTGGGGTGAGGGGGTATATATAGGGGGCTGGGCCTCCATGTGACAGACGGTGCGTGGACTTTGATTGAGAGGGGACACTCTGCCAGGAGGTACCGCCGCAAGGGCCTGTGTGCTGGCCCCTGTGCCCATCTGTACCCCCTCGCTGTCCACAGGGCCAGTGAGAGCCCTTTACTGGAGTGAAGACTGCTGTGCCAGGAGGAGTGCCACGTTACGGGGGTTGACTGTTCCTAGGAACTGCTGTCCTGTCTTGATGAGTGCCCACTGCCGGCGGATCTGGCCCAGTATTGCCTGCCTGCTCTCCTGCCTTCCTAAGCCCAGCACCTGGTGAGCGCTATACCTTACTTCCAGCTGCCTGCTGTATCGCGCCCTGTGAGCACGTGGTCTGCCCAGGAGAAGAGAGGAGCTGACGCCTGCAGCGCTGTGCTTTCTAGCGCTTGGTGAGTGCTGCACCCTCTCCTGTGGGACCCTGACTGCAGTCCGGGGACCTAGCGCCGAGTGATCGCTACAACTGTGCTCCCAGGAGGTGAGGAACGTGGGCACTATTTCCTACATTGCCAGGAGAGAGGAGCGCTATCTTTTTATCCCTGGAGCTCGGGAGCCCTAGCGCCTCGTGAGCGCTACATCTAGAAGCTGCCCGGGACCTGAATGCGCTGTGTAGCGCTAAGAAGTGGAGCGCTGCCCGGGAAAACTGCCTGCTTGGAAATACAGCGGGAGCCTACCCCGCATATCTGCAGCCGGAAGCGGGTGCCCACCCCGCGTGTTCGCGCTCTCCCGTGGGTGCCCACCCCGCGGTCTTTATACCCATTTAGTGGGAGCCTACCCCGCACTTCAGAACCGCCGGGAAATCACCGCCGCAACCCGAGCCGGGAATAAGGAGAGGGCTGCCGCTCTGCCTGCGGCGACCCGGAAGCCTAAGCCTGGTGGTGGGCGGGGCCTAGAGGCCGTTGCTCGGAGCCTCGCGTACTCCCTAGTGAAGCCCCGGGTCCCAGGAGGGGGCCCGGGTGAAGCCCGACGAGGTGCTGCCTGAGCGGGGCTCCCGTGATCTGGAGAGAGCCCCGCAGCCATCGAGAAGCCAGAGCGGCGCACACCCATTCCGGCAGCCGCCTCCCGCCAGCGAGAGGAGCGGAGCTGCCGGAGGACAGAGCAGAGACCGCGGGAGGAGACAGCGAGACGCACGCAGGGCTCCGTGTGGTGAGAGAGCCCTGCAGCTTCGGAAGGAGCTGGAGCAGTGCGGGCTCCACTCCAACCGCCCCCACCTCCTGCAAAGAGGCGAAGCCTGTCCCGAGAGCCCAGTGAGTGGGGCTCAATCCTCCAGTGGTTGGGGGGTGTGTCGGGGCACATTGCCGGTGCCCGCCCCTGGTACCAGTGCTCATTTTGTTTTTAGCTGCCCCACCGGATAGCGGGCAGCTGCACCTATTGGGCATTTGTGTCTTGGAGTCCCAGAGTGGGGCTCCAGAGGCACCGTAGGTGCCAGTGACCAGTCGTGACTGCACCGCGGCACCGCAGTTGCGGGCCGCTGCACCGAGTTGGGCATCTTTACTTTCAGAGTCCCAGAGAGGGGCTCCAACGTGACAGTACTGGTTGTACCCTGCACGGCTGCCCCGCAGGACAGTGGGCAGCTACAACGAAGGGCCTTTATACGTGCATAATGTAGTCTAGACTGATGGTGTTTTCCTCCGAAGGCTTACCCTGAGGGTTTGGTGCATAGTGCGTCTGATGCCCAATACTAATGCCATGATGTATGCTAATGTGATGAGAAGTGCATTTACGCTGCATAAGGGGTTTCTATGCCTAAGTAGGGTTTGTGTAAAGTGCTCTCATGCCAATGTTTTTCTGCCTACCCATGAGGATGCCTACCTGCCCATATGATTATGCCTAACCTAAGGTGATTTATGACTAGTGATGATGCCGCGATGCTCCCAGGTTCATGCCTAATGCTAATGGTTTCTTTTCCCCTAACGCCTACAGTGTTGGTGTTCTGCATAAGGTGCTATGTCAGATGCATATGTGTAGGCCCCATCTGAATAGGGTTATGCCTAATGTCTTTTTTGGCCTAATGGGCGGCTCCTGTTTTCAGGCTACTGCGATGATGCTTTATTCTTATGCCTAATGCATTTATGCTAATGCAGATGTTTATGCCCATTGTGTAACACTGCTAATGTTATGAGGGGTGCATTTATACATGCCTAATGTGTTTCTAGGCCACTGCTAATGATGACGCCCTAGGTTCCCATGTTTATGCCGTTATGCTAATATGAGGAGGCTAAGTTCATGATCTTGCCAGAAGTCACTGACTGTTACCCATTCATTACTACTGGGCTTTCATTTATCCTAATTGTGCTCGTGATGCTTCTGGCAGCGGCCCGTTTGGCCCTGCCCTGTACATAGTCCCCCTGTATATGGCTACCTGGTGCCAGTTGGCACGGTGTTCACAACTGTGATGGTATTCTAATGTGTTTTGCATAATACATATGCTGTTTTCACATAACCTGGTGTGGAGTCCCTTTTGTAGTGTGCCTAGTGTGTCGCCTGTGAGTGTGTGCTGCACAGATGCACACAATCCTCCCGAGTTTAGCCTACCCGCTCCGCACCACGCTACCCCGTTTCTAACAGGCGGTATTTTAAAACAATGGGCATAAAGAAATTGAACTAAATTGACATGGTGTGAGGATCAACCCCCTGTCCCTGTCCAATCAGAAGTAGTGGGCCCATAGTTTGGAAACATTAATGGGAGGTACCTGGGTGTAGAAGGGTATAATAGATATAGAATTAGCTAATTAGCTAGTGTTAGCTTTTGGCGTTGAGGCTGTCAGCTTGGAGGACCACAGAACGAGCTGATCGATTGCAGACTGAACCGCTGTCCAGAGAGGTCCTGAAGTGGGGGCGGCGGAGTCCATTAGAAGGAAGACACGGAAGAACTCGAGGAGGAGCGAAGTGTCAGAGAGGGGAACGACGCAGGCGCCGTTGATAGAGAGGTCACCTGTCCTATCCTGAACCTGGTCCGGAGGTCTTTGGTCTTCATCCTTCTTGGGACTTATCTTTCCAACTCCTTGGCCAAGGGGTTTGGTTTCTCGCACCTTTAGGTAAATATAAATGCAACCTTTAGCTGTGCTGCTGTCTCTATCTTCTTCTTTCTGAGGAACCGTCATTGATCGATAATTGATTATTATGCTTCATCCTTGATATACGATTAAGTATTATGTGGTTCTGTATTTTACTCTGCAAAATCTTTAGATAAACATTTTAAAACGTCCTGACTCAGTGATTATTTAGAAATTATGAATTGTAATGAATGTCACTCATTTTAAACTTCCCAATTATCAAAGGGTCCATTAGTAAGTCATTACTCTTCAATCAGAACAGTAATTGGTAGCAGGGATATTGATAAAGAGTACAACTGACCCACCAGCGAAAATTGCTAGCGTAGTATGAATGAATGGGCCCAGGTGAGTATTCGGTGTATGAATGCTTGTTGCTAGTAACCCGCTGGATCAATGGCACTGCGGAAGGCAGGCCTCACAATCAAGGTGAGTAAGTGCCAGATTGGGCAGGGTTCTGTGGTGTACTTGGGACACCAGGTTGGGAGTGGCCAGGTGGCGCCCCTACGGCCCAAGATTGAAACCATCCTGGCTTGGGAACCCCCAAGGACCCAGACACAGGTGAGAGCCTTTTTAGGACTCACAGGTTATTTCCGGAGGTTTGTCAAGGGATATGGCAACATCGTTGCCCCCTTGACTGAGCTGACTTCCAGGAAGCAGCCAAAGATTGTGAACTGGACCGACACCTGTCAGAAGGCTTTTGACGCCCTGAAGACTGCCATGTGCACTGCACCCGTGCTTCAGGCGCCCAACTTTGCAAAGGAATTTGTTGTCCAGACAGACGCTTCAGAGCATGGTGTGGGGGCTGTTCTGTCACAGATCAATGAGGAGGGCCTAGACCAACCTGTAGCCTTCATTAGTAGGAGGTTACTTCCACGGGAACAGAGGTGGAGTGCTATTGAGCGTGAGGCATTTGCTGTGGTCTGGGCACTGAAGAAGCTGAGACCATACCTGTTTGGGACTCACTTCCGGGTTCAGACAGACCACAGGCCCCTCAGATGGTTGATGCAGATGAGGGGTGAGAATCCAAAGTTGTTGAGTTGGTCCATTTCCCTACAGGATGGACTTTACGGTGGAACACCGCCCTGGTACAGAACACGCCAATGCTGATGGTCTGTCCAGATTTTTCTGCCTTAGTGATGAGAACTCCCAAGGGGGTGGGTAGTTCTCCCCACATTTCAGCTGGAGGGGACACGTGTTAGACCTGGCACCATTGGCGTGGGTCTCCCTTCCGTTTTTCGCTTTTATCTCCTCTGTTTTTGTTGGTGTTAGATGCTTTGGGCGCTGTGCCACTGCCATTCAGTGCCACAGCGCAAGTGCTCCCTGTTGTAGATATGTCTGTATGAATTGGTATTCCCCTAATTGGCTCATTTGATTTACCTGTTAGCCCCTAGTATAGTGCACCGTGCGTGCCCAGGGCTGGTAGACCAAATGATGCTGGTGGGCCTGCAGCGCTGATTGCGCCACCCACAGAAGCAGCTTGTAAAGTGTGTCTCAGACCTGCCATTGCAGGGTCTGTGTGCAGTGCAGAACTGCCATGGTTGGCTGCGGAGTGCACCCACATCCCAGTCCCTAAACCTTCCCTTGGCATCACGTAAGTCACCCCTATGGCAGGGTGCATTGTATGTGAAAGGTAGGACATGCCTTGGTATGTGTAGCATGTCCTGATAGTGAATTACACCCCATTTCATTTTTCACTATTGCAAGGCTATCTGTTCCCATAGGCCAGAATGGGCAGTCTGATTATTACCTCCTATAATCCTAACTGACCCAAGGAACATGATAGGAAAGTCGGATTTAGTATGCCTGAGCTCAGAATATTAAAATACATCTTTTAGTGAAGGTTATTTTCATATTCTTTGTTTGAACATACCCCTTTTAGAAAGTAGGTATTTTCTTGCCCAAGCCTTCCAGTGTGCTCTGCTGTTATGTGTATTGGCTGTCTGGCTTTGGAGGGACAGGGCAGGCTGAGTCAGACCTGGGTTGAATAGAGAAATATGCATTGGAGTATGGGGAGGGGTAGCTCCTTGACCTGAATAGGGCTGTGCCTGGCAAGGTGAATGCTGGCTCCACCTCCTACTGTGCGTCTGATGGCAGACCCCCTCTTTCTGAAAGGAAGGATGCAGCCTTGTCAACAGAGTGCTCCAGGACTGCACAGAACTGGTTCTGGCTGGGTTCAGTGACTTGTGACTTTTGAGAACAAAGACTTTTGGGGTATAAATATCCGTGCTGAAACCCTCCAATTTGTATTACTTCTGGATGTCAAGACGAACCTCTGTCCGTGTAACCAGGGAATCTGAAGGAGTTGTACTACCCCTACGCCACAGCGCTATTTTCTGGGGTTGGCCTGCAGTGGTTACCATTGGACTTCTGAAGAGGGGAAAGGACTTTGCACTTTCATAGATCTTGCTGAAGCAATCACCCAAGGGCTTGAATCGAGCTTGCCTCCTGCCGAAGTCGCAGGGTTAAAAGACTTCACCAACCGCTCTCTGAATTCTCCAGCGGGGAATTCTGTCTGCCGAGGGGCTCCTGTTGAGTATTCCAGGGCCGCTGTCATACTGCAAGAGAATGCAGGCTGAACATCATCGCTAACGCACGTTTGCGGGCCGCTGCAGCTGAGAGCGCCATTTCAGAGGACCACGCTGCTGCCGCTAAGTGCCCGCATTGCCTCGCAACAGAATCATCGCCTCGCATCAAGAGCGTCGCCTCGCATAGAGATCGTCACATCAGATCATCCCAAAGTAGACGCCACCGCGGACGCCTTTTTCATCGTCCCGCACCAGGGTCATCGCTTTGTCTTCCCTCTCGCAGCAAGGAGTCGGCGCGTCACCGGCCTCGCGTGCAGAAGTTCGTCGCATCGCCTCCCCACGCACCAGGACCGGCGCATCATCTCCTCTCTCGCAGCAAGGAGTCGGCGCGTCACCGGCCTCGCGTGCAGAAGTTCGTCGCATCGCCTCCCCACGCACCAGGACCGGCGCATCATCTCCTCTCTCGCAGCAAGGAATCGACGCCCTACCGGCCTCGCGTCCCAGGAATCGCTGCTACAACTTCTTTGCGATATTCTGGGTATTTTGCTCCCCACCTTCAGGTACTTTGTGAGTAAAAGGGTCGCATAGACCCCTGCTTTGAACTGAACTCTTTTTGCCCGCTTAGAACTATTGCTGCAGCATTTTGAGAGTATTTTCGCTTTACTGTATTGTGGATTTTTGTCGTTTTGGGTCTTGTGCTAAGCCTATATAAAAACCCTTATTTTTATAATTCCTGTGTGGTGTCCCTTTGTAGTGTTTTCACTGCGTTACTGTGTATGGTCATAAATGCTTCACACACTGCTTCTGAGATAAGCCTGTCTGCTCGTGCTACGTTACCACAGGGTTGAGCAGGGGTTATCAAAGGGTGTAGCCCCCTTACTCTGACTTAGAAGCAAGGGTCCCTATTTGGTCATTGGTGTCAGCCATTGCCAACTAGAGACCCCCATTTCTTACAGACGTTATAGTTAGAAATTAGCATTTAAAAAACCATAGAAATTCACTGAAAAAAACCATAGGTTTCAGGGACGTTATAATTAGTTGTACTTTTCACTCGTACAAAGCCAGAGAAATTTGGACGTTATAGTTAATTTTGCTAACTATAACTCGTGCCCCCGCAATGCACTGCTGATGACGTCACATATTACATCATTCATGATATGGTCAGTGACATCACTGATGACATCTCAAATGACATCCCTGATGGCATCACTGATGACATCATCCAGTGACTGTGTGTTTCTGTAAAGTTTAAATATGTTTTATATATCCGCCAAGCTGTATTGAAGAATGAGTGGGTGTATAACTGTCTGAATGCATGATTTAGTAGGTGCGTGACTGACTGTATAAGTGAGTGATTAATCGTGTCTTACTGAATGCATGGGTTAGTGACTAAACTGTGTGAATGTCTGTATTAGTCTGTCAGTTGGTGTGTAAGCAACTGCATGGCTTGGTGAGTAGCTACATGAGTGTCTATATCGGTTATTGATTGCTTGTCTAAGTATCTGTATGGGTGCCTGAGTGTCTGTGTGGTGGGTGGGGGTGTGTGACTCTGTGCATAGATGTGTGAGGGGGTGATTCACTGGGTGTATAGGTTTAAGAGTGCATCCGTGAGGGACTGTATGGGTGGGTGTGTGTATGTCTGTGTTGGTGAGTGAATGAATGTCTCAGTGGTACATGTGTGAGTAACTCCATATGTGAAAGGCAGTATATGTGAGTGTTGGAGTATATAAATGACTATATGTGAGAGTGAGTGATTATGAGAGAGGCTGTATGGATGAGTATGTGCTTGTATCAGTGATTGTATAAGAGAGTAAGTATGTGTTAGTATCTGTATGAATAACTGAGGTTATGTTATGTTATGTTAAGATGACTTGTAGAGCGCGCAGCTGCCCCAGCAATGGGGCGTCCCGGCGCTGAGAAAAATAGAGACTAAGCAGCGAGTATCCCTCCTGAGAGAAGACAGGAAGGGCCAGGGAAGACATGTGGGTCAAAAGAAGGGGGACCTAATGAGGGAACAGATGGGTCTTTAACACTTTTCGGAAGGTCAGGTAGTTGTCCATGCTCCGGATGTGAGACGGAAGATCATTCCAGAGCTTGGCAGCCAGAACGCGGAACGAGCGACCACCAGCACGGGCCCTCTTCACACGTGGTATAGAGACCAAATGTTTGCCTGCAGAGCGCAGATGACGCGAGGGAGTGTAGGTCGAGAGCAGGCCAGATATTATACCAG
Source organism: Calotriton arnoldi (assembly GCA_963921515.1). Lineage (NCBI taxonomy): Eukaryota > Metazoa > Chordata > Amphibia > Caudata > Salamandridae > Calotriton > Calotriton arnoldi. Next base: position 614,980 of record CAWUFW010002413.1, on the reverse strand, counting down.
AGGTGGGGGATTTCAAGATCTTAAAAGCAAAGCAGAGAGATTTAAACTCCACCCACCTCTCCATTGGCAGCCAGTGTAGCTGCCGAATGGTGCTAGAGGTGGGGCAGCGACTGGGCATGGCAAGAAGAGTTCTGGCGCCGACATTCTGGACCCTCTGAAGTCTTGAGATCTCGGTCTTATTGACCCCAAGATAGAGCACGCTGGCGTAGTCCAGTCTAGATAGAACAGATGCTTGCACAATGGTCTGCCGGATGGAAGGGTCAAAGAAACCCAGCATGGGTCTAAGACAGCGCAGAATGCCAAGACATGTTGCCGCCACCCTCTTAGTTTGAGCTTGGAAGCTCAGCGCCGAGTCAACCCATACGCCCAGATTTTTCACCACCTTTTTTGGAGTGGGGGGGTTTCCAGGGAGGAGGGCCACCAATGCCCGCTCCACAGCTCATGATCCTTCCCGACCAGCAGGACCTCCGTCTTGCTGGCGTTGAGCTGTAGGCAATTGGCAGTCAGCCACTCTGCTACATCCACCAAGCCACTTTGAAACTTGGCCGCATCATTTTGGCAGTCATTGGAGAGGGCGACTACAAGTTGGGTGTCATCTGCATATGACACGATCGTCAACCCTCTCCTTTTGGCTAGTGTGGCCAGCGGCTGGACATACAAGTTAAAAGGTGGTGTGTGTATAACTCTATAGGTGAGTAAATGGGAGTGTGATAAATTCTTTGCATGACTGACTAGGTGTGTGAGTAACTCCATGGATGAGTGGCGGTCTGTGAGTCTTTGTATAGGTGTATGAGTGCATATGATAGTGCTGTATTGATGAGTGACTGCATGTATGAGTGACTGTATGGGTGAATGAGTGCATGTGTCTGTGGACCAAGGAATCAGTGAGTGGGTATGTAGTAACTGGTATTGGTGTCTCTATGGTTTCGAAAATGGTAGTCTGCATTTTAGAGTGGGTGCATCAAAGGTTATATTAGGGTGTGAGGAGGTGCATCAGATTATCACGTGGATGATGTAATCAGTGATGTCATCAGTGATGTCATTTGAGATGTCATCAGTGATGTCATCAGTGATGTCACTGACCATATCATGAATGATGTAATATGTGACGTCATCAGCAGTGCATTGCGGGGGCGTGAGTTATAGTTAGCTCAACTAACTATAACGTCCGAATTTCTCTGGTTTTGTACGAGTGAAAAGTCCAACTAACTATAACGTCCCTGAAACCTATGGTTTTTTTCAGTGAATTTCTATAGTTTTTTAAATGAAAATTTCTAACTATAACGTCCCTGAAACCTACGGTTTTTTCAGTGAATTTCTAAGGTTTTTAAATGAAAATTTCTAACTATAACGTCCCTGAAACCTATGGTTTTTTGAGTGAATTTCTAAGGTTTTTTAAATGAAAATTTCTAACTATAACGTCCCTGAAACCTATGGTTTTTTCAGTGAATTTCTAAGGTTTTTTAAATGAAAATTTCTAACTATAACGTCCATGAAACCTATGTTTTTTTCAGTGAATTACATAAATACATGCATACTTCTGTACTCAAAAAATAACTGTAACATGACTCATAATTCAACCACGATTAAAACTTAGTTCGCACTAATCAAGATATTAAACCATTCTAATGCTAAATGTTTCCTATGATGTTTTTAATTTTTTGTAATCTGAACCATAGTTTATTCATATGTCTTGTATTCAGAATCATAGCAAGTATTAGGCGTTTTCAGTCACGAGAAAGCAAATGAGACGCTTTGGCGGTTAACAGTTTTCAACCTCTGCCAACGTGTGCACATCTCAAACAGTTAACACGTGTGAGGATGCAAATGAGAAGCTTTAGCGGTTAACAGTTTTCAACCTTTCCCAACATGTGCACATGTCAAACAGTCAAAACGTGAGCACATGTTAACCGAAAAACGTGATATCTACATGCGTGCGCAGCACGTTGCTTCCATAGACTACTTTGTAATCAAAGACTATATAAACCACACCCAGCCCTTTGACAATCAATTAGTTTTGTTTTTGCGAGTCATTTCCCTGTCTCCAGTCTGCGATCCAGCTTCCCTTCTCCAGCGTCGGATTTTTCTTTTGCGACAACAAAAAAGTTTACGGACTTGTAAGTTGTTAGATTAAAGGATAGTACATATGTATAATACGTAACTATTTATCCGAATGGTGGAATTAACCATTGTAATTGCTTTTTGTCTTCTAGGAAACAACTAACTAAAAGTATTTCTTCAAAGAATCATATTTAGTTTAAAGTTTTATTATATATGTATATCAAGAGTTATCAAGATATCGAAACTTTAGGTATTTGTATAAAAGATTCTAAAAAGTTCAACGTGTGTTTGATATTCAGTTGTTACATTGTTTGTGTATTTGCATTTATATCTAACGTCAGCAACACCTGTTCACAAACAGACAGAATTCAGGAGAAACTGTTCCCTTGCGAAACTCTACATTCCCGAGTCTTTGAAAACAGAAATATTAAAAGAAATAAAACGCTTGATAACATTTCGTCATTTATCTTTTTCTCTCTTCTCGCCCTTATTCTCCTTCTCCCCTGGGGTGATATAGTGTGGCCGTGTATATTCTACTACTGCCTTTCTATTTCACCTCAAAGGTGTTGGTGGCCCGTCGGTGCCAGGACTCAACATTCCCAAATCCCAGAGAACAAAAACAGTAAAGATGTTAAACGCTTGATAACATTTCGTCATTTATCTTTTTCTGTCTTCTCGTCCTTATTCTCCTTCTCCCATGGGGTAATATAGTGTCACCGTGTATATTCTACTACTGTGACCCTGTAGTACCTCAAAGGGGTTGGGGGCCTGTCGGCGCCAGGACTAAACAATTTGGAATACAGGTTACTGGCCCTCATAACTTAGTGGCTCACAGTTTCTGACAGTCACACTCTATTGCCAAATAGTACATTAAAAAATTCATCTCTGCATACATAGTTCCTAACTGAATGCCTTCAAAAACCCTACATTTCCGAGTGACATTTCGTCATTTATCTTTTTCTCTCTTCTAGTTCCTATTCTCCTTCTCTCCTGACATGACATAGTAAGGCCGTGTATATTCTACTTCTGTCTTTCTATTTAATCTCAAAGGAGTTGGAGGCCTATCGGTGCTAGGACTGAACATTCCCGAGTCCCAAAGAACAAAACCTTGAAAGCAGTAAGACGCGTGATAACATTTCGTCATTTATCTTTTTCTCTCTTCTTGTCCATATTCTTCTTCTCCCCTGGGGTGATATAGTGTGACCGTGTATATTCTACTACTGTCATTCTATTCCACCTCGGAGGCGTTGGAGGCCCATCGGCGCCATGACTGAACATTCCCGAGTTCCAGAGAACAGAAACTTAAAAGCAGAAAGACACTTGATAACATTTCATCATTTATCTTTTTCTCTCTTGTTGTCCTTATTCTCCTTCTCCCCTGGGGTGATATAGTGTGACCGTGTATATTCTACTACTCTTACCCTATTTTACCTCAAAGGGGTTGGGGGCCTGTAGGCGCCAGGACTAAAGAATCTGGAATACAGGTTAGTGGCCCTTATAATATACAGGCTCACAGTTTCTATGAGTCACAGTGTACTCCCACAATAATTAAAGAAATACTTCCTTTGTACATCACTGAATGGATATGTTCAAAATAGTACTTTAAAAAATTCAAAACTGCATAGTCCCTCTATGAATGCTTCAGTGCAAAAGTACTCCCTCCCTCGCTCATTGCATAACTGCATAAGTAATCCATGATTGATTTAACTTGTGTGGTAGTAATGCCTACTTGATTCTATAACTGCATCGCTTCTGCATAAGGAACTATGGGCCATATTCTCAATGAAGTGGCGGAGAGAGGCGTTACCTGCTTGGCTTAACGCCTCTCTCCACCACTTCGGAAACGCAAGGCTGCACCCTATTCTCAAGGACATGGTGCAGCCTCGCGTTTCCCCCTGCGATGGCGCTAAGTTTCAAAACTTAGCGCCAATGCAGGCACCCTTGCACCAGAGTGCAAGGTTGTCTGCAAGCAGGGAGGTTTCTTTATGTACAGGAAGGTCTCCCTTCCTGCACATAAACAAACCGAAAATGCCAGTTTGTAACTTACATGTGTGCTGCTTCGTGCAGCACACATGTAAGTAAGAAAACGGCATTTTTAAAAAAGTTTTGTTTATGTACAGGAAGGGACACCTTCCTGTACATGAACAAACCATGGCATTTAGCATTTTCCATGTGTGCTGCAGAAGGCAGCACACATGGAAAATGCAAAAACGACAAGAAATAAAGCATTTCTCCTCGTTTCGCCACCTTAAGACCATATTTTTTCTGGTCTTAAGTTTGGCGCTACCTCCTATTTACGCTGCCCTTGAGAATAGGAGGTAGCGTCAATCTCAATGGGTGTTGCGGTGGAACGCCCACCGCAACACCCACTGCACACCCCTTTCACGCTAAAAACAGCGTGAAGGGGGCCCTATTCACAAGGCAACGTTAAGCCGCGTTAAGCCACGCTGCCTTATGAATAGGGCTAAGCCCCTATCGCCACAACAACGTCACTGAAAGTGACTATATCATTAAAAAGATTATACCTTCCTGTTTACAATACTGCACGGAAACTGCCTAAGTAAAATGATGACTTCGACAGTAATTTCTGGGTCATTGTGGGAGTGCATGGGTAGTACCTGAGGGAATCCATCAGTGCTTTCGTACTGCCTCAATCATTAATTAAGTGCAAAAATACAAATGGGGGATTGCATAATTCTGTTGCTAATGTCTGATTAATTGATCTCTGTATACCACAGCCTCCATGATTGCATAAAACATTACCCAGTTTATACATTTAACTACCTTGAAACTACTTTTATTCATGAATTGCATTCTTTGTTTTTGGATTTTGCTGTCAAAATGAAGATAAGTAAGTTTTAGTAACAGAGAACCACACTTTGTTTTGTTCAATATTCTTTAGTTTATACACAAGTTAAATTAAACGGCAATTCTAACTTTCTGCTCCTAATTTAAACTGTTTTTTTAAACAAACTCCAGTAGCTGCTGTTAATCCCACGCTCAGGGGCCGATTCCGATTCGGGCCGGAAAACATAGCGACCGACTCGGTACGGGAATTTAGTCCTACCGACTCGGACCGGCGCCGCACGACCCGGGTAGTACGATGAAATGCATGTGAAATCCGACAGACTCGGACGGAATACAAAACGACCGACCGAGCCGGACGGAAACAAGCCATCCGGCCGGGAAATCACGCGAAACGAACCGACCGACACGCACTCGGATTGAACCCGAACGAAACGTACCCGCGAACTCCGACCCGCGTAGTACGATGCTGTGCGTGCAAAACACGACCGACTCGCCCGGAGCACAAGCCGTACGACCGACACGCATACAAAACCCAGCCGAAGCAACCCAATACTACGCGACCGACTCGTACGCTGCATATGAAACCTAGCTGACACACAGCGGGAATGAGTCGGACAAGATCGCACCAGACAACTGCAGCGTCCTACTCGGACACAAGAACGACTCCTACATGCACCAAAAACACCAAGGAAAAATTAGAAAAAAAGGGCCAAACAAGCAACCACTAAGCCAATAAATACAGGGAGGAAAAAAAATGGAACAAGGACACACCTCCAACTCCACCTACATAAAGGCCACAAATCCCTACCATGATCCCTTGCAAATTCCACTGACCTGCCAGACAGAACACCATCACACAGCAACCACAGACACACTCACAGCTCATACATCACACAAGCCACACACCATTACCACACCTACAAATAGCACCCTCACACACACCCAGCTAAACCTACACTCACACCCCCCACTTGCACACACACACACACACACATCAATCACCACCACCACCCATCACCATGCCCCCAAAGAAGAACCATAAGTTCCTAGATTGTGAATTGGAAGTCCTGGTAGACGAGATCCTCAGGGTAGAGCCACAGTTGTTTGGTACATTGGTACAACAGACCCCCATGTCGCAGAAAACCAAGATGTGGGCGAGGATTGTCGACAGGGTCAACGCACAATCACCATGTTTGCGCACAAAGGAAGACATCCAGAACAGGTGGTATGATGTGCGCAGGAGGGTCAGGGACCTACTCAAAAAGGACTACCTCCTCAGCCAGCACACCGGCAGTGGCCCTCCTGCAAAACCAGTATACCTCAGGCCCTGGGAGGAGAAGGTGCGGGCCATCCTACCACCAGTGAGCGTATACGGACTAACAGACATCCCAGAGCCTGGTGAGTACACAACTAATATACACAATATGGTGTGACAACACACACACATCACAGTCAAGGGGATAGGCAAACCATGCACACTTAGCAAATACACAGCAACCAAAAGATATCCATCCCAAGATGTGAATGCTAGTCAGACAAACACAATACCTGCCATCTCATAGTGATATGTAACTGTGTCATGACATCTACAAACCTAACAACAAATACAGCAAGGCAGTGGCACAAATAGAACCAACAAATACTCCCAGATATTTACCCACCACTAGAACACCACCTCACAGGGAAGCTCACTGAAAGGAAGGAATTCTGTGTATGCTGGTCAAGTCAGTGTAGCCAATAGCATGATGGGAGTGGTAGTCACAGATATTGGTCACACCCACAATTGGCCCATCAACACCACTCTGAACCATGCTCACATCACAGGGAGTGGAAAACAACTGACAAGATGGCTGACACTGGCTACTGCTGTGGGGAGCACAAGGCCCTGCTGGGAACTGGGCACCAACAAACAACAGGACCACACTGTCAGCCATCTTGCCATTGCTGTCACACTCACACACACTGAAGTCCACTCAAAAGGAAGGAAGGATGGGCATGCTGGGAAGGGGGTGTAGGCAATAGCATGATGGGAGTGGTAGTCACAGATCAACATCTCACACCCACATGGCCCAGCAAGTTAGCACTGAAGCATGCACACCTCACAGGGAGTCAAAAGCCACTTCAAAGATGTCTGACACTGGCCACAGCTGTGGGGAGCACAAGGCCCTGCTGGGAACTGGGCACCAACAAACAACAGGACCACACTGTCAGCCATCTTGCCATTGCTGTCACACTCACACACAGTGAAGTCCACTCAAAAGGAAGGAAGTATGGGCATGCTGGGAAGGGGGTGTAGGCAATAGCAGGATGGGAGTTGTAGGCACAGATATTGGTCACACCCACAATTGGCCCATCAACACCACTCTGAACCATGCTCACATCACAGGGAGTGGAAAACAACTGACAAGATGGCTGACACTGGGTACTGCTGTGGGGAGCACAAGGCCCTGCTGGGAACTGTGCAACAACCAACAGCAGGACACCACTGACTGACATCCTGAAAGACAACTTGCACTCCCTGCAATGGAAGCACGTTCCATGGTGGGATATCTGGCTGGGTGGGAAGGAGGACTCACAGCACTGACCATAGTTACAAGCACCTCCCCTCACACACCCCCTCAACACTAACTCCACATAACCCACCTGGGAGAATGCAATGCCTCACATCCTAACTGAAGATCCCACAAAGAACCACCACCCTGGGTTATGCTGTGTGAAGCACAGGGACACTCTTGGGACTTGTAGCCAAACAACTGCCAGGACAACACTCCCAGCCATCCTGTCAGCACAGGCACCCCACCCCACAGGGAAGCAGAGTCAAAAGGAAGGAAGGATGGCCATGCTGGGAAGGGGGTGGAGGCAATAGCATGATGGGAGTTGTAGGCACAGATATTGGTCACCCTCACAATTGGCCCATCAACACCACTCTCAACCATGCTCACATCACAGGGAGTGGAAAAGGACTCACAAGATGGCTGACACTGGGTACTGCTGGGGGAGCACAAGGCCCTGCTGGGAACTGTGCAACAACCAACAGCAGGACACCACTGACTGACATCCTGAAAGACAACTTGCACTCCCTGCAATGGAAGCACGCTTCATGGTGGGATAACTGGGCTGGGGGAGAAGGAGGCCTGGATGGCAACCAAATACCACCAATGCTGGTCATGCACACACCTCAACATTCACATTGACATGCCACAGGTTGGCAGGACAATGTGCTACACCAATATCACTCTCTGACTGTCACAATTTAGGAGAATGCAATGTCCTGGCCCACATCCAGAGGTACAGTCACAACTGTCAGGTGTTTGAACAATTGATGCCAGTAGAAACATAACATACAATCTGTGTCTCTCCCCAAAACAGGTGATGATGGGGACACAGCAGCAGACGAGGAGGAGTCCCTGTCCCAGGCTCCGGGGAACACTGAGCTCACTGGTGTGGATCAGCCACTGCACTCCTCGGATGGCGAAGAACCAGCTGGACCCTCCGGTGTGAGTCATCATGCAGCACCAGCAGGACCAACATCTGCACCCCCTGCACCCACCCCTCCAACAACTGCCAACACACAGGCCACCCCTGCCAACACGGACAGACCAAGGACCACAGATGACAACAGCGCAGGGACCCAGGCCCAAACTGGAGCTGGTGACAACGAGCCCAGGAACAACACCCAAGTGGGCCCACGGTCACCTGTGCGTGCCACCGCAGGTCCTGCACGTGTCGCCAGGGGTGGTGGGAGGGGTGGTAGACATAGGTCGCTCTTTGCAGAGGGGTCTGGACTGCATGATGACCCACAACTGGCACGCATCGCGGATGCGTACCAGACTAGCACCGGAGAGGTCAGCCAGGTAGTGGGGATCCTCAAGGACATACAACAGCAGCAGGCTGCCCATCATGCCCGCTTGGACTCCCACATGTCCCGTGTCGACACACACATGTCACATGTCGAGACACACATGTCACGTGTCGAGACACACATGTCTGGCATGGAGTCCAAGTGGGACACATTGGAACAACTGACAGCGGTGCATAGGGACATACTGACATGCCTCCGCCAGATCAGCACCAACATGGCCTCACCTCCCTGTGTGCCCACAACAACTGCTGCTGAAACAACTGCAAATGCCACAGGGAGGGAGGAGGACTCTGGCAGAGAGTCCCCTGCACCGCCGCAGCCTGCACCTGAGGGTCCCCCCCAAGAAGAGGGGCCGTCCGAGGAGGCCAAACTGAGAGGCCGATGGCCATCTACATCCCCCAGGAAGCCAACACCTGTTCTGGAACTTTTCCTCTGTGTGCAAACTGCACGCCCTGTCGAAGCCAACCCAACTCTCCCACATGACATGGGGAGCTCTAGTTGGCCAAATTTATCAGATGACTGTGGACTTTACTCTGGACATTTCAGCTACCAAGACTTCCAATACACATGGGAACTTTGGATTCCAATTTCTATGTACAGCACCCACCATCCTGTGCACCATCCTCACACCTGTATGTAAATAAACTCACCAATACACCATATCTGCCTCTGTTGTGATTCCAACGTGGTTTTTGTCATGTAGATGGTGATCTGCTAAATGACACTGTGCATGCTAACTGCTACAGCAAGTCCAACACCGTCATGTCAGTCATGGCGACGTGACACATATGAGGGAGACACACCACTAGGGCCACACAACACATACACACCAGGGCCATCAGACTCATCACCTATACTGATGTTGCAACTAAATACAGTGGAATGCACAGACACGCCACCTATTCACAGTCACTGTCAACTAGACTACAGGTGCAGTAAGCAAATGTCAGTCAGATGTGTGACTACAGACAACGCACATCCCAAAGTGAAGCACAGGTTTATTACACATTTGCAACATGTTGTTTCCACTACAAATGCAAGCTAATCCAACCTGGCTGTGGCCACAAAGTCAAAAAGTGCAGAAGATAGAAAGTCCAGGGGTGTGTGGCACATCACCTGTAGGGAAACGACTGCTTCCACCTTGGAAGTTGAATCATGGATTCGGGGGATCCAAGTTGATCAGACAACTCCGGCAGCACCCTGTGAAGGACAGACATGACACACAGTCAAAACCACTGAAGAACAGCACAGAACGGCAATACTCATGTCTAATACATGTCACGAGATAACTACACAAAACCAAGTTAGCATGTCAACACTGTTGGGCAGTACAGACCACCTGCAAGGACACATCGCTGCACGCATCCAGTCAAGTAGCACATGGCCACACTCAAACAGCACCAGAGCACCACACACACATATCATGCAAACTCAAATCATTGACATTACAACCCTCTGGAGACTCACATTCAGCTGAAGAAGTTGGTGATGAGCTGTGTGCGGACATCACCATCATCATCATCATCATCTTCACTGGCATCGTGACCCAGGCCAGGATCTTCCACAGGTGGCGGACGTTGGTCATCGTCATCCAGGATGAGAGGCAACTCCTTCCGCACTGCCAGGTTGTGTAGCATGCAGCAGACGATGACAATCTTGCACACCTTTGCTGGGGCATATGGGAGGGCCCCTCCTGTCTTGTCCAGGCAGCGGAAGCGGCTCTTCAGGAGACCAAAGGTCCGCTCAATCACCCTCCTCGTCCGACCATGTGCCTCATTGTAGCGCATCTGGGCTGGTGTCACAGGGTTCCTGAGGGGTGTCAGCAACCACGGCATGTTGGGGTATCCCGAGTCACCTACAGACAGACAATTGCACATTAGCCGATTTGAAAATGTGTGCGGAAAACAACATAGCAGAACACACACAATGGTACAAAGTCAGTACACACCAACAAGCCAGGCACGCTGGTTCGGCATCTGTGACATCATCCTCGGGATGCGACTACTCCTCATCACGTAGGCATCGTGTGCCGAACCGGGGAAACGGGCACACACATGTGAGATGGTCATATCTGCAAGACATACCACCAGAGCATTGATCGAATGGTAATGTTTACGGTTCCGGTATGCCTGCTCATGTGCCTGTGGTGGTATCAAAGCCACATGTGTCCCATCAATGGAGCCAATTACATGTGGCATCCTCCCCAGGGCATAGAAGTCACTCTTGACGTCAGTGAGTCGTTGACGTGTTGGGAAATAGATGTACTGGTTGAGGTATCTCAACATTGCCCCCAAAACATTGCGTAGCACACGGCTGAACATAGTCTGTGACATCCCACCAGTAGTTGCCACAGTGTGTTGAAAGGTACCGGTGGCAAAGAAGTGTAGGGCTGCCATCACCTTCACCTTGGGGGTCAGCGCTGTAGGATACGGCCGGCCAGGCTGCAAATGTGGGTCCAACCGCACTGCCAAATCCTCAATCAGCTGCCTGGTGAAGCGGTACCGTCGGATGCTGTCACGTTCCACCATCGTTGCCAGGTCTGGGAATGGTCGATGGACAGCAGGAGCCCTGCAGTGCATAGGTGAAGAAAGCAAGATTGTCAGTCACCCCACCTATGTGCCGTTCACCATACTCAATTTCACATGATACATCATTAACAAACACAAGTACTTGATGTGTGTGTCGTTCCGTTTGGACATATATGGCACCTACATGGACATCATCTAACATCTCTGTTCAACAAGTGTTGACAACAGGTTCCAGGGTGTGCTATGGGACACCATTAGGCTGTGTCACAGTACCCATTAACTGCTCTCACGTTCCACACACATACCACAGTGACATGTCTGGACAGATGCTCCACAGGCATCACAGCTCATTGACAGGTAGATTCCCAGGGACCCTGTCTTGCCACATGGACACTGGCATGACATGGCGTATCATGTACACGTCAGAAAAACAAACATGACACCCACAGGTAGTGGCCCCTGTAGCCTCTGCAGGACAGACATGGACGTCTGTGACACACACACACACACCATCAAAGTTCATGCACAAACCACGTGGATGTGGAGACTGTCTCCCATTGTGCACATGGAGTCAGAGACATGTGATACACAACATGCACACAGACTGTGGAGGGACATCACTATTGTTGGAATGGGCCACCCTGTGACGTACATGCCTTCCCACATGTGAGCCTGGGGGTATGTGACATGTCATACACATACACAACCTGGAAATGTGACCATGACACATGCTCAGAAATGAAAAGTTGCACACCACAGTGGTCAGGTGCACAACACACAAAGGACCCTGTCCCCATGAACACGTGCACAGCCTGGGTGTGTCTGCCCCCAAGTGCCACCCCAAAATCCACATGTTCACCCCCATACACAGATAAGGTTATGCTGCCACACATGCCTTATATACAGTGTGGACTGGGTGTGGTGTTGTAGGTGTGCCCCTGAGTCCCTGGAAAGTAAATGTGGCTGGCATAGGTTCACCAGTGACCAGCATGGTGACATATGCGTGTGACCTGTCCAGGGACGCGTTGTAGAGCAATGGACCGATCGGTGTGCCCGGTCGGCCCATTGCATTGTATGTGAGCGGGTACGCGTTGTATGCCTGGTACGCGTTGTACAGCAATGGACCGATCGTTTCCCCCCACCACCACTGGGATTTTCATGGGTGCATGTGCAATGTCAGCAGTCCATGTGAGCTTCACTGCTGCACATTGCGTGGAGTGTCAAGGTGTGTGTCGTTGAGTGTGTGCAAATGTGAGTTGTTGCACGGCTGGGGCACTACCTCCATGTTGTGCCTTGGCTGGCAGGCCATTGCATTGAGTGCTTTGTGCTTGTATAGCGTGTGATGGCAGTTTGTTGCTCAGGACACATGGCTGTGGTTCACAGTGTGGATGACATCTACCTTGCCATCACAGTGTGCATTGTCATGCAGGCTAGTGTCACCACAATGTGGGGTCCCTGGGGGAGTGCTGTGGTGGTTCTGTCTCTTGCTGTGTTTGTTGCTGTTCCTACAAGCTTGTGTGACATGTGTAATTTGGGCTCCCTCTCATCTCACAACGCCTGTTTGCCCACATAGGGGAATCCAATCCCTGAGTTAGTTTTGTATGTGACTGTGTTGACATCTGTGTATTAGTGAATCTGGCCTCCTCATGTGTTGTGTGTTTGCCTGGGGACACTGGCACACAACGCCCCTCACCTGTTGTGTATGATATGCAGTGTGAGTCTGCCTGTTTGTGTTTGTGCATTTGCACCACTGCATTGGCATATCTTTAGTTTGCCATTGGACTGTATGTTGTTTGTTGGCTTTCCCCTGCTGGCCCTGGGACTGCTAGGTCATCAGTCAGCACATTGATCATGGTTAGTATGTCCCATTGCTGCCATGGTATGGTGTTTGTTCACATGACATCTACAGTCTCCACAGGATATCTACACTTGTGTGTCCATTGCTGCAGATATGTGGGTCTGCATTATGATGCTCACTTCTGTCATTGTGTTATTTGTGAATGTAGACAATGTGGGCCCCCATGGCTGATGTTTGTGTGCACATGGCTAGAACGATGTGTCATTGGCACTGCACTGCTTGCCTCACACAATCTATGTTGCTATGGGACACAAGCACTACAATGCCACTGTAGTGTTTGGTGTTGTGTGGCCAGGAATAATCCCTGCATTTTTGGTTTAGCAGCTTTACCAGGACTACACTTACCTTTTAGGCACTGTGGTGATGGGGCTTTGGGTCCCATTGCCACAACAATGTTCGAAATGTGCTTCAGCGTCATGAAGCTGACACACTTACCTTTGGCCACTGTGGTGATGGGTCTTAGGTGCTGCAATTGCCACACTGTTCAAAATGTGCTTCAGCTATGGAGCACACACTTGACCTTTGGCCACTGTGGTGATGGGGCTCAGGGCCTGTGTTAGAAATGGGATCTCTAGTTGGCAAGGGCTTGCACCTTTGTCCAAGTAGGGACCCTTCTTCCTAGTCAGGGTAAGGGTAGTTACACTCGTGAAATAACCCCTGCTCACCCTCTTGGTAGCTTGGCACGAGCAGTCAGGCTTAATTCTAGAGGCAGTGTGTAAAGCATTTGCACATAACCAACAGTAATACAGTGTAAGCACTACAAACTGACACCACACCAGTTTAGAAAAATATCCAATATTTTTATATACTGCAAAACAAGACCAAATATGACAAAAATCCACAGTACAGTACTTTACAAAGTGATTATGTTGCATACGATAACTCTTCTTTGCAGGAATGGTTCAAAAACAAAGTTCGTACGAGTCGGTAGCTCCGTCCGAGTCTACCGCGATGCTGAAAACCACAGAGTCTAACAGTTCCAGCCGACCGCGTCGATACGGGCCAGCAGAGTCGTGAACAGACTCGGTCACAGTACCTTTCTCATTGTGGCTGGCACGGAGTGTGCGAGCCGGTCGGCGTTCGTCGCGGTTGCGGTGCAAGATGGAAGCGGTGCAGGGCGCGGTGTCCCTTCGATGCGGTGCAGGCAGCGGCTCGGTGAGCAGTCGTGCAGACGGAGTCGGTGAGTCCAAGGCGTGCGGGACAGGGCGAGACGGTGCTCGATGCGGTGCTGGCAGGTTGCGATGCAGGCGACCAAGCCGGAGTGCGGGAGCTGGCGTAGGACAGCGGAGCGAAGTCGGAGCAGTGCGTCGCAGGCGTGCGAGCGGTGCCCCAACTGCGGTGCGGTCACGACTGTTGAGCCAGTTGCAGCGACAGCGTCGGTCGGGTCCGGCTGGCACAGTGAAGCGATGCGATGCGAACTGCGGTGCCCACAGGTCACGGTGCAAGCAGCGGCTCTGATGGCGGCGGCGTCGGACGTCGCCGTCGGTGAGACCAGGGTTGCGGTGCGAGATGCGGAGCGGTGCAGTCTGCGGTGCAAACAGGTCACCGGGCCAGCGATGGAGTCGGTTGACGGAGTCGGTTGCGGTTCCCTTCCTCTGTGGCAACTGAAACAGCGGTTCCAGAAGCGGTACCCAGAGGCTTGTGAAGTCTTTGCAGTCCCTGAGACTTCTTAACAGGAGGCCAGCTCGGTTCCAGGCCCTTGGAGATTCTCAGCACAAGTATGTAGAAAGTTCAGTCCAGTCCTTTCACTGCCCAAGGCAGAAGCAGCAGCTGCAGGCCAACCCAACAAAGCAACAACACAGCAAAGGGGCAGTACTCCTCCTGGCAGCTCTTCCAGCTCTTCGTCTTGGCAGGTTCCTTGATTCCAGCGAGATCTAAATTCATGGGGTCAGGGCCCCAATATTTATATCCCAAATTCCTTTGTTCTCTGAAGGCAGAGAGGCCTTTGCCTAGTCCAAACCAGTTCTGGAGCACTTTGTTGACAAGTCTCCGTCCTTTCTTCCAGAGAGTAGGCCAGGGACATCAGACGCACCACAGGAGGTGGAGCCAGCATTGTGGAGGGAAGGCCCAGCCCTATTCAGTTCCCAGGTGCGATCTCCTCCCACCCATCTACATGTAGATCTTGCTATACAGCCCTGTGCTGACTCACCCTGTCTCCTGGCATCCCCCAGCCCCTGTCACTCGCACTCCAGACAAGGAATACACAACCTCGCAGAGGCAGGCTTGGATGGTTAGACAAGAAAATACCCACTTTCTAAAAGTGGTATTTTCAAACACAGAATGTTAAAACCAACTTCACTAACAGATGCATTTTATCATTCTGAGTCCAGGCATACTAAACTCGAATTTCTACCATGTTCCCTGGGTCAGTTAGGATTATATAGCTGTAATAATCAAAACTGCCCATTCTGGCCTATGGGGAACAGGTAGCCTTGCAATAGTGAAAAATGAAATAGGCTGTAATTCACTATCAGGACATGCCGCACACACCAGGGCATGTGCTACCTTTCCCATACAATGCACCCTGCCCACAGGGGTACCTTGGGCCTACCTTAGGGGTGACTAACATGTAGAAAAGGGAAGGTTTAGGGACTTGCAAGTGTGCGCACTTGCCAAGTCGACATGGCAGCCCCAGGCTGCACACAGGCTCTGCAATGGCAGGCCAGAGTTACACTTTACGGGCTGTTTGCGTGGGTGGCACAATCCAGTGCTGCAGCCCACCAACAGCATTTGATCTATAGGCCCTGGCACTCTCAGTGCACTTTACAAGGGACTGACAGATAAATCAAATAGGCCAATCATGGAAACACCAATCCATAACACATTTTATACAGGAGCACTTGCACTTTCCCACTGGACCGCAGTGAGGAAAGTGCGCAGAATCATTACACCAGCAAAAACAGAGTCAAAACCAGGAGGTCAGAAAGCAAAAAGTCAGGGGAAACACGCCAAAAGATGCCAAGTCTAACACATGTCCCCTCCAGCTGAAAGTAGGGAGAACTACCCAACCCCATTGGAGTTCTC
This sequence comes from Calotriton arnoldi, assembly GCA_963921515.1. NCBI lineage: Eukaryota > Metazoa > Chordata > Amphibia > Caudata > Salamandridae > Calotriton > Calotriton arnoldi. The sequence continues at coordinate 598,839 of CAWUFW010002413.1, read as the reverse complement.
TTCACTAAGGCGGAAGAACCTGGACAGACCATCTGCGTTGGCGTGTTCTGTACCAGGACGGTGTTCCACCGTAAAGTCCATTCCCTGTAGGGAGATGGACCACCTCAGCAGTTTTGGATTCTCACCCCTCATTTGCATCAACCATCTGAGGGACCTGTGGTCTGTCTGAACCCGGAAGTGAGTCCCAAACAGGTATGGTCTCAGCTTCTTCAGTGCCCAGACCACAGCAAAAGCTTCCCTTTCTATGGCACTCCACCTCTGTTCCCTGGGAAGTAGTCTCCTGCTAAGGAAGACTACAGGCTGATCCAGGCCCTCTTCGTTCAGTTATGAGAGCACCGCTCCCACACCATGCTCTGAAGCGTCAGTCTGCACGACAAATTCTTTGGAGAAGTCAGGTGCCTTGAGCACGGGCGCCGTGCACATGGCTGCCTTCAGGGCATCAAAAGCTTTCTGGCAGGACTCAGTCCAGATCACTTTCCTGGGCTGCCTCTTAGAGGTCAGCTCTGTTAAGGGGGCAATGATGGTGCCATAGCCCTTAACAAATCTCCTATAGTAACCGGTGAGACCTAAGAAGGCTCTCACCTCTGTCTGGGTCTTGGGGGCTCCCAAGCCAGAATGGTGTCAATCTTGGGTTGTAGGGGCTCCACCTGGCCGCTTCCTACCTGGTGTCCCAAGTACACCACAGAACCCTGCCCGATCTGGCACTTACTGGCCTTGATCGTGAGGCCTGCACCTTGCAGGGCCCTCAACACTTTCTCAAGGTGCTGTAAATGTTCTTCCCAGCTAGAACTGAACACAGCAATGTCATCCAGGTAGGCGGCACTGAAATCCTCCAGCCCAGCCAACACCTGATTGACCAACCTCTGAAAGGTGGCAGGGGTATTCTTCAACCCAAAGGGCATCACCCGGAATTGGTAATGACCTTCTGGGGTTGAGAATGCTGATCTCTCCTTGGCCCCATCGGTTAAGGCAATCTGCCAGTACCCAGACGTTAAGTCAAACGTGCTGAGGAACCGGGCAGCTCCCAACCGATCAATGAGCTCATCAGCTCTGGGGATGGGGTGCGCGTCAGTCCTGGTGACGGCATTGAGCCCACGGTAGTCCACACAAAATCGGAGTTCTGGAGTGGCACCGGGCGCCGCAGCCTTTGGGACCAAGACCACTGGGCTGGCCCAAGGACTGTTGGAGGGCTCAATCACCCCTAACGCCAACATCTTAGAGACCTCCTCCTTGATGCTGGCCCTGACCCGGTCAGTCAACCTGTAAATCTTGTGCTTCACAGGAGGGCTGTCACCAGTGTCCACGTCATGGGTACACCAGTGAGTAACACCGGCGGTCAGAGAGAACAGTGGGGCGAACTGTCCCAACAACTGGTGACAGTCCCCCTGCTGCTCCTGAGTCAGAGTAGGGGAGAGGATCACACCCTCTACTGACCCATCATGCTCCTTGGTAGACAGGAGGTCAGGGAGAGGCTCACTCTCCTCTTCCACCCCATCATCTGTCGCCAAGAGCATACTCACTTCGGACCTCTCGAAGTGGGGCTTGAGGCGGTTCACGTGAAGGACCCTCAAAGGGTTCCTTGGAGCCTGCAAATCCACCAGGTAGGTGTCGTCACTTTTGCGCTCCATTACCTCATATGGCCCAGTCCACTTGTCCTGCAAGGCACAAGGTGCCACTGGGGCCATGACCCACACTTTTTGCCCAGGTTGAAATTCGACCAGAGTGGCATTCTGGTCATACCATCTCTTCATTTCTTCCTGGCTTGCTTCTAGGTTCGCCTGAGCGAGTTTCCTGAAGCGGGCAGTTTGGTTTCTAAAGGCCAGCATGTAGCTAAACACATCCTGGGGAGTTTTCCTGGGAGCTGCCTCCCAGCCTTCCTTCACCAAACTCAGAGGTCCTCTGACAGGGTGGCCATACAGGAGCTCAAAGGGGCTGTACCCAAGAGACTTCTGAGGCACCTCCCTGTATGCAAAGAGTAGGCATGGCAAGAGGACGTCCCACTTACGCCTCATGGGTTCTGTTAGACCCTTGATCATGCCTTTCAAGGTCTGGTTGAATCTCTCCACCAGACCGTTTCCTTGTGGGTGGTACGGAGTGGTGAACTTGTAGGTTACACCACACTCCTTCCACAGGGATGTCATATACTTGGATATGAAATTGGTCCCCCTATCAGAAACCACCTCTCTGGGGAATCCCACACGGGAAAAGATCCCCATTAACGCCCGGCCCACCACTGGCGCCGTCGTTGTCCTGAGAGGGATTGCCTCCGGGTACCGGGTGGCATGGTCCACCAAGACCAGGATGTACCTGTTGCCCATGGCTGTCTTGGGATCCAGTGGCCCCACAATATCCATCCCTACCCTTTCAAAGGGTGTTCCAACAACAAGGAAAGGTTGGAGAGGAGCTTTGACCTTCCTCCCACTCTTACCACTTGCCTGGCAAGTTTGGCAAGACCTACAGTGTGCATCTGACTGCCTTCGCATTTGGGGCCAAAAGAAGTGGGTGACAAGCCAGTCAAAGGTCTTGTCCTGCCCCAAATGTCCTGCCAAAGGCACGTAATGAGCCAGACCCAGTAGGAAGGTCCTGAAGCGCTGGGGTACCACCAGCACACGGGCTGACCCAGGCTCAGCAACCTTAGGCTCACTGTATAGGAGACCATTCTCCCAGTAGATCAGATGTGACCCGGACTGATTACCAGCTGCCTGGTCTGCAGCCTGCCGCCGCAGACCCTCCAGAGTAGGGCACTCGTTCTGCTCCCTGCAGAACTCCTCCATGGTGGGACCCCCTTCTTGCTGCTAATGGGTCAGCTCAGAGATGTCTCCCAGTTCGGCTACCTGCTCCCCTGTAGGCACCGGGGTGTCCCCTCGAGGTCCGCCTCCTCCCGGTCCGTGGGAACTTTGGGGGCCGGTTTCCGCGCCCCTGCCCTTCCTCTTGGCAGGGACTTGGGCCACTCTTCCAGGCTCCAAGTCCTCTTGATCACCCTTTCTGGCTGCCATTGACCGAGTAGACACGCATGCCCACTCTGGCAACCCAAGCATCTCCAAGTGAGACCTGAGCTCAACATCCTTCCATAAGGACTGCTCCAGGTCGTTACCTAGCAGACAATCTACAGGCATGGTAGGGCTCACAACCACCCTCAAGGGACCTGAGACCCCCCCATTCAAAGGGAACCTGCGCCACCATACACTGGCGCTCAGAGTTGTCTACAGCAACTACTTGGTGGAATGCCCCTGGGACTACCTGCTTCTCAGAGACCAGGTGACACCGGACTGAGGTCACACTGGCTCCAGTATCTCTGAGAGCCTCTACCCTGTTCCCATTAATGGTCACCCAGGTTTTATATTTCTTTGTGTTAGGGGCACCTGGTTTCCTGGGACCATCTCACTGTCCCCTAGTGAGACAAGGGTCATGTCTGCGGGATCCCCACCCTCCTGTGGGCACCCCTCCTCCCCAAGCCCTACACTAGCCAACACTTTGGACTGTCCACCGGTGGGTGGCTGTGTCCCCTTTGGGCACTTGGGGTCCCCCTTAAAGTGACCTACCTGGTCACATGCGTAACACTTGCGGGGGCCGGTCTCAACAGGCTTCCCTGTAGAGACCCCTTTCTTCTTATCACCCGGGGCTGGGAACCTTTACCCTGGGTACTAGTTTGGGGCCCTTTAGAGAACTCCTGTGTTTTACCCTTGTCCCCCCACCTTTCTGCTGGGGACCCTGCCCACCATTGGCTGAGTCTCCCCCAAACGCTTTCTTGTGGACCCTGGTACTCACCCAGCGGTCCGCCTCCATAGCAAGCTTCCTGGGGTCAGTTAGCTTACTGTCAACTAGGTGCTGGCGCAGATCTGCAAAACATAGACTAGACAAGTGCTCCCATGCAATCAAATTGTAGAGCCCCTGAAAATCTGTTACATTACTGCCCTTCACCCAACCATCCAGCGACCTGCAGAACATATCCACACATTCCAACCAAGTGTTGGCCTCAGACTTTTTACTGGACCTGAACTGATCCCTGTACTTCTCAGGAGTGAGCCCATAGCTAGTGAGGAGAGCGTCCTTCATGTCAGCATAGGTGAGGTCCTGCCCCTTACCCAAAGCTATCAGAGTGTCCCTAGCTTCCTCTGGGAAAGAGTGGCCACAACCCTGCTCCCCAGTTCCTCTTCAGGGACCCCATTCATATGAATAGGCTGACTCGTAACCCTGAAACCACCTTTGTATGTCATCACCCTTTTTGTACTCTTTGCCTACATTCTTGGGGATGTGCACAATCCTGTCTGTCTGTGCTGGACGAATTGCTGCCACCATCTGAACCGGACTCTACTCTTAAGCTCCAGCTCCTTCAGATCATTCTCTCATGATCTAGTATCATTTTCCTTTCCTCCATGGCTATTCTTTTCTCCTCCCTCTCACTCTCTATTCTGAGTTTCTGCAGTTCAAACCTGCCTTGCTTCCCGCCTGTCCTCCAGCTCCTCTGGGGACAAACTACTGCTGCCTGGCCTGGAGGGTTCCCCCTACCCAAAAGCACATCTACCCTAGGAACAGGCTCCTCCACCTCCTCCATTGAGATCACCAGGTTGCCCACTGGCACCTCTGGCTGCTACCCAGGCCCTCAGCGCCTTCTGTAGCTCCTCCTTCCTGGTGAGGCCTCTGACCTGGAATTTCAGGTTCTTGCAAATCGATTTTAACTCCTTGACATTGTAGGCTTCCAATCGATCCTCCTCAAAGGCAATTTCTACTGATGCAATGGATGATACTATAGATTCAGGCATGTTGAAAGTAGCAAGTTCAAAACTGGCAAGATCAAAAATAGGCCAAAAGAAAAAGAGCCTGTAAGTGGTACGTAATGGTCTGCGATATGGTAGTAGTGCACACCAATCACTGTAAGTCAAGTGCAAACACAAGTCCTATCCTCACCGCTGACAACCAATGTTAGAAATGGGATCTCTAGTTGGCAAGGGCTTGCACCTTTGTCCAAGTAGGGACCCTTCTTCCTAGTCAGGGTAAGGGATGTTACACTCGTGAAATAACCCCTGCTCACCCTCTTGGTAGCTTGGCACGAGCAGTCAGGCTTAATTCTAGAGGCAGTGTGTAAAGCATTTGCACATAACCAACAGTAATACAGTGTAAGCACTACAAACTGACACCACACCAGTTTAGAAAAATATCCAATATTTTTATATACTGTAAAACAAGACCAAATACGATAAAAATCCACAGTACAGTACTTTACAAAGTGATTATGTTGCAAGATAACTTCTTCTTTGTAGGAATAGTTCAAAAACAAAGTTCGTACGAGTCGGTAGCTCCGTCCGAGTCTACCGCGATGCTGAAAACCACAGAGTCTAACAGTTCCAGCCGACCGCGTCGATACGGGCCAGCAGAGTCGTGAACAGACTCGGTCACAGTACCTTTCTCGTTGTGGCGGGCACGGAGTGTGCGAGCCGGTCGGCGTTCGTTCGCGGTTGCGGTGCAAGATGGAAGCGGTGCAGGGCGCGGTGTCCTCTCGATGCGGTGCAGGCAGCGGCTCGGTGAGCAATCGTGCAGACGGAGTCGGTGAGTCCAAGGCGTGCGAGGACAGGGTGAGACGGTGCTCGATGCGGTGCTGGCAGGTTGCGATGCAGGTGACCAAGCTGGAGTGCGGGAGCTGGCATCGGACAGCGGAGCGAGTCGGAGCGGTGCGTCGCGAAGCGTGCGAGCGGTGCCCCAACTGCGATGCGGTCACGATTGTTGAGCCAGTTGCAGCAACAGTGTCGGTCTGGTCCGGCTGGCACAGTGAAGCGATGCGATGCGAACTGCGGTGCCCACAGGTCACGGTGCAAGCAGCGGCTCGGTGGCGATGGCGTCGGACGTCGCTCGTCGGTGAGACCAGGGTTGCGGTGCGAGATGCGGACGGTGCGGTCTGCGGTGCAAACAGGACACCGGGCCAGCGATGGAGTCGGTTGACGGAGTCGGTTGCGGTTCCCTTCCTCTGTGGCAACTGAAACAGCGGTTCCAGAAGCGGTACCCAGAGGGTTGTGAAGTCTTTGCAGTCCCTGAGACTTCTTAACAGGAGGCCAGCTCGGTTTCAGGCCCTTGGAGATTCTCAGCACAAGTATGTAGAAAGTTCAGTCCAGTCCTTTCACTGCCCAAGGCAGAAGCAGCAGCTGCAGGCCAACCCAACAAAGCAACAACACAGCAAAGGGGCAGTACTCCTCCTGGCAGCTCTTCCAGCTCTTCGTCTTGGCAGGTTCCTTGATTCCAGCGAGATCTAAATTCATGGGGTCAGGGCCCCAATATTTATATCCCAAATTCCTTTGTTCTCTGAAGGCAGAGAGGCCTTTGCCTAGTCCAAACCAGTTCTGGAGCACTTTGTTGACAAGTCTCCGTCCCTTCTTTCAGAGAGTAGGCCAGGGACATCAGACGCACCACAGGAGGTGGAGCCAGCATTGTGGAGGGAAGGCCCAGCCCTATTCAGGGCCCAGGTGCATCTCCTCCCACCCATCTACATGTAGATCTTGCTATACAGCCCTGTGCTGACTCACCCTGTCTCCTGGCATCCCCCAGCCCCTGTCACTCGCACTCCAGACAAGGAATACACAACCTCGCAGAGGCAGGCTTGGATGGTTAGACAAGAAAATACCCACTTTCTAAAAGTGGTATTTTCAAACACAGAATGTTAAAACCAACTTCACTAAAAGATGCATTTTATCATTCTGAGTCCAGGCATACTAAACTCGAATATCTACCATGTTCCCTGGGTCAGTTAGGATTATATAGCTGTAATAATCAAAACTGCCCATTCTGGCCTATGGGGAACAGGTAGCCTTGCAATAGTGAAAAACGAAATAGGCTGTAATTCACTATCAGGACATGCCGCACACACCAGGGCATGTCCTACCTTTCGCATACAATGCACCCTGCCCACAGGGGTACCTTGGGCCTACCTTAGGGGTGACTAACATGTAGCAAAGGGAAGGTTTAGGGACTTGCAAGTGTGCGCACTTGCCAAGTCGACATGGCAGCCCCAGGCTGCACACAGGCTCTGCAATGGCAGGCCAGAGTTACACTTTACGGGCTGTTTGCGTGGGTGGCACAATCCAGTGCTGCAGCCCACCAACAGCATTTGATCTATAGGCCCTGGCACTCTCAGTGCACTTTACAAGGGACTGACACATAAATCAAATAGGCCAATCATGGAAACACCAATCCATAACACATTTTATACAGGAGCACTTGCACTTTCCCACTGGACAGCAGTGAGGAAAGTGCGCAGAATCATTACACCAGCAAAAACAGAGTCAAAACCAGGAGGTCGGAAAGCAAAAAGTCAGGGGAAACACGCCAAAAGATGCCAAGTCAAACAGGGCCCCATTGCCACACTGTTCAAAATGTGCTTCAGCTATGGAGCACACACTTACCTTTTGGGCACTGTGGTGATGGGGCTTAGGGCCCCATTGCCACACTGTTCAAAATGTGCTTCAGCTATGGAGCACACACTTGCCTTTTGGGCACTGTGGTGATGGGGCTTTTGGGCCCCATTGCCACACTGTTCAAAATGTGCTTCAGCTATGGTGCACACACTTACCTTTTGGGCACTGTAGTGATGGGGCTTTGGGCCACATTGCCACAGTGGTCATGGTCTGCTTGCATTGTGTAGGCCACACACACAATTATGTGTGACACATGTGTTAGGGGGTCACATTGTATGTTCAATGTCATGTTCAGTGTTGTATGCATTTGACACAGACCACACACGCTTGTCATGGTGTTGGGGGTGGGATTTAATTTACAGACAGTCCTTATGTGGGAGTATGCTAGTTGTGTCATGCATTACCCGTCCTATGAGTAGGGGTGGTTGTAGTGACAGGCATCCTGCCCCCCATGAGTGGGGATGGTAGTAGTGGTAGGCATCCAGCCCCCATGAGTGGGGATGGTAGTAGTGGTAGGCATCCAGCCCACCCTGAGTGGGGGTGGTGTTAGTGGCAGCCATCCATCCCCCATGAGTGGGGATGGCAGTAGTGACAGGCATCCAGCCCCCCATGAGGGGGGTGGTGGCAGGCATCTAGCCACCCATGAGTGGGGATGGTAGTAGTGGTAGGCATCCAGCCCCTATGGGTGGGGATGGCAGTAGTGGTAGGCATCTAGCCACCCATGAGTGGGGATGGTAGTAGTGGTAGGCATCCAGCCCACCCTGAGTGGGGGTGGTGTTAGTGGTAGGCATCCATCCCCCTATGGGTGGGGATGGTAGTAGTGGTAGGCATCCAGCCCCCATGAGTGGGGATGGTAGTAGTGGCAGCCATCCAGCCCCCCATGAGTGGGGATGGTAGTAGTGGTAGGCATCCAGCCCACCCTGAGTGGGGGTGGTGTTAGTGGTAGGCATCCATCCCCTATGGGTGGGGATGGTAGTAGTGGTAGGCATCCAGCCCACCCTGAGTGGGGGTGGTGTTAGTGGCAGCCATCCATCCCCCCATGAGTGGGGATGGCAGTAGTGACAGGCATCCAGCCCCCCATGAGTGGGGGGGGGTGGTGGCAGGCATCTAGCCACCCATGAGTGGGGATGGTAGTAGTGGTAGGCATCCAGCCCCCTATGGGTGGGGATGGCAGTAGTGGTAGGCATCCAGCCCCCTATGGGTGGGGATGGCAGTAGTGGTAGGCATCCAGCCCCCCATGAGTGGGGGGGGGTGGTGGCAGGCATCTAGCCACCCATGAGTAGGGGTAGTTGTAGGGTGGTGTTGGTGGTAGGCATCCATCCCCCTATGGGTGTGTATGGCATTGGTGTTGGCCATCCCACCCCTATGGTTCTGCTGTTGCTTGTGTACGTCATTTGTGCATCCCTATGTGTGTGTGACATATTTCGGGTACGTGTCGTTTGTTTGTGTTGTGGGTGTTTGACTTACCGTCTGCGCCGTACGCGTCCGTGCCGGTCCCGGTAATAGATGTAGAGTATTGGTAGGACCTGCGCGATGGGATTCATGGTTGGTTCGTCTCGTTCGGGTTTCTCGTGTCTTCGACTCGTACTCGTTGCTGGCTTGTTCGTCTCGTCGCCGTGGATAGTCTTGTGGCGCGAATCGGAGCTTATGTGCAGCTCTCCTGGATGCTCAAACGTGCCGTACGTAGCGACGAGTTCGGCGCGTACGGAGACGCATCGTACTAGTCCGGCCGGAAGTTGCTGTGTATTTGGTTCCGTGCGTCTCGATTCGGCGTTTACGGATCCGGCTCGGGCGGGGAACAGGAGCTGGAATGGGTAAGTTCGGCTCGCTCGGAATCTGGGCTGTTATGCGCATCGTACTTGTTCGTTCGGTAGAGTGTTCGAGTCGGTCGGAAAAACACGCGTTCGACTCGTATTTTTTCCGGACGAATACTGTTAGGTGCGCTTCCGGCCGACATCGGAATCGACCCCTCAGTGTGCTTTTGAAAAACAATTATCTTATTCCAAATAACCGCAAGTGCTCTGACCTACAAGCAGGCGTCCTGTACAGAGCAACTCTTTCACAACGTGTAACATTTTCCACCACTGTCTTTTCTCCTCCCCCACATGTGCTTGAAGATAGTTTGGTCTGGCCTTCCATTCCTACTTTGAAAACATATATTAATAGCAAACACTAACAGAAAACACTATTGTTTCAACAACAAGCTGGTCTCATATAACCTCGTGCGACCTTCAAATAACAGGTGGCTAAATTAGCAAGTGACATTGACTTAGTCTTCTATGGAAATCTCCCACTACATTTTGCACAATTTATACACCAAATATTTAATCAGTCTGAAACTCAAGGCCTACCACATTTTTCTAAACTATCCCACTCCCGCCTTGTTATATCTTTTCAGCCTATTTTTATAGTAATGCCGGATTTCATTCATTCTAACTTTGCAAGCACATTTGGCGGGTCCCTTGGTGCTCCTTCCTTGTTTCCAAAAAAGTCGTTCTATAGCTCCTACTACGAAATGGCTGCTCGTCCTCTGCTTCAACCCCATCCATGACAAATGGAGTTATACCGTGGACGAATGCTACAACTTTTTAAATGCTTGCCATTGGCGATATTTGGCATCAGATATCGCCTGAATTTCCGCTACGTGTACTTCACCTGTGTTCAACCTGTTTTTTATTGTCTCCAGTGCCACTATGAATGTGACCTCCAAGTCTGCCTCTCTACTACTTCACACGATCCCCTGGATTATGAACTGTTGCTGCGTCCATTGCTGGCTCATGACCAGGACTGTTCCGGAGACACACGCTTGATGGATGCGTTTCATAATGCAATAAGGGGAAGATGGAGTGCATGCGCTCATACGGAGAGCCTCTTGCAGCAGACTATCATCGAATATCATGCAAGTTGCCCTGACATGCTCCTGCTTGCTGAAGATTATGATGACCATGTCTATTCTTTCGACTTGCTAAATTGGATGGCCACCCTCTTTGCTTGGAGAGGTGCAGATGACCTTTTGGAACTGATTGCATATCACGGTGCTTCTGAGTTCTTGAGCTTCAATGAATCTCCATAAGTGCACATGGTAACCGGATTTTACGAGCTCTTATTTCTACACTTGAAGAACACTGTTTTTTTTTCTTTTTCTCTTTTCGCTTTTCCTTCCTTTTGGATTTTCAGACATTGACTCTCTTGCACGGACGCACTTTTGGCCAGGATCCCTGCTGCTAACCCGTTTCACCGCACGCCGCACTTTGTTCCCGCTCCCTGGAGGAGGGCGGGGGTATTTCAAACGAGCCTGGCTCCCGCTGCGCGGGAAGACTCTCTTGCACGGACGCACTTTTGGCCAGGATCCCTGCTGCTAGCCCGTTTCACCGCACGCCGCACTTTGTTCCCGCTCCCTGGAAGAGGGTGGGGGTATTTCAAATGAGCCCAGCTCCCGCAGCACGGGACGCGTGCGGGCGCGGCCCGGGCGAAGACCGGGCCAAGACGGGCCCGTCTTCGCCCATCATAGCCCGGAAGAGGCTGGGCTGGGCCGCGTCTCTTGATTCTGCAGCTCCCCCACCAGTAAGACTCGTGACTTCTGATAGAAGGTTGTTGTGCTTGCTGTACGTCCTGGGGACTATATTGGACATTCCTGACTCCACTAAGGGGAGAGGTCTGGGTAATTAAGCGGACCTTCTTCGTTCATGCGAGGGTGTTTATTGCATTATTCATTTATCGTAGATTTATGAATTGCCCTGAAACGTTTACCATTGAAAACTTAAGATCTCTTTTGTTATTAAGTTGTTTATCCATTTAGTGGGCATAAGTATTTTTAATCTCTGTTTATAATGGGGAAAAGGAAAATTCAGGGCGTACTAAAGACAGGCCGGGAGGTGGCCCCTCGGCAGACCCTGTTAAACTACCTGACTGGTGCCATGGGGGCAATAGAACAACAAATTATCTCCGTTGAGGAAGTCATCAATACGGAGAAATTAAGTACGGAGGCCTTGAATCCAGTTGAGTCGACTGAGGCAGGGCCATCAACTTCTGCTCCCCCCCAAAATAGTTTTCCTAGAGAGGAGGCTACTAAGAATGGGTGTATTGTAAATATTGAGGAGCAAATTTCGATTAGCGATCATGAGAGTGTTCTCCAACCACTGGGGAAGAGACCACGTAACGTAGACCTTCCGCACAATTTAATTTCAGATCCTGTACCTGTTCCAGTTGATTTATCACATAAAACCTCGAATAAAATACTAAAGAAAGTTCAGCCCTATCCTAAGCTAAAATAAAGTAAGAAGGAAAGATCTGTTGCTGGTGCTCAACGCAGTAATATAACTGAAATTGAACTATTAAAACTTAGGATAGAATCACTGGATACTTTTCTTAGAGATAACTTGATAAATCTAATCACTAGGTTAGATAAAATTGAGGCGTTGCTGTCTAAGCCCCTCGATCCGCATCATCCATACGCACTGAATTTGGCTGGAAAGTATAATAGCGGTGCAGTCACAGAAGGGCATATCCCAACTCAGCTAAATTGTGGCAGGGACTCGAGAACAAGTAGCCAGCCTATTATGCGGACTGATCTGGGTAAGAAAGATCTGAGTAGAAACTCTACCCAGTTACGAGGATCGCATAATCCTACACTGTTAGTCTCACAACCAGTGCCCAACCTACCTAGTATACCTATTTCGAAGAGATATAATATGGATCCGTTATTAGAGAGGACTGATTCTGGCCCGTGTCCATTAGCATTAGCAGAATGTGAGGAGAGAGGTGAGGGCATATATCCTGTACGCCTAAAACAGGAAGTTTTCCTTAAATCGACTACGTTGGATCTTCCCCCAGCGGTCACCCCATACACAGTTATATTAGCTAATGTCCCGAGTTTGTCTTCAGGGGTAGAAGAGTCCTGGGACTCACTCAGAAATAAATGCCTCTGTTGGTTGGGAACAAAGATAGGCCAGACTGAAAGGCTATTTTCCGAGTTCAAGATGGCAAGAAGGATAAGCTGGGTCGGCAGAGGGCCAAAGAAGTTAAGTGGCGACTGTGTAGTATTATCATTTATCCACCCCCAGTTTGTACAAATGATTTTGTCAAGGGCAGGTAATCAGGCTCTTTTGAAATCTGAAATTAATATTCTTCCCCTGGGTTATTTTTACCAACCTTCCTCTGATATTTGCCCAAATGTCCCCACTGATTTTTACTCTCCGACTCATGAACATCGGTACAATGTACAAGTCCAGAACAGGTTTGATATCCTCCCGCACTTAGATGAGGTGGACTGACTGTCAACTGTTCAAGTAAGGAGGCAAAATTGTACTTTTGAGTTTAGTTCTTATAAAGTAGTGAGTAATATAGATATCCAGCAGGGCGAAGTCCCTAAAGCACAAATGTGTAAAGATTCAAGGTCATCAGAAGGCCCATTTGGGAGCTGTGAGGGTAAGAATGGTGAATCATTAGCAGAAGTGGGGAGAGATATGGAGGAACGCACCCTAAATTTCACTACATCTTCCACCCATACCCGGTTGCCTACCACTCAGCACCCTCAGCCCATTAATACTGTAGCCAAAGTAGGTTTAGCACCTGAAGTTACCGGGGATAAAAGGAGGAACTGCTGCCAGTTTTTATTTTGGAACGTCGCTGGCCTGAGATCTAAGTTGTCAGACCATATTTGGTGTGATTTTGTGAAAGGCTATGATGTAATTAGTTTACAGGAGACCTGGACCAAGGATGCCATCCATATAAACGGCTTTAGAACCTTTCATACCCCAGCCATTCCATCTACTCATGGTAGAGCAAAGAGGGGATTATGTCTTTTTGTTACAAACCTTTTGACTTTGGAAAAAATTGTTTTGATAGGAGATGACCCATATTATCAGGTTCTGCTCTTAGATACTGATAAAAAATTTAGCCTATTAGTAGTCAACTTCTACAACAATGTCCCCTCAGATAGGTTTGAGGGAGTAGTGAGGTCAATTAGTACTATTGTACAAAATACCCAGGCTTACGCTATCTAGAGATGTGTGCATCATCTGGGGTGGGGATTTCAATTGTAATATCTGTAACCATGTAGATAGTGGGCGTTGTGGTATTTCTTGTGACAAAAGTCTGTCTTTCCAACACTTTGTACATAATCATCATGGTGACATTTTAAACGAAATTATGTTTGATGCAGATCTAGGATTTGCTAATATATTATGTCCTAAGTTTGTACCGTTCAACCCTACGTTTAATGGGCACGGTAAATTGTCAATAATCGATTTTATTTTAGTGTCATGTAGATATGCCTCACGGGTTCTGGATTTTCATACACACACAATATCAGTGAGCGACCACTTTCCCCTGAGTACATCAGTACTGATGAAAAGTAGCCTGGTCTGCAATAGAGATCATATGACTAAAACAGTGGGGACTATAGCCCTATCCAGGCAGAATGGGTATGCGTTAAAATGGGACAAACTTGATCCGGACAAGTTCATGAAAAAAGTTATTTTAAATTGTAACAAATCGGTTTTAGCCTGTTTAGATGAAGACTCCTCGTACAAAGACATCATTGATGGGTTTTCAATAACTGCAGACTACATTAAGCAGGATTTACTCAGGAAGATTGATAAAAAGAAACAGCCCAAATTAGGGTGGTTTGACGAGAAGTGTACCAAGGCCCACACTAAACTCAAAAAGACCCTACATAAAGTACCCAGAATATTGAAAGAAGTTAGGGAAGCCAGAAGTGAGTACAATATGGCATTAAAAATAAGAAAAAAGGCACTTAAAGAAGAAGCATGGCGGGAGTTATTCTCTAGTACAAAGACAAGGGACTCCTTTGCATTCTGGAAGGCTGTTAACGCACCTTTCTTGGTGGAGAGAGATAGGGCGTCAATCGAGACAGCTATCAGTGAGGCAGATTGGGTGGAACACTTTGCTAAGTTGTATAGTAACCCTGCCTCAACGTCAGCGGAGGAGAGAGCGTTTGTAGCTCTGTTAGGTTACGTACAATTTAGTAATGAAACTAAATTAACTTTTGATCTGAGCGAGGTCACTCTAGCCATAGAGGCAAGTATGGGGGGAAAGGCCCCCGGGCCAGACGGTATCCCGGTTGACCTTTTTAAATACAACATTTCGCTGTGGGGCCCAATATTAACCCAAGTTTTAAACGCAAGGGACTGTGGTAGTCTAGAGAGGGCTATGCACATTAGATGGCTTGCGTATATTAAAAAATTTGTGTGCAGCCTTGGTCACCCCGAATATTTTCTGGATCCTACAAGCCTTTGTGATGTTCAGAAGAAAGATCTAAAAGTTAGCTGCTTGAATTACCTGGAGGAAAATAGAAGAAATGTGGAAATGAAGAAAATTACTGTACAAGCCCATCAGCTTATTGTGTCCACTGCCAGAATTCAGCCATATTTAGGTTTAACAATAGGGGAATTTGACAGATTTTTATTGACACGCATGAGACTAGGAATTTTTCACAGATTAGCCACCTTTCCGGTCCAGAATGATTGGGCAAGAGTCTTGTGCAACTGCCCCTATGATGATTTGTCTGCTCAATCGACTATTCATATCTTGTTTTTTTGTAAATTCTATTCCCTGCATAGAAAGAGGTGGATCTTGCCGATTTTAAGAAAAAGTGGTTTAAGACAATGTCGTCCGGCCTACTTGATGTTACAATTATTATCAGAAGTACAAATTGTTGTTTTAGTTTTATCATTTTTAAAGAATGTTTTAAGATGCAGAAACTCTATTATGATGTGATTAATTATATGTGCACTATTCTTTGATGTACTTTTATGTATTTGGAAAACAGTTGATTTTTTAATGTGCTTTTATGATTATTATGTCAATAATCGAATAAAGCTGATTTGAACTTTGAACTTTGACTTTCTTTACGAATTCCCCTTTACAGACTTGGTTACGCTCTTTTGATGTGTCCACTCTGCTTGCCTGGTTGTTACAGAGCTAGTCGAAGAAACGGGCGACTTGGCAGTTGGGGACTTTACTATCTATATTAAAAGTTATGTAGTCTGCAGACAAACCTCTGAGATGTTCTATTTTATAATAACAGTTCTTTTTAGCTGAGAGAGAAACGTAACTCAAGATGGTCCTTTCTCTATTCTCTTTTTCTGATAACATCTCCCTTTATCAGATATCGATTCACTACTATACTGATTATAATTCTATCATACACTTTCTTTTTTGTTATGCACATATACTGCACATTACGCCATGTACTTTAAAATAAATTTTTAAAAATGTATCATGTCTGTCTCATATGTTACAAACACATTACTGACAGTTAATTCCTTTCCCACCATGTTTTTAACGTCATTTGCCTGCCCCATGTTCACTACCCACCAACTACTAACAATCTTGAGCCTAAGCAAATGCAAACCAGAAACTCTTTTCAAGTTGCAGTTGACAGTGTCACCATATTACTATTACAATGCATACATCTCCTGTGCCTTTTCGTAGTGGCAGCATACTTAAAAGAAACATACAACTACATGTATACCTGTGTTTTATAGCTATCGCATCTCCCAATATATAACTCGTGTGAAAATACATGTTCAAGCATAGACATACCTTAGCAAAATTAAATGTTAACACCAATCGTCTAGCAATGTAAATTGGATCAATATGTAAGTTGCAACTGTGAGGCATATTAACCGCTTGACCGCGATCGGAATTCCGCTCGTGTGCTGGACATTCCGATCGCGGGTGGGGTCGTGACGAGCTCAGCTCGTCATGCGCACAGCGCTACCGCGCAGCATGACGAGCTGAGCTCGTCATGAGCACGGAAGGGGTTAACAAGCCCCTATCGCCACCACAACGTCACTTTCACTGACGTTGTGGTGGTGATAGGAGCCTTGCCTTATTAAGAAGGCAGCGTTAAGCCACTTAACGTAGCTAAACACTGCCTTGTTAAAAAAGCCCCCTTTCACGCTCTGTTTAGCGTGAAAGGGGCGTCCAGTGGGTATTGTGACGGGCATTCCACCTCAACACCCATTCATTTTGATGCTGCATCCTATTAATAAGGGCAGCGTTAATAGGAGGCAATGCCAAAGTTAAGACCAGAAAAATCCTGGTCTTAATTTAGCGAAACGAGGAGAAATGCTTTATTTCTCCTCGTTTTTGCTTTTTCCATGTGTACTGCCTTGTCCATGTGTACTGCCTTGTACACCACACATGCAAAAAGCAAAATGCCATGGTTTGATTATGTACAGGAAGGTGTCCCTTCCTGTACATAAATAAACATTTTTTCAAAATGCTGTTTTGTAACTAACATCTGTGCTGCATGAAACAGCACACACGTAAATTACAAACTAGCATTTTAGGTTTGTTTATGTGCAGGAAGGGACACCTTCCTGTACATAAACAAACCTCCCTGCTCGCAGTCACCCTTACACTCTGGTGCAAGGGTGCTAACGTTGGCGCTAACTTCTGAAACTTAGTGTCATTGCAGTGACAAACGCAAGGCTCCACCATATCCTTGTTAATATAGTGCAGCCTCGCATTTCCGAAGTGGCGGAAAGACACATTAAGCCAGGAACGCTAACGCCTCTCTCCGCCACTTCCTTCATAATATGCCCCTGTGTGCGGCTTTTTTATATAGCACAGAAATCGATGATGACTTTCTGTCTGCCCGTCAGATGCCCCCAGCAGCCCAGTGACGGTCAACGCACACGGGCCACTGTTGCCTTCCTTTTACAAACCACGGGACAAAAACCGTTACAGACCGGGACGAAGGAGGGGTGGGGGGCTCAAGGGACATGTCATTCTCAGTCTCTCGATCTGCCGCCCCTGTGATATACGCAGGTACAGCACGAGCAGGAAGCTTCACAATACCTTAACTTATATTCACGTGTGCTTCACAACTGTGCACAAACCAATACATGAAGTGTGGAAACAACATTTCATTTTTTCCATCTCACTGAAGTTAATAAAGCATGTTCATGTTAAAGCTCCCCCTTTCCCCCCCAGTATTTTCCCACAAGCTTCAATCTGCAAAAGGACATTTCTTGTACATTACCCCACCCGATATTACACCCCAATTCATCCCTATACGTTACACACAAGACCATGTAACCCTTGCAACATCACAAAGGTGGAAAACAAGCTTTTTTTTCTTCCAGAAATCGATAACTGATTGGGTGATAAACAACATTATGTAGTGTAAACTAATGTGCATATTACTTTCGTGAAAACTATGTTTCTGATTGATTAATAAAAAATGTTTGAAATGTACACTACATAGGATAAGATCACACGTGCGGAGCGCAACCACACCTACTATTTGCATTTGGAAGGTACTGTTGTAACTTAAAAAAATAGTCAACTTCTGACCTGCACGTACTGTTGAATGTTCCAGACACTGTTAGAATGAACTATGGTGAACTTATGACCTGCACGTGGCATTCAATGTTGCACAAACTGTTGGGGTGAAATTTGGTGAACGTTTGACCTGCAGCCTTCCGTTAATGTTACCCAGTATTCCTTTTGAACAAAGCCAGCAGCTCCATGCAGGCTCCCTTTGCCCAAAAGCAAATCTGCTTCGCTTCATAAAAGTGAGAGCAAATTTCCTCCTCTCGCTTCCATCAAGCGAAGCAAAAGTTTGCTATGACAGAGCCACAACTCTGCATAGATCCAGTCTTGCCATAGCGAACTACAATGTCCATGGCGAAGGCACCACGGCTCATTGTTGCAACCGGCCCTCGGACATAACCATACCCAGCGCCAGGCAAAGCTTCTCAAGAAAAATTGGACGATGCGCCTCCATCCAATTTAAAGCCCGCGATTATCGTACCCCCAGAGGCCGCCAATCCGCAACAGACCCCCGCATTTTAATTCATGAATGCCGAAAGAAGTAGTGCCCCCGGGACAGTGTGGGGAAGCTTCACCCTCCACACTTAAATTTTACGTATACCTCCAAAAGCGAGGCTGCTCCTCGGACCGGAGGGGCAGGGAAGACGCGAACCCCCGTATCAATATATTTGCTCCAAGGAAATGGCAGTCCCCGTGACAGAAGTAAACCCTGCATCATAACTAAACATTGCTCCCGAGAACTAGCCCACCCGGGGGCTTAATTAAACAAAGCACTCCACACCGCGCTCCGTTTTTCGTTTTCCCGCCGTGATTTCCAGGCCCTACGCGAATCCCGCCGAAAACATATAAAAATGCTTCTTTACGTTCCGACTCCCTGTGACACCCCTGAGCACCCTAGGAAGGTCACACTGTTCCTACCCTACCCTCTTCTACTTAACCGAGTCACAAAATGGCTCCCAAGGCTTCCTAGTTTGAAGTGTTGGCAACCAATCCCAGGCAAGTTCGTGCTCGTAACGCCTCAGCCAATCAGATCTCACAATTCTCAAATATCGATATCTCTATATCTATAAATTTCTCAAAAACTATTGAACGGATTTACACCTTTTAAAAAAGCATGCTTTCTGAACCAAGAGCTACCTTTTTGCCAAATTTGGTGTAATTCCGTTCAGCAGTTCGGGCTGTAGCCGTGTCTAAAGTTACCTATGGAAATTAACATGGAGAAAAAGCGTTTTGGGACCCCCCTTTTTTCTCGGCCCCCCTTCACGAATCACCCCCAAACTTTAAAGACAGGAGCTGACCTGAATAAACAATTAGTTTTCAAAATTTCGTGAAAATTCGTCAAACGGCGCCAAAGTTATTGGCAAAACAAAAACGCTTTTCCTATGGAAACTAGGTTCTAACTATAACTACCTACTGGCGACCGCCAGTAGGTAACATATATATATATATATATATATATATATATATATATATATATATATATATTCAACCCATTGATCTTTATTTTACTTTATAGGCTAAATATGGTTCAGGGAACCAAATTGTTCTTTAGTTCTAGCGTTCTTCTAGGGCAACTGCTACATATCATGTCTGTTTTGTTCTGACATGCCTGATCTGTTTTCACTCTAGAAAGTGATAATAATTTTGGATATGGTTTCTGCATTCCCAGATGGATTGTTTTGTTTTACTGGTATGTCTTATGGTATCTATAAAAACCGTGATGAAGACATACCCAAGAGAAAAGTCAAAAAACCTAATGCTCTCTTTTTAGGTCGAGCCTAGCGGCAGCGCGCATGCGCTGCTCGCTCTGCAAGACTGCTGTAGTATAGTATGGGAGAGAAGCCGCACCCACTCTCCTCCCATATTTTTCATTGGCTTGTGTCATTGTCTTTCGTAAATGCTGCCTTCGGATTCGTTAATAGGCTTATTAGACCCTCCTTAGTGCAGCCTTGTCTTCATTTGCACCCTCCCATGGCGACTGGCCCTTTTACTTTGGTTGTTACACAGGACCTGTTATTTAGTCTGTAAACACTATTTACTTTATTGAGTTTCTCTTACTGCAGGCCGGACATGCGCTGCTTAAGCGGAAACACTTGTGTTTTTTTAAGCAGCATGGCCACCCCTGTAAAACGGGCGCCTGCTTTCAATCACTTTAACCAATACCACCACCACCACCAATACTACCAATACCACCACCAATACCACCACCACCAATACCAGTACCACAACCACCAATACCACCACCACCAATACCACCACCAATACCATTACCACCACCAATACCAGTACCACCACCACCACCAATACCACCACCAATACCAATACCACCACCACCAATACCAAAACCGCCACCACCAATACCACCACCTCCACCAACACCACCAATGCCACCACCACCACCAATACAACCAATACTAGCACCACCAATACCACCACCACTAATACCACCAATACTAATACCACCACCACCAATGCCACCACCACCACCAATACCACCACCACCAATACCACCACCTCAGCGCCTCTCGCTCACTTGTAATAGCAGGGGCACTGTATGAGGCCGGAGCTGCAACCGAGACCATCCCTTTCTCCCTCCATGCCTGCCATAAAGCACAGCCCGCCATGCACCAGGAGGTGAAGCAAGGGCCCTACTACAGCTGGAGTGTTTTTTATTAGGCCAAAGATGGCAATGACATTACGCAATGCCACGCTGCACACTCAAATCACGGAGAGGGCAGGAATTAGCCCCACCTCCCACTCTTCCTCCTGAGCCCTGACAGTGTAATCACAGAGCGAAAGGTGTTGGAGCACTTTGCTAGTGTTTATAGCTCACATCATATGTAACTCTCACTTCACACTTTGTGTCTGTGTAACACCACCAATACCACCACCACCACCAATACCAATGCCAATACCAATACCACCACCAATACCACCATCACCAATACCACCACCACCAATACCACCACCACCAATACCAGCACCACCACCAATGCCACCAACACCAATACCACCTCCAATACCACCAATACCAATACCACCACCACCAATACCACCACCAATACCACCACCACCATCAATACCACCACCACCACTACCACCACCACCACTACCACCACCAATAGCACCAGCACTACCACCACCACCACCACCAATACCGCCACCAATACCACTACCACCACCACCACCAATACCACCACCAATACCACCACCAATACCACCACCACCAATACCACCACCACCGCCAATACCACCACCAATACCACCACCACCACCAATACCATCACCACCACCACCAATACCACCACCTCCACCAGCACCAATACCACCACCACCAATACCACCACCAATACCACCACCACCACCAATACCACCACCACCACCACCAATACTACCACCACCACCAGTACCACCACCAATACCACCACGACCAATCCAATACCACTACCACCAATACCAATACCACTGCCAATACCACCGCCAATACCACCACCAATACCACCAATACCACCAACACCACCAATACCACCACCACCACCAATACCATCACTACCAATACCAATACCACCACAACCAACCAATACCAATGCCAATACCAATACCACCACCAATACCACCACCACCAATACCACCACCAATACCACCACCACCACCAATACCACCACCACCACCACCAATACTACCACCACCACCAGTACCACCACCAATACCACCACGACCAATCCAATACCACTACCACCAATACCAATACCACTGCCAATACCACCGCCAATACCACCACCAATACCACCAATACCACCACCACCAATACCACCATCACCACCAATACCATCACTACCAATACCAATACCACCACAACCAATACCACCACCAATACCACCACCAATACCACCACTACCACTAATACCACCACCACCAATACCACCAACACCACCAATACCACCACCAATACCACCAATACCACAACCACCACAACCAATACCACCAATACCACCACCACCACCAATACCACCAATACCACCATCAATACCACCACCACCACCATCAATACCACCACCAATACCACCACCAGCACAACCAATACCACCACCAATACCACCAATACTACCACCACTACCAATACCACCACCTCTACCACCACCAATACCACCACCACCAATACCACCACCATCACCAATACAACCACCACCAATACCACCACCACCAATACCACCACCAATACCACCACCAGCAATATCACCACCACCACCACTAATACCACCACCACCAATACCACCACCAATACCACCACCACCACCAATACCACCACCACCAGGACCAATACTAATACCACCACCAATACCACCACCAGTACCACCACCACCAATACCACCACCAATACCACCACCAATACCACCAATACCAGTACCACCACCACCAATACCAATACCACCACCACCAATACCATTACCACCACCAATACCAGTACCACCACCACCAATACCACCACCAATACCATCACCACCAATTCCAATATCACCACCACCAATACCAATACCGCCACCACCAATACCACCACCTCCACCAATACCACCACCAATGCCACTACCAATACAACCAATACCAGCACCACCAATACCACCACCACCAATACCACCAATACTAATACCACCACCACCACCACCAATGCCACCACCACCACCACCAATACCACCACCACCAATACCAATACCACCACCTCAGCGCCTCTCGCTCACTTGTAATAGCAGGGGCAGTGTATGAGGCCGGAGCTGCAACAGAGACCATCCCTTTCTCCCTCCATGCCTGCTATAAAGCACAGCCCGCCCTGCACCAGGAGGTGAAGCCAGGGCCCTTTTTCAGCTGGAGTGTTTTTTATTAGGCCAAAGATAGCAATGACATTACGCAATGCCACACTGCACACTCAAATCACGGAGAGGGCAGGAACTAGCCCCCCCTCCTGCTCTTCCTCCTGAGCCGCGACAGTGTAATCACAGAGCGAAAGGTGTTGGAGCACTTTGCTAGTGTTTATAGCTCGCATCATATGTAACTCTCACTTCACACTTTGTGTCTGTGTAATTTACAACACTTACACATCTCCTTCACTGCACTATTTATCACTACTTTGAAGACGTCGCGGGCCGGTCTCTTCCTCTGATATTTACAATCTAACAAGCGGTCGAGAAGGCCCTTTATTGCAATGCTATAGGTCTCGCATTTGCGAGAGTTTAAGCTATTAGTATTGTAAATGACAATGCCTTTTATTTATGTTTTAAAACCCAAAACATAAATAAATGGCATTGAAATTTACAATCCCAATAGCTCAAACTCGCATGAATGCGAGACATATTGCATTGCAAATGCTTGTTGAAATACAGGGCTGCCTTTGAGCGAGTGAGAGAACTATGTGATCTCGATTGTTTCAAGGAAGTTCCTTAAGAATTGTTCCCCAAAGGACATTTTCCTTCTTCCTTTTTCTCTTCTCCTTTCTAATTTTCTTTTCTTCCTTACAATCTACTTTCCCTTCTGTTTTCTCTTTTCTTCCATTTACATGTTCTACATATTTCCTTCCTTCTTTCACACTCATTCCATTTGCCCATCAGTTACATTTTCGTTGCGTATTTCATTATTTCTCTTTCTCTCTGTAACCATGTTTCGTTCCTTTGCCACAACTTCTCCCCACCTCACAACAGTATTATGTTATCTTCCTTCTGTTACTTATTAGCTTTTGAGTTTGTCTTGTGACCTCAGAGTCACAGTTCAAAGTTAAAAACGAGCCATAAAATCCAAGTTAATCTGTCTATTTGACACACCCACTCAAGCTGGGGAAGCGGGTGCATCATTACACTTTTGGACATACTACTGGGTATTTCGTCATGTAAGTAAAGAACGGGACAAGGAAGGAGATGAGAATGTTATGCCCAGATTACTTACTAGTAATCTTCATTACTTTGATTGTTCCTTCCTCATCCCAGTATTTATGGGATTTAGGGAGGGGAAAAGGGAGTAGTAGAGTTTATGGGGGGAAGTAGTCAGGAGGCATGGATACAGAAAACAGCTTGGGGTAGGGTGCAGCATTACAGTGGGAAGGAGAGACTAAATCTTATCTAAGTACTTGGACAAGGAAGAAAGAATCAGAATAATGAAGATTACTGGTAAATAATCTGGCAATGTCGGGTATTCGGAATGAAGTGAGTTACCATGTGTAGCCCATAAAGGTTAGAGGGTCTTCAGTTGCAAGGGCTGCGAAATGTCACGGTTACAACATATCAGAAACAGTGAGTTCTCTAACAGCAAGTGAAATGCAAAACACACAGCCATAATGGTGCTGTAAGGATCTAACACTCAATAACACCCCAAATGTCAAAGGCTAGAAATAGATGTTGTAGTAAGGATTAAAGATGGGCCATAGAGCAGTTTTATTTGCCAATTTGCTTGTCCATACACTCACTGATAGAATCAATTATTACCTACTATCTGTGCCCCTGAGTCTTAATGTCCCTACTTACATAACTTGTATTTGTAAAGCTCACGTTCACCCCGTGAGTATCGCTGCACTGAGTAACAGATGTTTATTGCCACCCATTTAGTGGGGTGCGCCCCAGAATATCGAACCCACAATATCGTTGGAACAGAATATCAAGGAAAAATATTAAAAATAAATATCAGCAGGTAAGGAAGTATAGATGTTTTGTACCTAACTCCACATACATGTATCTGGAGCGTACATACATCTTCAAGGTGTGAAGATGTGGAGTTAGGAATAGTAAATCTTTACTTCCCTATATGGACTTACCTTTCAATAGTTTGTCCCTTGATATTCTGTCCTCTATATTCATTCTAGTACCACAGTATTGTTGGAGTTGATCTCCAGTAGTTCAACCATTTAGTGGTAATCATTTTAAAGACCTCATTTGGATGCAAGGCTTAGTGGACCCGCCTCGGATTTGAACCTATGACAATGAGGTCAAATCCACATGCCCCTAGGAGCATGCATTAGTCTATGGTGCTATGTCCTCATTGTCTCTGCAATTTTACAGTAACATAGTCTGCAGTGTTGTACTGTAAATGTAAATAAACCACAGCGATCAAAAGTTTCACAACAATAGTACAAGGGATTGTGATTTACTTGATAATTATGTCAGCGTGACCGATGGATACACATACCCGTCGGCCTACTTGTGGACCGGAAGTAATGTGATCAGAGCCAGACCGGTATGCATCATAAAGTTGCTTGTAGCTTCTAGTTGCTACAATATTTTTTCATGTACTGAAAACCTAATAAAAACTATTTTTTTTTTAAAAGATTGTGCTTGAGCTTTACTTGAGGAAACAGGCTCTAAGGTGTACCTTGCATAAGTCCCAAATCCAGAACCAGTCAAAATACAAGAGGGCAAGAACCATATTTCCCTTACCTGAACCCTCTAAAAGTATGCTACAGTCTAATCCTTTAAAATAAGTAGATTTAAGAGCATTTTGGTGATAATTTAACTACCTTGTGAGGAAACTCCATAGAGTACTGAGACACATGGGTGAAGGTCTTACATCCAGTGTAATACCGCTCATCATGATTCCAATCAGATATATACTGGTGATATTTCACTTACATTACAGAGACTCGTAATCTTTGGGCATAAAACAGTACTCAGTTCTGGTTCTTAAAATCAAACACATTCAGGGGCATATGTACGAGGAAGTGGCGGAGTGAGGCGTTAGCCGTCATGACTTAACGCCTCACTCTGCCACTTCTGAAACGCAAGGCTGCACCATATTTACAACGATATGGTGCAGCCTTGAGTTTCCCCCTGCACTGGCGCTACACTTAGCAGTGTAGCGCCAATGCAGGCACCCTTGCACCATAGTGCAAGGGTGTCTGTGTGCAGGGGAGGATTGTTTATGTGTAGGAAGGTGTCCCTTCCTGCACATAAACAATCCTGAAATGCCATTTTGTCACTTTTATGTGTGCTGCTTCATGCAGCACACATGAAAGTCACAACACAGCATTTTTTTTAAAGATTGTTTATGTACAGGAAGGGACACCTTCCTGTACATAAACAATCCATGGCAGTTTGCCTTTTCCATGTGTGCTGCCTTGTGCAGCACACATGGAAAAAGCAAAAATGAGGAGAAATAATGCATTTCTCCTTGTTTCGCCAAGTTAAGACCAGGTTTTCCCTGGTCTTAATTTTGGCACTGCCTCCTATGTACACTGCCCTTGTACATAGGGGGCAGCGTCAAAATCAATTGGTGTTGCGGTGGAATGCCCACCGCAACACCCACTGCCCACCCTTTTCACGCTAACCATTGCGTGAAAGGGGGCCTTATTTACAAGGCAGCGTTAAGCCACGTTAAGTGGCTTAATGCTGCCTTGTAAGTAAGGCTAAGCCCCTATCGCCACCACAACGTCGGAAAAAGTGACGCTGTGGTGGCGATAGGGGATTGTACATATGCCCCTCAATTTCTTAACTACCCATTTGCTTCTCTTTCCCTCTTGCATCTGGCTTCATACAGTGGATGTTCCAAGCGCCTAAGACATTACGAATATCGAATTCATCTTTTTCCCTAGAAGTCACTTAATCATTTATCAAGTGCCACTGTTGCCTGAATTCCAAGGTTCAATATTATAGCCTTATAGCCCGCCGTAGCGGGCTATACCGGCTAGTTAAAGGCTCGCTCCAGCGTTAAAGGCCCAAGCCGAAGGCGAGGGCCTTTAACAAGGGAGCGGGACTTTAATAGCCGGTATAGCCCAGCTACGAAGGGCTATAAGGCTATTAGAACATTCTGCCACTAGAGGGCAGAATGTTCTAGCAAATAAAACAAAGGCTTCAGGGAGCGCGAGGGGATTGAAATCCCCTCAGGCTCCCTAAAGCCTTTGTTCACAGCCACAGCTGTGAACAAGAAATATTGGAATGTTGGAGCTCCGGGCTTATACCAGCCATTATAAGCCCGGAGCTACTCCATTGTTTTCAATGGAGCTCCCAACATTCCAATGTTCTAATATAGCCTTATAGCCCGCTGCCGAGGGCTATACCAGTTGTTAAAGGCCCTGATCCCGAGTTATAACGAGGTTGAGGGCCTTTAACAACTGGTATAGCCTGAGGCAGAAGGGCTATAAGGCTATTAGAACATTCCACCCACTAAGGGTAGAATGTTCTAAATTAAAAATGGAGAAATAAAAAGACAAACATTGGAATGTTGGAGTGCTGGGTTTATACCAGCCATTATAAGCCTGGAGCTACTCCATTGTCTTTAATTTAGAACATTCTACCCTTAGTTGGTGGAATGTTCTAATAGCCTTATAGCCCTTCTGCCTCAGGCTATACCGGTTGTTAAAGGCCCTCTCCCTCGTTATAGGCCCTCGCCTGTGGCTCGGGCCTATAACTCGGGATCAGGGCCTTTAACAGCCGGTATAGCCCTCGGCAGCGGGCTATAAGGCTATATTAATGTCTCATCACTCCCACTGATGGACATTTTAAGAACATGTTTTGGACTAGTCCACTCACAGGCGGTTTCTACAATGCCCAGATTTCATTACCTCCATCTTCCCCAGATAGCACTGCCGTGCAGTTGAATGGTTTGATTTGTCTGATTTTTGAATCATGCATTTTAAAACTGTGGGGAAGGGATTCACTCACATGTCAATGGTAGTCCACACCTTTATTTGACTAGCATTGTTGATTTTAAATACTATCATTATGTCCAGACCAATGTAGCACAAAACGACAACAGTAAAACATGCTTTCAGTAGAAAATACCAATATACAGAAAATGTATTTGTTAGAAAAGACCAATAAGCAATAAGAATGTATTTAAAAAAAAATGCTAAAATAGAAGAGGCTATGTAGAGAAGACCCCTATTCACTAAGACTGTATGGAAAGAAAAAACCTTCAGTAAAAAAAGACCGACCTACAGCACGGATATATAGAAAACCCTTCAATTGAAAAGGATCTAAAGAGAACATCAATGTACTGCAATACTGTATGAAAACAGAAGAATAAACATTAAGAATATGGAAAAAATACTGCTTCAGTAGAGAAGACCAATATACAATAAGACTGTATGTGAAAAAAACCTTCATTAGAAAAGGCTGTGTAGGGAAGAGCAATACACAAAAATAATGTATGGAAAAAAGACCATCAGTAGAAAAGGCTGCGAAAAAACATATTCTGAGGTGCCCCCCATGACGTATTCCAGGTCACAAACTGCCTATTGTATACAACTGGCAAAAACTTCTGTTTTATTTAGACACATTTTGGATTTTCATTCAATATGCATTGGTGGGCGTCCCTCTGAATCAAGAAGGTGTTGCTTCATACTTCAATTAAGGATTCTTCTGCTGCTAGTGTTCATCTGGTAGCGCAAGTATCGTTTGGAATGAAGGCTTCGGGCTGGCTCTCCCCGTTAATGAAGATCTATATGGCAAGAGAGGTCTAATTTAAATTATAACAAACCCTGCAATTAATTTATTAAACTCGTATCAATTTTAATTAAACATAATGGAATGTCCCTAAGGCAGTTATTCAGAAGTCTCCACCAATGCACGTTTTGCTGTTTTATTGCTGTTAATGTTGCAATATTTTCTTTAAAAAGAAAAAAGCTGTGTTTAATTTGCTCCTCCTGCTACTTTGTTGTAGACATCTTACCTCTTTTGCATTTTTTCAGCTCTCCATTGTTTCCTGTCTTTAGCCAATTGGTCTTTTCATCACAACCAGAAGTTCAGGTGTCATATCTTCTGTAACATATTTTACATAGAACCAAATCCTGAGACCTTTCTTTGAGTAGGTTATATCTACCCAACTGTAGATCTAATGTTTCTCAAGTCTCTTGTATTGATGAGCCTACGTTGCCTACCCTTACACTTCTCGAGCCTTAAAATTGTGATCTTCGACGACACGTGCCTAGTCGATTTGTGTTAGCATACACCTGAACGTGAATGACCCTTGTGATGCGTACCCTCTTGCCCCTGTTAAGTCTAATAAGCAGAACCTCTGAAATTAAATGAATCAGTTATGTTCTCAGCAAAATTCTGGATTTACCAAATGTGCCACATAATCCACCATCTGATGCATATATTGCAGGTTTCAACAACAAATTTAGCCCAGATTGACTAATTTACTACTTTGCACTGGTGATACCGGGACATAAACTGACGTGAAGCACAGTAGCAGCAGTGTTGTACTTACCAGCATTTAGTTTTGCACTGAAAAGGTGTCTCTCTTCACAATACACAATCGATTTGTGCTGCTTTGCATCAAGAGGGCATTATTGTGGGTAGATCAATGCGAACGCCCGAGCCGAACCTACTATGATAGCCAGGATGAGTTATGTATCACAAACTAATGCCTACTGGAAGGAGGCACAAACAAAGGTGAATGTGTCAATTTCTGCCAGTATGCAACATATTGTACAGTGGCGGCTGGGGACATTTAAAAGTATTGGGTATGACTTTTATGTAGCGAGTGACGCGAGCAAGCTCAATGGACAAACAGGGTGGGTCCTCCTCCCGAGATTTTTTTTTTTAAAAGATTGACAAATTATGCATTTTAAAGCAAATTAATGTAGTTATAAAGCTGCGGGAACGTATAGTCTTGGAATATTAAACGCATTAAAAACTGCCCCATATCTTACTGCATTAATATGTTCAACAGTTACTGTAATGTGCAAATTGTACAACACAACAACTTCAGCCCTTTAATGTGTGTGCGTGCCCAGTGTCTTGCACTGCATTCAGCATCAACTTTGGAAGAAAATGCTTTAACCAGGCTTCGGAAAGCACCCACAGCTGTTGGCTGCAAACAGTCATATAGAAATATATGCATACAGGTCTTTAAGTGGGATGAAAAAAGTCGGTGCTCTCTAGAAGGGAACATGTTAAATAAATTTCTGTGATTCCTATTGTGTGCCCCCCTGACCAGTATTTTGGTTTCTCTCTGAGATGTAATTGCATCCAGATACACAACAGCTGACATACACCTAAAACCTATCAGTGCTATTGGCTTTGTCAATGGTTGTTAGTTGTTTAAGATAAATGATTAACAGCAATGATTTGTCATAAATAATGACCATTGGAAATGTTTCAATTCTGAAATTGTGAGTCTGTGAATTAAATAGTCTTGAGGCCTGTGGAAGGAGTTTTGGCCTTCAGATAGGTGCGCTTTATGTTAGATATGTATGCCCTTTTTCTCTGCACATCTCGTCCATCTGCATATCTTTAACTGCCTCTCTTTTCTCTTCAGCACTCTCTTTTCGCTCTTAGCCAAATGCACTTCCTTGCATCTCCCTCACTTTTTTTTTAACACAAACTATATTGCAGGTATTATACATACAATCCACTTCCATGTAGATGAGGTTGAGATAACAGGTGACCTAGCGGTCTGAGAATTACATTGCATGCAGTATAAATTGTACAGTAACACTCCCCACCATGGAATCCATGTCCTGCAAATGAGCCCCAATCCCACTTTCTTCCCCCCAACAAGTGTCTTACATCTTATTAACATTAATTCAATGCTGTGGGGTTGCAGTCCGCTCGGATTGCGTAGATTGTGTGAGACCTGTAGGGAGGGCCTGTTATCTCACGCAGCAGCGAGCTACAGTATGGTATTAGAGCTAACAATTACTCCCTCCCGGAACGTGGGAAGAAGCAAACACACTAGGCCAATAAATTAGGGTTTAATAGGGTGCATAGCCGGGGGATGGTGGGGGTCGACATCCCTTCCATCGAACCGGTGTTAAAGTAGGAGAGTTTTGTGTGGCACTAGTGAGTACTGTCGTCTTTGCTGTCCTGCACCTTAAATGCTTCCAATAGGATATCCTATTCTAGAGATATCGGCCTCTTACGCAACCCTCTATATTCCTCGCAGTGAAGTGCAACACTCTCTTCCAGTTGCCAGTGGGCAACATCCTCCCACCACCTAGCAACTGGGGGCACCCACAGGGATTTCCAGTGTCTTGTCAACAGATTTTTTGTAAGCAGCAAATCTAAATCTGCAAACCAAGAACTTACCGCAGTGCTCTTCGGTCTGGAATATAAACCTAATATGCACTGTTCTTGCATACACCGGTGGTCCATCCCTGTTTTGTCCAATAGTGTGGTCCCTACTTCCGACCAGTAGGCTGTCAGTGAGGGGCAGGCCCACAACATATGTACAAGATCTACGTCTGGCGTGTGGCATCTGGGTCAACCTGCGGAGGCCGTGGGGAACAACACATTAATTTTGTGGGGCGTGAGCTAGGCCCTGTGGAATATGGATAATTGTATACATTTAAAACGTGGGTTACGCTAAATCTTTTTCAGGTATTGCAAGAGAAAGGATCATTCCCTATTTGTCATCTCCCTATCAGTATACGCCTCCCATCTGCACCTGAGTGGACTTAAGAATAGCGCAAGATGGGCACGGAGTCCACGATATAGCCATCTGATAAGGTGTCTGCCGTGACCCACAGTGTATAGTTCCTGTAACAACTCATGTGTCACCAGATCCTTTCCATCCGGCAACCAATATCGGTGGACATAGCCGACCACACTAGCATGGGTTAAGAACAGCGTCTCCGGTAATCCATGAGTCTGCGCAAACTCAGGGTATGGCATTAATAAACCCTTTGCAAAGAGTGAATCGACATGCAGCTCACCTCCTTGCTTCCAGGGGCGTAACATTCTTGCTGTGAAGGTGCCCAAGGAGGTTGGGAGGCTGCACAAAGGTATGTTAGGGGCATATGTCATCAGTGAGACCGTGGATCTCATGGTGAGTTTCCAGTAAGAGCGAGCTGTGCTAGTAAAAGGGAACCACTGGTGGGTAGAGACGAGCCCAGACAAAGTAGATAGTGCAACTGTCCTCTGCGGAGAGTGCGGTGGTATATCCAATTTCTTCCAGGTTGTAACCTGCCAGCCAATACGCCAACCACTGTAGTTGTCCCACTATACAATAGGACTTCAGGTCTGGGGCACCCATGTCACCCTGTCCGTCGGTAATTGTAGTTTTGTCAGGCTAAATCTACGATGACACATGCCCCAAATCAGAATAACAAGGACTTTAGGGTGCAGAATACCTGAGGTGGTACTAGGACTCTCACTCCAGACACTCCTGCTCCGTGGCTGTGCAACACCCGGTACCACTGGTCCTCACCAAACCAGGGAGGCACGCAACCGATACATGCGGACATCCAGTCAAGGAGAAACAGTGCAATCAAGGTCCCTGCAAACCAAAGGTAGGTAACAGTTTGGGCAGGCACATTACAGCGCGGCAGCAGAGCAATGCAGCAGCAGCAGCCAGTCTAGTGATTACGGGAGCCGGCACCCAGGGGCATGGAGCATACAGGCCGCATCCGGCCACTGGCCAGCCAGGAAAAGGCTGTGCTGGCTGCGGCAATGTCAGGAGATCAGGCCCCAACCCCTGGGCAGCACCACATCCCCGCGGGCCACCCAGGCAGGCAAGCGGGAGTAAGAGGGGCTCCAAACTTGCAGGCAGCTCCTCCCGCCAACCTCGCTAACTGCCTCTGGCCAAGGAGAACGTCAGTACCTGCAGCAGAATGGTTGTGGCCTTGATGGGGGAGACCGCATGCGCCCTCTGGCGGGAACCCACGATTCTTCCAGGGCCCATTTGCAGTCACACAGCGGCAGCCCAAGACATTCGTGTCACCTGCGCGGCCCACACTTCGCAGCCGGGTTCTGACTGTGAGGCACCATCTCATCTCGACCCAAACCTGGAAACAGTCTGTGGGTAGCGGGGGATCTGTTTATGTTGCAGCAAGTTACTGATGGCAGCTGGGGCCTCTGGATTTCGGAGGTTTATTGGCCTGGGTCCGGGAGATGTAGAATCCTGCGTTCGCCATCTTGAGCAGTTGGACACGCCTCCCTCTCGCATCTGTCTCACTTCACCACTTTCACACATTCACTGCACTCACATTTAAGCATTTTAT
The DNA here is from genome assembly GCA_963921515.1 of Calotriton arnoldi. Classification (NCBI taxonomy): domain Eukaryota; kingdom Metazoa; phylum Chordata; class Amphibia; order Caudata; family Salamandridae; genus Calotriton; species Calotriton arnoldi. Next base: position 566,211 of record CAWUFW010002413.1, on the reverse strand, counting down.
TTCCTTTTGTTTTTGCCCTGTAAATATTTTGACATCTGTGTACCCCCTTCGCACACATTTACACTGAATTTCAATTGCAACTGGAATACATGACCATTGTTATGTGTGCTCTGCAGAGATGCCAAGCCACTGACAGGGCCTTTGCTTTGCCTTCAGCATCAGCACCAGCGCTCTCATTCAAAGCCCCTCATAAACACCTGGAACATCTTAAAGTATGAACTAAACAAGAGTAATAAGATTCACAGAAACAATGTGAAATAAGAGAAGAACTAAATTGCTGACATGCATTGCCCTAATGTTTTTAACATTCAAGATAGGGCCAGTTTTATTGTCATACAGCCGATAACTGTCTTTACTATAAGCACATATTTCTCCCTTTGCGCTTGACTAGGATATTTGGATCAACTTCGCAAAGGAACAAAAACCCTGCGCATCATTTGGATCAATTTTGCTTGGGAACGAATACAGCAGCTGCACTTCTAACGGGGCCAGCGAGCTGTCAAAGTGGGGGAGGTTAGAGTGACCAGGCATCTCTGCACAATATATATTAATACAAGATTACCATGGTGGAGAGGTGTGGTGCAGCGGCCAGGGCAGCTGACTTCGGAGCACAGGGTTCACGGTTCGATCTCCGGCGGCAGCTAAGCTCAGCACCATGTGATTCTGGGCAATAGCTCACTTAATTTCCACGACGGCCCCCAGCGCCTTGAGACCCGTAAGGGTGAGTAGCTGCGCTATATAAAAACGGACTTACATTTTTTTAATTTTTATTTTATTTTACCATTGTACACTTACCATTACCGAGGACAAGGAATCAAATCCCACATGCTTGCATCTACTCTTACATGTGACAAGGGATCTATGCCTGTGAATGGCAGATGACTGCCTTCACACAGGAATGAAGACTCCAATGCCCGAATCGTGTGCTGAAAGCATCAGTGGCCTGCAGTGGATAACACCATAGACCACAATGGCAATGAAGGGCTTTAGAAAGGTACGCCCTGAGTCGAGCATCACAGTTCAGAAAGTTGATTTACTGCCTGGCTTCCATCTCCTGCTTCAGAGCAAAGCGGGTAAGCAGACTGGGACAGACAGCCCAGACTTAAATACATTAATTTGTTTAGAGATACGATTGTATCTATAAAGAAATCAATCTATTTAATGTTTGTGCAGGAATTTCAGTGGGGCGCATCCCCAGAGCCCTGATGGAGAAACCCCCCCTGATATTGTACCAGTGCCACACTACATAGCATAGATCGAGTGTTGCAGATTTTGCTGCACTTGCCTATGGGTAAATAATTGGGACCGTCATCTGAGTCTAATTTGTACCAGTGCTACAGTGACACAAAGTGACTTGAAGCAAAGTGGCAGGAATGATCAACTTTTCAGCATTTAGTTTTGCACTGAAAGGTGCCCTTTTCATGATCCTCAGTACATTCTGTGCTGCTTTGCATCAAGGAGCCATTACTGTATGCAGATCAATGCAAATGCCCAAGCCCAATCGACTAAGATAGCAAGGCTGGGTTTTGCATCAAAATCTAATGCCTACTAGAAGCAGACGCAAAAAAGGGTGAATGGGTATTAATCTCCCAGAAAGCAATACATTTATGAGTGCTGTAGTGCGTAGCACACATCCAGTGTGTCAGAACCTTCTGCACTTGCCTACACTCAAAACATTGGCACCTGCAGGGATCCTGTACTGAAAGTTAATCAGCTCATGTCTTACCCTTCTGCATCCAATTATGATGAATGAGAATCTCAGAAAGACCTGGGGCTTCCCCCCTCCTCATCTGGGTAATATTTGATTTTATATTAAGGTAGGACAGTAGGTAAGATTGGTGGCAGTGTAATCGGTTACTTTGTGGTTCATTGAAGGAGCAGTGAAGTTGTTCTCACACTAACCGATGCAGTGCTGGTTGTGGCACCCACTCTCATTTTTAGGACTGAGACTTGTTTTTTCATCACCACACCTTGACACAGCTCAAGAGCGAGGAAGGCAGAAAAGATTGATAGAAAGGGAAAAGAAGAGAATAATAAGAAAATATCGACAAAGAGAGGAGGCAGCAAAGAAATAGAAAAGCAAGAGTGAGAGGAACAGATTGGAATTGTAGGGTTCTGAGGTAAGAGGCATGAGTTTGAAGCAAAGATAGTCAGGCTTGGTATTGGCTAACTCGGGTATTCAGCAGTGCCAGCTGGGGGGCTCTAAAGAAAATCTTTGTGCCCCTGCACTTATTTTTAGGTTTCACCTACAGTGAGCATAGAGTGTCAGCGAAAGCTATAGTCCTTAAAAAAATCTTCGAGGCGGCTTACAGCCTGCACATTACTTAACATTGGTTGGCTCCCACGTCACTCTTGCTGCCTTGCTTCTCATTGGTCAACTGCTCCTCCTGGTATCTGGCTTCCTCCTGAGCTTCGGAGTCTTCGGGGTCTTTGCCAATGCCATGGAGCATGGACCAGGTTCTTCTTTCCTGTGGCCAGTATCTTTCCACTGGCCAGCAGGTACTCTTTTTTTTTTTTTACTTACTGGCATGCACTCATAGATTATGGAGTAGCATAATTTTGGCTCCATCCTTCTACGTTTTGCTAGGCCACATATATATGCATTTGCACTTGGCTTATGTACTCGTGTGACACAATAATACTAAAGAGATATGGGGCTCTGAAGATATAGAAGTGCATCTATTATGTGTTTTGACAGATACGTGTGTGCATATTAACGTTTTCCTTTTCAGAAACATCTGGATTGCTGATAATAATCTTCTATAGGTTTAGATTGTAAGGTGGTGCGCTAAAATGCCTTTAATGCAGTGTGTTCGCCAGGGATTAGTGAGAATTAATTACATGCGTGTTTAATGCTTTCCTTATAAATTGTGATCAGTTGTCGTTTTTCCTTAATAAAATGTATTAGTTATTGGGCCACACATAAGAGTACTGCATGACATAGCTTGATTCATTATTAATGATTTCATTTATTGTATTATATGTAGGTTGTAGAACTAAGTTGTTTTAAAGAGAAATGTTAAGTTAGTGTGATTGTGGGCCTTAAGCTTACAGTCAAGACATTTAATACTAACATGAAAGTTGTTTTTCTGCATGCATTTCTCCTATGCAGGTGCAGACCAAAGGCATTCATTAGTTAGTGAAAATCACATTGTATTTCAGAGATAAAGAGTCAAGGAAGAGCTGGAAAGGTCAAATGATTTTGATGAAGAACAAATGGAGTGTTACCAGTTGGTACTGTCAGACAAAGGAAGGAGCCAAGGAGGCTTTGGAAGCGGAGACTGGAATATGGGAGTAGTGTTCAAGACGCTAAGTTCTTTTCTGGGAACTGGAAAACATATTATGATGTGTATGAGGTCATGTTTTCTCAAATGTTCGTTGTGCATTTTAAATAGTGAGCCCACCTTGGGTTTAGTCAGATTCCCTTGAGACGTGGAGAGTTACAGACCTCTCTTGACATTTCTGATTGTGTGGTTTTATGCTATACATGATTCTTTACGTATAGAACTTCTACAGAGGTTTTGATGCTGACACCTTTCTTGCTACCTTGCTTCAATAAAGTTTCCCTTATCCTTATGTTAGTGTAGGGTTTAATAGATGCCTCAAATCTTTTCCATGTATGGGGAGAAGGATCAAAACCATTCGCTGAGTCACCCAATTCTTATTCTTATTTTCTATATCATGGCTACTGAGATACTTATATGATCTTTACTGTTGAAGACAAATATGGTAAGACGATTTGGTCTCCCTTTGGTCATTCTATATTTTTATACTATGTTTTTGAGATTGATTTATAGTTGTCTGGCTTTGAGTTTGTAATAAGCCTTTTAACGACAAGTTAATGACTCAGACTTTTATTGTGTGGTCCTAATGATCACAGTGTATTTTAAGATTTTTTTTAGCAACTTTATTTTGCATTTCACATTTAATTATTGTCCACAATACATCAAGCCCACATTCAATGAGGACAGCAAGTCACACATAGTAGTATACAATAGAAAGCAGAGATTGACAAATGCCTTCCCAAATTCACTCTTAATGTTCACATTTCAACCGAGTCGGCATCTGAAGCAGAAGGAGACATAAGATGAATATTAGACGCGCGTAGTATTCGTGACATTGCCATGTGGAGACCTCCAGTTCGTCGCAATCGCTTAACATAAGTGGTGAAGGGACGCCAGTTTGAATCAAATTTAGCCATCCTGTCCCGAAGAAGAGCAGTCAACCTCTCCATGGCATACACAGCCCAAACCTTCCCCCACCACATTGCTACAGGACAGAGTGGTTGTTTCCAGAATTGCACCACACAGAGCCATGCTGCATGAAGTAGTTGAGATATAAGACGGCCCTGAGAGGTCGACAAGGGAAAAAAGCGATCTGCCCCAGGATCACCCAATAAAATCTGCTGAGGGCCAAGTGGGAACTGGAAGTTGGTAATGACTCGTATGATACTCTATATCTCTACCCAGAAAGGTTGGATCTTAGGAGATGCCCACCAGGTGTGTAGAAAGGTACCCCTCCCACTACATCCCTTCCAACATAAACCAGAGCCCCCAAACATCCTGGCAAGATGAACAGGCGTTAGGTACCAGCGGGTAAGTATCTTATATGCGTTTTCTTTGTAGCAAATACAAATCGATGACCGTGCTGCCCTCTGCCAGATCACCCCCAAGTGTCGTCTGATAGCTCTATGGCCAAATTCCTCTCCCACTGTAATACATATGCATTTTTTTAGAGGGTGTCAGCTGCAGCAGGGAGCGATAAAGCCACGAAATGCCTTTGCGGAGCACATTATTCAAATAAAGGGACTCTATGGGTATGGCGTTGCGTTGACATGCCAGACGTGCCGGGGTTTATTGGCCCAATGAAGGGCCTGTGTCAAGTGGAAGTCATGTCAGTGGGTAAGGGTGAAGTCGGCCACCAAGTCCTCGCTCGACTGTAATTCTCCATCCTCAAAGAAATCCCCCAGGATAAGGGGACGTCTCTGATTCCAGCCAAAGGAGCTGGGGTTAATCGCACCAGGGGCAAGGTCAGGTTTATAAGCAAAGGGGGATTAGTCAAAACGGGTAAGCCGGGAATGCCCATCGCCGATGCATCTCTCCCCAATAGGACAAGAGCAACAATGTCAAGGGTGATAGAGGCGGGGATTGTAACGATGAGGATGCAGGCAGCCACAGCAACCCCACCAATGGGGAAGAGGAAAAAGCATGCTCCACTTAGATCCAGGTTTTCATGTCAGGGTTGTGGTTCCAGTCCAAGGAGGGGCGCAGTTTTGCCACCAGAATATAATCAGAGACGCCCGGGAACCCCAAACCTCCGTCCGAGACTGGCCTACCGAAAGTCGCTCCCGCCACCCTCGGGGACCTACCCCACCACACGAAAGCCAACATTTTCGCCTGGATATGCTTCTGTACTGAAGGTGGCACAGCAAGTGGGAGAGTTTGAAGAACATATAACAATCTGGGCAGGAAATTAATTTTCAAACTATTAAGTCTTCCCAGCCATGAGATATCCAACTTCCCCCAGAGATATAAGTCCTTGAAAAGTGCCGTGAGAAGGGGGGGTACATTGCAAAAATATAAGTCCTTCATTCGAGACGTCAATAAGATCCCTAGATAAGGAATAGCTGATGACTCCCACTGAAAGCCCATCTGATGAAGGCTATGATAGGGATTGGCAACTCCCAGGCCCCGTGATTCAGTAAAATTAACTTTGAAGCCTGACACCTGTGAGAAGGCCTCCAACTCCTTCATTAGATCAGGGACCATGACAATTGGGTTCGTAATAAAGCAGAGGATGTCATCAGCGAATAGGGCAAGATTGTGCTCAACCCCATCTAGCGCCAAGCCCGATATCGTGGGATTGGCCTGTATCTTTGCTACCAACAGCTCCATCATGAGGGCAAATATGGAGGGGGAAAGCGGGCACCCCTGACGAGTGCCTCGCATGAGCTGAATAGATTGGGAGAGAGAATCATTAATTTTCAGTTTGGCGGTTGGCTTTTGAAAATTGGCCAGGATTAACTTTTTCATTTTGGGGCCTATCTGGACCCTATCCAGGACTTTAGTGAGATAGCTCCAATCCACCCGGTTGAATGCCTTCGCGGCGTAGAGAGAGAAGAGCCATAAGGTGGTGTAATCGCTCTGCTACCTCCATAAGAGCCACCGCCAACGGAGTGTTATCACTTGCTTGTCAATTGTGAATGAAGCCCGACTGTGACGTAGCAACTATAGTCGGCCACACATGGCGCAATCGAGCAATCAAAATGGAAGCAAAAAGCTTCACATCACAATTGAGGAGCACGATGGGCTGATAAGAAGGGAATTGCGTGGCAGGCTTGCCGGGTTTCAACAGGAGGGTTATATGCAATTCCAACATCGTATCAGTGACTACTCCTGATGTTAGAAACGAGTTAAAAACATGCACTAGAGGCTCGGTTAAGAGGGAGGCTTAAGCTTAATAGAGAGTGGCGGTGTAGCCATTAGGCCCAGGAGCCCTACGTGAAGAGAGGCTTTTAAGTGCTGCCTGAACCTCATCCGGGTTTATGTCATCCTCCAAAAGGTGCAACTCTTCTGTTCTATCCAGATGATGATAAAGGCTTAAATAATTATCCTGTCGCTTAGCATCAAGCTGTTGATCTTGGTAAAGAACTAGATAATAATTGCTAAAAATCGCTATGATCTTCTCCGTCTCACGGCGAAGGCACCCCTTCTCATCTACCTGGTTTTGGATGAGATTACGAGCGGCGTGGATGCACAATTTATGCGCCAAAAGCCTATCTGCTTTATCTCCATTTTCATAATATGTGTGATTAATATAAAGCAGTTTTTTGCCCGCCGACTTCATTAAGAGGTGTTCCAGCTCACCAGGTGTTGGTGTAAGTCCCGCAAAGTCCTGCAAGAGCCCCCATACCTTTGGCATGCTTCCACCTGTCGTATCTGAGTCTCCAATCCATGTTGACAGAGCTTATTCGACCGCTCGAAGGTCGCAGTGTGGGAGATGAGCTCTCCCCGAAAGACTTCTTTCATCGTGTTCCAAAGGATCGCAGGTGGCACGTCTCCTGTGTCATTTTCAAGGAAGTAGTGTTCAATGGTATCCTTGATACGATCACGAAGGGCTGAGTCCCAAAGGGCAAATTCATTGAGTATCCATGGCAGAGGAAATGTATGCTGTGGGTGTGCCAAACTAAAGTTCAGCCATATTTGGGAGTGATCAAATATAGCGCCAACGTCAATTTTAGTATCCAAAAGACAGGGCAGTAAAGCCTGTGAAATCAAGAAGAAGTCAATTTGTGAATACGTTCTATGGACATTTGAAAAGAAAGTGTAGTCCCGCTCCTGAGGGTGCTGGTGGTGCCAGGCATCTGACAAGGTAAGATCGGCTATACCCTGTGCCAAGGCTGGCGGAAAATGGGACTCATCCCGCCGAGGATGGGTATGGTTTAGGCTTGTATCCAAGGGAAATTGAAGTATCCCCCTAGTATGAGATGACCCCTATAGAAATGAGACTTAGAAAAAGGTCGGAGTAGAAGTGGTCTCTGTCGTTGTTGGGGCCATAGATGGAGACAATGGACAGTTGGGTGGAACCAAAGGCACCACATATGCCTATTTGGCGCCCCTCAGAGTCCCTGTATGTGCTATCTAAGGTGAAAGAGAGGTCTCATGGAGCAAAATGGCCACCCCTCGAGATTTACGTGTGTAGCAGGTTGAAACTGAGTAGGGTACCACAAGGAGCGGAGGCGCTTAATATCAGTGCGTTTCCTGGAGAAGTGCTACGTCCACCTCCTTACGGCATTATAACAAACTCCCATGGCATTTATGAATGAATGGTATATATTTGACTTACGTGGGTGGACCAGGTATGTGACATGTGGATGCGGTATTAACAACAAAGAAATACAGAACACATCTGACAGCATTCGGGACTGAAGGTCCAAAATTACTAAGAGGCTGATGGGCCACCCAACTGTAAACAGGGAAACATCCATTTGTAAAAAACAAAGAAAAGCAGCCTAAAGGTGAGCATTGACAAATATGTAAGACATTGAGGTAAAAAGTGAGCACCCACTAGGAAGGGGCGAGCTGGCAATGAAACCCATATGCCCCCCATCAAATACATTCTTCATGTAAAGATACAAATAAGAAAGAAGAACAGTTATCACAAACATAGAAGAATAGAATCCCCCCACTCCACTCTCCCCAAACAACATCCAGAGCTTTGCCGCAGCCAGGAGAGTCCAACAATCAAGGTGGCACGTCATTGTATGAGAAATGGATACGCTGCTCCTGAGCTGTCAACTTCTTAAGTTTCCGGGCTTTCTTCTTAGCTTGACACGTAGGCTGGAAATGCCAACCATTGCTCCCATCGATCAAAGAAAGGTCCCGGGCTTCAGTAGATGGAGCCTCGGACGTTGGTGAGGGCAAGCCAAGTGCTTCACGGGCCTCCCACGGCATATGGGCAGCAATTTGTTTATCCTGATGAGTGAAACGAAGGCGAAGCAGGAAGCCCCAGCAGTAAGAAATCTTTTGGCATTGTAAATATTGGGTGACATCTCCGAACTCTCTACGGCGCCCCAATGTGTTGGCCAAAACATCTTGATACAGGAAGATTGCATCCCCATGGAAGACGATGGGCTCCTGCTGGCGCACTGTCAGAAAAATCTGCTCCTTCTGATGAAAATAATGAACCTGGGTGAGCGTACCTGGAGCCAAGTTCTTTTGCTGCTGGAAAGCGGAGTACACTCTATGGGTGCGATCTAGGAGAACTGGTGATTCATCAGGGAGTTATCAGGGAGTTTCAAGAGGCGAGCGAATAATGCCTGGACATGAGACTCTAAATCAATCTAAATAAAGCTGGCGGTATAGATGCAGCTAAGCCCCGGATGCAAATGTTATTGCTTCTGGAGTGCTTCTCCAGATCGTCTGTCTTGTCCTGTAAAGAAAGATGCCTCCTCTCCAATTTTTTGATGCAGGCAATCCTATCAACATTGTCCAAGCTGTGATCCGCCACAGTTGATAGCACCGTGGTCAGGCGGGCGTCAGTCTGGTGCAGAGATTGGGCAAAGTCCGAAATTGCAATGGTGAAGTCTTGACATAGAGAGACAAGATCCTTACGGAATTCTGCAAGCAGGAGCTTAATGTCCTCCCTGGTGACAGGAGCAAGGGGGTCTAGGTTCCCTTCCGAGGCAGCAAGACATGGCTCGGGGTTATCCTCCAGCCGGGCAGGGCGGGTCAGGCTTTTGAAGCATGTCGCGGATGGAGGAGGAGCGATGTGGTTTAGCTTTAGAAGCTGCCATAGTCGGACCCAGACCCCAGAAGGCCCCGCCCCCAATGTCCACTCGGGGTTCTGGTCTATTCCTTCACGGAGGGCCCAGATGCAGATAAGGTTAAGAGTAGGGGGCCACAAGAATAAAGCAGGATGATCGTAGTGCAGAGAGACTCCCAGAGTGGAAGGGAGGCTGCAATCCAATATGTGCAGGACGCCGAACCTAGTGTCACCAAGTGTCCCGCAGATAGCCAGGGGTTCCTGACGCTCTCCAGCTGCGGCTCTGATGCCACCACTCAACACCAGCCTCAAGATCAAACCCCCCCATCCACAGGAGCATCAGGGGGAAGAGGGCAGAGGATTAGGGGGGCCGCCAACCACACTCAGCCCCCAGGCATCGCAACTAGCACTGGTTATGTCATTGGGGGTCACCCTCCAGTCCCCTGGGCAATACTCTGTAGCAAACAGCGCAGGTGGCCTGGGCCCGACAAGACCCTCGAACCACCACGTGCGCCAAACTCCTGTGGCGCCAGCCCTCACCTCCAGCAGAACACAAGGCAGGCCGCAAGGACAAGTCACTCTCCTACCCCTTCAGTGACGGCGTGTGTTGGCCTAGGTACGATCTGACCCCTGAGCCGCGTTACGCCCAGCACGGTTAGCAATCCATTGCCCCCACGATAAGGAGAGAGGAGGAAGGCCGACTCTAGGGGGGCTAGTACACAGGCCAGCCAGCCCCTCCACCTATGCAACACAATGGCAGCGCGCTCGGCCTAGTCCTGAGCCAACCCCGTGGTCAGGGACCGGCCGGCGCCAAAAGGTCCTCAACCTGCGTGGCCTGGTAAAACAATGCGAGGGGGCCGCCGCCAGCCAGCCCGCCGCCAGCCAGCACAGGCGCTCTCTCACCTCCAGAGCAGCCTGGCGCAGAAGCCTTGGAATTCTCAAGATGGCCGCCACCTTACCTCATCGAGGGCGATCCATCGTCTCCCTCATCCTCCTACTGCTCCCCTGCAGCTGCAGCCATCACCGGAGCTCCACCACGTCCTTGAGGCGAGGGGGAGGGGGGAATTTATCGCTGATAACCTGCCATTAGGGAGGGACTGGGGGCCCTGGTGTGCCTAGCTCAGGAGAGATGCATGTTGTCGGTCTCCTCCTTGGCCACGCCCCCCTGTACTTTAAGATTTAGACTGTTGTTAACTCCTCTTCCTCTCAGGCTACTACAAAGTTCTATTGACCAGAGTTGAATTGGGAGAAGCGACCCAGAGCGTTCTCAAGTGCAAGCTCTGCGCTCCCTCTCATTCATTCCTATGCTCCTGCTCCAAATGTAACTTTCCCCCAATACCCCTCCTCCCTTCTTCCAGCCTCTGCTGTATTCCCCACACCCCAGATACCCCTGTGCTGTTTTTCTTTACATGCTGCACAGCAGCGTGGGCTGCTGTGCAACATGGCATAGAGGTAATTAAAAAAAAAAAAAAGCTCTATGATGGTGTCAACGCTAGCCACGTCATAGAGCTTCTTTTTGTTTTAATTTAAGTCATGTTGCACAGCAGCTCAACTGCTGTGCAACATGTATAAGAAAAACATTGAGAAATCCAATAGATTTCGCATAGGTGAAAGTTATCGGCTTTGCCAATGCTTAGTTATTATTGTATATATATATATATATTTGTTTACAAAGGAAGCGCTGCCTGGTAAAAGCAAACAAGCAAGGAAAGAGGACACTTCATTCTGACTTATTGGCTTTGCAAATGCAGTGTGATGATGCTGTGCGAACAAAGGAGCCATGATGGGACTTCTGTTTAATGTTTCATAATTTTTTACTCATGCTCCTGTGTCAACATGCAGGCGCATTCCTACAGAATGATGCAGGAACCGATTTCCTATTTTCTATTTACCAATCCAAGATAGCAAATGCCACTTGGATCTATAAATAAAATGTAAAAAAAAACCTGTAGCATTAAGAGCAAAACGAAAATTTTAAAGAGCTGGGGTGTGGGAGAGTAGTGGAGAAGCAGGAGGGAGGAGGAGGGGGAAATATGCACACAAGGGAGAGAAGATCAGATGGGGTAGTGGGCAGGGGAGAAGCACACAATGGGGAGAAGAACACAGAGCGTGGGGAGCGGAGAGGAGAAGCACGAGAGACAGAGCAAGCAGCACATACAGGAGAGGGCAACAGAATCAGCCAATCAAAAGGATGGGAGAGGCTATGCTCCAAGGGAGGGACATACACATTATGAGGGGGCAAGCCATTGAATAAAAAGCAAACAAACGAGAGTGGCGATAAAACCAACCAATGGAAAGCAACTGGTGGGTTGACAGCCCACTGTAAGTTTACAGTAGGTTGGTGAGACCTAAGAAGACACCGTGCCTTTGCATTTGCCCGGGTTTTAGTTTCAGGGTTAGCAAAAAGCTGAGATAAATGCACAATTGCCTATTCCCGGTTTATTGATTACTTAGCAGTGATCCAGCGGGTTACTAGCAACGAGCATTCATACACAAAATACTCACTTGGGCCCATACATTCATACTAAGCTAGCAATTTCCGCTGGTGGGTCAGTTGGTACTCTTTATCAAAATCCCTGCTACCAATTACTTTTCCGATTGAAGAGTAATGACTTACCAATGAATCCTTTGCTAATTGGGAAGTTTAAAATGAGTGACATTCATTGCAATTCATAATCCTGAAATAATCACTGAGTCAGGAAGTTTTAAAATGTTTATCTAAAGGTTTTAGCAGAGTAAAATACAGAACCACATGATACTCAATCGCATATCAAGGATGAAGCATAATAATCAATTTATCGATCAATGACGGTCCCTTAGGAAAGGAGAAGATAGAGACAGCAGCGCAACTAAGGTTGGCATTTATATTTACCTAAAGTGCGAGAACCAAACCCCTTGGCCAAGGAGTTGGAAAGATAGGACCCTGGAAGGATGAAGAGCAAAAACCTCCTCCCGGATCAGGACAGGACCGGTGACCTCTCTATCAACAACGCCTGCGTCGTTCCCCTCTCTGGTACTTCGCTTCTCCTCGATTTCTCCTGTGTCTTCCTTCTAAGGTACTCCTCCGCCCCCACCTCAGGACCTCTCTGGACAGCGGTTCAGTCTGCAATCGATCTGCTCGTCATGGATCTCGATCCTCTAACTTCTCACTAATTAGCTAGTACTATATCTATTATACCCTTCTACGCCCATGTACCTCCCCTTAATGTTGCAAAAATATGGGCCCACTATTTCTGATTGGACAGGGACAGGGGGTTGATCCTCACACCATATTGATTTAATTCATTTTTCTTAAAGCCCATTGTTTCAAATTACCGCCCATCACTTTTAATACATTTGCTTTATTTCCCACCCGTCTCACGACAAAGTTTATACATTCTTCATGTACATTGTTGCATATTAGTAGGGACATTCATGGGTACAGCAATATTGGCCATCAGGTCACGGCCTTGGACGACGTCCAGGTTGACTTCATCCTTTGTTTCTCTCTGGGCAGCCATTCAGGGAGCATGCGCAGAACCATTGTCACACGAGTTTTCAGTTCACCAAACCCAGGCCCAATTTTACGAACTAATAAAAGTCAAAGAAGAAAATATTAAAATCACAAAGAAAATGTTTCACTGTATACCCACTCTTTCTACTCTATTCCCATTTATTTATAAACTCTATCCCGCATTAGTAGCTTTAGAATACCACAGTTTAATTATAATACAAGAGCAAGCTGTAGCACGTGAAAACATGAAGCAGCCATTTTAATGCACACTGCGCGGAAGCAAGAGTTTCCCCCCCAAGCAAAGAAAGACGTCACACCACGTGATATGGTTGAGACATGCGCAGTAAAGTGCCCGCATTTTAGCGGCCATTTTAGAATAGACAAGCGTTACTTGTTAGTTTAAACACATAAGCAAGCTTCCTTGCTACTTATATTTGTGTGTGCAGTTATTAGTATGAACAATACAAAGTTTAATACATTAATACTTGTGAGAAGATTGCATCCGAGCAAGTCTCGATTGTGAGTCCTTGCTCCATCAATCCCCTCTCTGATGGCGTTTCTGAGCCATCAATTACTACCCACAACCAGATGCCAACTTTTAGCATAATATAGTTTCACTTTCATTTTTACACTTTCTATTTTTCACATCCCCTTTTAGTTTCTTGTATAATTCACTTCTTAAATCTTCAATTTCGATTTCATCAAACTTTCTCTTCTTTCCTTTTCCTGTCACATTATACGATTCATTCTTTCTACAGCATTTGCACCATATTATTATTGACAGTACTATTATTGCTATCCCTGCTGAGGGTACTAATATTTGACCTATAAGCCCTATTCCTACATTAGCAAACCAGGTACCAATTGACCTAATACTATTGGTCAATCTTTCCCATACACTATCAACTTCCAGTGGTTTTAGTTCCTTCTCAAGTTATGTATATACGTTCCAATTTCTGCACTTTTATCAGGTATGTAAGTGCAACAGTGTTTCGTCTTCAATAATTTACAGACTCCGCCCTCTTTTGCCAATATAATATCAAGAGCAAGTCGGTTTTGCATAACCATAGACCTAATCGCAACCATCTCCGCATTAATCATTAGAAATCCTCCAGCAGTGTCAGTTGATAAACGATCAACCACTGTAGATAATTTACATATTTTCCTTGAGTTCAGAATTATTCCCACTGAAGGTATCAATGCACCAAATATATCACCTACAATTTCTGAAAAACTAGCCCTTTTTCTACGTGTTAAATCACTAGTATTTTCATTGCTGCCAGTGTTTCTTTTTACGTGGTATATCTTTGGAAATACTATTCCAAAATAACAACTTCCATACCACCGTGCAGGAAGCCTAAAGTAAGCCTTATTCCCACACACATAATAGATTCCAGGAAAAACTGAATCTGTTCCTCCTTTGAGTCCCCAACCTCCAAGAATTAAGAAATTGTGTTCACATTCACTGGTACCGATGAAAACATTGTTATACTCAGTCTTTAACCTATGTAGACAAATTTTCCCTGTCTTTACAAAATCTAGAGCCATAGCAGCTTGAGCCTTGCCAGGTGTGTAACTACCTTCTTTCTCAGCCCAAGGTGGCAAATGAGCCTTATGCTCAGAAGTTTTCTTTTGAAAATCTTGTCTTTTATTCTCCACTAAATTCAAAAATATCTTTTCTTCTTCATGTAATGAACATGTTAGATTGCTTCTATGTGCATGTGTTATGTCTATTGATTTCATTGTTAAGAAAAATTCTCCAATAAACTGTGCATCTTCACTACTAAGCACTGGATTCATATTCTTTCGAATCGGAACCTCAGAAAATATCACATCTATATTTGAATAATAATACTGAAGTCGCCCTGTTCTATAAAATAAACTAGTCAGTACACTACATGATATGCCATAGGTTAATGGCAAGTGATGATACGTTAACCCTTCTGCTACTGATTCAGGTAGTTTCATACAGACATAACAATTACTAACTTCCATGGTATCTACATACTGAAACAATAACTTTGTGAAAACATTCAGACTAGTGTCATTATCTGTTACTTCATGATGAAATTCTGGTTCATCTTCTGCCTTTAGTTCTGCTCTATTACTTTTCAAGTTATCTGTCCTTTCCTTTGTTTCGTTGTTAATCTTTTTATCTATTATCATAAGGTAAGGAATTGCTACGATCACAACTAACCATACTATAAGCATCACTACCAGATTGCATATGCATATAGCACAGCATCTTTTACAACCTTTCTGCTTTGGTCTCCCAGTAACTCTATCGTCAGGCATTTTTGACAAGGAAGATTGCTCTTCTTATCGTTTTCTTCAAGTCTCTTTACGTTTTCAAGGTGGTTCTATTTCTTTTTCATAAGTCAGTTCTGCACTGGTTCCTTCGTCACCACTTTCACTTGATTCTGAGCTTTTGTAATCTTCGAGAATAATATAAGTCCAATCAGGACCTTTAAATTTATTGTTCACAAGCTTCAGTCTTTTACTTCTTCGTTTTTCGGTTTTACTTTTTTGTCCCGTTTGGCTTGTTACTTCGTTTACTTGTTCTGGATCTTCACTTCTGGTTGTTATGTGGTATTTTACTCTTTTAATGACACTAGGCCAATGATCACCTTTTCTTGTTTTCTCTGTTTGCACTTTCTCCTTATTTTCTTCTTCAGAAATTCTTTTATTTTCAGGTTGTGTTACAATCTGATGTTCTTCAATTCCTGTTTCTTCTACTATTTGTTCCTTTTCCGGTCTTATTTGTTTCTCTTCAGCAGCTCTACTGTGAGTTTCTAATAACTGACCTTGTTCTTTATTTAATTCTTCAGGTTCGTGTTCTTCGATTTCTTCTTCTTCTGTGTACCTTTCTGGATCTAACTGGTTCTGATCAGGGCTTATTGCACTTTGTACTTCTGCAGCCTGACCGCGTTCTTCTAAACCTGCCTGTCCCTGCTCAAAATCTGTTGTTCGTATTTATTTTGAGCCCAGTTTCCTATCCCTATCTGGTCCTGCTCAGGTTCTCTTATTATCTCTTCTTCCTGAGCTGCTTCTTCTTCACCTATCTGATCTTCTTCAATTTCTTCTAAATTTGTTTGACTTCTTGTTCTGTGGTAAACTTCAGGAATTTCCACCACCGGTATCCAGTCCTGACTTGTGCTCGGTTGTTCTTCTTCAGCTTCCCTCGAATCTTGTTCCTGAGATTCTTCAGCTGGGCAACCTTCAGCTTCCTCAGTTATCGGTGCTGTCTGAGTATTTTCTTCTTCAGGATCTGGTACTCTTTTGGTGTGGCTTACATGAATCCAATTAGGAAATCCTGCACACTTTACTGCTGTGTTTGTGACCAGTATGACCTGACAAGGTTCGACCCACCTAGGTGATAGACACGTTTCTCTGGTGTGATTCTTCACTACCACCCACTCTCCGGGACTCAGATCATGTTCTGGTTCAGGCTGCCTGGAAACTGCGTCTTCTCCAACCTGGTGAGAGACAGAACGCACTAGGTCAGCCAATCCTTTGCAATAATCCAGAACCATATCATCAGATATATTCAGCAGTTTATTTGTGGGAACATGTGCTTGTCTCATTGCTCTTCCCATCATTATCTCGTGCGGACTCAATCCGGTATTTCTATCAGGAATGCTTCTGAGTCCCATTAAAACAAGAGGCAATGCATCTGGCCAATCTAATGATGTTGATGCACACATTTTTCCCAGTCTGGATTTTATCGTGCCATTCATTTGTTCAACCACTCCAGAAGCCTCTGGACGATATGCACAGTGCAATTTTTGCTCAATTTGGAATGCTTCACAGATTATCTTAATCACTTCACTGTTAAAATGCTTTCCTCTATCTGATTCCAAAGTTACTGGAAAACCAAATCTCGGAATGAGTTCTCGTAACAACAACTTTGCGACTGTAATACTGTCATTCCTCCTGGTAGGGTAAGCCTCCACCCACTTTGAAAACAGACACACTATGACAAGTACATATTTCAGCCCTCTACATGATGGTAACTGAATGAAATCAAGTTGCAATCTCATAAATGGACCCTCCGCCTTTCCAATTTTTCCAAACCCAATTATTGTTTTTCTTCCTGGGTTATGCATTTGGCATGTTAAACAGCTCCGGCAAAGACTCTCTGCTACCGCCCTAAACCTTGGATTGTACCAATTTTGTCTGAAGAGCCTAATCATTGCATCTCTCCCTACGTGTGTTATGTTATGTTATGTTATGTTATGTTAAGCCGTTTTGTAAAGCGCTCAGCTGCCCCAGCAAAGGGGCGTCCCGGCGCTAAGAGCAATTGATAGCAACTAGCTGCAAAAGTCCACTCTAGCAAAAAGGGTGTCTCCATGATACATCCTGGCCATTTGTGAAAGCAGACAGTCAGGCATGACTGGTCTGCCATCGGCACAAATCCATACATCATCGTCTGCCCTTTGAGAACATCCCATTTTAATCCATGTACTTCTTTCACTCTCATCAGCATCATCTTGTAATCGTTTTACATCATTCCATGTTTCAGGAGGTGCATACAGCATAAGTTGGCAGCTGATTCCCATTCTTTCCACCCTTTTATTTACTGACAATCTGTTTTTGGCACAATGTTGAGCCACAAGATCTGCGTATCTGTTGCCGACTACCACCCAGTCATCTCCTGACTGGTGTGCGGCACATTTCACCACAGCCAATTCTTTTGGTGATTGTATTGCCTCCAGTAGTTCTTTTACGAACTGTCCATTTTTAATGGGGATCCTGAAGAAGTCATGAAATCCCTCTGCATCCATAGTTGGCCAAAATCATGCACAACCCCGTAACCATATTGGCTATCTGTAAATATAGTTACTTTTTGATTCCTCCCAATTTTGCAAGCCTTTATCAATGCAATCAATTCAGCTATTTGTGCAGATTTGACTCCCGGTAAATAGGATGCTTCGACTATTCCAGTTAGTTCACACACTGCATATGCTGCAGTTAGTTTTCCATCTTCATGCCTTTGGCACGAACCATCAACAAACAGCTCCCTGTCTGGCTTCCTGAGCGGTAGTTCTTGAATATCAGGACGTGGTTTCGTGCACAACTCTGTGACTTGTAAACAATCATGTTCCTCTTCATCATCTTTAACTTCTTCATGATATGGGTCTGGTAGTAAGGTAGCTGGATTTACTATTGTGCACCTTACAATGGTCACATTTTCAGCACCCAGTATTATTCTTTCATATTTAGTCAGCCGACTAGGAGTAAGATGCTGAGTTCGTGTTCTTGTCAACAAAATCACAACCGCATGTGGAACAAACACTTTTACAGGGTGTCCCATTACAATTGACTCACTTTGTTCAATGCTCAAACAGGTAGCCGCCACTGCCTTTAAGCAGCCTGGCAATGCGGCTGCCACTGGGTCCAATGTAGCAGAGAAATATGCTATAGGATGTCTGTCTAAACCATGTCTCTGGGTTAAGACTGAAAGTGCACAATTCTCTCTCTCTTTCATGGCAGAATAATGCGAATTTTCTTTTATAATCAGGCATGCCTAGGGCAGGTGCTGCACACAAAGCGTTTCTTAATTTTACAAAAGCTCCTACGCTTTCATCATCCCACTCAACTGGGTCCTTTGCCTTCTTTTTTGTCATTTGAATTAATGGTTTTGCTAACAGGGAAAATCCTAGTATCCATTGTCGACAATAACCTACTATTCCAAGGAACATTCTCACTTCTCGTTGAGAGACAGGCATTTGCATTTTCTTTATTCATTTTATTCTTTCAGCTGTTATTCTCCTTTTGCCCCTCTCAATCTGGTGTCCTAGATACTTAACTGCTGTTGTACAGAACTGCAATTTTTCAGGTGAAACTTTATGCCCTTCTTCAGCTAAATGATTTAATAATGCAATGGTGTCAACAACACAGTCCTCTCTGGTGTTAGATGCCACCAGTAAGTCGTCTATATACTGCACTAAGACTGAGCTTCCTGGCATCACTAGTTTCTCTAGGCACTTTTTCAATATCTGATTGAAGATGGAAGGACTTTCCGTGTACCCCTGAGGAACACGATTCCATACATAGACTTTGTTCTCAA
Organism: Calotriton arnoldi; assembly: GCA_963921515.1. Taxonomy (NCBI): domain Eukaryota; kingdom Metazoa; phylum Chordata; class Amphibia; order Caudata; family Salamandridae; genus Calotriton; species Calotriton arnoldi. The sequence goes on along the minus strand of CAWUFW010002413.1, from coordinate 547,384 downwards.
ATTTAAATGAAAAAAGATACTGGCTATCTGGATGCAAGGGTATCGAAAAGAATGCTTGGCATAAATCAATCACAGTAAACCATCCTGCACTCCAAGGTATCTGGTATAAAATTACGGCAGGATTGGGCACTATAGGACAACAGGGTTCCACGATCTTATTTATTTTGCGCAGGTCTTGAACAATCCTATACTTTCCACTAGGTTTCTTCAAACCCATGATTGGTGAGTTACAAGGGCTACTCATTACCTCTTTTAATATTCCTTGTTTTACCATTCTGTTTATTTCTTCAATGACTCCTGCTTTTACTTCTGCACTCATTTTGTACTGTCTGGTGTTTGGGAAAATTGCACCTTCTTTTACAGTAATCTTAACTGGGTCTATTTTGGCCATAAGTCCTACTTCCTTCCCCGTGAAATCCCATACCATGGAATTCACTGTAGTTTTCAGTTCTTCTGGTAACTCGTCTTTTGTTATCAAAGAAAACATCTCATCTACTTCTGTACCTTGCTTTGCAATCATAAATTTGTATACATGGTCTTCATCTGGGGTCTGAACTGCCACACCATCCGGTGTGCAGAAAATTGTGCAATTCATTTTGCATAACAAATCCCGGCCTAATAAATTTACTGGACTGGAGTCACATACTACAAATTGATGCATTTCTCTAAAGTTTCCGATTTTTACTTCCATCGGTTCGGTAAGAGGTGTTCTAATTTTTCGATTAGCCACCCCCACAACTTGGATAGGTTCTCCAGAGAGAGGAAGGTCTGGGATGTCTGCTGTTCTTACAGTAGACCTGGTAGCACCAGTGTCCAAAAGGAAAGTAATATCATTACCTTTCACATTTACTTCAACATATGGACCTGACTGATCTACCGGTAAGGATGCGCCAAGTACGCACTCCTTCTCCCCCTCTCCCAGGCACCGCCATTGACTGTAGGAACAGAAATCGTCCTGTAAAAGAAATTGTGAGGTTACATAATCATTCTTACCACTTCCTCCTTGATATCCGACTTCTGTACCGTGCTTTGCTCTGCTTACATTACCCTGTATAGGTGCAGGTGGCAACTGACTCTGAGGATTTACACCCTGCTGTGAGTCATTCTGCGTCTGTGGATTTAAATTTTGATTTGGGCCATTATTATTCCGAATCTTTTTACATTCATCCTTCCAATGCCCCAATTTTCCGCACCCGTGACAAGGAAACTTGTCTGCTTCTCTTCTCTGCTCATTCGTCCTCTCATTTTTCCTCCATTCCCAGTGTCACCATTCGTTCCAGAATCTTTTCCCTGATTATAACTTGGATTATCCAAATTAATTCCCTGTTTCTCAGCCATTTTCACCTGAGCCCACATTACTTTCTCCTGTAGTTTCTTGTGCCTATCCTCGATGTCATCTCCACAATATTTTGCATATTTCAAGATTTTATCTATTGGCTTTCCTTGCCAACATAACATATGCTGCTTAATCGTCTGACAAATCTCTGGCTTCAGACCGTAGACAAATCGATAGACAAACTGACTCATGTTTTTATCTCCAATGTCCTCAAATCCACTATACTGCTTAAATACCTGCAATAATCGTTCGTAATAGGCATGTACCGATTCACTGGCTTCTTGGGTAGTTCTGTCTATTTTCACCCAGTCTGTTTCTTTTGGTGGTATTTTCCCTTTCAGGTAAGTTATCACCTGCTGATACTTTTTCATGACATCGCTTGACGGGGCACCTGTCTTTAGATCTCTAGGATACTCTTCACTGGGCCAATCAACTGTGATTTTGCAATCTGTCCACAAATCGGCAGGAACCACTATGTCGAACAAACCATCCAAATCTTTCAACAATACCTTTGACACCTTCACAAACCTCTCAACCTGCTTGTACCATTCAATTGGCTTTTCCCTCAACTTTGGAAAATCATTCGTAAATGACAAAATATCCTGTTTGCTCCATGGGACATGTACATATCCCCCTCCTGGAACTTCTCGCATCGGGTACATTTGATCTCCTTTCCCTGTTTCCTTCATTAAATATTCAGAAGTTGTTCTACTGTATCGGGCCTCTTCCTTTTTCTTTGTCCATCTAACCTTCCATTTATCTAGTTCTCCCCATTTCTGCAAGACTGTCATTAATTCTTTTACTTGTAATTTTATTCCAGAGGCATTCATGTTTTCCAAATCTTTATCTGAAAAATCTGCTCTATAGGGTTTTTGTAATACTTTTGACTTCCCTATTTCAATTCCCATCTGTTGAGCTAAATCTGATAATTTCTCATGAAATATATTTACATTTCTTGTGATGCTTCTGCATACGAATAATAATTCTTCTTCATCGTAAGTATTTAGGCGATCTACCCCTACATTTCCTGCTATCATTTCTTCTAACTCGACCTTTAATTTGTAAATGTCCATAATCTTTGGAGGTGAACTCTGCTTGTCTGATCCTTGTGCCCATCTTTCTAAGTCTTCTGGTGTAACTACTGTGGCACTTTTCGTTCCTGCTGAAGTTATTATGTTTACATCTTTGTAGTAACCAGGTGTTACTCTTCTGGGGGTACTATTTACAGAATGTCGAATGGGCAAGTCCATTAATGAAATCATAGACTCACAATCACTAAAGTGATCCTCAACCATTACTACTGCTTCAGGTTTAGGAACATTCACAGGTGTAGGCATAACTAGAGGTTTGGGATGAGTTACTTTGTCACCGTACAAGGGAACCACTGGACCAATTGTTACAGGTATGGTCAATGAATCAGGATGAATACTCAATTGTGTTACTTTCTGAATTAATTCTGCTCTGTTTTTATCTATTGCTTCCTTTTCTTTATCGTGAAGTACTCTACTAACTGGTGAATCATGCAATACTTGTGGTACCAAGGGTGTCCTTAACCCCTTCGATGCTTATGACGAGCTGGACTCGTCATGGCACACAGTGGTCGTGTGCTCATGACGAGTCCAGCTCGTCATCAGACCCACCCACGGGGAAGCGCTGGCGCTCCCCCGTGGGAATCCGATCGTTGTTTTTTTGGGGGAAGGCAGGGGAAGGGCTTCCCTGCCTCCCCCGCCCCTCAATGACGTCAGCGCGCGAGGCGCGCTGGCGTCGTTGGGGTTTCCTTTGTTCCCCGACGCGCTGGAAGCCATTTGCTTCCAGCGCGTCGGGGAACAAGGTGAGTTTTGGCTCCGGGGAGGGGGTTTGAAACAAAAGAGGCATCGAGGGAAAGAAAGGGTTTTCCTTTCCCCGATGCCTCTTTGTGCATTCCTGCTGCACGATCATGCGATCGTGCAGCAGGAATGCCCACTAGACACCAGGGAATTTCTTTTTTTTTTTTAAACGTCTAAATACTGTTTTGGGGAGCGGCCCCTTGGGCAAGGGTCGCTCCCCTTTTGGGGGCCATATGTTTTTGGTGCTCTACCCATGGAGCGCAATATGGCAGGGTGATGGCAAGTGTTGTGCACTGGCCTGGCAGGTTGCTGGCAGTGCATACACCACCCCCCCCGTGTGTGGCAGCCCGGGCTGAAACGGCTTCCGGGCACACACACATGTGCATGATATAGAGGTATACTGCAATAAGTGGCACTCAGAACACATTGAAGAGCGAACTAGAGGGGGCTGAGAGTGAAAGTATAGTGTCTTTGGAAGAGAAGAGATTTGAGGTCAGCTTTGAAGATCCGGGTAGAGGAGGTGGCACGGAGCAATGGGGAAGCGATTCTCACCGGATTGCGCCATCGATCTTTCCCTTTGAAGACGGGGGGTGCGCAAGCAGAAGCTTTTCCGCATTGCGAGCCACCGGACAATTTCAATTTATTCGCCAGGTAACGAGGGGAGGACGTGTGTAAGGCTTTGTGTGTGATGCAGGCAGTTTTGTAAATAGATCTTGCCTCGATCGGAAGCCATCGAAGAGAGGACAGGATAGAAGTGACAAGTGACGTGGTCGCTTCGTTTAGACCCTGAAATGAAGCGAGCTGCTAAATGGAGGATGGATTTGAGAGGGGAGAGGTGGGATTTGGGTAGGCCCGTCAGAAGAGAATTGCAATAATCCAGTCTTGAGAGAACCAGAGATTGTACCAAGGTTTTTAAGTCTTTCTCCGGGAAGAACCGACGGATCCCCCATAGAAGGCGCAACTGCGTTCTTAGCAATAGAGTTGATGTGGGAGATTAGGTTGAGTCTTTTGTCAAGAATGACACCTAGGGATTTAGCGCTGTCGACAATGATGGGTTTGTTGTTGAGTAGGTTCAGCTGATCCATCCAAGATTGAACAGGAGGAGGTGAGAGAGAGGTAGAGAGGAGGAGGAATTCAGTTTTGGCGGGATTCAGAATGAGTTGGTGAGCTAACATCCAGTTGTGAATAGAGTTGAGAGTAGAGTTGAGTAGTGAGAGATCGTGTGCGGAAGATAAAGGTATCTACCCACTAGTCCACCAGGCATTTATTTGTGGAAGTGACCCCTTGGGTGGCAGAATAGCAGTATGTTTTTAGGCCCATCTGCCCCCAAGGAGGGCAGAAGCCACTAGACACCAGGGTTTTTTTAATTTTTGTGTTGGGAGTGGCCAAAAGGGCAAGGGTTGCTCCCCTTTTACGGGGGTGAATATTTTATTTATACTCTTTGGCCCACCTACCCCTTAGCTTGGCTGGTGGATTGTGTGTGGACTGGTGCATTATTTGCATATGTGATTGTAATGTTTTTTTCTCCTTTTTATTCTAGTGTAAAGCTTTTGATTCCTGTTTGCGGTTTCGGCAGTGGTTGTTCTGCAGTTTTGCGTAATTGCATTTATTTGGTAAGAAAAATATTTTTGTTGTGTGTACTCCAAATGAGTATTATTGTCATGCATGAATGAATTTTTTTGTAAGTGGTGTCATAATGGCAGCATATTTGTTAGTGTTCAGAGCATGAAATTCTTTGCGATGTTTTGCATTGTCTCATGTGTAATTTTTTTTCTTCTTTTTAGTGGGATATTGTTGATCCTTACTGTGTCTGTGCAGAGTAGGTGGTGGTGAGTCTAGCTGCTTCTGTCACATGAGTGGTATAGTGTTGGAGTATATAGGTCTTTGTGATAAAGCTACATTTTGTTTATTTCTTTTTTTTACAAAGGGTTTGTTGTTGTTGACTTGTTTGACAAGTAACCTTTATTAGTAAGCATTATGGCTAGCCGTAGAATTACTGCTCAGCAGGTGGTTGGTTTGCTTCTTGAATCTTCCTCTGAGCAGGATTATGAGACTGACAGTGCGTCTGAGGGAGAGGAGGGAGGGGAAGATTCAGGCAGTGAGTTTTCTCTCACATGGAATCATCAGATGATGAAGGTACTCTCAGTGCAGATGAAGTGCCTGATTTAGAGGAGGATACTACTGTGCCGATGGTGCAAGAGGCATCTGGATTGCAGCCTGGGGCTGCTAGGCTTCCTACTGGAAGTGCTGGACTCTGGGTTGATGCAAACATGGTGCAGCCGGTGTTGCCTGCCTTTAGTGGTTATGCAGGGTGTAGAGTGGATTGTGAACATTATTTGCCTATACAGTATTTTCAGTTGTTTATGGATGATGTATTTTTGGGTGAGATTGTTGAGCAGACTAATTTGTATGCTGAACAGTTTTTGAGGGACAACAGTGCCAGACTTAGGCCCCATTCTAGAGCTACCCGGTGGAGTCCCACAAATCTGGAAGAGATGAAGAAGTTTTTGGGTTTGACTTTTTTGATGGGTTTGATAAGGAAGCCGTCCATGGGTTCATATTGGTCTACCAGTCCCTTGATGGCAACGGCCATATTTCCTGCAGTTATGACTCGTGATCGGTATTTACTTTTGCTTCGGATGCTGCATTTTGTTGATAATGGTTTGGCGTTGCCACGAGATCACCCTGAATGTGACCGTCTTTTTAAGATTCGGCCTGTTCTTGATCACTTTGTAGATCGATTTTCAGAGATCTATACGCCAGGGAAAGAAATATCTATTGATGAGTCTTTGGTCCTGTTCAAGGGCCGTTTGGTTTTTAGGCAGTACATTCCTAGCAAGAGGGCACGCTATGGAATTAAGCTGTATATGTTGTCTGAGAGTAGGACAGGATATGTTTTTAATTTGCGTGTGTACACTGGTAGGGATTCCACTATTGACCCCCTGGTTGTCCGTCCACTTTTGGAGTTTCAGAGAAAATTGTGTGGGATCTTGCTAGAGGACTGTTTAACAGAGGCCACCATTTGTACCTTGATAACTTCTACACTGCTGTGCAATTGTTTAAGAAATTGTTCAAAGTGGACACTTTTGCTTGTGGGACAATCCGCTCTAACCGTAAAGGTTATCCAAAAGAGCTTGTTTGCAAAAAACTTCAGAGGGGACAGTGCAGTGCCTTGCGTAGTGAGGAACTGCTAGCTGTGAAATTTGTGGACAGGAGGGATATGTACATGCTGACTACCATCCATGATGAGAGTACTTCACCTGTGGCTGTTTGAGGTCAGATTGCTGAAGTGCGCAAACCTGTGTGCATTTTAGACTACAATAAGCACATGGGTGGTGTTGATAGAGTAGATCAGAGGTTGGAACCTTACACTGCTATTCGTAAGGCTTACATTTGGTATAAGAAGTTGGCCATCCATCTCTTCAATTTAGCAACTTTCAATGCTTTTGTTGTGTTCAAGGAGTGTTCTCCTGCGTCAAAGTTGACTTTTGTTCAGTTTCAGCAGTCTGTCATAGGCAGCCTTGTTGTTGTGGAACAGGCAAGTGTTCCTAGAGTTGGAGTGGTGGAGGATGTGGCTCGATTGAAAGATCGCCACTTTCCTGATCACATTCCTCCTACACCCTCAAAAGACTTTCCCACTAGGAGATGTAGAGTCTGTTGGCGAAGAGGTACGCGGAAGGAGACTCGTATGTACTGCCCTGAGTGTCCTTCTAACCCTGGGCTGTGTGTGCCTGCTTGTTATAGAGCGTACCACAAGCAAAAGAATTATTGGGAGCAACCATGAGTGGTAAAGTGAACTGCCTGGTCTGTAATGTTTAAGAATTGTTGTTCTGTTTCAAGGTTGGCATTAGTGCAATGTATTTAGTTTCTGATTTTGTGTTAGTAGATTTGTATCTATTTGCAATTTGTTTGTGTTTTCTTTCTTGTATAAAAAAATCCTAAATGTGATGGTGGTGTGTGTAGGCTGGTGCTTGGCTGGCGGTGTGCGTGGAGTGGCGCTTGGCTGGCGGTGTGCGTGGAGTGGCTCTTGGATGGCGGTGTGCGTGGAGTGGCGCTTGGCTGGCGGTGTGCGTGGAGTGGCGCTTGGCTGGCGGTGTGCGTGTAGTGGCTCTTGGCTGGCGGTGTGCGTGGAGTGGCGCTTGGCTGGCGGTGTGCGTGGAGTGGCGCTTGGCTGGCGGTGTGCGTGAAGTGGCGCTTGGCTGGCGGTGTGCGTGGAGTGGCGCTTGGCTGGCGGTGTGCGTGGAGTGGCGCTTGGCTGGCGGTGTGCGTGTACTGGCGCTCGGCTGGCAGTGTGTGAGTAGTGACTTGCTGCTGGTCACTACACACACTGCTAGCCGAGCGACACTCCACGCAATCCATCAGCTTGTGTGGTTGCTGTGTTAGGAATGTGGGCGTGTGAAAGTGATGGGCCCTTGAATGGCGCTGTCTGCTGGTGTGAGTGTTGTAATGTGATGGGCCCGCGGCTGGTGGTGTGAATGGTTTTGTATTCGTCACACGTATGAAAGGTGTATGAATGGCCTGTAAAGAGGTTGGTGCCTTGTCGTGGCTTTACAGCTCACGAGCTGTGAGTCAATGGTTCAGTTTCTCGTCCTTTCAATTATTAACAGTGCATTTCATTTTTGTGAAATCACTTGTTAATACAATTGTATATACTGAACCATCACTCACCCTCGTGCCAAATCCAACCAGTATGTGTGTGTGCTTGAGGATTAGATGGCTGTGCAGTAATATTTTTTTTTGTCTTTCTCAAGCAGGGTGTACCTTGTCCCTTTTTGTGAATGTTGTAATGTGTTTGTTTCGTGCCTGGTGGTGTGAATGGTCTTGTGTGTATCACGTATGAAAGGTGTGTGAATGGCCTGTAAAGCGGTTGGGGCCTTGACGTGGCTTTACAGCTCACGAGCTGCGAGTCACTGGTTCAGTTTTTTGTCCTTTCAATTATTGACAGTGCATTTCATTTTTGTGAAATCTCTTGTTAATAACATTGTATATACTGAACCATCACTTGCCCTCGTGCCAAATCCAACCAGTATGTGTGTGTGCTTGAGGAATAGATGGCTGTGCAGTAATCTTTGTCTTTTTAGTCTGTCTGCCAAGGTGTACATTCCGTCTAAGAATAACCTACCAACTGTAGATATTGTCAGTAAGCGAAATACCCATGGGAGTACATGGTGATATCTCTCTTGTGGATCCCAACAAGTTATGGTACCCACAATGTCCTGCAAACCTCAAAATGTCTGTCACATTTTCCTTGCAATATTGTGCCAAAATTTTCACGCTGCAGAAATAAACAACACATTATCTCAAAATGACCTGGTTTTGCAAGGGGGTCACCTGGGTTTTGGCCCGGGGCTCGCGGCCACATAGGGAAACCTACCAAACCCACACATTTCTGAAAAGTAGACACCCGGGGCTTCCAGGGAGGTATGGCTTGCATGGATACCCCAACGTTTTCTTACCCAGAATCCCTTGCAAACCTCAATTTTAGCTGAAAAGATCACTTTTTTCAGACATTTTTGTGTGGGAAAGTGTGGCATCACCGGGCTCACACAAATTTCCTACCACCCATCGTTCCCCCAGGTCTCCCGATAAAATGGTGCCTCACTTGTGTGGGAGGCCCAAGTACCCGCGACAGGCAAGGGCCCACAACGTATTGAGGCGACCTCAAAATGGCCTATCACAAAACGACCTGGTTTTGCAAGGGGGTCCCATGACGTTTTGGCCCGGGGCTCGGCGGCCACCTAGGGAAACCTACCAAACCCACACATTTCTGAAAAGTAGACACCCGGGGGATTCCAGGGAGGTATGGCTTGCGTGGATCCCCCAACGTTTTCTTACCCAGAATCTCCTGCAAACCTGACATTTTGCTGAAAAAATCCCTTTTTACACACATTTTGTGTGGTAAAGTTGTGGCATCACCGGGCTGACACAAATTTCCTACCACCCAGCGTCCCCCCAGGTCTCCCGATAAAAATGGTGCCTCACTCGGGTGAGAGGCCCAAGTACCCGCGACAGGCAAGGGCCCAAAACGTAGTGAGGCGACATCAAAATTGCCTATCTCAAAACCACCTGGTTTTGCAAGGGGGGTCACCTGGGTTTTTGGCCCCGTGCTCGGCGGCCATCTAGGGAAACCTACCAAACCCACACATTTCTGAAAAGTAGACACCCAGGGGCTTCCAGGGAGGTATGGCTTGCGTGGATCCCCCAACGTTTCCTTACCCAGAATCCCCTGCAAACCTCAATTTTAGCTGAAAAAATCACTTTTTTCACACATTTTTGTGTGGGAAAGTGTGGCATCACTGGCCTCACACAAATTTCCTACCACCCAGCGTTCCCCCAGGTCTCCCGATAAAAATGGTGCCTCACTTGTGTGGGAGGCCCAAGTACCAGCGACAGGCAAGGGCCCAAAACGTAGTGAGGCGACATCAAAATTGCCTATCTCAAAACCACCTGGTTTTGCAAGGGAAGTCACCTGGGTTTTTGGCCCCGTGCTCGGCGGCCATCTAGGAAACCTACCAAACCCACACATTTCTGAAAAGTAGACACCCGGGGGCTTCCAGGGAGGTATGGCTTGCGTGGATCCCCCAACGTTTCCTTACCCAGAATCCCCTGCAAACCTCAATTGTAGCTGAAAAAATCACTTTTTTCACACATTTTTGTGTGGGAAAGTGTGGCATCACTGGCCTCACACAAATTTCCTACCACCCAGCGTTCCCCCAGGTCTCCCGATAAAAATGGTGCCTCACTTGTGTGGGAGGCCCAAGTACCCGCGACAGGCAAGGGCCCAAAACGTAGTGAGGCGACATCAAAATTGCCTATCTCAAAACGACCTGGTTTTGCAAGGGAGTCACCTGGGTTTTTGGCCCCGTGCTCGGCGGCCATCTAGGGAAACCTACCAAACCCACACATTTCTGAAAAGTAGACAGCCGGGGGCTTCCAGGGAGGTATGGCTTGCGTGGATCCCCCAACGTTTCCTTACCCAGAATCCCCTGCAAACCTCAATTTTAGCTGAAAAAATCACTTTTTTCACACATTTTTGTGTGGGAAAGTGTGGCATCACTGGCCTCACACACATTTCCTACCACCCAGCGTTCCCCCAGGTCTCCCGATAAAAATGGTGCCTCACTTGTGTGGGAGGCCCAAGTACCCGCGACAGGCAAGGGCCCAAAACGTAGTGAGGCGACATCAAAATTGCCTATCTCAAAACCACCTGGTTTTGCAAGGGAGTCACCTGGGTTTTGGCCCCGTGCTCAGCGTGCCATCTAGGAAACCTACCAAACCCACACATTTCTGAAAAGTAGACACCCGGGGCTTCCAGGGAGGTATGAGCTGCGTGGATCCCCCAATGTTTCCTTACCCAGAATCCCTGCAAACCTCAATTCTAGCTGAAAAAATCACTTTTTTCACACATTTTGGTGTGGGAAAGTGTGGCAACACTGGCCTCACACAAATTTCCTACACCCAGCGTTCCCCCAGGTCTCCCGATAAAAATGGTGCCTCACTTGTGTGGGAGGCCCAAGTACCCCTGACAGGCAAGGGCCCAACACGTAGTGAGGGCGACATCAAAATTGCCTATCTCAAAACCACCTGGTTTTGCAAGGGAGTCACCTGGGTTTTGGTCCCGTGCTCAGCGGCCATCTAGGAAACATACCAAACCACACATTTCTGAAAATGTAGACACCCTGGGGCTTCCAGGGAGGTATGGCTGGCGTGGATCCCCAATGTTTCCTACCCAGAATCCCCTGCAAACCTCAATTTTAGCTGAAAAAATCACTTTTCTCACACATTTTTGTGTGGGAAAGTGTGGCATCACTGGCCTCACACAAATTTCCTACCATCCAGCGTTCCCCAGGTCTCCCGATAAAAATGGTGCCTCACTTGTGTGGGAGGCCCAAGTACCTGTGACAGGCAAGGGCCCAAAACATTTTTTGATAGGCAATGTTGATGTTGCCTCAAAACGTTTTGGGCCCTTGCCTGTCGCGGGTACTTGGGCCTCCCACACAAGTGAGGCACCATTTTTATCGGGAGACCTGGGGAACGCTGGGTGGTAGGAAATTTGTGTGAGGCCAATGATGCCACACTTTCCCACACAAAAGGTGTGAAAAAAGTGATTTTTTCAGCTAAAATTGAGGTTTGCAGGGATTCTGGGTAAGGAAACGTTGGGGATCCACGCAAGCCATACCTCCCTAGAAGCCCCGGGTGTCTACGTTTCAGAAATGTGTGGGTTGGGTAGGTTTCCTAGATGGCCGCCGAGCACGTGGCCAAAGACCCAGGTGAGCTCCCTTGCAAACCAGGTGGTTTTGAGATAGGCAATTTTGATGTCGCCTCACTACGTTTTGGGCCCTTGCCTGTCGCTGGGTACTTGGGCCTCCCACAAGTGAGGCACCATTTTTATCGGGAGACCTGGGGAACGCTGGGTGGTAGGAAATTTGTGTGAGGCCAATGATGCCACACTTTCCCACACAAAATGTGTGAAAAAGTGATTTTTTCAGCTAAAATTGAGGTTTGCAGGGGATTCTGGGTAAGGAAACGTTGGGGATCCACGCAAGCCATACCTCCCTGAAGCCCCGGGTGTCTACTTTTCAGAAATGTGTGAGTTTGGTAGGTTTCCTAGATGGCCGCCGAGCACGGACAAAGACCCAGGTGACTCCCTTGCAAAACCAGGTGGTTTTGAGATGGGCAATTTTGATGTCGCCTCACTACGTTTTGGGCCCTTGCCTGTCGCGGGTACTTGGGCCTCCCACACAAGTGAGGCACCATTTTTATCGGGAGACCTGGGGAAACGCTGGGTGGTGGGAAATTTGTGTGAGGCCAGTGATGCCACACTTTCCCACACAAAAATGTGTGAAAAAGTGATTTTTTCAGCTAAAAGTGAGGTTTGCAGGGATTCTGGGTAAGGAAACGTTGGGGGATCCATGCAAGCCATACCTCCCTGGAAGTCCCCGGGTGTCTACTTTTCAGAAATGTGTGGTGTGGTAGGTTTCCTAGATGGCCGCCGAGCACGGGCCAAAGACCTAGGTGACTCCCTTGCAAAACCAGGTGGTTTTGAGATAGGCAATTTTGATGTCGCCTCACTACGTTTTGGGCCCTTGCCTGTCGTGGGTACTTGGGCCTCCCACACAAGTGAGGCACCATTTTTATCAGGAGACCTGGGGAACGCTGGGTGGTGGGAAATTTGTGTGAGGCCAGTGATGCCACACTTCCCCACACAAAAATGTGTGAAAAAGTGATTTTTTCAGCTAAAAGTGAGGTTTGCAGGGATTCTGGGTAAGGAAACGTTGGGGATCCACGCAAGCCATACTCTCCTGGAAGCCCCGGGTGTCTACTTTCAGAAATGTGTGGGTTTGGTAGGTTTCCTAGATGGCCGCCGAGCACGGGCCAAAGACCCAGGTGACTCCCTTGCAAAACCAGGTGGTTTTGAGATAGGCAATTTTGATGTCGCCTCACTACGTTTTGGGCCCTTGCCTGTCGCTGGTACTTGGGCCTCCCACACAAGTGAGGCACCATTTTTATCGGGAGACCTGGGGAACGCTGGGTGGTAGGAAATTTGTGTGAGGCCAGGTGATGCCACACTTTCCCACACAAAAATGTGTGAAAAAAGTGATTTTTTCAGCTAAAATTGAGGTTTGCAGGGGATTCTGGAGGAAACGTTGGGGATCCACGCAAGCCATACCTCCCTGGAAGTCCCCGGGTGTCTACTTTTCAGAAATGTGTGGGTTTGGTAGGTTTCCCTAGATGGCCGCCGAGCACAGGCCAAAGACCCAGGTGACCCCTTGCAAAACCAGGTGGTTTTGAGATAGGCAATTTTGATGTCGCCTCACTACGTTTTGGGCCCTTGCCTGTCGCGGGTACTTGGGCCTCCCACACAAGTGAGGCACCATTTTATCAGGAGACCTGGGGGAACGCTAGGTGGTGGGAAATTTGTGTGAGGCCAGTGATGCCACACTTTCCCACACAAAAATGTGTGAAAAAAGTGATTTTTTCAGCTAAAAGTGAGGTTTGCAGGGGATTCTGGGTAAGGAAACGTTGGGGGATCCACGCAAGCCATACCTCCTGGAAGCTCCCGGGTGTCTACTTTTCAGAAATGTGTGGGTTTGGTAGGTTTCCTAGATGGCCGCCGAGCACGGGGCCAAAGACCCAGGTGACTCTCTGCAAAACCAGGTGGTTTTGAGATAGGCAATTTTGATGTCGCCTCACTACGTTTTGGGCCCTTGCCTGTCGCTGGTACTTGGGCCTCCCACACAAGTGAGGCACCATTTTTATCGGGAGACCTGGGGGAACGCTGGGTGGTAGGAAATTTGTGTGAGGCCAGTGATGCCACACTTTCCCACACAAAATGTGTGAAAAAAGTGATTTTTTCAGCTAAAATTGAGGTTTGCAGGGGATTCTGGGTAAGGAAACATTGGGGATCCACGCAAGCCATACCTCCCTGGAAGTCCCCGGGTGTCTACTTTTCAGAAATGTGTGGGTTTGGTAGGTTTCCTAGATGGCCGCCGAGCACGGGCCAAAGACCCAGGTGACCCCCTTGCAAAACCAGGTGGTTTTGAGATAGGCAATTTTGATGTCGCCTCACTACGTTTTGGGCTCTTGCCTGTCGCGGGTACTTGGGCCTCCCACACAAGTGAGGCACCATTTTTATCAAGAGACCTGGGGGAACGCTGGGTGGTGGGAAATTTGTGTGAGGCCAGTGATGCCACACTTTCCCACACAAAAATGTGTGAAAAAAGTGATTTTTTTCAGCTAAAAGTGAGGTTTGCAGGGTATTCTGGGTAAGGAAACGTTGGGGGATCCACGCAAGCCATACCTCCCTGGAAGCCCCCGGGTGTCTACTTTTCAGAAATGTGTGGGTTTGGTAGGTTTGCCTAGATGGCCGCCGAGCACGGGGCCAAAAACCCAGGTGACCCCCCTTGCAAAACCAGGTGGTTTTGAGATAGGCAATTTTGATGTCCCTTCACTACGTTTTGGGCCCTTGCCTGTCGCGGGTACTTGGGCCTCCCACACAAGTGAGGCACCATTTTTATCGGGAGACCTGGGGGAACGCTGGGTGGTAGGAAATTTGGTGTGAGGCCAGTGATGCCACACTTTCCCACACAAAAATGTGTGAAAAAAGTGATTTTTTCAGCTAAAATTGAGGTTTGCAGGGGATTCTGCGTAAGGAAAGGTTGGGGGATCCATGCAAGCCATACCTCCCTGGAAGCCCCGGGTGTCTACTTTTCAGAAATGTGTGTGTTTGGTAGGTTTCCCTAGGTGCCGGCAGAGCTAGGGTTCACAAACTACAGCTAGGCACCAAAAAGGGTCATTTTCACTGCGAAATTGAGGTGTGACCACGTTGCGTTTTGTGCCGTTTCCTGTCGCAGGCACTAGGCCGACCCACACAAGTGAGGTACCATTTTCTCGTAAGACTTTGGGGAACGCGGGGTGGGTGGAAATTTGTGGATCCACGCAGATTCCAGAACTTTCCACCACAGAAATGTGGGGAAAATGTGGTTTTTTGACAATTTTTTATGTTTGCAAGGGATTCTGGGTAACAGAACCTGGTGGGAGGCAGTCAAGTCACCCCATCCTGGATTCCCCTGGGTGTCTAGTTTTCAAAAATGTATAGGTTTGCTAGGTTTCCTAGGTGCCGGCAGAGGTAGGGTTCAAAAACAACAGCTAGGCACTTTGCAAAAAAAGGGTCATTTTTCACTGCGAAATTGAGGTGTGACCACGTTGCGTTTTGCGCCGTTTCCTGTCGCGGGCACTTGGCCGACCCACACAAGTGAGGTACCATTTTTCTCAGAAGACTTTGGGTAACGCGGGGTGGGTGGAAATTTGTGGATCCACGCAGATTCCAGAACTTCCCACCACAGAAATGTGGGGGAAATGTGGTTTTTTTGGACAATTTTTTAGGTTTGCAAGGGATTCTGGGTAATAGAACCTGGTGGGAGGCAGTCCAGTCACCCCATCCTGGATTCCCCTGGGTATCTAGTTTTCAAAAATGTATAGGTTTGCTAGGTTTCCCTAGGTGCCGGCAGAGCTAGGGTTCAAAAACTACAGCTAGGCACTTTGCCAAAAAAGGGTCATTTTTCACTGCGAAATTAAGGTGTGACCACGTTGCGTTTTGCGCCATTTCCTGTCGCAGGCACTAGGCTGACCCACACAAGTGAGGTACCATTTTTCTCGTAAGACTTTGGGGAACGCGGGGTGGGTGGGAAATTTGTGGATCCACGCAGATTCCAGAACTTTCCACCACAGAAATGTGGGGAAAATGTGGTTTTTTTGACAATTTTTATGTTTGCAAGGGATTCTGGGTAACAGAACCTGGTGGGAGGCAGTCAAGTCACCCCATCCTGGATTTCCCTGGGTGTCTAGTTTTCAAAAATGTATAGGTTTGCTAGGTTTCCCTAGGTGCCGGCAGAGCTAGGGTTAAAAAACTACAGCTAGGCACTTTGCCAAAAAAGGGTCATTTTTCACTGCGAAATTGAGATGTGACCGCCGTTTCCTGTCGCAGGCACTAGGCCGACCCACACAAGTGAGGTACCATTTTTCTCGTAAGACTTTGGGGAATGCGGGGTGGGTGGAAATTTGTGGATCCACGCAGATTCCAGAACTTTCCACCACAGAAATGTGGGGAAAATGTGTTTTTTTGGACAATTGTTTAGGTTTGCAAGGGATTCTGTGTAACAGAACCTGGTGGGAGTCAGTCAAGTCACCCCATCCTGGATTCCCCTGGGTGTCTAGTTTTCAAAAATGTATAGGTTTGCTAGGTTTCCCTAGGTGCCGGCAGAGGTAGGGTTCAAAAACTACAGCTAGGCACTTTGCCAAAAAAGGGTCATTTTTCACTGCGAAATTGAGGTGTGACCACGTTGCGTTTTGCGCCGTTTCCTGTCGCAGGCACTAGGCCGACCCACACAAGTGAGGTACCATTTTTCTCGTAAGACTTTGGGGAACGCGGGGTGGGCAGAAATTTGTGGATCCACGCAGATTCCAGAACTTTCTACCACAGAAATGTGGGGAAAATGTGTTTTTTTTGACAATTTGTTAGGTTTGCAAGGGATTCTGGGTAACAGAACCTGCTGGGAGGCAGTCAAGTCACCCCATCCTGGATTCCCCTGGGTGTCTAGTTTGCAAAAATGTATAGGTTTGCTAGGTTTCCTTAGGTGCCGGCAGAGCTAGGGTTCAAAAACTACAGCTAGGCACTTTGCCAAAAAAGGGTCATTTTTCACTGCGAAATTGAGGTGTGACCACGTTGCGTTTTGCGCCGTTTCCTGTTGCAGGCACTAGGCCGACCCACACAAGTGAGGTACCATTTTTCTCGTAAGACTTTGGGGAACGCGGGGTGGGTGGAAATTTGTGGATCCACGCAGATTCCAGAACTTTCCACCACAGAAATGTGGGGAAAATGTGGTTTTTTGACAATTGTTTAGGTTTGCAAGGGATTCTGGGTAACAGAACCTGGTGGGAGGCAGTCAAGTCACCCCATCCTGGATTCCCTGGGTGTCTAGTTTTCAAAAATGTATAGGTTTGCTAGGTTTCCTAGGTGCCGGCAGAGCTAGGGTTCAAAAACTACACCTAGGCACTTTGCCAAAAAGGGTCATTTTTCACTGCGAGATTGAAGTGTGACCACGTTGCGTTTTGCGTCGTTTCCTGTCGCAGGCACTAGGCCGACCCACACAAGTGAGGTACCATTTTTCTCATAAGACTTTGGGGAACGCGGGGTGGGCGGAAATTTGTGGATCCACGCAGATTCCAGAACTTTCCACCACAGAAATGTGGGGAAAATGTGGTTTTTGACAATTATTTAGGTTTGCAAGGGATTTTGGGTAACAGAACCTGGTGGGAGGCAGTCAAGTCACCCCATCCTGGATTCCCCTGGGTGTCTAGTTTTCAAATATGTATAGGTTTGCTAGGTTTCCTAGGTGCCGGCAGAGCTAGGGTTCAAAAACTACACCTAGGCACTTTGCAAAAAAAGGGTAATTTTTCATTGTGAAAATGTGGTACGTCCACGTTGCATTTTGAGCCATTTCCTGTTGTGGGCACAAGGGCTACCCACACAAGTGAGGTACCATTTTTATCGGGAGACTTAGGGTAACACAGAATTGTAGGGCAACTGTTATTACCTATTGACTTTCGATGCATTTCTGCCTTCCAAATGAAAGACAATGTGTAAAAAGAAGTCATTTTGAAAAATGACCTATAATTCTCATGCTAGTATGGGTACTCCCAATTTCGGAAATGTGCAAATATCTACTGTTTCTAAAATCTACATTTTATTCCCATTTCAGAAATACATAGGTGTCTTTCATAACAATTTTTCCATGTATACATTTTCCCAAAATAATTGCTATATACCCGGTACATAATAAAAAACCATTGCAAGATGCTGCTCAGTTATTGGCTCTGGGTTCGTCGGGTTCTTGGTGAACCTACAAGTCCTATATATCCCCACAACCAGAAAGGTCCAGCGGATATAACGGTATATTGCTTTCGAATAGCTGTCATAATTAGAAGAAGTTACAGGTGAAAACGTTGACACAAATGGCTGTTTTTTCAACTAATTTTCAATTTTTCCTTCATTTAACTGTTAGTTTCTATAAGGAAAACTTTAAGGATCTACACAAATGACCCCTTGCTGAATTCAGAATTTTGTCTACTTTTCAGAAATGTATGGCTTTTCAGGATCCATTATTGGTTTCATACCCATTTCTACCATTAACTGGAAGGAGGTTGAAAGCACAAAAAATAGCAAAAATAGGCTATGTCCCAGAAAAATGCCAAAACTGTGTAAAAAAAGTTAGTTTTCTGACAAAAGTCTGCTTGTCCCTGAAAGCTGGGAAGATGTTGATTTCAGCACCACAACCTCTTTTTTGATGCCATTTGCAGGGAAAAAACAAGACGCTTTCATCTGTAGCCCTTTTTTCGCATTTTTCCCAAAAAACACAAAATTTTGCTGTATTTTGGCTAATTTCTGGGTCCCCTCCAGGGGAATCCACAAACCCTGGGTACCTTTACAATCCCCATGATGTTAGAAAAAAAGGACGCAAATTTGGCGTGGATACCTTATGTGGTCAAAAAGTTACAGGGGCCTAAGCCCGCACCACCCCAAATAGCCAAAAAAAGGCTTAGCACAGGGGGGGAAAAGGCCTAGCAGCGAAGGGGTTAACAAGGGTGCACTTGGGGTGCATCCACTTGTCCCTTCCTGATATGGTGGCGGATTCTTTAATATATCTTTCATAAATTCATCTTCGGAATCTCCAAATCTAGTCAAGTGTTTTGTTTTTTCTGTGCATTTACTCCGTAATGATTCTTCTGCCATTAATATTGGATACAGACCTTCTGTAAGCATCGCTCTTCTCCACTGTTTCATCTGACCGTCCCTTGACTCATTTTGGTATCTAGGGAAAAATCCCCGATAACCCCTATTACTTCTGGATCGATCACGTTCAAATGCCTCGGTTTCCCATTCTTCTAAGGCTTCGTATTGAGTTAATCTAGGTCTGGGTGCTAGGTCATTCATTCTTAATCTCAAATTTTGAAGAATTCTCCCATTGAAAGTACCATTCTTGGGAAAAGCTAATATTCCATCATTTTTGGTATATTCCATCCAATTTTCTATCCATACGCAAGTATGATAACCTCTCTCCATCATCATGAATGAAGCGGGCGTTTTAGCCGGTGGAATGATAATTCCTTCCCTAGTTTTGATTGGTTTATCCTTTTTAAAATAATTCTTAATCTTTTGTAGAACTGACATTTTCCTCTTCTCTCCGTGCATTTTTGGCAAATTCCGGTGTACAAAACTATATTCTACAAAGCCTAGGAATCTCCTATCTGGACGAACTCCTATTAAAGTCGGATCACGTTTTAACATACAATCTCCACTATCCACTAGGATTTTTGCTTCTATGTTAACAACCAATCAGATTCCAGCTAACTTTTGTCTCTTAACCAATCCTAGCGCGGCCTTTTAGTGACGTCTTTTCTGCCAACCCCTCCTTTACAATCTGCGTTTCTCTGTCCCTCGCTGTTTCAACCAATCCCAGCGCGGTACCTGTGACGTCAGTACTACTCCTGACTACTGACCCCTCCTTTACAAGAGTCTTTCTACGCCCGCGGTTTCAACCAATCCCAGCGCGGCGTTTTGTGACGTCAGCTTCCTCTCTGGTAGCTGACCCTCCCTTACAAAATCGTACGCAAAACTTTATTTTCTCTACGCTTTTTTATTAAAATTCAGTAATAACATAAAACATTCGCTATCGTGCCAGTTTCTTTAAAATTGAAAAGTATAGTTTCTCTCACAACTTTCCGTTTACTATACATATACTACGAGTAAAACCCTTCCGTTTACTCTTCACACAGGCTTCAGAAATACCTGCTACTTCTTCAATGTTACCCTTTCTAGGTGATATAACATCAAATTTTCACTAGCATATTCCTTGGCTGTCACTCACACGCATAGAGTCCCTAACAAGTACTGATAGCCCTACTTAACTTTTCAGTACTATTTCTGCCTGACAGATAACCTCACTGCAGTATGGCTTCCACTTACCATCCGCTATTCAATTTTCCCCGGGGATTTCTGGACAACATAAAACAAACTTTAAACAATAACGGATGTTAGTTCATAGAAGTACCATTCTCATTACCCAATTAACAAAGCACAACCATCCTCTGATAACCAGAAAACTGATCCAGCGGGTTACTAGCAACGAGCATTCATACACAAAATACTCACTTGGGCCCATACATTCATACTACGCTAGCAATTTCCGCTGGTGGGTCAGTTGGTACTCTTTATCAAAATCCCTTCTACCAATTACTTTTCCGATTGAAGAGTAATGACTTACCAATGAATCCTTTGCTAATTGGGAAGTTTAGAATGAGTGACATTCATTACAATTCATAATCCTGAAATAATCACTGAGTCAGGAAGTTTTAAAATGTTTATCTAAAGGTTTTAGCAGAGTAAAATACAGAACCACATGATACTCAATCGCATATCAAGGATGAAGCATAATAATCAATTTATCGATCAATGACGGTCCCTTAGGAAAGGAGAAGATAGAGACAACAGCGCAACTAAGGTTGGCATTTATATTTACCTAAAGTGCAAGAACCAAACCCCTTGGCCAAGGAGTTGGAAAGATAGGACCCTGGAAGGATGAAGAGCAAAGACCTCCTCCCGGATCAGGACAGGACCGGTGACCTCTCTATCAACAACGCCTGCGTCGTTCCCCTCTCTGGTACTTCGCTTCTCCTTGATTTCTCCCGTATCTTCCTTCTAAGGTACTCCTCCGCCCCCACCTCAGGACCTCTCTGGACAGCGGTTCAGTCTGCAATCGATCTGCTCGTCATGGATCTCGATCCTCTAACTTCTCACTAATTAGCTAGTACTATATCTATTATACCCTTCTACGCCCATGTACCTCTCCTTAATGTTGCAAAGATATGGGCCCACTATTTCTGATTGGACAGGGACAGGGGGTTGATCCTCACACCATATTGATTTAATTCATTTTTCTTAAAGCCCATTGTTTTAAATTACCGCCCATCACTTTTAATACATTTGCTTTATTTCCCACCCGTCTCACGACAAAGTTTATACATTCTTCATGTACATTGTTGCATATTAGTAGGGACATTCATGGGTACAGCAATATTGGCCATCAGGTCACGGCCTTGGACGACGTCCAGGTTGACTTCATCCTTTGTTTCTCTCTGGGCAGCCATTCAGGGAGCATGCGCAGAACCATTGTCACACGAGTTTTCAGTTCACCAAACCCAGGCCCAAATTTACGAACTAATAAAAGTCAAAGAAGAAAATATTAAAATCACAAATAAAATGTTTCACTGTATACCCACTCTTTCTACTCTATTCCCATTTATTTATAAACTCTATCCCGCATTAGTAGCTTTAGAATACCACAGTTTAATTATAACACAAGAGCAAGCTGTAGCACGTGAAAACATGAAGCAGCCATTTTAATGCACACTGCGCAGAAGCAAGAGTTTCCCCCCAAGCAAAGAAAGACGTCACACCACGTGATATGGTTGTGACATGCGCAGTAAAGTTCCCGCGTTTTAGCGGCCATTTTAGAATAGACAAGCGTTACTTGTTAGTTTAAACACATAAGCAAGCTTCCTTGCTACTTATATTTGTGTGTGCAGTTATTAGTATGAACAATACAAAGTTTAATACATTAATACTTGTGAGAAGATTGCATCCGAGCAAGTCTCGATTGTGAGTCCTTGCTCCATCAGCAGCAAAGACTGTTTGGCAGCTGCATTTGAGCATTTTTCCCCATCCATGAGTTTTTTCAAATCATATTTTTAATTTCTAAGCTAACCACGTTAGCTGCATTTAAATCGAAAAACTAGCATCAGCTTGCACACGAATGCGGCAGGTTAATAGCTCCATAATAAAACTGAAGTGTGCACTGCTAAAATACACTTATCAGTGTATAGCTGCAGAGGACTGCCACTTATGTAGACAAACAGATTTCAGGAGTGCTTATGAGAAATCTAAATTCAAAACGTTTATTGCGGTTTTCATATGAGTGTCAGCCGGCGCATCAACACAGCAGAGGGCAATGTTCTTCCTTTAGCAGAGGTAGCATATACTAAAACCCAGCTGTTTTCCATGTTCATTTGTATTGTGTGCGGTGTTTTTAGCAATCCCTAACTTGCCTCTTCTGCCTCACTCTACAGTGATTGCACTGCAAAGCATGAGGTACTATTTTTCATCTCAAAAGTACACTGAATCATCACCCCTTGGATTCCTCGACACCTAGATGCATTTTATACTGGAAACAATATATATATATTTTTTCACTGCAGCAGTTTTTTAATGTTTTAGTTAGAACCCAAATTTAGGGTGACCAGATTATGATTAGAGAAAACCGGGACAGGCCAGACATAAATAAGCAGCCTTGTCAGACAAATTGTATTGGTATACCAATTCCAGGTAACCAGGCCAATAGGCGCCATTATGGAATTAGGCACTATGCCTTTTTAGTTACACTGGCACTAGTCCGTCAACACTGCTCCAGAAATGTTACTCACCTTTGCTACCTAGACAATTTAGGTCCTATGTAGACGTATTTGTCATCGCACTTGTTTGAACCTTCTTATGTTTATCAACATTGGTCAATAAGATCATGGTGATTTACGCCACTTGGCGATAATTTTTGACCTTAGCATGTCCAGGGGATTTTACTGGCCGGTTTTGACATGTATATCAAGTCTACATTGTCACTATGAATATAAGTCATACAATGTGCTGCTTTCATGAATGTATTTGTGCTAATAATGTACACTACAAAATGGCCGCTGCCTTCACTTACTATTGTGAATGTTATGTACCACAAGTCCTATGTCTATGGTTTTGCCTATTTATACACGTACTTTTGTATAACTCATCGTGTGAGCAAGACATTAATTTGTCGAAATGCGTAACGTTTGAGGAATAAAGAGCTTCTGCTTATTGCACTAGGATTTCCGAGAGTGCGCTTTATTTCCATATCTACTTGGATTACGAGGTCCGGTTTTTTGGTTCTACCGGCTCCGTGCACCACCTGACTACGGGCTCGATCCCGGAAGGACCTGCTCTCTTTGACGAATATATATATATATATATATATATATATATTCACTTAAAAAACCATAGGTTTCAGGCACGTTATAGTTAGAAATTAGCATTTAAAAAACCTTTGAAATTCACTGAAAAAACCATAGGTTTCAGACACGTTATAGTTAGAAATTAGCATTTAAAAAACCTTTGAAATTCACTGAAAAAACCATAGGTTTTAGGGACAGTTATAGTTAGTTGGACATTTCACTCGTACAAAACCATGGAAATTCCCCCGTTATAGTTAGTTCAGCTAACTATAACTCGCGCCCCCGCAATGCACTGCTGATGACGTCACATATTACATCACTCATGACATGGTCAGTGACATCACTGATGACATCACTGATGACATCTCAAATGACATCACTGATGACATCACTGATGACATCATCCATGTGATAATTTCATGCATCTTCTCACACCCTAATATAACTTTTGATACACCCACTCCAAATTACAGACTGCCATTCTCAAAACCATACACACTCCAATACCAATAACTACATACCCACTCACTGAGTCTTAGGTCTACACACACACATCTACTCACTCACCCGTACAGTCACTCATACTTACAGTCACTCAGTACAGGACTATCATATGCACTCATACACCTATATAAACACTCACACACCGCCACTCATCCATAGAGATACTCACACACCTAGTCAGTCATGCAAAAAATTAATAAGACACACCTATTTACTCACCTATACAGTTATACACACACCAGCTCACTTACTCATACAAATACTAGCACATTCTTACGCTCTTATACAATAACTGATACAAGCACACACGCATCCATACAGCCACTCTCACAATCACACACTCTCACTTATAGCCATTTAAATACTCTAACACACATATATACTGCCTTTTACATATGTAGTTAATCGCACTTGTTCACTGAGATATACATTCACTCACTAACACACCCATACACACACTCACCCACCCAAGCAGTCCATCACAGATGCACTCTTGAAATCATGCACCCAGTGAATCACCCACTCACACATCTATTTACAGTCACACACACCCCACCCACACAAACACTCAGGCACCCATACAGATACTCAGAGAACCAATCAATAACCCATATAGACACTCATGTAGCTATTCGCAAATCTATGCATCCACTTACACACCAACAGACAGACGGATACAGACATTCACACAGTTTAGTCACTAACCCATGCATTCAGTAAGATACGTTTAATCACTCACTTGTAGAGTCAGTCACGCACGTACTAAATCATCCATTCAGACACTTATACACCCACTCATTCTTCAATACGCCTTTCCCTATATATATTAAACATATTTAAACTTTACAGAAACACACAGTCACTGGATGATGTCATCAGTGATGTCATCAGTGATGTTATTTGAGATGTCATCAGTGATGTCACTGACCATGTCATGAGTGATGTAATATGTGACGTCATCAGCAGTGCATTGCGGGGGCGCGAGTTATAGTTAGCTGAACTAACTATAACGGGGAATTTCTATGGTTTTGTACGAGTGAAATGTCCAACTAACTATAACTGTCCCTAAAACCTATGGTTTTTTCAGTGAATTTCAAAGGTTTTTTAAATGCTAATTTCTAACTATAATGTGCCTGAAACCTATGGTTTTTTAAGTGAATTTCAAAGGTTTTGTAAATGCTAGTTTCTAACTATGCCTACAGAGGTAGGACATGTGAAGAAAGAAGAAAAAACGCACAGAAAGAAGCAAAAGAAATGCAGAAAGAAGCAACAGAAGTCCACAAATACGAAGAAAAGTGCAGGAAGAAGCAAAAGATGTGCAGAAAGAACCAACAGAGGAGCAGAAAGAGGCCTTGTTGCAAAATCATCCTGTGCCCACAACTTTTTCAGACGGGTACTGGTGGTAACTGACTCTGACTAACCAGAGCCAGTGCTATGCTAAAAGACACTTAGAGTACAGTGAAAACACCTACATACACTAGGGAACACTATGCGTTGGGGTACCCCTTTGATTAGCATGACCTCCTCTGTAAGTCCCTAGTACATAATAGGGCAGGGGGATTAAAACTACCTCTTAAAACGCGCTATGGGGCGCGTTTGCACAGTGGTGAAGGGAGGGGGGCCTGAGGTGACATGTGTGCAAACGCGCCCGTGGCGCGTTTTAAGTTGCGGGATTAAGTCCCTTGAATCCTGAGGGTCCCTGGGGCTCAACTAGCCCACCAGGTACCTACAGTTAGCACCACAGAGCTGAGTTGCAGAGAGGCGTTCCGAGGCCACGCACCTTTTTCACCTCTCTGCAACGCAACTCTGTTGTGCTTACTGAAGGTACCTGGTGGGCTAGTTGGCCTCCAGGGTCCCTCAGGATTCAAGGGAATTAATTCCCCAACTTAAATGCACCACAGGGCGTGTTTGCGCACATGTCACCTGAGGCCCCGCCCTCCCTTCACCACTGTGCAAACGCGCCCCGTGGCGCGTTTTAAGTTGGGGGATTAGGTCACCTTGAATCCTGAGGGTCCCTGGGGCCCAACTAGCCCACCAGGTACTTCCAGTAAGCACCACAGGCCTGCGTTGCAGAGAGGTGGTCCGAGGCCACGCCCCTTTTACACCTCTCTGCAACGCAGCTCTGTGGCGCTTACTGGAGGTACCTGGTGGGCTAGTTGGACCCCAGGGACCCTCAGGATTCAAGGGACTTAATCCCCCAACTTAAAACCCGCCACAGGGCGTGTTTGCACACATGTCACCTCAGGCCCCGCCCCTCCCTTCACCACTGTGCAAACGCGCCCCGTGGCGCGTTTTAGGTTGGGGGATTAGGTCACCTTGAATCCTGAGGGTCCCTGGGGCCCAACTAGCCCACCAGGTACTTCCAGTAAGCGCCACAGGCCTGCGTTGCAGAGAGGTGGTCCGAGGCCACGCCCCTTTTACACTCTCTGCAACGCAGCTCTGTGGCGCTTACTGGAGTTACCTGGTGGGCTAGTTGGACCCCAGGGACCCTCAGGATTCAAGGGGACTTAATCCCCCAACTTAAAACACGCCAGAGGGCGTGTTTGCACACATGTCACCTCAGGCCCCGCCCCCTCCCTGCACCACTGTGCAAACGCGCCCCGTGGCACGTTGTAAATTGCAGGATTAATTCCCCTTGAGTCCTGAGGGTCCCTGGGGGCCAACTAGCCCACCAGGTACCTCCAGTAAGTGCTACAGAGCTGCGTTGCAGAGAGGTGTAAAAAGGGGCGTGGCCTGGACCACCTCTCTGCAACTCAGCCCTGTGGCGCTTACTGGAGGTACCTGGTGGGCTAGTTGGCCCCCAGGGACCCCCAGTATTGAAGGGGAATTAATTCCCCAATTTAAAACGCGCCACAGGGCGAGTTTGCAGAGTGGTGAAGGGAGGGGGTGGGGCCTCAGGCGCGATCGCGTCTTTTTTTTTTTTTTTTTTAGAAGGGGGGCTGTGTGGCCCCCCTTCTTTTTCCTTTTTTGGGCCCTGGGGACCCCATCCCCCAGGGCCTGACCCCTTTTTAACAAAAAAAAAAATG
The DNA here is from genome assembly GCA_963921515.1 of Calotriton arnoldi. Taxonomy (NCBI): domain Eukaryota; kingdom Metazoa; phylum Chordata; class Amphibia; order Caudata; family Salamandridae; genus Calotriton; species Calotriton arnoldi. The sequence goes on along the minus strand of CAWUFW010002413.1, from coordinate 521,099 downwards.
TGAACGGGAAGGGGGCCGCGTGGGCCCCCCTCCCGTGGCCAATTCCGGCCCCGGGGACCCCATCCCCCGGGGCATGGCCACCTATTTTTATTATTTGTAAAGGAGGGGGGCTGCGTTGCCCCCCTCCTGAGCCCTCTATTGGCCCCGGGGACCCCATCCCCCGGGGTCGGCCTTTATTTTAATTTTATTTTTCTATTTATTTTTGGGGAGGGGGGCCGCGTGGCCCCCCTCCCGGGCCACTTCCAGCCCCGGGGACCCCATCCCCGGGGCCTGACCTCTCGTTGGGGACCGTGGGGGGGTCCCCAATCCCCCACGGTCCCGCCGACTCCCCGCGTCCTGCGGGAGCCGGCATTGGTTTTCCACATGGGGAGCTGCTAACATGCAGCTCCCCATGTGGAAAAGCAATCTACTTTGCTTCATTGAAGCGAGAGCAGGTTTCCTGCTCTTGCTTCAATGAAGCAAAGCAGTTTGCAATGACAGGGCGGGAGCCGCGAGGCTCCCGCCCTGTCATTACAAACAGCAGTGTCCCGGGGTGGGCACCCCGGGACACTGCAGGAGCCGGCCCTGGGGGTGGTGGTCCCCAGGGCCATCACAGGCTCCAGGAGGTGGGCCGCGCGGCCCCCTCCCATCGTGTGCACAGCCCCGGGAGGTGGTGGTCCTCGGGGCTCGGGGTCCGTAACGGACCCCCAAATTTACATTTTTAGTGCCCCGGGAGGTGGCGGTCCCCGGGCGTGTGGGGGCCTCGAGCCCCCCACACAGGTTTATTTATTTTTTAAAAAGAAGCCCCGGGGGTGGCGGTCCTTGGGGCTGCGGGGGGCCGTGTGCCCCCGCAAATAATTAATGAAAGCCCCGGGGGTGGTGGTCCCCGGGCTTGGGGGCCTTGGAGGCCCCCACACATTTAAAAATTAGCCCCGGGGGTGGCGGTCCCCGGGGCTGCGGGGGCTGCGTGCCCCCCCGCAACTCATAAATCAAGCCCCGGGGAGGTGGCGGTCCCCGGGGCAGTGTGGGGAATATTGGGGCCCCCCCACACATTTTTTCAGTGCCCCCGGAACTTGGCCCACCCGGGGGCTTTTTGAATACGAAGCGCGGGAGCCCACGCTTCGTTTTTTTTTTTTCCGGCCGAAATTCGCGCTGGGTGCGCGAATCTCGCCGATTTTTTAAAAAAAATGCTTTTTTTTTACCCTGGGGGTCCTTGTGGGACCCCCTAAGCAGGCCTAGGGGGTCAGGGTGTTTCTACCCTGCCCCCTTTTTGCGTTTTGCGCACTTGTTTCTCAGATTTCTTGTGCCTCGGTTCTACCGAGGCACAAGATGGCTGCCAACACTTCCTGGTTTGGAGTGTTGACAGCCAATTAGCATACAGCTCGTGATCGGGAGGGTGCGCGGATCCTCTGCGGCCATAGATATATATGTGTTTTTACTTTTGATTCTCTCAGCAACTACTGAACGAATTTACACCATTTAACAAAAAGGGTTCTTTCTGAACCAAGAACTACCTCTTTGCCAAATTTGGTGTAATTCCGTTCAGCAGTTTGGGCTGTAGCCGTGTCTAAAGTTTCCTATGGAAAATTGCATGGGGAAAACACGTTTCGGGACCCCCCTTTTTTCTCGGCCCCCGCTTGCCGAATCACCCCGAAACTTTCAGGAAAGGAGCGGACCGGAGCGCCCCACGAGTTTTGAAACTTTCGCGAAGATTCGTTAACCGGCGCCAAAGTTATTGGAAATAGAATGTTGTGAATTTCCTATGGAAAATAGGTCCTAACTATAACTATCTACTGGCGACCGCCAGTAGATAATATATATATATATGCCACACATTTACAAGCTACTTATAGATAACATTAGCTATGCCATGACCTCTACCCTGAGCCCCCCTGCCCTCCACCCCCACTCTGTCTCTCTATCTCCCCATCTGCTGCAGCATGCATGCAGCCACTGACTGAAAGAAACAATTTACTTCAGAAGAGCATACCTTTGAATTCTCCTTTTAGGATAACTTGACCTTTGTCCCAAAAACCGGGACATAAGTTTAAAATTAAGGAAATCGTCGGGACACCGGGACAGTCCTTTGAAAACCGGGACTGTCCGGGGTAAATACTGGACGTCTGGTCACCCTACCCAAAATGCAAGATATACCTATTGGCTTGTCCAGTGCTTGTTATGTTTTTATTAACCTAACATAATCATGAAAGATATCATTCAGTGATAGTGGGAGGTGAGAAAAGGAACAAATCATGGGTGCATTCAAAGAGACCATCTGTTAAGACGGAGTCCATCAGTAAAGGACCAGACATCCACATCTCCACTTTGTAGCCCTCATTACTAGTTGGGAGGCTAATTCCGCCCGTGCGTAAACAGAGGTTTACACATGGGATGCAATTATGAGATTGGTTTTATTTAATGCATCCGAAAATTATCGGAATCGTTAAATTACCCAACATTGGTTAAATTTTGGCAGGCCAAGCCTGCTGAAATTTAACAGGGGAAATGTGCACGGTATTTACCATACAATGCAGATTTTGGTGTGTTAAACACCAAAATCTGCATGTTATTCCCCAATAACTCATAATAGGTGCCATTTATCTGACCTGATAAATAATGAACAGCCCAGCCAGGTACCACGAATCAGGCATTAGACTAACGCATTTCAGTGTGGTGGTCCTCATCACCGCACTAAAAAGCAAAAATCGCGCATTATAGTGCCTCTCAACTGTCAAGCTGGAGTGCCTATAATGCACCAATACTGAAAGCTGCAGTGACATCGAGCGGTCCCGGCAGGCTTCGTGGCTAGTTCATCTGCTCACTAGCAACTGCGCTACAATATAACACAGCACACACAAGGAGATGATGGACGGAGTGCTGAAACATTTCAGACACTCACCTCCAGCCACAGATCTGGGTTGAATCCTTCATCGTTCTTTAGCTCACTTCACCACCCCAGTTCAGACACAGCCATATGCAAATCACTCTTGACCCTGTGCCTCATGGGAACAGTCCAGCCCAAACTGCCAAGCCAGGTCTTCCCTAGACCAGAAACAAGCATCCAGGGACTGCTTTCGGGGTAACACACCTCATCAGCCAGGCTAGCTTGAAGCCAGTGGTGAAGTGAGTAAGGGACCCACATCTGGGCATGCCCTGCCAACTTAGGGTGAACAAAGCAAACGCAAGGAGATGATGGACGGAGTGCTGAAACTTTTCAGACACTCACCCCCAGTCACAGATCTGGGTTGAATCCATCATCGTTCTTTAGCTCACTTCGCCACCCCAGTTCAGACCCAGCCATATGCAAATCAGTCTTGATCCTGTTCCTCATGGGAACAGTCCAGCCCGGACTGCCAAGCCAGGTCTTCCCTGGATTGGAAACAAGCATCCAGGGGCCGGTTTTGGTGTAACACCCCTCATCAGCCAGGCTAGCTTGAATCCAGTGGCAAAGTGAGCAAGGGGCCCATGTCTGGGCATACCCTGCCAACTTATGGCAAGCAAAGCAAGCACAAGGAGATGATGGGCGGAGTGCTGAGACTTTTCAGACACTCATCCCCAGTCAGAAATCTGGGTTTAACCCATCATCGTTCTTTAGCTCACTTCGCAACCCCAGTTCAGACCCAGCCATATGCAAATCAGTCTTGACCCTGTGTCTCATGGGAACAGTCCAGCCCGAACTTCCAAGCCAGGTCTTCCCTGGACCGGAAACAAGCATCCTGGGACCAGTTTCGGGGTAACACCCCTCATCAGCCAGGCTAGCTTGAATTCAGTGACAAAGTGAGCAAAGGACCCACATCTGGGCATACCCTGCCAACTTAAGGCGAACAAAGCAAGCACAAGGAGATGATGGACGGAGTGCTGAAACTTTTCAGACACTCACCCCCAGCCACAGATCTGGGTTGAATCCATCATCGTTCTTTAGCTCACTTCGCCACCCCAGTTCAGACCCAACCATATGCAAATTAGTCTTGACCCTGTGCCTCATGGGAACAGTCCAGCCAAACTGCCAAGCCAGGTCTTCCCTAGACCGGAAACAAGCATACAGGGACCGGTTTCAGGGTAACACCCCTCATCACTCAGGCTAGCTTGAATCCAGTGACAAAGTGAGCAAAGGACCCACATCTGGGCATACCCTGCCAACTTAAGGCGAACAAAGCAAGCACAAGGAGATGATGGACGGAGTGCCTAAACTTTTCAGACACTCACCCCCAGTCACAGATCTGGGTTGAATCCATCATTGTTCTTTAGCTCACTTCGCCACCCCAGTTCAGATCCAACCATATGCAGATTAGTCTTGGCCCTGTGCCTCAAGGGAACAGTCCAGCTTAAGGAACGGTGATGGATTCAACCCAGATCTTGACTGGAGGTGAGTGTCTGAAAAGTTTCAGCGCTCCGTCCATCATCTCCTTCTGTTTGCTACAATGTAACACAACATCTGACACCACGCGGCCGGCATCACTTTGACGTCAGCAGAGTAGTCACTGTCAGTGCCCACTTGCTATGGTCAGACTGTGTGTGAGTCTCTCACTGAGTTGTGGCATTTCAAGTTTAGTAATTGGCTAGGCTGCTCAGCTGCTAGTGTGTGTGCAGCTGAGCATGCCGCTTGCACCACAGTCGCGATGGCGGTATAATGGATCCTGCGGGTGGGCCAGATCCTCTGAGACTCACCCGACCCCCAGTGCCAGCGGCGTCTGACTCAGATTCACCATCGTGTGCCTGCTGCCTGGCAACCTACCTATAGCAGAGGGAGCTGCTCGCTGCTGGCTTTCGGCTGCTGTGGTAATCATCCTGCAGACCGACTAACTCAGATCTGAACCCCCTGGCATTGGCAGCAGCCAGGCTGCTTCTGAGAGTCATGTGTCACCCTCCAGTCGTTCAGGGCGGGCTGGCATGGCCCGGGGCCCACCTGTTGCTGTGGCGCTGGCTCCGCTCACAGAAGTAAGTGCAGTACTAGGCTGGTTTATGCTGGCAGGATTAATTGTTTTCTGTGGCCCGGCAGCAGGTGTTCCATGTTCAATTTCCTTGTGCCCCATCCAGAACCCCCTGAAATTGTTGCTGTCGTCTGTCCACACTAGAACTCTGTTCAACACATGTCTGACTTCGTGTGATCTGAGTCTGGGGGAGAGAGTGAGCTGAGCAGGATGTGGGTTATTAACTTTAAAAGCCAGGTCAGGGTGCACGCCTCTCTCCAAACAGCCGCCGAGCAGTGCTACCAGTTCACTTAGAGCTGCTCTCACCAGCGTGGGTTGTGACTGTGACTCGTGACAGACAACTTTTATATTTAACTGCGCGTGTGTCTGCATATGCGCACAGAACTTTAATAAAGTACTGCCTGTGAAAGGTGTGTTTAATGTTTAATATCATGGTTGCACATTTGTTTAACAGGACGATCAGGTTAGAAGGGCACTAGGTTAGTGCCCTTCCATTTCTAGTGCTTTGCAGCAGTTTTAACATCTTCTTACAATTTCTCGTTGCTCAAATGAGTGTAATTTCTGATATTTATATGTTTCCCTCATCTTCATTGATTGATTTTTCTTGTGAGAAAGTGTCACTCATAGTCGTTGAATGTCACTCATAATTACACTGAAATTGTAAAAATGTCCCATATAGATATCTGAAACCTTGGCAGCAATGAACGAACCCTGGGGCATTGTTTTTTACCATGTACGATAAATAGCACTCTTACTTGTAATAAGGCCCTATGTGTGCTGCAGTCACCACCTTCCTTTTTAAGAGTGCTTCAGCATGACTCCTGAGCTTACAAGTGAAACATCTGATTTCTGAAAGGCCTCAGATAATATTCAGGCAATGCATTGCTGCATGAAAATCTGCAGTACCCACGCAAACATATAGTAAATTTGAGCCCTGATATTCATACCGATCTCTGCTTACCTGAAGAGGCAGTGCTAGGGCTGGGGGACTCAGGTAAGAGTGAATGAGTGGATGATGAAATGCAGAGGGGGAAGAAGGGAGGGATGCATACTGTGCAGCCCATCAGTGGGAAAATGTCATGTTTATATGAGAGTACAGTGGTCATAGAACATTGCATCCCTGATCCCCTGACACCTCTTCCACAAGTCATTACATTGATAGAAAACGACATCGACATGTTGATGTAAACCCTGTGCAGCACTGATTATTCTAAATGCTTCCTAGCAAGAAATAATACCAGAAGGCGGTAGTTAGACCTTGAAGCCCGGCTACCTTGGCTCTGTGGGACGATTAAACTTCTGTCCAAGCTGTGATCCTTCACGTTTATGGGATCGCAATGAGTAAATGGAGCTCGGAATCCAACAACACCATGTTTAATTCCAACGCCAGATCTGATCCCTTTACCTCTAAAAATGTGGGGGCAGATTTACAAGGACTGGCGCATCTCTGCATATTAGCAGGGATGCGCCAGTAAAGATGCGACACGCAAAAATACCCTTGCGCCACCACGGATGCGTCGCATTCACAATGCGGCGCACCGTGGTGCAAGGATAGACAGATGCGTGTTGCATCTTTTGTCGTAAGGGCAGCGCATTGCAGGAGTCGTGTCGCAAGCGTGACGCAACTCCAGCAATGCTCAGGGGCGTTCTATACTTATTGTGCTGCGTCACTCCTTACGCCTGCTTCAAGCAGGCGTAAGGTTTTGACGCAGCGGCGTCGTAAAAGTGACTCAGTGAAATCTTGTAGATTTCACTGCGTCACTTTTACGAGGCTTTCTTGCGACGGAACGCCCACCCTGCATACATTATACCTGACGCAGGTATACTGTAACGCAGGGCTTTACAACGTGATGCATCTCCCTAGATGCGTCACGTTGTAAATATGTTGCAACGTGGTGCATTGTTTACGACGCCGCTGCGTCACAGAAGTGACGCAACGGCGGCGCAAATGTGTCGCAAGGGGCTTGTAAATCTGCCCCTACGTACGGTAAGGCATGTCGATTATGAGATGCCCAAAATACCCGATGGGGCAAGTAATCCTTTTACCAACCCCATCATGATAAATCTGGCCCTAAGTTTCTTCCAACATACAAAATAAACATTTATCCACTTTTAGTAAAACATTTTTCATATCAATGGAACTTATGTTGGCAGTCAATAGTTCATAATGGCGCTCATTGTATTTCATTTGCAGATCGTGATGACTCAATAGAGAATTCATTGTAACCAACCCCACAGTATAGCCATACGTTTTGATTCAAAACATGTGTAGAACTAAAAAGGTAACAAAACTGTATTGGAAGAGTTACCATGAAAAGTTAATAACTGCAGAAAGTTCATTTGGCATACAATGTTTGTTCAAATGTCTATACAAAAATGAAACATCACTTTGGGTTGGTGAAGAACACTCAGGGGGTACAGAGTGTGGCACGTAGAGGTAAATCAAATCCTACTTTCTTTTTTTGACACACCAAATAAATGTCTTTTGGCTCCCTCTTCCTGGGCGTCACCGGAGGCTGGTAGAATGCTTTGCAGCTTCCCTCCATTTTAAAAGAAGTCTCACTTGGTGGTTATGAGTCACAACCGGGAGGGGGCAGCATTAAGATTACACTACTGAATATCCACCCCCAGAATATCATGATACAAGGATAGACTATCGAGGAACAAAATATTGAAAGGTAAGTGCATATAGGGAAGTATAGATTTACTATTCTTAGCTCCACATCTACGTACCTTGAAAATATCTATACCTCATAGGCATGAATATGTAGAGTTACTCATGGGAAATTTAGACTTACCTGTCTATGTTTTTTTCAATATGTTCTCGTTGATCTCAGTATTATGCCCCGTCAATATTCTGGGGTCAATATTCAGGGTGCACACCATCAATGTCTATCTTGCTAGGATTTGTATGGTAAAGCACCAATAAAACAAGACTCTTCCTGCTTGATCAAAGCATTGGCTGATTACCAGCCCAGGAGGACATTTTAAGCATTCACATCGGGTAAGCTGTCAGTTTCTGACAGCTCCAAGCTCCTTGTGCAGACAACAACGGGCATTAGGAGGATCAGACAACGGTCCCAGGGACCACTGCATGCTCCTGCAAGTATCTTTTACAATGTGCTACCTTTTCTCCGATTGCAACCTCTGTCCCTTTAAAGGACAGGGATTGCAATGGCAGCACATTACAAAAGTGACTGCCGAGACAGAGGTCTAGTGCCCCCTTTCTGACTTTCATCTCTATATTTGGAAGTGTATGCAACGTGGTGCAAAGCCTATTCTTGCTCTATTAATTTTAATAAGGCAAGCTGTTTTTAGCTCACATTGCACAACAAAGGGTACGCGAATCCTTTGCTGCACTAGGGGTTTGACTCCTTACAGAAACAGATACATTTGTAAATGAAGCCTTGCAGATGTTCTCACCACCGAACCAAGGGCCAGATGTATGAAATCGCGTGTTTGCGATTTCCTAATAGCGAATTTTAGCAATTCGCTATTAGGAAATAGCAAACTGCGATGTACAACAGTGTGTTTGACACTGTTAGCAATTTGCAGTTGGTCACAAATGGACCTGCCTCATCAATATTCATGAGGCAGGACGCAATTTGCAACCCATTGTGAATGGCTACAATCACAGGGATGGTGGCATTCTGGGGTCAACAGACCACCATGTCTGTGATTGCTTTTTAGATAAAGCAATATTTTTTTTTGTAATGCAGCCCGTTTTCCTTAAAGGAAAATTGGATGCATTTCAAAAATAAAAATGAAAAGCTACCTTTTAATTTTTTAAGAGTTGGCAGTGGTCCGTGGGAGCACTGACTGCTCTTAAAAAATGTTGGCGCCCACATTCACAAAGGGGAAGGGGTCCCTTGGGAACCCCTTCCAGTTTGCAAATGGGTTACCACCATCTTCAAGTTGGTGGTAACTGTGAATGTTTTGCGACCGAATGCCCGGTCGCAAAACATTCCTACATACCCATGCGTCTCGCAATTAGGAAGAGACACCCTTAACATGCCCCTTCCTAATAGCGACTAGCAAACCCTATTTTGCGAGTCGGTAATAGGTTACTGACTTGCAAAATAGGGTTGGTACATGCCAAAAAGCATTTTACCAGTCCCAAATGGGCCGTTTGCAAGGGGTAAAATGCTTCGTATATCTGGCCCCAAGCATCTTGTGACTATCTATATGATGTCTGGGAAATATTGTAGGAAAGCTGGGTAGCGGTGTCAGGACATGGCTGTTCTTGAGATAGTGACAATCTTAAAAAATATGTGACTACCACATACCAATGAACCGTCCCCGCATCTCCCTTACAGGCACCCTGGAAGCAGTTTACTGTGAATGAATTTGGTGTAGAGGACTACATGGACAGTAACCTTGTTTTGTTCTTTCAGCTTCCTTAGGGGTGTCAATCCTTCCTGGAATAAAACTAGAGATATTTTTGCAAAACTATTGCACACAGTCATAGCATCACTCTAAGGAAAGTATGTCACTATGAGCATTATAAGTAGGTACCTTACATGCCCCCAAATATGTATACATGGGCTGTGAAGTGACACCCAGGTTCTTTTTGCTCTACAGGAAAGATGTGCCACATGCAATGAGGCAAATCAAGGCAGACACCCCCAATCTAAATGAGGTGAAGGCCGTGATTCAACTATTATTTATGAATCTAACACATTTATGTCGTGACGGACCATGTTGAAAAAGCTATTTCGTGAACTTCATGAGCTGGAATGTTCCCTTATTTATGACCAATAGTCGGTAATAGAGAACAAATGTCCAGCTTATCTAGTAATCCCAACTACTGGAAAAACTGATGGGATCTCTATTGTAAAGGAGGGCCGTGGTCCCAGTTGGAGGAGGTTGTTGTATCTCTGCAGTAGCATTAAGTGCTTACAAATATGCAAATAAATTGTAAAACTATTCACAAAATTACTTCCAAGTGGATGCAAAATCATATAAAGGGAAAGGGACATAACTAGGGGCTGAGGTAGCACAAATCTTTACAGGGGCTTTGCCCTATTTGGTAAATTTCAGAACCAATTTTGAGGAAGGGAGCAGAGGGCAGAAAGGGGTTATTAGGCTACAACTGTGGTGCTTGAGATCATGTACTACTGGTGTCCTGGACCTGCAACCTGGGTCAAGTACACCCCATCCATACTTGACTCTCAGGATAGCGAGGGCGAGCGATCACTGGCTTCTCAGGGACGTAGTGTGGAGGATAGAGCCTCAGAACTCAAGCAGTCAAACAACGGATGCAATCGTTCACTGATCAGCCCAATGCTTGTCTTATTCAAAAGAGAAGCACTTTAATATTACAACAAAATGAAATAGTATACTCATCAGTGGCAGTTCAGCTGCAGGGATGTACAAAACTCAACTACAGGGCTCTAGCAGAGTTCTACAGGAATCTGACACCAGACTAAAGAATACTAACAGCATTGAAAAACATCCACTGCTGGTACCAGGCACAGGTACATGCTCACAATTGGACTGTGTGAATAGCTGCTTTATTCGGTAATTTATAGGTCAGTTTATATCCTCTCTTGATCTAAAAAAGTTCTCAATGGCAATCATTAATCTCTCTAAAATAAAGAATTATCATTCTGAGTCCAAGACAGTCTTTCAGTTTCTAGATTCAGGCCTTGTGTTACCTGTTTACTTGGATGCAGATTAGGGCAGGGGTTGGGTGTGCAGTGTTTGCGGTCGCACAGTGAGCACTTAGCTATCAGGAGTGGGATCCCCCCTTCTCAGGCCATCTGCTTTGGATACAGCTTTCATCTTCAGACCCACTTATGGCAGCTGCAGCATCTTTATCTTCACTTGCCACTTGATCTGTGTGTATGGCTTTCGACTGCAACAGTTTGATTTGCACTGGATTTTAAACTTTGATTTCTGATTTTCTTGAGTTTGGGTTTGTTGTTATGCTTATTCTTCTTGTTGCACAACTTGACCTTCTGCTCCACTCCTTTTTCAATCCACGCAGTGAACTCGAGTTTGACACTGTGAGTCAGTTGTTAGTGGCACCACTTCTTCATCAGCTGTCTTCACTCTTTTCATGTGAGATGAATAGATCCATTGTGGCGAACCAGCACACTTCACAATAGTATTAGTCACAAGTATGGTCCATGACACCTAGGTTTCATGCAGCTCTTTCAAACTTGCTTCTTCACAACCAGGCACTAGATTGTGGCAAGGTGCCTCACTTGCTGAAGGTGTTTTTGCCTTCACCTGGTGAGAGACAGTGTGCACCACTTTAGCCAGACCTTTGCAATAGTCCAGAACAAGATCATTAGAAATGTTCACAAGTGCAGCTGAAGGATTACCAGGAATCCTCATTGCTCTGTCCATGATCATTTCATGAGGCAGCGTCTAGTCACTTTATTGGGTGTGCTTCTCAATCTCGTTACTACCAGTGGTACAGCATATGGCCATTTCAGTGATGCTTAGTTACATACTATTAGACCTGGCATCTTTTGGGGTGAGGTCCCCTGTCTTTTTGCTTCTGACCTCCTGTTTTTGACTGTGTGCTGCATTTTGATTTTGATGGGTTTATCTAATGATACCCTGTGGGCTTTTTTGTTCAAGTCAACAGCAGTGCGCTGACCTCTGTATTGTCCAATGGGGATATTAATGATTGTTACACAGGGTAAGACCCCTTTATAAGATACACAGGAGTCACACGACTTTCCACAGTGTGACACCAGCATGTGTGTTTTGTCTTTATGTGTTGTTGTGTGTGTATTCCTCTGTTTCACTGAAGTGCTGTATAAGAGATGGCAGCTTTTACTGTCCACATCTTTCGGGCAACCGTGAATGCTACCCACAGCATGTGCATGTCTACAGGTGGAGACATTTTAACTGGCAATTCCAGTAATCCAATGACATATCATATGAGATATGCTGTTTTCTAATTTTCTTTTTTCACTTATCATTTCATTTTTAGGTGGACGATCATAACCTATCTACTTCTACACCAGGTACTTTATCATTGTGGAATACCTACATCACATCATAGGTATGGGGTAGGTTCACCAACCACCTTTTACTGGTCCTGAAGAAGTCGTGGATCCATTAGGTGCCATCAGGCCCGAAACATGGTGACCTGATGACACTATTTCTTACTCAGAGCTACTTTGGCACATTATACCCTGCCAGTAGGTTCAACCAGTTTATTGGTCCTTTTAACCCTGTCAGGAGAACCTTCACATTAAAATAGTTTCTTGGAATCTCCTAGACAGTTTTATTCTCTATTCTCTTACTTTTGACTACCGAACATGCCCATTACACCCTCACACACACCTTTTCATTATACAGCAAAACCAAAAAAAGGTCTCTGCCAAAGTGACCCTTTGCGGGGCCTGTAGGGCATTGCAGCACCAGCCCAACAAGGAGCAATGCCCAATGATGAAGCATGACATCCTTAGGGATGTGTGAGGGCAATAGGAATTAACCCTAAGGGTTCCCCCTCATGCTTTTATATTTATATTTTTGAGAATCACCCTTCTTTTTCTTTGACCACTCCTTTCTTTAGGAACAGTACCATTGTGGTTGACATTACCATTAGAAGTGTAACTTGGTGATCTTAAGGAGAAAATCCACATATTTACTCCCAGTGCCTGTTTTCTCAACGAATTGCTGCAAAAGATCAATGCATTGCCACTGCCTGCCCCGAAGCGTGGTTCCCACTTGAAGCATCAGCCATGGCTTTCACCTCAGGACCCAGCTTGCCATCGCAGCACGTCAGAAGAATCGCCACATCGTGAGTTCCGAGCACTGTGTCACTGACGTCCGTGGCAGCCGCTCCGACGCAGCACCTGCCTGTGGCTGAAGAATCGACGCAGCGCCTCCCTCGCAGCTGTGAAATCGACACAGTACCTGCATCACCGCTTTCGCATCGATGCAGTGTGTGTGGATTTTCTATGCATCGTTCCTCGATGCCGACTCCGGAAACTGACGCATCACCTCCCTTGCTTATCAGTAAGGAACCAACGCATCACCTTCTCTGCCAGTAAGGAACCGACAACTCACCTCCCCTGTGTAGTAAGGAACCAACGCATTACTTTGGCCCTGCTGGACAACGGAGAAACCGCGGCCCTCATCCTCCTGGACCTGTCAGCCGCCTTCGACACCGTCTGCCACCGCACCCTACGCACACGCCTCCACGATGCTGGGATCCAAGACAAGGCTCTGGACTGGACCACCTCCTTCCTCTCTGGCAGAACCCAGAGCGTCCGCCTCCCCCCTTTCCGCTCCGAAGCCACTGAGATCATCTGCGGCGTACCCCAGGGCTCATCCCTCAGCCCAACTCTGTTCAACATCTACATGGCACCGCTCGCCCACGTCGCCCGACTGCATGACCTCAACATCATCTCCTATGCCGACGACACCCAGCTGATCCTCTCCCTCACCAAGGACCCCCTCACCGCCAAAACCAACCTCCATGAAGGAATGAAAGCCGTCGCTGAGTGGATGAAGAACAGCCGACTGAAGCTGAACTCGGACAAGACGGAATTCCTCATCCTCGGCTCCCCCGCCTCGGCCTGGGATGACTCTTGGTGGCCGACCGCACTGGGAACAGCTCCAACACCCACCGACCACGCGCGCAACCTAGGGTTCATCCTCGACTCTACTCTCTCCATGACAAAGCAGGTCAACGCCATCTCGTCCTCCTGCTTCAACACCCTCCGCATGCTCCGCAAGATCTACAGGTGGATCCCCACCAAAACAAGAAGAACGGTCACCCAGGCCCTCGTCAGCAGCAGGCTGGACTACGGAAACGCCCTCTACGCAGGAGCCTCGGCCAAACTACTGAAACGACTCCAGCGCATTCAAAACGCCTCGGCTCGCCTGATCCTCGACATCCCTCGCCGCAGCCGTATCACACCCCACCTGAGAGACCTGCATTGGCTCCCCGTCAACAAGAGGATCACCTTCAAGCTCCTCACCCACGCACACAAGGCACTACACGACACCGGACCAGCATACCTCAACAGACGACTCAGCTTCTACACCCCCAACCGCCAGCTCCGCTCCGCCGACCTCGCCCTCGCCACAGTCCCCCGCATCCGAAGAGCGACCTCCGGTGCAGATCGTTCTCCCACCTCGCCGCCAAAACCTGGAACACCCTCCCCATCCTCCTGCGGCAGACCCAGGACCTACTAACCTTCAGAAGACTCCTCAAGACCTGGCTTTTCGAGCAGTAGCAGCATCCCCCCCCCCCCCAGCGCCTTGAGACCCTCACGGGTAAGTAGTGCGCTTTACAAATGTCCTGATTGATTGATTTGCTTTTTCGGTGCCTCACCTCCCCTGTACCTTGCACCGTCTTTGGCTTTTGACACATCTAAGGTACTTTGTGCTAAAACTAACGTTAGTCTTTTAAAAGTGATATTTTGACTTGTGTATGTTGGATTTCAGTAATTTTAATCTTGTTTTATTCAGATATTCTAAACTGGTATGGATTCCTTTTGTAGTGTTTTCTCAGTGTTACTGTGTGTACAAATACTTTACACATTGCCTCTGAGATAAGCCTGACTGCTCATGCCAAGCTACCAAGGGGGTGAGCAGGGTTTATCTTAGCTGTGTGATACCCTTACCCTAACTAGAGTGAGGGTCTCTACATGGTGCAAACCACTGCCAACTAGAGACCCCATTTCTAACACATACCGTGTATAACTATGATTTAAGAGTACCATTGACATTGCTTCTGATTGATAGCTACAGTGAAATTTTTGATCCAAATTTAGTACCATACATATGATTTTAATTAATCAACTTTTAAAGTGACTGCCATTATTTGATTTGAAAGAAGTTGTCAAACCAAATCTAGAGCCAGATGTACGACCGGGGCATTTAGCGACTTGCAAATTGCGCTCAATTGCGAGTCGCAATTTGCAAGTCGCTAAATGCCATGTACAACAGTGTCAGAGACACTGTTTGCGATTCCCAACGGGGTCGCAAATTGCATGCCTCATCAATATTCATGAGGCACTCGTAATTTGCGACCCCATTAGGAATGGCTGGCCCTCCCAGGTATGGTGGCCTGCTGGGCTCAGCAGACCTCCATGTCTGGGACTGCTTTTCAATAAAGTAGTTTTTTTTTTAAAGTGCAGCCTGTTTTCCTTAAAGGAAAATGGGATGCATTTAAAAAAAAAAAGAAACGTTTTCGTTTCATTTTTTAAGGGCAGGTAGTGGTCCCTGGGACCTCTGCCTGCCCCTAAAAAATATTTTCCCCTGCATTTGCAAAGGGAAAGGGGTCCCCTGGGGACCCCTTCCCAATTGCGAGTGCATTACCACCCTCTTTGAAGGTCGCAAAACATTCTTACATAGGGTAGCGAGTTGCAATTAGGAAGGGACGCCCTTGGAACGCCCCTTCCTAATTGCGAGTTGCAAATCCTATTTAGCGAGTCTCAAATAAATTGCGACTCGCTAAATAGAGTTTATACATGGCCCTATTCGTTTTGCATGCCCAAACGGGTCGCTAACCCGTTTGCGCACGCAAAAATGGGTCGTACATCTGGCCCTTAGGGATCAGCTCTCTCAACAAGAGCTTTGCTATATTTAAGCTTTCCCACCTTCTAGTTGGGTAGGCTTCTATACATCGGGTAAAAAAGACAGACAGTGACTGAAATATATTGTAGCCCATTTCATGGAGGCATTTCCACAAAGTCAATGTGAATGGGCCTTCTGAATGCCCAGTGTGACAAAGTGATATGGTCTTTTTGCCAGCATTTAACTACTGACAAGTAACATAATTCTGACACAAGCTTTCAGCTACAGCTCTGAAATGAAGATTAAGCCAAAACGTATTTAAAAGCTTCAGCATCCCATCACGTCCAACTTGTGTAGGTCCTTCCATGTATATTGCCATTTGATTCAAAATACAGTTTGGCAAAATACACCTTTGATCAGTTGATTTCCACAAATCATTGTCATCGTTGGTACAACTTGCTGTAAACCACTTTTTCTTTTCATCCTCAGGCACATTGTTCTGCAGACTGTTCAGTTTCTCCAAAGTCTGTACTGATGTAGACAAAAGATAATTTATGCTGTCCTTTTCAGAATTACAGTCTTCATTTGATTCTAATACAACAGACAAAAGAGCACATTACTTTACAATTTCCTCCACGTATTGGTTACCAAGTGTAAGCATATCATCTCTACTCTTATGTGTGACACATTTCACAACAGCGACTTCTCTTGGTAATTACAATGCATTTAACAAGCCCAGAATTATTTGCCCATTTTTAATAGATGTGCAGAGGGTGTCAAGGAACCCCTTCCTAACAACAGCTGCTCAAAATCATGGACCACTCCAAAACCATAATGACTATCAGTGTAGATGGTAATACTCAAACCATTGGCCACACAGTATGCTCTTGTGATGGAAACGAGTTCTGCTACTTGTGCTGAAGGTACATTACACAAGAATGAGAATTCAACAATGTATGTTATTTTGCAAAATGCTATGCTGCTTTCAAAGTTCTTTGATGGTCTAACAGACAAGAACCATCCACAAATAAAATTGAATTAGACAATTTGAGTGGTACATCTTGAATGTCTGGTCTTGGTCTGATACACAACTCTGTTACATCTGTGCAGTCACAATCACAACTATTGTATCCATCATCAGTATTTTCTTCACCAGACATTGGCAAAAGAGTCGCAGGATTCAGGGTTTTTGCATCGTTTAATTGAAATATCCCCAGCCGCAAGAATTATTTATTTGTATTTTGTCAAAGCACTACTTTCAGATGCCGAGTATGAGTCAGCAATATCTACATTGAATGAGGGAGTAACACAATAAGTAGATACACCACCACAATCTCTTCACTTTATTAAATGGCAAGACAGGTTGCAGCAATGCTCCTCAAGCAGCCCGGAAGTGCTGTGGCTTTTGGACCTAATGCAGTTGAAAAATAAGCAATTAGCCACTTTTCTCTTCTGTGTTGCGTTCTTGTTCTCATTGTATATAAATGGTCTGGAGGAGAATCTGCTTGAACTTAGGGTCGACTGTCCCCGCATAGGTGACTGCAGTGTCCCAATGTTAATCTATGCTGACATCACTGTCCTAATAGCCAGGACAGCAGTCAGTTTACAATGCGTGCTGGATCACTTATGTCGGTTTATGGCTAGCTTAGATCTAAGGGTCAATCAGGCCAAGATGCACGTTATGAACTTTGGTGCAAAGAAGCATCGCTTTTGTAGGTAACAGCTCAAAGGTTAGCACTGTGCATTCGTTCTTGTATTTAGGGATTCCCTTTGACGCTCACTTAGCATGGGGCCCTAAAGACTGCTTTCTCTAAAGCTGTTGAGGCTCTCCTCAACTTTGCCTGCAGATTGGGCCATAAGCCAATCAAGGAGCTTGTGGCCATCTATAAACCCAAATGCTGTGCCATTGCCTCCTATGGGGCCGGGTTATGGTGCATTAATGATGAGCGGAGTCTGGAAGCAATTGAGAATGGTTTTATTAAAAGGTTACTATAGGCCCTTGTATACAAATGACCGTAGGAGCCTGGAAGATGATGAAAAGGATACCATTGGGACAGAGAAAGCCCGTACAAAATTAGAACAGGTAGCTACAGCTTACGCTAACCAGATTAGAGAAAAACATGCTGTGTTGACATCTCTGATTTTTAGATTATACTACCAATATGGCCAAGGGCCATACCATGGCTCATAACAAGGCTGATAAAGCAGGCAGACTCTTGGCGTGCCTAAGTAAGGCACGACAATGGGACGCCCCAATCAGTGGTTAATAAAGCTCTGGTACGATGCTACGAGGCATCATACACAAAAGGAGATAAACACAGCTTTTTATGACTGCTAAAAAGCATTTATTATCAGCTGAAAAAAGCAGCTAAAGAAGGTTTTGACCTGTTCCAGACTAATTTAATGCTGTCCTGGTTGTATTCTGCACTTTTGGAGGAGATGGGGTCTTGTGTTTCTGAGCAGGAGATCAAAAGTGCCTTACTTGAACTGGGCAGGGGAAAAACTCCAGGCGCAACTGGGATCTTGAAATGAAATGAAAATGTCTTTTATATAGTGCATGGCTACCCGGGAGCATCCCAGCGCTGCAGCGGCAACTAAAGTAGACAGACCCCCTAAGGAAAAAGCCAGGTCTTTAGCTGTTTTCGAAATGTGAAATGGTTAGATTCCCTACGGAGATGCAGCGGAAGGGTGTTCCAGAGTTTAGCGGCATTGTATGAAAAGAGCCGGCCACCACTTCTGGCCTTCTTAATCCTGAGGATCACTGCTAGGTGGAGCTCATCTGAGCGGAGTCTTCTGTTAGCCTTATATGGACAAATCATGGCTTTGATGATAGATGGTCCACTCCCTTCTAGAGACTTGTGGGCAACGCAGAGGGCTTTAAAGTTAATTCTCTCTTTCACTGGGAGCCAGTGGAGGGAGCATAATGCAGGCTTTGCTGAACAACGATTGTGGGTCCCCGTGAGCAATCTTGCTGCAGAATTTTGTACGATCTGCAGTTTCGTGACCACTGAGTTCGGGGCACCTAGGTATAGAGCGTTGCCATAATCTATCCTTGAAAGAATTAGGGCCTGGATTAGCATTTTTTTTGCTTGACAGGGTAAAAGG
This sequence comes from Calotriton arnoldi, assembly GCA_963921515.1. Taxonomy (NCBI): domain Eukaryota; kingdom Metazoa; phylum Chordata; class Amphibia; order Caudata; family Salamandridae; genus Calotriton; species Calotriton arnoldi. The sequence goes on along the minus strand of CAWUFW010002413.1, from coordinate 502,590 downwards.
GGAAGCACTTTGCGGATCATTCTGAGCAAGCCATAACATGAGGCAGCGGTCTTCCTAGCTTGAGCTTTAAAGGTGAGGTCTTGATCTAACCAGATGCCTAGACTTTTTATCTCGGTTTTTGGGGCCGGTACCGGGCCCATACAGTCTGGCCACATGGTACTTGATTTAAAGCTTAAGTGGTTGCCGAGAAGCATAAGCTCAGTTTTCTCGCCATTAAGTTTTAGATGGGACAACCTCATCCACTTGGCAACTTCCTCGAGGCAGGAATGGAGGTCAGTGGGCATCTGGTCAGCCTGGCTCAATGCTACAACCAGCTGTGTGTCGTCGGCATATGTTACTATATGGATCCCAAAGGGAGATACAATATCCGCCAGTGGGGCCGTATAGACATTAAAAAGAGTGGGGCTCAGGGATGAGCCCTGAGGAACTCCAAACTGTAGGGGGATAGGTTTTGAAATGGTGTCGCCTTCAAAAACCTGGAAGAATCTTTCTTCTAGAAAAGATTGGAGCCATAGTAGGGCAGTGCCGGTCACTCCTGCGCTCCTGAGACGGTGAACCAAGATTCGATGGTTCACCGTGTCGAAGGCCGCGCTCAGGTCGAGGAGGATTATGGCAGACGATCCTCCTGAATCAAGGATCTTTCTCGCTTCTTCCACCACCGCTAACAAGGCGGTCTCAGTGCCTTGACGGGGCTAAAGCCCGTTTGTGAGGGGTGGAGCAAATTATGGGACTCGAGGAACGCGGAGAGCGTGTGGTTAACATGTTTCTCCGCAATCTTAGTGATTCCAGGAAGGAGCGAAATGGGGCGGTAGTTGCCCAGGTCGGCAGGATCCAGGTTAGGTTTTTTTAGCAACGCTTTTACCATTGCTCTTTTCCACTCGGGGGGACCGTACCCGATGCAAGTGATGCATTAATCAGGCTGGTGATAGTGGGGGCAACTGTTGGTACTACCAGTTTCAGAATGTTAGGTGGTGCAGGGTCCAGTGGTGACCCACTTTTGACTGATGATAGGATAGCTAGAAGTGATTCCTCACTCAACGGGGTATAGGTCTCCAAATAATGTTCACTTTCATGCTGACCCGAGTCCGTAGGCTCGATTATAATATCACTGTCTTTTTGGGGAAGACACTTGAGACTATTTTGTACTTTGGTGGAAAAATATTCTGCGAGTTCATTGCAGCGGTGTCCCGACGGATCTTGGCAGAATCTTATCAGCCCTATCCCAGCCCTAAATTGGTTCGTAGACTAGCAAAACAGTGTGAAATGGTCCAAAAAATGTCTCTCTCTCTCCCCACCACAACAAGTAAAGCATTTATAGTGTCAGTCCCGAATACGGGGCTTCTCAATCTCCCAGCACTAGTACATGCAGACCAAAATGGATTCATTCCAGGACATAATATGTCCTTAAATATTAACAATTCTTTGGAATTCTTGGAGAGGCACGACTCCACTGGCCAAATTCAGCAAGCTTTGTTTTGGATTTGGGAAAAGTATTTGACACTCTTATTTAACAACTTTGGTTGGGCAAGCAGTTGATTCAGTGGATTAAACTAGCGTATGTTAAACCTAAGGCGAGGGTTTTTACTGGCCATTTTGTGTTGGCTGAATATAATTGGCAGGTTTACATGCCCGGGCTTTCCCATGCCCCCCTTCTTTTTGCTCTGGTTATTGAACCCCTGCCAGCAAAAAATGCGTAACTTTGGGGAAAGACGGGGGCTCTCACTGAGACATCAAGAATTCAATATCACTGTATCATGACACCAAGTGTGCATCAATCACCTTTAACCTTACAGCCCCTCCAGCAATTAGGGTTTGTATTCTGGAACATTTGATGCAGGAGTGAGGGAGTATAGTGCCAGTGTGCCACATTTTGTAATGAATTTCCCTGCCTAACTCTGACTTAAAGGAAGCATGTATGTCTCTGCCTAGCCATTTCCACAGTTACTGCAATATTTGCCTGCCTAAAGCAATTTCTCCTTTCTTGTTGTGTAGCCATGCTTGAGGAACCTCTTGGGCAAGCATCTCCTAGTATATATTAGATATGGCACTTTTAGTGCCCACCAGTCTTTGCTAAAATGATTCAAGTGTGGTGTTGTTTCTAATGGCAGTCAAATGGATTGTAGTATTTGTGACTCAATGTCTAAGCTGCACATAGTGTATTTGTTCTCTCTCAGAAAGGTGAAATTCTGTTTTACATTGCAGAAATGATTTAGGTGTGCAGGAATCAAACATATCAGAAAGCATCCTGTAACCCCTATCGCTCCATCTCCAAAATGCTTGACTCTCTGCAGCTGGGGTGAAGTCATTATTATAGTGGATGGGAGTGTAAGGCAATGGGCATGACACTGGGCCGCAAGCCTCCACAAAAGAGTCCCAAGTTCGCGGCGTCATACCCACCGGAGTGCTCAAGTGAGTGTTCAGTGGCCTGAATTTCTTATCTAACCAGGCCAGGTCCCATTAAGGTCTACAGACTATGACATGATCCATGTGTCTCCAGTTTTTCCAGATTTCGTCAGAGACCATTCTGCGGTGATCCATGTGTCTTCAGTTTTTCTCAGACTCCATTATAAACCATTCCACGGCTATTCTCAGTTGTGCATAATACGAGAGGTGCCAGTATACCCCTTTATTTGCTTTGTATTAAGAGTCTTTGTAGACCCCCTATGTGCCCTACCCCTGTATACAAACTGCAATAGTTTCTGCTGAATCTCCTGTAAATTTACCATATTGACTCAAACTAGAATGGCCTGGAATAGGGACAATAAGTACGGGAGAACATTCATTTTAAAAACATGAATCCTCTCTACTCATGATATGATCAGGTTTCCCCAGGACTTCAGGTTCTATAGGATTACAGATAGTCACAGGAGGACAGGTAACCCTTGACCCCTGGTCTCATGCATCACCCCCGCTCCTGCCGCTTTCCCGCTGCTTCCCCGTGCCCCTCCCCTCCCACCTTCCAGGACTACTTATGGAGGCTCCTGAGCAGCCCCTAATGAGTAGCCCTTGACCCCTGGTCTCGTGCGCCACTCCCCAGCTGCATAGCTCCTCAAGAAGCCACAGCGTCCTCCACGCTTGAAGCCCCAGGTTCAGTCCCTCTCTTGGGGATCACTGCCAGCTTGCATTTGTTACTGGTATTTTATTTGCTTCTATTTTTAATTTAGTTTTAGTCTTTAGTTCAGTTTTAGTTCTGTGTTAGCCTTTTTGGGTGTAACTGTGCTTAGTTGTTAAAGGGACTTGGTTCCCTCTTAGTGGTTTGATTTCCACCCCCTGCTCCCGCCGTTTCTTGCTCCCACCGCTTTCCCACTGCTTCCCCATGCCCCGCCCACTTGCCTTCCTGTTGGCCCCTCTCTCCTCCCAGACCTACTTCTGGTGGCCACTGCGCGCAGCAGGCATGCCAAAGTCAAACCCGTCTGCGCCCATCCACGCCTGGACTGAGCCCAGTGCCAGGAACCCTGTCCTTCTTGCCATCCACCGCTACACTGCTGAGGAGCTCCTGGCCATGGACCCCAGACACAGGAACAGCAGTTGCTTCACGTCCTCCCCTTGATCAACCAAAGGACCCTTCACCTGCCGCCACTGCTGCTTCTCCTGCAACACAGGATCACCAGCCCACACTGGACCCTGCACCGCTCAGAAGACTACGGACAACCAGGAACCACTCCATTGCATCTTGCTCAATGCCCGCTCCTTCTGCAAACATGCCACGGAACTCTAGGACTCCATCACCACCCTCTCCCTGGACATTGCCTTCATTACCGAAACGTGGCTCAACCCGTCCTCAAACCCCAACATCGCCACTGCCATTCCCGATGGCTACAAGATGATACAAAGAGACTTCTAAAGCAAACACGGTGGGGGCATCGCCATCATCTTCAAGAAAACCATCAGATGCACTGTCACCAACGACGACCCAGCGCCTTTCATGGAGCACCTCATCTTCCCACTACAGACCGATGCTAAGACCACACACAGTAAGAGGTACCCTCATCTACAGACCCCCAGGACCCCAATCAGCCTTCTGCAATGCCATCTCCAACCTCACCCCCGCTAGCCATTGACTCCCACCACTAAGTACCACTCAGCAACCTCAATTTCTACGTCAAAGACGCCAACTCCACTATCCTCCTGGAGAAACTGAACAACATGGGCCTCTCCCAAGTGGTCACTGAACCCACACACAAAGCAGGACACACACTTAATGCCATTTTTACCTTCGGCGACAGAATCAAATTCACCCACGTCACAGAACTCACCTGGACTGACCACACCATTGTTCACTTCACCGTCTCCGATGCACAACATACCATCACCAAACACCACAGCGCCACCCACCGCAGCTGGTGCAATTTAACCGAGATGCAATGGACAGAGGACCTCAGCACCACACAACCCGAAGCCTCAGCAGACCGTGACGAGGCCGTCCATAACTTTTCAACTTGGATCACTAAATGTGCCGACAGAGTCGCCCCACTGAAAGTAGAAAACGCCAACATATCCTTAAAAAGAGTCAGATGGTACACCCCAGAGGTCAGAACCAAGCGCAACTGCTACCAACTCAAAAAGCGATGGCGCGTCACCAAGGACCCATCTGACAGAGCCGCTCACAAAGCAGCCCTCAGCAACCACCACTTGTGCATCAAGGAAGCCAAGAGAGCAGCGATCACTGCCCGCATCCACACTGCGGCCAAACACACCAAGGAACTCTTCAAAATAGTAAAGGAATTCTCCACCCCAACAGCTATGGAAAACGCCATCCACCCCTCCCAAGAACTCTGCGGCACCCTCTCGGACCACTTACACAGCAAGATTGCCACCATCTGCAACAACTTCGACCCCCAACCCACCACTCTCCACCTCGACAACCTCTACCAAAGTGCGAACACCAGCCAAATGATCTCCACGTGGTCCCCGCTCACCACCCAGACCACCACAGCCATCATGTTGTCCATCCACTCTGGGGCCCCCAACGACCCATGCCCCACCATCTGTTCAACCTCAGAACCAACCCAATCAGCTTGGAACTCACAAGCATCCTCAACACCTCTATCTCCACAGCAACCTTCCCGGACAGATGGAAACATGCAAAGGTCAGACCCCTCCTAAAGAAACTATCCAGCGACCTCAAAAACTACCGACCGATCTCCCTGCTCCCCTACCCAGCAAAAGTACTCAAGAAGACCATCAACCAACAGCTCACCAATTACCTGGAACAAATCCACCTACTCGACACCTCACAATCAGGATTCCGAGTCAACAACAGGACTGAGACCGCACTGGTTGCTGCTACAGATTACATCAGAATTCTCCTTGACCACAGAGAAACTGTAGCCCTGATCCTCTTCAACCTCTCTGCTGCGTTTGACACTGTCTCCCACCACACCCTCATCAACAGACTCTTCAACATCGGCATACAGCAAAATGCCCTCAAATGGATGCCTCTTTCCTCACAGGATGCACAAAGAGCATCATACTACCTAACTTCACCTCCGCACCCAAGGACATCATTTGCGACGTACTTCAAGGATCATCTCTCAGCCCCATCCTATTCGACATCTTCATGACCCCCCTCACAGACATTGTCAGATCCCACGGACTCAACATAATCTCGTACGCAGATGACACCCAACTTATCCTCTCGCTCACTGAGGACCCAGCCAACACCAAAACCAACTTCTGCAACGCCATGACCAACGTAGTCAAATGGATGGGAGACAAATGCCTCAAACTTAACTCTGACAAAGTACTGATCTTCGGCAAGAACACATCTGCATGGGACCACAGCTGGTGGCCAGTAGAACTCGTCCAACACCCACACCGACAGACCATGCACGCAACCTGGGCATCATCCTCAACAGCCAACTGACCATGAAGCAACAAGTCAGTGCAGTCACCTCCTCCTGCTTCCACACCCTCTGCATGCTCTGCAGAATCTTCAGATGAATCCCAACCAACACCAGAAAGACTGTCACACAGGCCCTCATCATCAGCCGCATCAACTACGGCAACACCCTCTTTGCTGGGATCAACACCCAGCTCCTCAGAAGACTCCAGACCATACAGAACACTGCAGTCAGACCCATCCTGGCTATCCCCAAATGGACCCACATCACCCTCACCTCAGAAACCTCCACTGGCTCCCAATCCAGAAGAGATGCCATTTCAAGATCCTCACACACATACAAAGCCTAACACGATCAAGGACCATCCTACATCACCCATTGACTTAACTTCCACCTGCGTGCAAGACAACTGTGCTCCACCTCACTCAGCTTTGTACACCCCCTGCATCCACCGCAGTCGCAGCGGGGGCCACTCCTTCTCCTACATTGCTGCCAATACCTGGAACAACCTACCCCTCCACCTCTGAACACCTCCCTCCCTGTTGGGCTTCAAAAAGAAAACTCAAGACCTGGCTTTTCACCGGAAACCTGGCACCCTCAGCGGCCAGCTACACCTATGGGTGATAGTGCGGAGCTCTGCAAATGCTAATTGATTGATTGATAGTTTGCTTGAAATAGCTCTCCCATATGCCTTCTCACCTGCACTCCCAGGCAGATAGTGGAACTCTTGGACAATGAAAGGGTAAATGGTGGCATTAGGAGGCCACAATTGCATCTGCTAAGGTCAAGTTCAAGCATTCAGATTTCCTATAATTGATTTTGTAGCCAGACACCATTTTGAAAGAGTGGCTGAGGGCTGTCACTGCAGGAAGAGAGAAACTTGGGGGTTCCAGGGCCAGCAGCACATTGTCTGCTTAAAGAGACAGTTTATATTTCCTGGGGCTGAATTTGATTCCCACTACTTTTTTTGACTGCCTGGTCCTGCACGCTTGGGGCTCTATGAAAGGGCAAATAAAAGGGAGGACATGGGACAGCCCTGTCTGGTGCCCCTGTACAGCCTGAAAGCTTGTGAAGTCAGGCCAGTGAGTGTTACCCTAGCCATGGAACTTGCATAATTTGAGAAAATCATATTGAGAAAGAGAGGGCCAATTCCTACTCTCTGATGTCAAGGTACCAATCCTCCGGTCAAAAGCTTTTTGCGCATCTAATGACAAAAGAATTGCTGGAATACCCTTAAGTGAAGTCTTCTCAACCAGGTGGAAGGTACCCTTAATGTTGTGTGTCTAGCAGCCCTGCACAAACCCAGTCTTGTCTGGGTTGACCAGGGAGAGAATGATCTAATTTAAGCAGGCTACCAGGATTTTAGTATACAGGTTTGCAGCAATGTTCAGAGCACAATGGGGTGAGATGAGGCCCACTACCATACATTCTTACCCCGCTTGGCAAGCCCGGGAGAGGTTTCTCCCATTGAGGGAGTTGTGTGCCTGATTCTGCGCAATGATTAAACAGCGCTGTTAACTTAGGTGCCATCTTACTTGAAAATGATTTATAAAATTGGGCAGTAAACCCATCAGGGCCTGGGGCTTTATTAGTGTCTTTATGGCCTCGTTCACCTCCTTGATCTATGAAGGGAGACCAGGGCCTCCCTTTGAGCCACAGTAACCCGGGGAAACTGAACCTCCTGAAGGTAAGCTAATTGTGGAGATTCATGGGCATGCTGCCCTGGAATATAAATCTGAGTAGAAAAGTTCAAACACTTCCATTTTCTCTGTATCCTCAAACAGCCTGTCGCTCAAGGGGGTATGCATCTCCTTAACCAATTCCTTTTCTTGTTCCCCTCGCAACGCCTCTATGGTACCTACATTAAACCCATTAACATAAGTTCTCTGCGGAAGTGAGATAGGACAAGTTCGATAATATAAGTACTATGCATAGGCAGCTGCTTCTAGCAGCAATGATTTTACTTGTTTTCTGTGGTGTGGGGTTCGCAGCCCTGTCCCATTCTGACTCCTGGATCTCCTGTTCAAGTTTCGGAACTTCCGGCTTGTGGAGGCGCAGCGGCAGCTATAAGGTGACTTTGAGTCACCGCTTTAAAGACGCCCCTCATCAGCACCCCTCTACCTTCATTTTGCTGAAAATACTTGTCAATATGTTGACCAATGTCATCCCATATCACTGGGTATCTTAACAGTGAAGGTTGCAGGCGTCAGTTACGGGGGGGGCTCTCTAACCCCTAGTTCCAAGTGTAGAGTGACTGGGGCATGATCAGAGACTGCTATCATGGAAATGTGTGCTCCGTGGACCCCCACTAAAGTGGGGTACTGGCTAATATGTAATCAATTCGGGAAAGTGCCCGATGGACGTGAGAGTTGTGTGTATAGTCTGTAACTGACGGATGTAGCTCTCTCCACGTGCCCGAAGGCCCAGTTTGGATCATATCTTTTTATGTTTTTTAGAGTAAATGCCACTGTGCCTCATTCTTCCTGCCTCTGTCTCTTCCGGGGTGCCACACCTCGTTGAAGCCCCTGTAAGGATAATTTGCCCCTTCGCCAGCCCTGATGGGTCTGAGAGAAATTGCAGAAGGTATGCATTCTGGGAGGGGCTGGGGGCATGGATTGCTGCCAGTGTGACCATGTGAACTTATGGTGTCCGTGACAGGATTAGATATCGGCCTTCCCTGTCCATCTTAACCTCTGAGATGATAAAGGGAAGCTTGCGTCTAATAAGAATTGCTACACCTCTCTGTTTAGTTGGTGCAGACGCAAAATAATGTTGTGGAGTATGCTCTATGCTTTATCTTCACCTGATCCTTTCTCAGTAAGTAGGTTTCCTGTAAATATACAATATCTGACTGCTGGTCTCGGAGGACTCTCCAAATCGTTCTTCTCTTACTGGGGGCTTTGAGGTTCAAGGTGGTAATAACTGCCATTTATGTTGATGTATCAAGAGTCATTACCACAATTATAGGCAAACAGAACAAAGCAGTAGTGTGACTCCAGTCCCCAAAATGAACTGAACCACAGTTAAACCTGAACAATCAGTACCCCACACCTCCCGTGAGAATGCGGCTTGGGGAATAATGCTGCCCTTGCCATCATTTGTTAGGGAGGAGGGGATCCCTTTCCCTATCTAAACCTCACCTCCAAAATGGGGTGAATCTCTCCACGGGGTGTCTGCCGGGTCTAGAGAACGTCCACAGAGTCCAGTTCTCCTGGTTTCAGCCCTCTGGATCCTATCTAGGCATACTTTGATATGACTTTTTCCAGAAGTTGTGAGAACATGGCAGTCACAAATGCATCCAAACAGGAGTCAGGGATCTCTCAACTCAGACAGCAAATCCTCCAATTTTCCCTTCGGAAATGATTTTCCAGGTCTTGTCCAATGCAGACCACGGTTGTTGATCCACCATAGTGAGGGAGGAAGTGACAGCTTGCTGTTCCCCCAAAGTATCCAGTCTAGCCGCGACGTCCAGATTTTGTTGCCCCACAGAATCTATATGCATACACAAGTGTTGTATCTTAGAGCCTTGCTCAGCTCTCATGTCAGCCATGCTTTTGCCAAAGTGGTGGTGTAGCTCGTTCAGCACTTCCACCTTGAATGTGCGGAGGCTCTCCATCATGTCTTTTGTAGTTAAGGCCATGGTGTTTGCACTAGTGTGTGTTTCCTGAATTGCAGGAGAGACCACATCTCTAGCAGGTCCGGCACTATCCAGGTATGCGAGGAGGCTACCCATTGCTGCTTTCTTCTTTGGAGGCATGTGGAGGCTGGCCGTGACTGCGCTCTGCTTGAAAAGCTAGACCGGGGAAACCTCTGTCACCAACTAATGTGCAACAACAAAGGCATTAATGGGCCACAATCAGTTGCACAAGGGGATGGGCATCACCAAGCAGCCGCACCACTCATAGTACCCAGGGTCTTCCGGTCTGCTCACAGAGTCTTCGTGTAAGAGTCCAGACAGGACAGTCTGTATCACTAAATGTGCGCCATACGACAAGCCCTCCTGGTCTGCAGACAATGGTGTGGGGGGCCAAGTGTCACCAGGCAACCCCACTGCTCATGGCACTGAGGGGCTTTCCATCCCCACACAGAGTCCTCACCCTGGGGTTCAATATAGTTATTTGTAGTGAGCGGTGGGTCTCCATCCCGAGAGTCAATGCCTGGTGAACTGTATGTGAGTCTCAGCGTAGTGCAGAAAGGGATCAAAACAATCTGTGTTGGAGGTCCCATTCATCACACCAAGGAGAGGGTTCCCTATCCCAGGCCCAGGGACCACCTGAACAGGACATGAACCGGGCCAAGTCCACTTATCTCTGCTTCGTCCTCTCTGTAGCCCGTACTCAGGCTCAAGTGCCATCTTGTCAAATGGTCTGGTTGCTAATCAACCTGGTCCACGGAGCTGCCAAGTCACCGGGCCCCAGTGCTCACATTAGCCACACCGGGTGCCCCTGTGAGCCACAACCATTGCTGAAAATATCTTCTGCAAGGTGATCCCCTCCAAAGCTGCCGCCGGCCGAGTACTGCACATAGTTCTTCTGCGCTGCGCCTGGCCCACTGTGGGCTGGGTGCGGACCCCCGGTGTGCTTCCCGTCCACAATGCTCCGCCCACCATATTCCGAGTTTGGCAGTTTGACTGCCACTCGACCGCTGGGGTCACCGGGGATCCTGGATGAGGCTAAGTAATATGCTCACAGTGCTGCTGCGGCACCCCAGATTATTTTACGAGTGGCCTCACCGCCAGACTTTCCATGGCAGTGAGCCCGCCATGGAAGGGATGGTGGTGAGGCAACAAAGGGCTGCTCCAGGGCCTGGGGGTGGATGTAGGAAATTTGCACCCAGTTCCTGCATGCTGCGGCATGCACCACATGGTGCAAGCCACACCATGGAGGAACGTGCTGCGGCGGTGTCACGGCATGCTTGCCTGAGGTTTACCTATGGGCCTTTAGACAGACCCCACGGTGACACCACCGCAGCAGCACCAGCCAAGGATTACAATTGTAATCGGTCGGGCGGTGTGAGTACAGCTTTGGCTGTCCTCCTGTGGGGCGCTGCAGGAGGACTGCCAAAGTTTTAATCAGGCCCTAAATATGGGGTATTAGTAGGAGGAGAGTAGCCCTTAACGAGCTGAAATTCTCAACTGAGCGAGGAGTGCTATTACTTAGCAGCTGAACTACAGTGGGCATAATTGTGGCTGGCAGGCCATCTCCTTGCGGAAACACCTGTACAGCAGCAGGACGGAACAATGCACATACTCTTTTTTCCTTGGAGCCTGATGCCTAATGACCTCTTCTTGTTATGACAGACATTGTTGGGTCGTTTGAAGAGAAATCTATATGTTACTTGCTCAGTTGACCTGTACGCACAAGCTATCCCTCTAAAGGGATTTTCAATTCTAGCAGGTGCTCTTGATGCAAGTGATTTGATACATTGGGAGGAGGTGGAACTCATATTAGTAGTTGACTCACCCAGAGATGGTGTACTGGTGAGCCTCCAGATGCTGCTGGAAGAAAATGGCATACACAGTGGGCAATTCTTATTACGGGGAAGGATTGTGAGTGCACTCAGAAATAGATGTGGGTGTAACTTGTGTAATTTGCTGTAGAGTAATTATGCAAAATTAGAGCAAAATTATGCGGAATTACACAAGGAGCATATCGCAGCATTTGTGCTATTTTCCTAGCACAAAATGCATCCTTGCATCCAAAATGGACCAGTGGATGCATTTTCTGCTAAGAAAATAGCACTAAATGCAAAAGAACATAAACAGCAGCAGTGAGCAGCCGCTCGATCTTGCTGAGTTTGTTGTTTATAAACTACATAGCATGTTAAAGTATATACATATCTATAGCAAATGAATTGGTGAAAGGATTCAATTGAGAAGTTTTTACAGAGGGGGAATCTTGTCAGAAAATTTACTGTGGGGATCTCTGAATCTGGCTGTTATTGTTTGGGGGCAGCGCAATTTGTTTTTGGTGGCCATTTCTACTTTGGCTGAGATGCAGAGAAGTGCCATTTTCTGGATGTTAGCATTCTAGTTGTTCCGGAAAGGCATGCAGATTCCCCATATAAGCAGGATCGGGGCATGGGCACGCCTTTGAGAGCAGGTTTCCGCTATATGACTTAATTTATTGCTGTGCGCTCATTGTTTTTATCAACTGATTATTTGGCGGCAGTGCAATCTTGTTTTACGTGGCCCTTTTTACTTTGGCTGAGACGCACAGAGGCCCCATTTTCTGGGCGGCAGTGTTTTAGTTGTCTCGGAGGGGCATGCAGATTCTCCTCATAAGCTGGACCGCAATGTTGTGGTTCTCTGATCTCTCCTGGCCGCAGGATTTGTTACTACGCTCAGTAGCTTTATAACTTAATGCCCGGTACGGCCTGTAAGATGAAGGTGGCGTCTGATCACCCCTTATAACCCATCGGGGTGGTGAGTGTGGAACATCCCTTCGTTCGGGGGAAAGTTTGATGGGATCTAAGGGACATTCGACATTGAGGGGGCAGGATTATCACCTAATTCACTCTGCTTTGAACAATGTATGATGATTACATAAGAACACTTTACATATCTATGATCTTCTTAGGCCTCAATTACGAGTCTGGCGGTCCACGGACCACCAGACTTGCAGGTGCGCAGCAGTGGCGGTCTCCATACCACTTGATTATGCTCACTGGAGGTGTCACGGGGGTCCTGAGGCCTCAATATGCTTGGTGGGACGGCCGTGGTCCTGCCAAGTATATTAAGAGTTTCTTCTCCACCAGGGTTTTCATGACGGTTCCTCCTCCATGAAAACCCTGGTGGAGAGGAAACAAAGGAGGCCCTACAGGGCCCCATTGTGCCTCACGCCATGTGTATGCACACAGAGAGGCACAACATGTGCCCTCCTGTGTGCACGCACACCAGTTCCTGCACAGTATGGACTTTCGAGTCTGTGCTGTGCAGGAACTGTTTTTGGTGTTCCCAATGCGGTGCCTGTTTTTAAAGGCACCACCGTGGGAATGCCCAAAAAAGCCCTCCAGATATGAGTTTAACGCGTAATCTGGTGTAGTGCCATAGGCACTCCCATATATTGGGACCACGTTATGGCCTTTGACTACAATTGTTTTAATTGAATTTACGTGTTTTAATTCACTCAGCCTTGTGAATTCATTTCGTGTCTCCTTAAAGCTTCAGAGTGGGAGTGATTGCTTTTTACAGCTTTTCCTGGAACAGAACGTGTGGGATGTGCGTTTGAAAGCATGAGAGAGAGGGAAAGGTGAGGAATGTACTTCTCTGTCTCAGAGTGTAGTGTTATATGCAGTGGTGCACAAATGTGCATTGTGTTGTACATTGGGAAGTTTTATGAAGTTTTTACTATTGGCTTTGACTTGGCCTCATGCCATCTGGAATTCTGACTCTGTCTAGCTTGAGCTTTGCACACACAGATCACTCACTTTGTTTAGGTTATTCACATTCCAGATTTTTTCTGTACTTTTGGAGATGCTTTTTACTTTCTCAAGCTTCACTAAGATAAGGGGCTGGAACATGTGGGAGCACAGAAGAAAACGTGAGAACTCCTTTGCCTTTGAAATGCTTGTGGGAGATCGGTCAACTCCAGTAAGTTTGCTTGGCGTAGAGAAGGTTTTCTCGGAAACTTCTAGTGCATTGAGATTAAAAACTGGGGTTTCTTGACTTGGAAAGCGGGATTTTGTTTTGGACCTGCAGTACGGATGCGTCTTATTTTGTGTGGCAGTTCTCAGCTTCCTTAGCCTCCTGACCCCAGCTGTGAATCCCCCAGTCTAGTGTGGGCTGAGATGAAGTTATTGCAGCCAGTGATGTATTTTCTCTGACAATTGACATTGTGATGTGTGAGTGTGTCTGTGTGCACATTCAAGTCTCCAGTGGTTATAATCATCTGATGTATTCCGTGTATATATCTTTGTATCTTTTCATGCTTTCCTTTGATTCCTTGTGTCTGATTATTTGTATTTAACAGTGCTTATTTCTTGCAGTGGACGTCCAGTATTATTATCATTATTATCTGCTGGTATTTTATCCCATGCATTTAATAGTTGCATTTACTTACTTGTAAGTGTGTTATTACTGCTTGCACATACATATAAATATATACTCAGCCAATTGGTATCTAGTTTTCGGATACAGGCTACATGCACATAGCACTTTAATAATTCTCTATTTAGAGTTAGGTAACATTTTTACTTTGGAACTATATGAGGTTATAGGGTCCTATGAAAGGTTAAATACCACAATAAGAGTAGCCAGCGTTATAGCATGTTAACCTGTAATAAGGCAGAATCAGCCAGAGAATACATTTAAGCAAGTATTACATTTTCATGAAATTGAAAGTGTAACTATACGTTTTTGAATTTTAAAAGTACCAATTTCTTTGATACCTGAGGATGTGTGTTTTTTACAATGAATTTATGCCGAAAACATTGAAACCTATTTCCAGCATTGGGAAAGTTTTATACTTACATGTAATGTCCTGTCTATCGACTACGACAGTCTTTTGTCCATGACCATGGCTGGTTTTCATCACGTGGTGTTTACTGCACTTTAAATGTTAGATCTGGAGTGTGCCTCGTTATGTGAACAAGCCCAGCGAGGTGGTCGAAACACGTCATCCTGCAATACAATCTCTAAATAAATAAAGAATATCTAACAGCATCAAGTGGAGTTCGTGTCCCCATGTCCTGTGATGCAGTGTGGCGGGGATCCCTTGTTGCATAAATATATATATGCATTTATATACATATTTATATATATATATATATAGGTCAGCATTTGGTGGTCTTGTGTAACCGGTTTCTGCTGATACCGGCTGGGGACACGCCCTCTCGGTTTGGAGCACTGCGAAATCAGCAATTTTTGGGTGGAGTACGAGGAGTACATCGCGGCGCCCCCCCAAGCGGAGTTATTTCCATTTTGGAAACTATTTGTGCGAGGGGAGAGAGGAGGCAGCATTGTGCTGCCTGATAAGGGTACAAACAGAGGTGTTAGCCGGACCATAATTTCCAGGACTCCTGCGGTGGAGTGCAGTCCAGCGCCATGAATTTGGGGGCAGTATCGTTGCTCAGAGCTCCACATCACTGTATGTGGAACCACGTGGACTGCAATTACCATCATGCAGTGGGCTTGGCGTCTTCAGCACAATCCACACACCTGCCTGTGGGAGGAGGAGTCGAGAGACTACTTAATAAGGAGTGGTCTCTGAAGCCCACGAGAATCTAACAGCCTGTGGGACCGGCACTGATGACGGCCATTCCGGCCAGAAACGCGTCTGCCTTAGCGTTTCACGGACTGCAGGGAAGTGCTTTATTGAGCTAAATAAATCCTTCGTTTTGTACCCGGAGCATGTGTCCCGCTGACTTTTCATTTAGGTCAGCATTTGGTGGTCATATATATACACACACACACATATATATCTATATATATTACCTACTGGCGGTCGCCAGTAGGTAGTTATAGTTAGGACCTCGTTTCTATTCAAAAAGCGTTTTTTTGTTTTCCCAATAACTTTGGCGTCGTTTGACGAATCTTCCCGAAAGTTTCAAAACTAGTGGCCCGCTCCGGTCAGCTTCTGTCTTGAAAGTTTCGGGGTGATTCGTCAAGCGGGGGCCGAGAAAAAAGGGGGGTCCCAAAACGCATTTTCCCCATGTTAATTTCCATAGGAAACTTTAGACAAAGCTACAGCCCGAACTGCTGAGTGGAATTACACCAAATTTGGCAAAAAGGTAGGCCTTGGTTCAGAAAGAGCCCTTTTTGTTAAATGGTGTAAATCCGTTCAGTAGTTCCTGAGAAATTAGAAAAAGAAAAATATCGATATCTGAGCACCGAGGAGGAGTCGCGAACCCTCCCGGGCACGAGCGTCACTCTGATTGGCTGCCAACATTCCAAACCAGGAAATGTTGGCAGCCATCTTGTGACTCGGTAGAACCGAGTCACAAGAAAACAGTGAAACAGAGGTTAACAAACAAGAAAAGGGGGCAGGGTAGAAACACCCTGACCCCCTAGGCCTAATCAGGGGGTCCCACAAGGACCCCCAGGGCCAAAAAAAGCATTTAAAAAAAAAAAGAAATCGGCAGATTGCGCGCTGGGGTCGTGAATCCTGCCGAGAAAATAAAAAAAATGAAGCGCGGGCTCCCGTGCTCCATTTTAATGAGCCCCCGGGTGGGCCAGGTGCCGGGGGCAATGCCAAAATTAAATAGCGGGGGCCCGCCACCTCCCCGGGGCTATGCAAATTATATGCGGGGGGCACGCAGCCCCCCGCAGCCCCGGGGACCGCCACCTCCCCAGGGCTTTCTTAATAAATGCGTGGGAGGCGTCCCAACCCCCCCACGCTGCCCCGGGGACCGCCACCTCCTTGGGGCTTTCAAATTTAAAACGTGGGGGGCCTCGCTGGCCCCCCAAGTCCCGGGGACCGCAACCTCCCCGGGGCTTATAATAATTATAAGGGGGGCCTCGCAGGCTCCCCCAAGCCCCGGGGACCACCACCTCCCCGGGGCTTCAAAGTAAATTAGGGGGGGCCTCGCGGGCCCCCCCAAGCCCCAGGGACCACCACCTCTCTGGGGCTAAGCAAATTAAGGGAGCCCTCGATGGCCCTAGGGACCGCCACCCCCTAGGGCCGGCTCCTGCAATGTCCCGGGGTACCCACCCCTGGGACATTGCTGTTTGCTATGGCAGGGCGGGAGGACGCTCCCACCCTGTCATAGCAAACTCTGCTTTGGTTTTTGGAAGCGAGAGCAGGAAACCTACTCTCGCTTCCAAAAACCAAAGCAGAATTGCTTTTGCACAAGGGGAGCTGCATGTCAGCAGCTCCCCTTGTGCAAAAGCAATGCCAGCTCCCGCAGGAGGCGGGGAGCCGGCGGGACCGTGTGGGCATTGGGGCTCCCCCCACGGTCCCCAACGAGAGGCCATGCCCCGGGGGATGGGGTCCCCGGGGCCAAAAATGACCCGGGTGGGGGGCCACTCGGCCCCACTCCCTTTTGAAAAAAAAAGAAACATTTGGGCATGCCCCGGGGGATGGGGTCCCTGGGGCCAAAAATGGCCCGGGTGGGGGGCCACTCGGCCTCTCTCCCTTTTTAAAAATAAATAAACATTTGGGCATGCCCCGGGGGATGGGGTCCCCGGGGCAAAAATGGCCCGGGAGGGGGGCCACGTGGCCCCCGTCCCTTAAAAAAAATAAATTAAAGAATTGGGCATGCCCCGGGGGATAGGGTCCCTGGGGCAGTAAGTGGCCCAGGGAAGGGGACCACACGGCCCCCTTCCCCACAAAAATAAATTTGTAAAGAATGTGCATGCCCCGGGGGATGGGGTCCCCGGGGGAAATATAAATTAATGGAAGTGGACGTTTTTTTTTTCTTCGACAAAGTTTGGAGTCGCCACCCTAGCGCAGCGCTCAGCGCGGCCCCCTAGTGTAAATGCAATGGGTGCGCGGCTCTCAGCGCAGCCTCTAGTGTAAACACGATGGGTGCGCGGCTCTCAGCGCGGCTCCTAGTGTGAACGCGATGGGTGCGCGGTTCCTAAAGTCGCGATGGGTGCAAGACTTCAAGCAAAAATAATTAAGATTTTTTTTCAAAAGCTCGGTTATATGTTGGGTTATTGGGTGGCTCTAAAAACAGCCCTTATTTTCATTGGGAGATTGTTGCCTTGATCAGTTAAGTGTACTCCATCACTTCTGTAGATGCCATCCATATGGAAACGTAGATTGTTGTTATAGATGGAGTCCATCCTATGGTCTCTGAGGTAAGCGGAAACAGCTTTATTGACATTTTTTCTAGCTTTTTCAATCTGTGGACAGAATTGAGTGGACCACTTCCATTTCTGTCTTTGGCATATGTTAGAGTATACAAAGACAGTTTGGGGGAAAAGCAACATCAATTCTGCAAAGGTGTCCTTCATTAGCATTTCCAGACCTACCCCAGTCAATGTGCCTAGGTCATTGCCACCACAGTGCACAATCATGAGGTCAGGGGGTTGGAGATGCAAAAAGGTTTTAACCAAAGGCATCAATTGGTGCCACTTTAATCCTCTCTGTCCAATCCATTTAATGTCTACATTTTGCAAAGCTAGGTCTTTGTCAATACCTCTGCGTTCAGCATACCTTTTGTACCAGAAAACATAGCTGTGCCCAATAATCCACACTGTAAGCATCTTGAAGGGATGTCTGTAAGTAATGAAGAGATATCTGTAGCTGAGGTTGTCAGTTGGTAGAATGAGAGGTATGTAAAATGGTGGACAAGATGCAATTAAAAAAAAATTAGAGAATTGATTGGCTGTTTAAGAACATTCTATATTCAAAGATAGGGTGCATTTTACTTTTTTTTAAAGCATTTTTCTTATTGGTTAGTAAAAAATGTTTGAAAGGTACAATAGAAAGGATAAGATCATATTTTGCCAAGTCAACCACACCTGCTGTTTGTATTTGCAACATTGTGTGGTGAACTTGAAAATATGGTGAACTTGTGACCTGTGAGTTCAGTTGAATGTTCCATGAACTGTTACTATGGAAACTGGCATGAAGCAGAATGGGGGAAGGGTTAAAACTTAACTGTGCTTTTAAAATGTGAAATTGTAATTTATATATAAGTAATATTTTTTTTTCAATGATTTTTCCCAAGTCAGTACTATCTTTAGAAGTGGTGTTTAATTAAAAAATAGTGTTGAATTTATTTGTTATATCTTTTTGAACTCCCGTATGAATTTGCGACTCCATCGTGGTGGTGCACGATGGGGTCGCGACTTCTAAAAAAATGTAGAAACAGTTTGGGCACCTTTAGAAGTCAGTTGCTAAGGGTTATTAGGTGTAACCAATAGAAATGTGTCTTACAATTTGAAAAAATCTGGGAAGCAATGTGATTTGTTAGTTATGTGTATTTGTGTGGAGAAAGAGAGGGAAACTTTACCATTACTGGTTTTACATTGCTGAGTCTGGTGCATTATATTGATTGTGTGTAAAAGAAAATCCTGTCAGAGTTTGTGAGATTTTAAATTCAACACATTTATTTGCAAGGTGAGTTATAAATTTGTGAGGTTTATTTTTAAATTTTTTACATTATTCAAAAACTGTGTTGTTTGAAATATATTATTAAATGTAGAGACGTATATTGTAGTTTGTTTCATTGTACTTAAATGTTGTTTAAAAAAGAGTCTATACAGTAATATGTGTATTTTTTAAGATGATTACTGATGTTCATATAAGATGTTATTAATTAGGCTTGTTTTTAATGTCTGTACAAAGGTATAGTTGAATGATACCACATAATTTTAGATAGTTTGGTAAAAATGCAGCACAACTGTGCAGTTTGAAAGATGTTCATATAAGGTGTTATTAATTAGGTTTCTTTTTTCTAGTCTGGAATAAGGTATACTTAAATGATGCCACATAATTTTAGAGAAAAAGATGAAGATGCAGCATAAAATAGTGGTTTAAACATTGGAGAAATAAGGTGCTGTTAATTAGGCTTCTTTTTTCTAGTCTGAACAAAGGTATAGTTGAATGATGCCACATCATTTTAGATACAAAGGTGAAGATGTAGAATAAAAGTGTGGTTTTAAAAATGCTCATAAAAGCTGTTGTTAATTAGCCTTCTTTTTTAAGTCCGTTGAAAGGTATAGTTTAATGATGTCGCATATTTGTAGATAGAATGGTGAAGATGTAGCTCAAAAGTAAACCACCACATATTATCCTTGCAGGCATGTTGCACTTATCTACTTAACTAGATAATACGTAATGACTCATCTATGTCTTCAGATTGTATTTATACAGTTATCTGTATGCTTAGTGAACTATTGAGAGGCTGCCTGACTGATTACAGGAGTGCAAAGGTAGCGACTTGGTGATTTTAAAACTACATGAGTAATGATTGACTGATTCCATATTCTCCAATCACCCAGTTAGTATCCAAGCACTCATGAAATCACTCCGCCACTACCCAAGCACTTATGAAATCACCCAGGCACTACCCATGCACTCTCCCAATCACCCAAGCACTACCCATGTATTCATGGAATAACCCAAGCATTACCCATGCACTGATGCAATCACACATGCAGTACTCATGCAATTCTCCAAACACCCAGTTAATATCCAAGCACTCATGAAATCACTCCGCAACTACACAAGCAGTTATGAATCAAATCACCCAGGCACTACCCATGCATTCTCCCAATCACCCAAGCACTACCTTTGCAGTCATAAAATCACCCATGCCCTTCTGTTGCATTCGTCTATTTACCTAGGCAGTACTCAATGACTCATTGATCCCTTCAGGTGCTGTTTATACACTTAACCATGCAGTCAATGTGTATGTATGCACTCAGGGAATTAGCTAGCCACTATCTATCTTGTCCTTCAAAAATTCCAGTGACTACCCTTGCTCTCAATCACCCAAGCACTACCTACAGAGTTTTGGAATCACTCAGGCAGATGTAGTACATGTCTCAGTTTCTAGGTTTTCCTATATTTCAGAAATTTTGTATATATATTTCTTTTACATATCATGATGATTTGGGAGGGTAGACCCATATATATGTGTGCTTTTAACAATATGGGGACACTTATAGTTGAGTCATGTAATAGTGTGAGGGTTTATATTTGGCTAGGCCCAACTGTCATGTACTTATAAAAACACCCAAGTACTCGCCATGCTGTCTTACAATGATGCAGGCACAACAAATGCAGTGCTCTAATCACTCAGCCATTGCTCTTGCACAGATGCAATCATTTAGGCACTATCTGTGCACTTATGCAATCACTAAGGTATAACTCATGCAGTTATATAATCACCCATGTATTACTGTTACACTCCTTCAATCACGGAGGCAGTATCTTTCTACTCTTGTAATCACTCAGACAGTAGTTATGCTGTTATGAAATCATCCAGTCACTACTTTTGGGGTCTTTTAGTTACTCAGGCTCTACCTCAGTAGTCCTGCAATTATCCAAGAAGTACCCATGCACTTGCAAAATCTCCCAGTCACTTGCTATGTAGTCATGTAAATCTTCAGACATTATTCCTGCAGTTATGCAATTGCCGAGGTGTTACCCATGTACTCCTTTAATCCCTTTCTTCTCTTTCAATCACATATGTACTTTTTTTGTACTTATGGAATCAGTCAATCATTACTCATGTAGTTTTAAAATCACCCAGTCACTACCTTTGCACTCCTGTAATCGGTCAGGCACCAAGTTAATAGTTCACTAAGCATCCAGGCGGTACTCATGAACTTATAAAATCATCCACTCACTTGCTATGTACTTCAGTAATCCTCCAGAAATTAGCCTTGCAAGCATGTCATTATCCAGGGTCTAGTAATTTACTTTCCCTACAGTCATGCAATCATGCAGGCTGTACCTATGCAGTCATGTAATAACCTACACACTACCCTTGCAGTCGTAGAATCACCCATGCCCTTCTCTTGCATTCGTCTATTTACCTAGGTAGTACTCAATGACTCATTGATCCCTTCAGGTGCTATTTATACACTTAACCATGCAGTCAATGTGTATGTATGCACTCAGGGAATTAGCTAGCCACTATCTATCTTGTCCTGCAAAAATTCCAGTGACTACCCTTGCTCTCATACAATCACCCAAGCACTACCTACAGAGTTTTGGAATCACTCAGGCAGATGTAGTACATGTCTCAGTTTCTAGGTTTTCCTATATTTCAGAAATATTGAATATATATTTCTTTTAGATATCATGATGATTTGGGAAGGTAGACACATATGTATGTGTGCTTTTAACAATATGGGGACACTTATAGTTGAGTCATGTAACAGTGTGCGGCTTTATATTTGGCTAGGCCCAACTGTCATGCACTTATAAAAACACCCAAGTACTCGCCATGCAATCTTACAATGATGCAGGAACAACATATGCAGTGCTCTAATCACTCAGCCATTGCTGTTGCACAGATGCAATGATTTAGGCACTATCTGTGCACTTATGCAATCACTAAGGTATAACGCATGCAGTTATATAATCCCCCATGTATTACTGTTACACTCCTTCAATCACGGAGGCAGTATCTTTCTACTCTTGTAATCACTCAGCCAGTAGTTATGCTGTTATGAAATCATCCAGTCACTACTTCTGGAGTCTTTTAGTTACTCAGGCTCTACCTCAGTAGTCTTGCAATTATCCAAGAAGTACCCATGCACTTACAAAATCTCCCAGTCACTTGCTATGTAGTCATATAAATCCCCGGGCATTATCCCTGCAGTTATGCAATCGCCGAGGTGTTACCCATGTACTCCTATAATCCCTTTCTTCTCTTTTAATCATATATGCACTTTTCTTGTACTTATGGAATCAGTCAATCATTACTCATGTAGTTTTAAAATCACCCAGTCACTACCTTTGCACTCCTGTAATCGGTCAGGCACCAAGTTAATAGTTCACTAAGGATCCAGGCGGTACTCATGAACTTATAAAATCATCCACTCACTTGCTATGTACTTTAGTAATCCTCCAGAAATTAGCCTTGCAAGCATGTCATTATCCAGGGTCTAGTAATTTACTTTCCCTACAGTCATGCAATCATGCAGGCTGTACCTATGTAGTCATGTAATAACCTACACACTACTCTTGTAGTCGTAGAATCAACCATGCCCTTCTCTTGCATTCGTCTATTTACCTAGGCAGTACTCAATAACTCATAGATCCCTTCAGGTGCTATTTATACACTTAACCATGCAGTGAATGTGTATGTATGCACTCAGGCAATTAGCTAGCCACTATCTATCTTCTCCTGCAAAAATCCAGTGACCACTGTTGCTCTCAATCACCCAAGCACTACCTACGGAGTTTTGGAATCACTCAGGCAGATGTAGTACATGTCTCAGTTTCTAGGTTTTCCTATATTTCAGAAATATTGAATATATATTTCTTTTACATATCATGATGATTTGGGAAGGTAGACACATATGTATGTGTGTTTTTAACAATATGGGGACACTTATAGTTGAGTCATGTTATAGTGTGCGGCTTTATATTTGGCTAGGCCCAACTGTCATGCACTTATAACAACACCCAAGTACTCGCCATGCACTCTTACAATGATGCAGGCACAACATATGCAGTGCTCTAATCACTCAGCCATTGCTCTTGCACAGATGCAATCATTTAGGCACTATCTGTGCACTTATGCAATGACTAAGGTATAACGCATGCAGTTATATAATCACCCAGGCACAACTGTTGCTTTGTCTGTTTGTGCACCCTTCGTGCATCTTTCCCAACCTCTGTTGATTCTTTTTGCAGTTCTGTTCCTGTTTCTGCACCCCATCTCCCTCATTGTGTAGCCCTCTTGCCTCATTCTGCACATCTCCTACCTCTTTATGCAGTCTTGTTCCTTTTTACAGTTTTGTTGCTTCTTTTTGCATCTCTTTTGCTTCGTTCTGCACTTCACTTGCCTTTTCATGTAGCCATCTTTCCTCTTTGTAAACCTATGTTAGTTGTTTCTGCACTGCTTTGTGTTCTTCCTTTACCTTTGTTTTGAATTTCTCCATCCCTCCTCCCTTTTTCTGCACCCTTGTTCTCTTTTTCTGCAACTCTGGTGTTTCATTCTGCCCATCTGCTTCCTCTTTCTGTAATTTTTTTGCTTATTTCTGTAACTTTCTTAACTCTTTTTGCAGTTCTCTTGACTCTTTCTGTACCTCAATTGCCTCTTTTTGCAGCTCTGTTGCTTCTTTTGCACTACTGTTACTTCTTTCTCCATCTCTATGGCAAATTTCTGCACCTGTCTCATGCAATTATAAAAACACCAAAGGAGTTGTTATGCAGTCTTACAATGATGCAGGCACTAGATATTTAGTACTGAAATCATTCAGACATTACTGCTGCATTTCTTTTTGTACACCTCTCTTCACTTATTTTACAGCTCATGTGTAATTGTGAAAATATTCCAAAAACCATATATACACTTGTTTGTAGCTTTTAAATAGAAGGTGTTTCTTTAGTAATAGATTAGTATATTTCGATATAATTATTTTAATAATATTAAATTCATTTTAAATATTCTTTTTTTCAGCTATTCTTCATTATTATTAAGAAAGACTTACCATGACAAAAAAAACGGCAAAGAGAAAACAAGAAAAGAAACAATACTATTTAAAGAAAAGACAACAGCAGGAATTAGATGAACTACAACATGTGGGAAACAAGAAAAAGTCTTGCGGTAAGAGAACAAAAGAATTTATTAAAAGACTTTCAAGGACTAGAAAGGGTTTTGACAATGTAGAAAATAGAAAGAATAGCTCTAGAACAAAGAAGAATGAAATGAAAAAAGGACAAATTAATGGCAAATCACGTTCTAATAAAACAATCTATGCTAAAAGAAGGATGAATCAATTTTATGATATAAGGAAACGCATGTATAAAAGTAGAGTACTACAAAATTTATTGAAAGATGGCAAGAAATATAAAAGAAGATCTGCATTTTATAAAAAGAAAAAAGAAAAAACATATTGAAACTATAGTCGAAAAGGCTTTTGAAATAAAAAGAAAATTGTTCATTTTAGTTTTAAACAGAATGCGAACATTAGATAAACTAATGCATTCTATGAAGGACAAAAGTAAAAAGAAGAGACTAATTAACAGAACTAACTTTTGTAAAAACAAATTGGGTGAATGGAAGCACACTTCAAGTTCAGAGCCTTTTTTTAATGAAGAGAGCTATTTTCAAAACAATACATTAGTTCAGGCAGTTGATACCAGTGGTCGTGCTTATGAAGTGAAGAACGGTTGTGCAAATGAAAAAGAAAAGATGGTTCCTAGAAATGTAGAAAAAGTGATAGCTGATGAAGTTCTAGGGAGACGTTCTAAAGCCCCAGTGTATACTTGGGATTGTAGTAGTATTTGTAGTATACGACAGGAGTCTATTGATATTTTACGAAATTTCTTACGAGCGTATAGTAAACAAAGTATTAAACAAAAGATTAAGATGTTGCAAGGACTAGATCCTTGTAAAGTGAGAAAAAATACTGGTTTGCAAGGTCATTCTCTGGCTTGTCTTTCTAGAAAAGTGTGTAAAAGTGTTTTTCATCATTTGAGAATGTTAGCAGTACATCACTGTGCAATGCGGAAGTTAGTAAGAAGATTGTACTATGTAAAAAGTCCTGCAATAAGTTTAAGTGACTTAAACACTGCTCTTTTACATGGGTCAGTATCAGATGTAAAAAAAGTTTGTGATGATATAGAGTTTCGTTTCTTTGGTCCTAAACAGGAGTGTAGAGAAAGTGAGAGTTTGATAAGTGTAGGTGTTGAAGAAGAGATGGAAGATAGTAGTACTGAGAAGTTTGAAGAAGAAATTACGAAGTTTAAGGTAATTTGTTGTGAAAGACCAAACTATGTTTGTATTTGTTGTCGACGTACTCACTATAGAACAATAAACTCAAAACAAGGGGAAGGGGGTAATTG
This sequence comes from Calotriton arnoldi, assembly GCA_963921515.1. Taxonomy (NCBI): domain Eukaryota; kingdom Metazoa; phylum Chordata; class Amphibia; order Caudata; family Salamandridae; genus Calotriton; species Calotriton arnoldi. Next base: position 477,326 of record CAWUFW010002413.1, on the reverse strand, counting down.
CCAATGCACCTATCTTTTTGTCCACAATGGTGATATTTTATAATATATAAGGGTGCAAAGAATCAGAGGCTCAATACCCCTTAAGCCTCCAAGGATAAAGATCCCATACATTTACAACATCAACAATGATTCAGCACACCAACATGTATATGAATTGATATATTCCACAAGTACAAGCAAATTAAAGAGAAGCGCGTCAAATCAGTAGGTTCCGATTTCTTTGTTTCTTTATTGAAAAATTCTTCATAAAAATGACAGTAGGCAACGCTGCTTGACCTAAAAGGCCTTCTTCAGGGCTACAAATAAGCGCATAATATATACATTAAAACTTTGACAGATATATACAGTTAAAAACAAGTGCTCACAAATAACCCACAACAAAGGGTGAAAAACAGACAAACAATCAATATCTTCACACTTTATCACAATAAACAATATATATAAATATTTACATGATAACATTGTCATTTTTCGCTTTTTTACAAAGTTGTTACATGATTGAAACCTGCTGAAAGCCTTTATACAGATGAAAGGAGATAATTTTTTTCAAACAACATTTATGTAGCATGGGGCAGCGATCATTCATCTTGTATGGGGAAATATTGCACACAATTGTACATATGCAGCTAAAATACAGGAGAAGAGAGAACAGGGCACTATGAAAATAAATCAAGTAGAGCTTACCAATGACAACAACAGTACTCTATTATGATTTATTGAGATCTTTTTCTGTAGGTCAACTCGGTCCTCACTCTAGCTTGGTGTGCCAGTTGGACCTAAGTAAAGAAGTAAAAATGAGGACAAGAATTTTTGCTAATGAGCTAATGTCCCACACAACCTATTCAAGAGAGGAATAGATAGGTAAAACATACCTCTTATTCATTAACTCCACAAACAAAGTAAGATCGCTTGTTGAGTGGCTTCTTGGTCGACTATTCCAAGTCAATTCTATCAGTGTAAGCATGGGCTGAAAAACCCATGCTTACACTGATAGAATTGACTTGGAATAGTCGAGGTATGGAATAGTTTTACCTATCTATTCCTCTCTTGAATAGGTTGTGTGGGACATTAGCGCATTAGCAAAAATTTCTTGTCCCTCATTTTTACTTCTTTACTTAGGTCCAACTGGCACACCAAGCTAGAGTGAGGGACCGAGTTGACCTACAGAAAAAGATCTCAATAAATCATAATAGAGTACTGTTGTTGTCATTGGTAAGCTCTACTTGATTTATTTTCATAGTGCCCCTGTTCTCTCTTCTCCTGTATTTTAGCTGCATATGTACAATTGTGTGCAATATTTCCCCATACAAGATGAATGATCGCTGCCCCATGCTACATAAATGTCGTTTGAAAAAATTATCTCCTTTCATCTGTATAAAGGCTTTCAGCAGGTTTCAATCATGTAAAAACTTTGTAAAAACCGAAAAATGACAATGTTATCATGTAAATATTTATATATATTGTTTATTGTGATAAAGTGTGAAGATATTGATTGTTTGTCTGTTTTTTCACTCTTTTTGTTGTGGGTTATTTGTGAGCACTTGTTTTTAACTGTATATATCTGTCAAAGTTTTAATGTATATATTGTACGCTTATTTGTAGCCCTGAAGAAGACCTTTTTAGGTCGAAACGCGTTGCCTACTGTCGTTTTTATGAAGAATTTTTCAATAAAGAAACAAAGAAATCGGAACCTGCTGATTTGACGCGCTTCTCTTTAATTTTCTTGTACTTGTGGAATATATCAATTCATATACATATTGGTGTGCTGATTCATTGTTGATGTTGTACTCACTAAAGAAATCAAACTAGGAATGTTGATCTGTATTTAAAAAGTGAAAAAGAAAACAATGATAAGTGGAAGGAATTTGGAGCTTATTTGTTGTTGGAAGATTGCTTTGAGTTGGGTAGTGATCAACGTATTTGTAAATATTGTTATAACAAATTAGAGGAGAACAAAATGCCAGCTAGAGCTGTATATAATAAGCTAGAGTTGGTAGGTATTCCTCCAGAACTGGTAGATTTAAATACATATGAGTCCATTCTGATTCAATCTGTGCACCCGTTTTAGGCTATTGTTCGTATGGAGCCTAAAACAGGTAAGTTGCCTCCCACAGATTTACAAAGAGGATTAAAAGGAAGAGTTGTATATTTACCTTTAGATTTAAAGAAAAATATTGAAACTATTGGTGTAGAGAAAGAGGAAACTGAACCTGTAGTTATTCTAGTTAATGGTGTTCCTACGAAGAGTCGGAAAATATGGCAAGAATTAGTAGATGTCAGCAAAGTGCAAAAGGCTACGTTATATCTCATAAAAAACAATGTTTATTACAAAAATGTGTATGTGGAAGAAGAAGAAATAGTTTTAGGAGATGATAGCGAAATTTCAAGTGGCCAAATTGAAAAAGTGGACATCTCCTAAAGTGAAGAAATTTATGAACATTATAGTGTACATCCTTTATATTCAAAGGAAGTGATTGGAAATACTATTGAATTATTCCAAATGAAAAAAGCGAAGGGAACTCCCATGAGTGTTTGGGAAAGAAGTTTGGAAGCTCGTTGTTATCCACAGCTCTTCCCCACTGGAAAAGGTGGACGATATGACGAACGACCAGTACAGATTCCAGCGTCAGAATATCGTACAACAAGATTGTACTCAGAAGATCCAAGATTTCGACAACGTTTTCCATATATATTTCATCTTTTGTTTGAAAGTGACTTGTCTGGACTTTCATATGCAGTGAACCACATATTAAAAACAGGAGTTCATCTTCAACATGTTTCTGCAAAGGAATTCATGGACAAAGTACAACAGAGAGACGATCATTTAGAATCTCAATTGATTAATTTGATGGCGTGTCAACGTGGTACTAATGAGTATTGGTATCGTCGTCATGGAGAACTTAAATGTATGTTTAGGAACTTAGGAACCCCTACATGGTTTGTTACGCTAAGCTGTGCTGAATACGCATGGGACGATTTACTTGAATTTCTTCGAGAAGCAAATTCAAATATTAAAAACATTCAATTCAAGACAGCTGGAGAACTGTCTTCCTTGGATCCTGTAAATGTGTGCAGATATTTTAATCATAGGTTTCAAGCTATGATGTCTTTTATCTGCAATAAAAACAACCCACCTCTTGGACAAGTTATTGATTTCTTTTGGAGAAAGGAGTACCAAGCTAGAGGTGCTCCTCATATACATATGCTTTTATGGATCAAGGATGCACCTAAATTTGGAATTGATTCTGATGAGACTGTTTTATCTTTCATTGAAGACTATGTTCCATGTGGTATTCCAAAAACAGGAGAAGAAAATATCTTAAGACAACAAGTTTTACGGTTTCAAACTCATTGATGTGGCAAATACTGTTGACGGAAATACAAGTCAAAAGAAAAGTTTTATACAAAATGTCGTTTTGGATTTCCACGTCCAGTAATTTCCAAAGGAAGAGTCAACAGTTTCATGTCAGCAGTGAGGCATACTATAACTCGAAAATCTCCAAAAAATACTTACAATTTAAAAAGAAGTGAACATTCAAAGTATATTAATGATTACAATACAGTGATTTTGTCGATGTGGAATGCAAATATGGATATCCAGTATGTTGCAGATAATTCCATTGCTGTTGCTCGCTATGTTACGTCATACATAACAAAATCTGAAAAGACGGAGTTGAAAGAAATGTGGGAAGAAATTTCACAAGAGAAGACTCTTAGTAACAAATTGTACAGCTTTAGTTTGAAGATGCTGTCCCATCGAGAGATTGGATCCTACGAATGTTCGGATCGGTTGACCTCTGCAAGTTTATATTCAAAGTCAAGAGGAATCATTTGGGTTAGTCTAGGTCTTGCTGCAACACGAAATCGAGTATTGAAATCTGTACAAGAAATTGAATATTTAGCATTAAATGAACCGGAAAGCACAGATATTGTTAAAACAAACATGTTGGATACGTACTATCCTAAAAGAAGTCCCTTTCTTGAAAACATATGTCTCTATGAAGTACTGCAATGTTACAGCTTTAAGAGAAATATTATAGAAAATATAAATGAAGAGAAATATGCAGTGATTGGTTCTGATGGATGTTTGGTGAAACATAGTAGAGGAAATCTCATTAATCACAGGAAACTGAGTTGCGATACTCCAGATAAAAGGGATTTTTTCTATTTAGCACTTCTGCAACTCTTCAAGCCTTGGTGTACTGAAATGGAATTACTTGGAGATTTTGAGTGCTATGAAGATTCTTTTAATGCATGTAAAGATAGCATTCAATGCACAGTTTTTCCACATTATCTACAAATGTTGAATGAAGAAATTGAACAAGAAGCTACTATTGCAGCTGAGATTGCTAGAGACAGTTCTCAAGATAGTCAAAGTTCTGCTCCACTGAGTCAAGATCCACTAGGAGAACCAATTCTTGAAAATGAAGCAGCAATAGCCATGACTGAAGTAGAAACAGCAATGCATCAAGCTCAACAGGATATTATGGAGTTGTGAAACTTGGAAGAACAACTAAATATTGAACAGAAAGAAATATATCAGCAAGTTACACAAAAGGTAGACCATGGTTTACTTCATGAAAATAAAGAATGCAACTGCACATCATTTAAACCTATTCAAATATATATCAGTGGTCAAGCTGGTACAGGAAAAAGTTTCTTAATTAAAGTTTTGACCAGTTATCTACAGAAAACCACTGAATCACATTTATCTTGTGTTGTAACCGCTCCAACTGGGTTAGCAGCACACAACATTAAAGGGATTACATTACATCGTTTACTGATGCTACCTGTTGAACATGAAAACAAGTTGGAATATCACAAGCTATCTGGAGAAGCTTGTTATGAAGTTTCAAGGGTACTAAAGAAAATGAAACTTCTGATAATTGATGAGGTGAGCATGGTCTCAAACTTAATGCTTGCCTTTGTACATTTAAGAATGCAGCAAATTTTAAAAACAGATTATGATGTGTTATTTGGAGGAAACCATGTGATTGTTTTCAGCGATCTACTGCAACTTACTCCTGTAAAAGGGGAACCAGTTTTTAAAACACTTGTGCATGAAGACACCAGGAAATCTTTGGGAAGTATTGGAAATGTCAATATTTGGTCATATTTTGAATACAAAGAACTTATTAAAAATAAATGACAGGCAAGTGATGAAGATTATGGAAGCATTCTTTAAGATATTAGAATTGGTGTATTGACAGAACATGGTAAAGAAGCTTTGCAAAGTCAGCTACTTACAAACTTGTTTCCAAATGAAAATGTTGCTCCAGAAATAATGTACAAAAAAATTGGAGAAAAGAAATCTATAATTTGCTTAATGCCAACACTGCGAGAGTGTTCTACATTCAATCAAGAACTTTTGAAGTTGGAAAAACAACAAATAATTAAAATGGAAGCCATTGATAAAATAGAACACGAAGGAATTACTATTATTTTGTCAGAAAACTTAAAAACAAAATTGGATTCTTTGGAAAAATCTACATCTAAGACTGCTGGTTTAGAAAAGAATTTATATGTATGTGAAAACTGTCGGGTAAATTTACGGCGTAATTTGGATGTGGAAAAAGGTTTAGTAAATGGAGCAATGGGAAAAGTTGTTGATTTTGTTAATTACCCAAATAGAGTTGGAATTGAATTGTTGAAGATTAAATTTGATCAGATTGAAGAGGTAAAACAGATTGGACGTTGTGCTGTTTGTTTTCTGCTTGTTAAAGACTTGTATGTTCGTAGAAAACAGTTTCCTCTTTCTTTAGCATATGCGGTGACCATTCATAAATCTCAAGGTTTAAGTGTAGACAGTGCTTTGGGAAACATTGGAAGTACCGTGTTTAAAGAGGGCATGGCATATGTTGCATTGTCCCGAGTCAGAACTTTATCTGGATTGTATTTGATTGATTTTGATGAGAGAAAGATTAGTGCAGATGCAAATTGTGTAAGAGAGTATAATCGGTTAAGAAGACTGTATGCTCCCAACTTAGGTGAATATCCTGTATATGAAAAGCGTGTAGTATGTCGAAAACGAACATATGAGAAACTCTGTAGTGAGGTTGGAAATAAGAAAAAAAATCAAGAGAATGTTGAGGTTCCAAACAAAAAGAAAATGGACACTGTTTAAGATATTGTAGGATATTAGTTAGAAAATAGTTCAGGTATCAACTGCTATGCTAATGTAGTTGTGAACGTCATATTTTTTCTAGAAAATCTTCAACAACAAATTATGGAGAATCGAGAAAAAAGGTTTTGTTCTTTGTTGCATTCTATTTTTGAAAACTTGACAACCAATAAAACTAAAATCCAAAGTGCTTCTGGCATTCGGCATCTTCTGGATATATGTTCTTTACACTTAATGTACAGCAAGATGCTCAAGAATTTCTTATGTTTATGCTTGCAGTATTGGAAGATGAAGGAATACAAATTGAAAATATGTTTGGACTTCGTTACAGATGGGATCATAAATGTGAAGATTGTTCATTTTCTTCTACCACTGAAATAGACACTGAAAGATTCATATATTTGACAATACCAGATTGCAAAACAGTGTCTTTTAACAAATTAGTAAAATCAGCTAATCAAAATATGGAATGTAGTCACTGCAAATCTGAAATGTTACCAACATTATTTAAAGAAAGATTTGGACAATATGTCATTTTAATGCTACAACGTTGTAGAGCAGATGGAAGAAAATTGGAAACTAAAATTAAAAATGTTGTGGCAAGTCAACTGTCAATTTCAGGCAGAACTTTCAAAGCAGTGGCAATTATTTTCCACGATGGACCTTCTACAACATCTGGACACTATACTGTGTATTTAAAGTGCAATAAAGGATGGACACATTGTAATGATGCCCATTTGGAATTCAAATATCGGTTGCCTTATGAATTACCAAATTCATATCTAATATTTTTGATGCCAAAGTTCTGAAAACATCATTCGGCCTATTGGGAAGATGTCAACATGAATTAATGAGTTTATTTTGGATATTTTCAATAAAAACAATTTCAGAAACATCATTCGGCCTATTGGGAAGATGTCAATATGAATTAAGAAGTTTATTTTGGATATTTTCAATGCAAATGATTTCGGAAACATCATTCGGCCTATAGGGAAGATGTCAACAATTACTGTTTCAATTATCGTTTCTGTTCTTTGATATTGTATTTAGAAAATTGTTTTTGAAAGAAGCAGTTCATATATTTGATCTTTGTATTATATGCAATGTAAATGAGACTGTTTATTTTTGAAAATGTAAACAGATAGTTGAGTTTGTTGTAAATATTTTGAACACAGATTTGTTTTTTTTAACAATCTTATTGATTGTATATTTTTGCCTGCTGTCACATGATGATCAACATTGAAATCACTGTGTATGGTGAAATTCAATAGAATCTGAAAACAGCAAAAAAGGCAAACTGAATATGTTATGTAATTGTAAAATTATGTTGTGTTCTTAAAACTATAATATTATATGTAATAACAGTATTTTTTCTTCTCTTTTATAGACACTAATTCTAAAGTTTGAAAATATTTTACATTTAGATTATAATAAAACAACTGAAAAATTGTTTCAATGAGTTTCATATCTACTTCAAAAAAGGTAAGATTAAGTCACCCAAGCACTACCCATGCATTGCTACAATCACCTGTGCACTACCCATGCAAAACTCTAATCACCTAGACACTACTCATTCACTCCTTCAATTACCCAGGTAGTACCCATGCACTGCTCCAACCACCCTGTCACTACTCATGCACTTCTCTAATCACCCACCCAGTACCATGTACTAATCCAATCACTCAGTGAATACCCAAGCACTTATAAATTCACCATGCACTATCCTTGCAGCACTCTAATCATCCAGTCAGTACCCATCTACTCATGCAATGACCCAGGCACTAACCATGCAGTGCTACAATCATCTGTGCACTACCCATGCAGTCCTCTAATCACCTAGACACTACTCATTCACTCCTTCAATTACCCAGGTAGTACCCATACATTCCAGCAATCACCCTGTCACTACCCATGCACTCCTCCAATCACCCAGCCAGTACCATGTACTTATCCAATAGCTCTGCCAATACCCAAGCACTTATAAATTCACCATGAACTATCCTTGCAGTACTCTAATCATCCAGTTAGTACGCATGTAGTCATGCAATGACCCAGGCACTAACCATGCAGTGCAACAATCACCTGTGCAATACCTATGCAGTCCTCTAATCACCTAGACACTACTCATTCACTCCTTCAATTACCCAGGTAGTACCCATGCACTCCAGCAATCACGCTGTCACTACCCATGCACTCCTCCAATCACCCAGTCAGTACCATGTACTTATCCAATCACTCCACCAATACCCAAGCACTTATAAATTCACCATACACTCTCCTTGCAGTACTCTAATCATCCAGTCAGTACTCATGTACTCATGCAATGACCCAGGCAGTAACCATGCACTGCTACAATCACCTGTGCACTACCCATACAATCCTCTAATCACCTAGACACTACTCATTCACACCTTCAATTACCCATGTAGTACCCATGCACTCCAACAATCACCCTGTCACTAGCCATGCACTTCTCCAATCACCCAGCCAGTACCATGTACTTATCCAATCACTCTGCCAATACCCAAGCACTTATAAATTCACCATGCACTACCCTTGCAGTACTCTAATCATCCAGTCAGTACCCATGTACTCATGCAATGACCCAGGCAGTAACCATGCACTGCTACAATCACCTGTGCACTACCCATACAATCCTCTAGTCACCTAGACACTACTCATTCACACCTTCAATTACCCAGGTAGTACCCATGCACTCCAGCAATCACCCTGTCACTAGCCATGCATTTCTCCAATCACCCAGCCAGTACCATGTACTTATCCAATCACTCCGCCAATACCCAAGCACTTATAAATTCACCATACACTCTCCTTGCAGTACTCTAATCATCCAGTTAGTATCCATGTAGTCACGCAATGACCCAGGCACTAACCATGCAGTGCTACAATCACCTGTGCAATACCTATGCAGTCCTCTAATCACCTAGACACTACTCATTCACTCCTTCAATTACCCAGGTAGTACCCATGTAGTCCAGCAATCACCCTGTCACTACCCATGCACTCCTCCAATCACCCAGCCAGTACCATGTAATTATCCAATCACTCTGCCACTACCCAAGCACTTATAAATTCACAATACACTCTCCTTGCAGTACTCTAATCATCCAGTCAGTACCCATGTACTCATGCAATGCCCAGGCAGTAACCATGCACTGAAACAAACACCTGTGCACTACCCATACAATCCTCTAATCGCCTAGACACTACTCATTCACACCTTCAATTACCCAGGTAGTACCCATGCAGTCCAGCAATCACCCTGTCACTACCCATGCACTGCTCCAATCATCCAGCCAGTACCATGTACTTATCCAATCACTCCGCCAATACCCAAGCACCTATAAAATCACCATACACTCTCCTTGCAGTACTCTAATCACCCAGCCAGTACCATGTACTTATCCAATCACTCTGCCAATACCCAAGCACTTATAAATTCACAATACACTCTCCTTGCAGTACTCTAATCATCCAGTCAGTACCCATGTACTCATGCAATGACCCAGGCAGTAACCATGCACTGCTACAATCACCTGTACACTACCCATACAATCCTCTAATCACCTAGACACTAATCATTCACACCTTCAATTACCCAGGTAGTACCCATGCACTCCAGCAATCACCCTGTCACCACCCATGCACTCCTTCAATCACCCAGCCAGTACCATGTACTTATCCAATCACTCCGCCAATTCCCAAGCACTTATAAATTCACCATGCACTACCCTTGCAGTACTCTAATCACCTAGACACTACTCATTCACACCTTCAATTACGCAGGTAGTACCCATGCAGTCCAGCAATCACACTGTCACTACCCATGCATTCCTCCAATTACCCAGCCAGTACCATGTACTTATCCAATCACTCCGCCAATACACAAGCACTTATAAATTCACCATACACTCTCCTTGCAGTACTCTAATCATCCAGTCAGTACCCATGTACTTATGCAATGACCCAGGCACTAACCATGCAGTGCAACAATCACCTGTGCAATACCTATGCAGTCCTCTAATCACCTAGACACTACTCATTCACTCCTTCAATTACCCAGGTAGTACCCATGCACTCCAGCAATCACGCTGTCACTACCCATGCACTCCTCCAATCACCCAGTCAGTACCATGTACTTATCCAATCACTCCACCAATACCCAAGCACTTATAAATTCACCATACACTCTCCTTGCAGTACTCTAATCATCCAGTCAGTACTCATGTACTCATGCAATGACCCAGGCAGTAACCATGCACTGCTACAATCACCTGTGCACTACCCATACAATCCTCTAATCACCTAGACACTACTCATTCACACCTTCAATTACCCATGTAGTACCCATGCACTCCAACAATCACCCTGTCACTAGCCATGCACTTCTCCAATCACCCAGCCAGTACCATGTACTTATCCAATCACTCTGCCAATACCCAAGCACTTATAAATTCACCATGCACTACCCTTGCAGTACTCTAATCATCCAGTCAGTACCCATGTACTCATGCAATGACCCAGGCAGTAACCATGCACTGCTACAATCACCTGTGCACTACCCATACAATCCTCTAGTCACCTAGACACTACTCATTCACACCTTCAATTACCCAGGTAGTACCCATGCACTCCAGCAATCACCCTGTCACTAGCCATGCATTTCTCCAATCACCCAGCCAGTACCATGTACTTATCCAATCACTCCGCCAATACCCAAGCACTTATAAATTCACCATACACTCTCCTTGCAGTACTCTAATCATCCAGTTAGTATCCATGTAGTCACGCAATGACCCAGGCACTAACCATGCAGTGCTACAATCACCTGTGCAATACCTATGCAGTCCTCTAATCACCTAGACACTACTCATTCACTCCTTCAATTACCCAGGTAGTACCCATGTAGTCCAGCAATCACCCTGTCACTACCCATGCACTCCTCCAATCACCCAGCCAGTACCATGTAATTATCCAATCACTCTGCCACTACCCAAGCACTTATAAATTCACAATACACTCTCCTTGCAGTACTCTAATCATCCAGTCAGTACCCATGTACTCATGCAATGCCCAGGCAGTAACCATGCACTGAAACAAACACCTGTGCACTACCCATACAATCCTCTAATCGCCTAGACACTACTCATTCACACCTTCAATTACCCAGGTAGTACCCATGCAGTCCAGCAATCACCCTGTCACTACCCATGCACTGCTCCAATCATCCAGCCAGTACCATGTACTTATCCAATCACTCCGCCAATACCCAAGCACCTATAAAATCACCATACACTCTCCTTGCAGTACTCTAATCACCCAGCCAGTACCATGTACTTATCCAATCACTCTGCCAATACCCAAGCACTTATAAATTCACAATACACTCTCCTTGCAGTACTCTAATCATCCAGTCAGTACCCATGTACTCATGCAATGACCCAGGCAGTAACCATGCACTGCTACAATCACCTGTACACTACCCATACAATCCTCTAATCACCTAGACACTAATCATTCACACCTTCAATTACCCAGGTAGTACCCATGCACTCCAGCAATCACCCTGTCACCACCCATGCACTCCTTCAATCACCCAGCCAGTACCATGTACTTATCCAATCACTCCGCCAATTCCCAAGCACTTATAAATTCACCATGCACTACCCTTGCAGTACTCTAATCACCTAGACACTACTCATTCACACCTTCAATTACGCAGGTAGTACCCATGCAGTCCAGCAATCACACTGTCACTACCCATGCATTCCTCCAATTACCCAGCCAGTACCATGTACTTATCCAATCACTCCGCCAATACACAAGCACTTATAAATTCACCATACACTCTCCTTGCAGTACTCTAATCATCCAGTCAGTACCCATGTACTTATGCAATGACCCAGGCACTAACCATGCAGTGCTACAATCACCTGTGCACTACCCATACAATCCTCTAATCGCCTAGACAATACTCATTCACACCTTCAATTACCCAGGTAGTACCCATGCAGTCCAGCAATCACACTGTCACTACCCATGCACTCCTCCAATCACCCAGCCAGTACCATGTACTTATCCAATCACTCCTCCAATACCCAAGCATTTATAAATTCACCATGCACTACCCTTGCAGTACTCTAATCATCCAGTCAGTACCCATGTACTCATGCAATGACCCAGGCACTAACCATGCAGTGCTTCAATCCCCTGTGCACTACCCATGCAGTCCTCTAATCACCTAGACACTACTCATTCATTCCTTCAATTACCCAGGTAGTACCCATGTAGTCCAGCAATCACCCTGTCACTACCCATGCACTCCTCCAATCACCCAGCCAGTACCATGTACTTATCCAATCACTCCGCCAATACCCAAGCTCTTATAAAATCACCATACACTCTCCTTGCAGTACTCTAATAATCCAGTCAGTACCCATGTACTTATGCAATGACCCAGGCACTAACGATGTAGTGCTACAATCCCCTGTGCACTACCCATACAATCCTCTAATCGCCTAGACACTACTCATTCACACTTTCAATTACCCAGGTAGTACCCATGCAGTGCAGCAATCACCCTGTCACTACCCATGCACTGCTCCAGTCACCCAGCCAGTACCATGTACTTATCCAATCACTCCGCCAATACCCAAGCACTTATAAAATCACCATACACTCTCCTTGCAGTACTCTAATCATCCAGTCAGTACCCATGTACTTATGCAATGACCCAGGCACTAACCATGCAGTGCTACAATCACCTGTGCACTACCCATACAATCCTCTAATTGCCTAGACAATACTCATTCACACCTTCAATTACCCAGGTAGTACCCATGCAGTCCAGCAATCACCCTGTCACTACCCATGCACTCCTCCAATCACCCAGCCAGTACCATGTACTTATCCAATCACTCCGCCAATACCCAAGCATTTATAAATTCACCATGCACTACCCTTGCAGTACTCTAATCATCCAGTCAGTACCCATGTACTCATGCAATGACCCAGGCACTAACCATGCAGTGCTACATTCCCCTGTGCACTACGCATGCAGTCCTCTAATCACCTAGACACTACTCATTCACTCCTTCAATTACCCAGGTAGTACCCATGTAGTCCAGCAATCACCCTGTCACTACCCATGCACTCCTCCAATCACCCAGCCAGTACCATGTACTTATCCAATCACTCCGCCACTACCCAATCACTTATAAATTCACAATACACTCTCCTTGCAGTACTCTAATCATCCAGTCAGTACCCATGTACTCATGCAATGACCCAGGCAGTAACCATGCACTGCTACAATCACCTGTGCACTACCCATACAATCCTCTAATCACCTAGACACTACTCATTCACACCTTCAATTACCCAGGTAATACCCATGCAGTCCAGCAATCACCCTGTCACTACCCATGCACTCCTCCAGTCACCCAGCCAGTACCATGTACTTATCCAATCACTCCGCCAATACCCAAGCACTTATAAATTCACCATGCACTACCCTTGCAGAACTCTAATCATCCAGTCAGTACCCATGCACTCATGGAATCACCCAGGCACTACTTATACACTGCTCTAATCACCCATGCACTACTCATGCACTCCTCCAATTACCCAGGCACTACCCATGTACTCTTCCAATCACCCAAGTACTACCCATGCACTCTTCCAATCACCCAGGCACTACCCATGCACTCATGCAATCACCCATGCAGTACCCATGCAATCCTCCAATCACCCTTGCACTACCCATGCACTCTTTCAATCACTCAAGCTCTACACATGTACTCATGCAATTGCGCAGGCATTACCATGCAGTTATTTCTCTTTTTTAAACAGATAAGGTGGTTCTGAACAGAACCGTTTTTTTTCTTTTTAAATTTTTGGGGTGTTTTTTAAACTATTTTGTGTATTTTTTTGGTGTTTTTTTAAAAACTGGAAAAATAACAGAGGAAACTATTAAACTTTGCAATTAAACTGTCATTGCAACAAAATAAAATTAACAATGGTGGTTTCTTGCAGCAGAAACCACAGCATCAACTGACTGCTCTCCAAAACACAGTATAGCCTTGCATTTGATGCAGTGTCGTTCCAGATTTGCAAATTCAGGACGAATGTCCGGTCCCCGAGAGGAGGAGCTTGAGGCTCCTGAGGTGCTTGGACCAGCTCCCTGGTCATCCTGCTGCATTGCTTCTTGGGCGCGTCAGTGTTACTCAAGCGCCAGATGATGAGGGTGGATCGTCTGGAGATGTTTTAACATGCTGGATGTCCCACAAGAATATTTCTTCTCACTTCCCCGTGAGAGCACCCTTGGGCAAAGTGTACAGCTCACTTTGAGAGCATTAACTTTTTTTTCACCATCAGGAATAGTGAAGAACTTCCATACGATGGATTCTTTCCTTTTCCTCACTGGTTCTTCCAAGTCTTCTTCATCCGATGGGAGTTGAACTTCAGGAACAGAAGAAGCCATTTTGAAGATGTTCAAAAAACACAAAAAAAAAACACTAAACAGTGCAGAAAACACAACAGGTGTATCCCTGTAAAGGTGTTGGAAGAATGAAAGAAATGGGTGGGGTCCTTCAAGTTCTAGAATGGAAAACCTTGTGAACCAATGAAATGCTTTCTTTTGAAGTCACATGGGAGTCGCGCACCGTGCGCGCAACCGGCGCGCACCCGACGCAACTTCGGGAAAATATATTTAAGAATAATATAACTTTATTGCAATTACAAATATATGATTTTTATAATTAGTTTAGATAATCTCTTGCTCTAATATACATATTGAACTACTATACATTAAGGGGCCGATTATGATGGCGGGCGGACTTTGTCCGCCCGCCATCGCCCTGGTAAATGGGACCGCCCGCTATGTGTGCGGCGGTCCCGCACATGTGATTAGGATGCCACGGTGGCGGTGGCATCCCCCATTTCCAGCATTGTGGCGGGCGGAACAGTGCTGGAAATGCATGTTGTGCAGCTGTATGCACAACGTGACAGGCACCGCGCGGTGCCTGCCATGTTGTATATGCAAATGCAGGGGGGTACCATAGGTACCCCCCATGTGCACCCCCCACCCCCAAAATACCTGGGGGCCCGCTACGGGCCCCCAATGTCAGGGACCGCGAGCCTTTCCATGGCGGCGACGCCGCCATGGAAAGGCTCATCACCGCCGGCATCATAATGTGGATGGCGGTGTCTTGCAGACACCACCACCATATTAATCCTTTTCCGCCCGGTCGACTGATCGGCCGGGCGGAAAACATGCGGACGGTCTTTCCGTCCGCCGGGTCCCCTCCGCCATGGTAATATGGCGGGGGGGAATTTGGTGGCGGACGGACGAAAATGGCGGGCGGATCGCCACCGCCATGCAGGCGGTGGCGATCCGCCCGATATCGTAATCGACCCCATAGTTTTTAAACAAAGTTTTTTTACGGAAGTCGCGCACCCAGCGCGACCCCATACGTATATAACGTTACACGGGGCCAGGCACCGTGCACCCGTCCCATACCAAACGCGCACACGACGCGACTTCCGTAATATGTATTTAACAATAATATAACTTTACTGGAAATACAAATATATGATTTTTATAATTAGTTTAGTTAATGTATTGCTCTAATATACATATTACAGTTATATACATATAGTTTTAAAACATAAAAAAAATTACGGACGTCGCGCACCCGGCGCGATCCCAGAAATATGTACGTGACGTTACACGGGGCCGGACACCGCGCACCCGTCGCATACCAAATGCGCATCCTTCACGACTTTAGCAATATGGCGGCTTAAATCCGCGCACCCACCGAGATAGGTACACGATCGGTACGCAACTCCACTTTTTTCTCAAAAAAATAAATAAAAAGTATATTAATATTTTAGAAAATACAAAACATTACATCATTTTAATAACAAAAAAAAACTAAGAAAAAATATTTTTGGGATATTATAGTTACAAAATATCACAAAAAAAAACCTTTGAAATTCACTGAAAAAACCACAGGTTTCAGGGACGTTATAGTTAGTTGGACATTTCACTCGTACAAAACCAGAGAAATTCGGCCGTTATAGTTAGTAGAGCTAACTATAACTCGCGCCCCCGCAATGCACTGCTGATGACGTCACATATTACATCACTCATGACATGGTCAGTGACATCACTGATGACATCTCAAATGACATCACTGATGACAACACTGATGACATCACTGATGACATCATCCATGTGATAATCTGATGCACCTCCTCACACCCTAATAAAACCTTTTAAACACCCACTCTAAAATACAGACTACCAATATCGAAACAATAGACAAACAAATAGCAGTAAGTACATACCTGCTCAGTGATTCCTAGGTCTGCACACACACATCCACTCATTCACCCATACAGTAACTCATACATGCAGTCACTCATCAATTAAGCACTATCATATGCACTCATACACCTATACAGACACTCACACACTGCCACTCATCCATAGACTTACTCACACACTTACTCAGTCATGCAAAGAATCAATCACACCAATTTACTCACCTATACAGTTATACAGAGACCACCGTACTTATTTATACAAATACTAACACATGCTTACTCTTTTATACAATCACTGATACAAGCACACACTCATCCATACAGCCACTCTCACAATCACTCACTCTCATGTATAGTCATTTATAAACTCCAACACTCACATATACGACCTTTCACATATGTAGTTACTCACACATATACCACTGAGACATCCATTCACTCACCAACAAACCCATACACACACTCACCCACCTATACAGCCCTTCACAGATGCAATCTTGAACCCATACACCCAGTGAATCACCCACTCACACATCTATGCACAGAGTCACCCACCCCCCCACCCACTCACACAGACACTCAGGAACCCATACAGATACTCAGAAACCAATCAATAACCCATATAGACAGTCATGTAGCTACTCACCAACCCATGCAGCCACTTATACACCAACTGACAGACTGATACAGACATTTACACAGTTTACTCACTAACCCATGCATTCAGTAAGATACGCTTAATCAG
This sequence comes from Calotriton arnoldi, assembly GCA_963921515.1. Classification (NCBI taxonomy): domain Eukaryota; kingdom Metazoa; phylum Chordata; class Amphibia; order Caudata; family Salamandridae; genus Calotriton; species Calotriton arnoldi. Next base: position 460,110 of record CAWUFW010002413.1, on the reverse strand, counting down.
TCACTTACACAATCAGTTACGCACCTACTAAATCATCCATTCAGACACTTATACACCCACTCATTCTTCAATACACCTTGGCATATATATATATATATAAAACATATTTAAACTTTACAGAAACACACATTCACTGGATGATGTTATCAGTGATGTCATCAGTGATGTAATTGGAGATGTCATCAGTGACGTCATCAGTGATGCCACTGACCATGTCATGAGTGATGTAATATGTGATGTCATCAGCAGTGCATTGCGGGGGCACGAGTTATAGTTAGCTCTACTAACTATAACAGCCGAATTTCTCTGGTTTTGTACGAGTGAAATGTCCAACTAACTATAACGTCCCTGAAACATGTGGTTTTTTCAGTGAATATATATATATATATATATACATTTACATGTTGTTTCATTTGACATCTTGGAAAGTCTTTCTGTTAGAGAGTGTTGCACAAATAAAACCCCATGCTTCATTCTGAAAACTGTCTTTTGATGTGCCTCATTTTATGAGAGTGAAACCCCTTCCAGGTTTTTTCTTTCTTTGTCGTGTGTGTCTCGATCGGGGAGTGCTGTATTTCTATTATTTGGGAGTGCGAAGCAGGACATCTGGCGGGCGGCCCGACCACGGGTTTGGTGGTGTGGCGGTGAGGCTGACCTGCCGCCGCACTGTTAAACCCGCAATCTGGCCCTTAGTGGGAAGGAGATTGATTGTTTTTTTTTTCCTAACAGAAACCTGGATGAACAAGTGTTCAACCCCTCACATTGCAATAGCCCTACCTTCGGGCTAATCATGTGTGCATGCAGATAGAACTGCCAACGTGGGGAGGGGCTATTGCTTTTAAAGTTTGTTGTAAGTGTTCTTCCTTTGATTTACCGGATCTAAAAGGTGCTGAAGCCATAGGGTTCTGAAACACTATTTCGGCCCAGTTATCTGTGATATTGGTCTAATCACCTCCGGGGTATGCAGGTGATTTTCTCAGCTCTTTAGAGGAGGCTATTGCCCATTACACTCTCCAGTTCTTTAATTTTACCATTCTAGGATATTTTCATTTACAGATTGATAATAAAGCCAAGACCCTGGCAGCAAGGCTCCTGGAGAAGCTGGCCTCTTTTAATCTGATTCAATATGTTACTCCCCCAACTCATCAGGCTGGCCACATTTTTGACCTAAACTTTTCTAATTGCCCTTTAATGATCAGGTACATTTTGACCACGTCTTGGTCAGATCTTTTGGTAGTCTACTTTTCCTGGCTTCGAGATAAGGTGCAGAAGATTGGGGAACCACTGCCTAAATCCAGCTCCTATAGTGCCTGGAATAAAGTTAAGTCTCTTGAGATGAAGCACTTTATGGTGACCTCGCTCCCCATAATTTGTGGGGATATTGAGAAAGATGTAGTAGCCACTAATATCTGGTTACAAGACATGTCCAATATGGTGGCCCCTTTCAGATCTTCTGTCAATCGATGACGTAACCACTCTGCCCCTTGGTTCTCAGAGACATTGAGGGATGAGCAAAATTTCACAAGTAACTGCAGAGGCTATGGCGGAAACAATATCTTCCAGAGGGTAACATCAAGTATCGAGAGGCTCTACGAAAATACCATGGGCTAAAAAAAAAAGCACAAGCTGCCTATTTTGAGGCCAAAATATCTTTAGCGGGTAATAGCCTGAGATAAAATCTTTAAAATTATTGAAAAATTTCTCCAACTTGCGTCTTTTGTGCTGCTGGTACCTGCCTATGCTGACATCTGCAGTAGGTTATCCGACTTTTTTGAAGACAACATTTTTAATATTGTCTCAAATTTAGAATCATGTCTGGTTATATTGCTTACTGAAAGAAGGTCTGAATCTTCGAGCATGTCCACTGCCTGTAATTTGCTTGAGTTCTCCTCCATGTCGTTGGAAGACTCCGAACGTGCCATTCTGGCATGCAGGTCTGGTTTTCCCGAAAATCCTTGTCCTACAATTCTGAAAACGGTTTTGAAGGTCATTAATCCTATTTTCAATCACCTGTTTCATTCATTCATTCATTTAGCAACAGTGCCATCTTGATGGAAACAGGCTAGACTCATCCCTCTCTTAAAAAACCTTCAGCGGATAGATCTCATCCTTCTAATTTTAGACCCATCTTTCTTCTCCCACGGCATCTAAAATGCTGGAAAAACTGATTAACTGTCAACAGTTCAATCTATTATAGCCTTCGCAATCTGGTTTCTGTTCTCGTTGCAGTGTGGAAACGTCATTGGTGCATGAAACTGACGTTATCATGCTGGCGCTTGATCAAGGAACACAGGCTACCTTGGTCCTATTGGATTTATCGGCAGCCTTCGGCACAGTGTCACATGCTATCATCCTCAAACTATTAGAGAACATTGGAGTTGGAGGCTTGTCTCATTCTTAGATTAATTCCTTTTTAGATAGTAGGAGGCAAGCAGTTAGGATGGCCCGTACTCATCTCATTTCAAAATCCTGAAATTTGGAGTTACGCAGGGCTCAGCCTTAAGCCCCATTTCATTTAATATTTATATATCCCCTTTGGCTTCTCTGGTAGAATCCTATGGGGTGAGTATTGTCTCATATGCAGATGATGCACAGTTGTACTTATCATTGGAGAAGGCACAACTGATGTGCAGGAGGTTCTTAGGAACTGTTTGGGGGTGGCTTCTAAGTGGATGTGGGACAGTCACCTTCAGTGCAATGCAGAAAAAAACGAAATTCTGCTGTTTGGTTCCCTTTCTCCTCAATGGGTAATGAAGTGCTGGCCGGATCAAATATCTGCTCATGCCCCTTCGGCAAGAGTTGTTCGCAACTTGGGAGTCAAGCTACATAATCATTTGAGTATTGCTCCTCAGATTGTATCAGTTGTAGGATCCTGCTTTGCTCTGTTGAGGTTTCTCAAAAAAAATTCAGTTTCTACTTCCTTCCTCTGTACAGAAAATGGTGATCCATGCACTTATTACTTTCCGTCTGGATTATGCAAATCTCCTGTAGTTGGGCCTGCCTGATCAACAGGCTGTAAGATTGTTATGTAAGACTCCACGCTGGGCATCTCTCTTCCCTCATTCAAAGGAATTGCACTGGCTGCCATTTAAGTAGAGAATTACATTCTAGCACACAGAGTGATGTATTGCTGAGGCCCTTCATATCTGTCAAACAGACTAATGCAATTCTGCCCTGCTTGGACTCTCTGATCCACCGATGCAGGGTTGCTGTTTGTCCCTAAAACTAAACACAAACAAATGGGGAAGCTCTTCTTTCTCCTTCCTTGTGGCTTAGTCCTGGAATTGCCTTCCCTCACCAGCCTGAACTACCAAGCCACGTTCTCCTGGACCGGAAACAAGCATCCTTTCTTTTGCATTTGTCGCCCTAAGTGGGAAGGGTATGCTCAGATGTGCTGGACTGTTCCCATAAGGAACAGGGTCAAGATTGATTTGCATATGGCTGGGTCCAAACTGAGGAGATGTGGTGAGCAAACGAATGATGGATTAAACCCAGATCCTTGTGACTGGCGATGAATGTTTGCATTGTCCAGCATTCCGTCCATCAATTGTTTCTTTTACTTTTAGAAAGTCGCCATGTTCTTGTTTAACCTTTCTGTGTGCCTCTGCCTGTTTGTGTATTTACTGTCTGGTTTTGGAGTGGCAGGGGATGTGCATTCACTGTAGACAGCCACTGGGGGGGTTGAGGTGAGCCTGACCCTTCCTGGATGACTCAGAGCTGAGCTGAATGGGGCTTGGCTTCATTTAGAGTAGTGGGAGGAGATTTCCTTGGACCTGAATAGGGCCTGTCTCCCTTTCACAATGCTGTCTCTACCCCCTGTGGTCATACTGCAACAGTGAGGACAGAACTGGTTTGGACTGGGCTCAGAGACCCTTGCACTAAGAGAACAAAGACATTTTGGGTATAAGTATTAGACCTAAAACCCCAGAACTTTATATCACGGGACTCAAGAGGAACCTTTGGCGAGGAGAAGAACTGGAGAGCTGTGAGGAGGAGTACTGCCCCTTTGCTGTGTGGGGTTGCCCTGCAGTTGCTGTTTCTGCCAAGGAAAGGACAAAGGCTGGAACTTTGATGTGAACCTGCTTGAAGAAGGTCTCCAAGGGCCTGTATGTGCTGACCTCCTGTTCTGAAGTCTCAGGGACATAAATATTTCACCCACAGCTCCCCTGAACCCTCTTGCTCAGAGTTCTGATCTGCCAGGAGGTGCCTATTCCAGTTTTGGGCCTCTGGAGGTTGTTCCTGCTGTTGGGAGCTGGAAGAAAACCAAGAGAAGCTCGAAAACCTGTCTCCGACGCCCTCAGCGATGCCGCTGTGACGCCGCGACCTTCACCGAGGTCGGGGGCACTGCTCGTAGAGTGAACGACACACCACCCGGCCTGCACCGCAGCTCCGACGCCCTTTGACGCCCACCGACATTTGCAGTTATCAGCCGTGCCCGACGCCAGTGCTCGCACCAACTCCATCAGCGCCTGCATCCTGATATCGCGGCGACGATAACCACCAAGGATGACTCCATGAACTCGCCGACTTCGCATCGTCACCAGAACTGACACCTCAACGCCAATGCATCCGTCTTCCCCTGCCCTGGACTCGACACGTCACCTCCTCGCGGACACGACGTCTCGCCTCCCCCGTGGCAGCCAGGGAGCCGGCCTCAACCTCGGCACCGACGCCTCACCTCCACGATGCTGTGCATCGTCATAGACTTCATTTCCAAGGTACTGTTTGATTGGGGGTCCGTGTGACTCCGTGCCCGACGTGGAGCTACTTGTGGTCGGCGCCGTACTTTGTATTTATTGCTGTCACGACGTCGCAATAGCCCCAGGTGGAGCTATTTGTTTCCTACAAGCTCTATTTTTGCAATAACTGTTCTAAAGTCATATCTTATTACCTGTATGTTGGATTTTTGTCATTTAGGTCTTGTTGAGTTTAGATAAAGATACTTTATTTTTCCTAAACTGGTGTGGTGTCCCTTTGTGGTGTTATCACTGTATTACTGTGTGTTTTGAGTACAAATGCTTTACACACTGCCTTTGGGATAAGCCTGTCTGCTCGTGCGAAGCTACCCAGGGGGTGAGCAGGGGTTATCTAAAGAGTGTATCCCCCTTACCCTGTCTAGAAGCAAGGGTCCCTATTTGGACAAAGGTACCTACCTCTGCCAACTAGAGACCCCCATTTCTAACACTGGTTCATAGCCTTTTCTATGACCTTCGCTGGTAGAGGTAGTCGAGCCATAGGCCACAAATTATTCGGGTCCTTGGGATAAAGGTTAGTTTTTTTAGTAGAGGTACAATGGCTGCTTAATTCCATTGGGTAGGGAAGCATCCTGACTCAAACATTGAATTGAAGATGCTAGTCAGATAAGTAGCCACAGTTTCAACTGCTAATTTGATGACTGCCGGAGGACATGGATCCATAGGCGAGCCATATTTGGTAGCCTGAATTAACAAAGTTACTTGATTTACCGAAAGAGGAGAGCAATTGGTAAACTTGGGAAGTTCCTCATGGGAGGCAGGTTGAATTATGCCAATGTGTCTGGCAGTTTCAAAATTGTAATTTAAAATCCAACTACACCATAATTTAGATTTTTCATTACAAGTCCAAAGACATCAAACATGAACTGGTTATGTGTTCTGATCTGGAAATAACAGCTTATTAATGTAATAAGGTAACTATGTTAGGCTATAGGAGACATAGGCCTTGCAGTAGTAAAAAACAAATTAAAGGGTTTTTTACTACCAAGACATGTAAAACTTAAAAGTGCCTGCCCTGCTTTTTAAATACTCTGCCCTCTGAGCTGTTCAGGACCTAACTTAGGGGTGCCGTATATGTATTAAAAAGCAAGATTTGAGCATGGCAAAAGTTATATTTTTCCCGGTCGAAATGGCAGTTTAAAACTGCACACACAGGCTGCAATGGCAGAATTGAGACATGTTTAAGATCTACTTCAGTGGGTGGCACAATCAGTGCTGCAGTCCCACAAGCAGCATTTTATTTACTGGCCCTGGGTAGATGGGGTACCACTGTACTATGGACTTACAAGTAAATTAAATAATTAAATGTAATGTATAGGCACTGGACCCAGGTAGTGGCGCTTTACTAGTGACTTACAAGTACATTAAATATGCCAATTGGGTATAAGCCAATTTAACGTGTTTTAGGAAGAGATCACAAGCACTCTAGCAATGGTAGTAGTAGTAAAGTGCGAGGAGTCCTAATGCCAGCAAAAACTAAATTAGCAAAATTAAGAGGAGGAATATAAAAGGTTTGTGGGAAGGCCACCCTAAGGCTGACAGGTCTAACAGAAGGCCAATTTCGGATGGCCTTAAAAAGTTGACTGTTCAAGATCGCATACTAGGGATAGTTGTCTTTGATAGCTCAGGACGGTTACGCTGGGGTCTTCTCTCTTAGCGCAGGGACATTCTCTGAGTTGGCGTACACTGTAGAAATCTTTCATTGATTGCTATGTTTGGTATCTATCTATTAAAAATATATAAAAATATAACATCAATAAATCAACATTTTTTTTACCTACATATAATTTCAAATATTAACAGTAAAATAAAATGGAAATCAGCAAAGGTCCGACCCGCTGGTGAGACTCCTATCACTGGCGTACTTAATCCTGCACATGTGGGAGCGTTACCATATTACCAGCTTCTAAAACGCTCGGAAATTGCTGCTCCGGTCTACCATCACGTGCACCATGGAGCTCGCCTCGGCTAGCTCGTGGTTACATTTAAGACAACTGAGAGCAGATTGAAACTCTGTCCCTACCCTGGAGCTGCCGCACAAACACCGGGAACCTCCAGGTCCAGATCAATGAAAGGAATTACGTGTCACCAAGGGGACGACCAACATTCAGGGCGTAATATGCTGAACAGCATACCCCGTGCTGAGCCACTATTGCTCACCAGCCGTATAAGTTTTTAATCATCATGACATGAGTCCGCCCGCCAACGTTGCGGTGGTGGGGACCGCCCGCCAGTAATGCGGCAGTCCCACCACACATATTATGATGCGCCCACCAGTATGGCGGGCGCATCCCGGGCCTTTAACATTGCGGACGACGCTGCAGGCTGCAGCACCATTCGCAATGTTGAAACGGCATGCACTGCATTTCCCTGCACTGCGTGGCAGGCACCACGCGGTACCACCAGTGCAGCAACACCTCCCCCCGGAACAAGGGGGGCCCGCAACGGGCCCCCAAACCCCATCCCCGCCAGCCTTTCCATGGCGGCATCGCCGCCATGGAAAGGCCTTTTCCTCACAACATCCTAATCTGGTGGATGGTGCCTGCTAGGCACCGCCACCATTTTAGGCACCCTGCACCGTCCACCAGGCAATCGGTACGATTGCGTTTGGCGGTGTAGTGGCGGGCAGACTTTGCGTCCGCGACGGTACCCACCGCCATCCTAATTGGGCGGTGGGTAAAACGCTTAGTGATGGCGGAAGGGCTGCCGGCCCGGCGGTGGCGGGCCTTCCGCCATCCTAATCGCCCCCATAGGCTTGTTACATCATAATTTAGATGGAAGCATGAATTGTTTTTTTAAATTATTCAAAATCATGAAAATATTTCTTTGAATCATGTATTTATTGAATGTAGACTGATAAAGTTTTTTGATATTAATAAATTGTTTTCTAATACAGATTTTGATCTGGGTTTTTGTATTTATATTTATATATGTTTGCCCATTTTTTCATTAGTTACCCAAGTAGTTGTACTTACAATTGTTAATTAGCAACCGTACATACAGTTAACAAAATATGTAGCTTAATTTAAATATTAAATTAAATAATATTTTTATTTAATACTGAACACTAAGAGGCTGATTGCGATGTCGGTCGCAAAGCCTCCGACCGCTAGTCAGAAGCTTTCTGACTGCGGTTGGAGGCTTTCCGACCGACACGGTCAGTTTGTGGTCTGACCGCCCGATTACGATATTGGCGGTAGGAGCATAAACTAACCGGTCATTCCCACGCGGTTCCGACCGGCTCTCGGAGTCTTCCGGCCGGTCAGAACCGCACCTTAATCCCCTATGGACAGCGTTTCCGTTGTCGGGATTACGATATCGGTTTCCCACAGCCTTTCCATGACGGCCTTACCGACATGGAAAGGCTGTCAGAAAGTGACTTTCGGGGCCACTAGCAGATCCCCCTTGCCTCCACGGCATGCGGTTGGTGGTCCCCTGTAAATCCCTGCACTGTGTGGCAGGCACCATGGGGTGTCTGCCACAGGGTTTTCCATACACCCCCATTTCTCTATGGGAGCCTGAATTACAGCCGGTTTACAGCTGTAACAGAAGCTCCTCTAGAGAAAAGGGAGATAATCAGGCAGTCGGAACAGCCGACCGGAAGTTGGTCGGTCCGGAGACCGAGACGGTGTCGGTCAGATGCAACTCCGACCGACATCGCAATAAGCCCCTAAATATAGAAATAATACACAGACATATTAAAAAAGATAACAGTATAGTAACAATTTAAAAACAATTACAAGAATGATATTCAACATGCACAAAAAATAGACTAAAAAGAATATATTTAAAAGTATTAAAGGAATGTAATAAATACAAAAAATGTTTTAAAACGTTTTTTAAAAATAATTTAAACATTTAAACAACAAAACATAAAACCCCCCAAAAATAAATAATAAAAAAATAATATGAATCCACTCTAACCGGCATTAGGGAAACTGAGTTCGGAGAGGTTTGATTTACTTTTATCACTCCAATATACACAGCAGTAGGTAGGGTGCTGGACTTCAGAGGGTTAGATTTACTATTCCCACTCCAGTCTAAGCAACAGTAAGTAAAGTGTTGGACTTCTGAGGGTTTACATTTAATAATCCTACTGCAGTCTAACCAACAGTAGGGAAAGTGTTGGACTTCAGAAGGGTTAAATTAACTTTTCCCACTCCAATTAATGCAATAGTAGGGAAAGTGTTGGACTTCAGAGGGATTCAATTTACTACTACCATTACAGTCTAAGCAACCATAGTGAAAGTGTTAGACTTTTGAGGGGTTCGAATTACTATTCCCACTCCAGTCTAAGCAACAGTAGGGAAAGTGTTGGACTTTGGATGGGTTACCTTTATTATTCCCACTCAAATGTATGCAACAGTAACGAAAGTATTGAGCTTTGTAAGAATTACATATACAATTTAAACTCATAATTTTTTTGATAAACAAATTTTCATTATTTTCAGCAGTTACAACAGGCCACATCAATAAAATACACTTGGCTCCTGAGGGAGGCCAATAGCAATATAATAATAAACATTACAGCAGGTAAAAGTGCACACCAAGAAAATGACATCAATATCATCACATCATTCTCACAATGATCCAGCGTCCACTGCCCCAAGCCATTCCCCCTATACTTTGGCATGTGTAGCAGAGCAGCCTCGTGCCTCATACACTGGCTTCTCCTGCTGGCCGCATCAGTCTACCCCACATCTCCATTGTGTCAATGTTGGTGGCTTGGAAGCCTTCAAGTGAGCAGCTATATCATGTTTGGCCACTATCAGTGCCGTCCCCAGGAGAGCTAGATCTGCACGTGTCCCTCCCACACTCTCAAGTACTCCCAGCAGAATCAATAAAGGGGAGAGTTCTATCTCCAGGTTAAAAACATTGGCCAGTTCGGCAATCACTGATTCCCAATACCTTGACAGTCTAGGACAGGACCATGTCATGTGAAAGAATGCAGGACTGGCGAGAAGCCGAGCTTTATGGAGCCTAGGAGAGAGGTATGTAGTGTAAAGATAATATGCTTGTACTAAACGAAGGCGAAATGAGATAGTGAGGGTTCGCGGGCCACCAGTGCATCTCGCCAATCTGCCTACTCTATAGGTCCAAGCCACCCTTCCCAGCGGGATCTAAGGGCTGAGTGTGTGTCGAGGCATTGATGATCAGTGTGCGATAAATCTTAGCTACCCTCTCTCTGCCCAAAACACCCATCACAATCTTAGTCTCTATTGGATTGAATTCTTGGATCAGAGTATCAGGGGGGACATGGATCCGCAGCGCCTGACGCAGTTGCAAATATTTATGGAACAGCGTTCCAGACAGGGAGTAAGCATGCTGAAGATCTTGAAAGGAGGACATAGGGTTATCCTTCCACATGTCTCCTGGAGTGTAATGCTGATGGAGTTCCAACGAGCAAAGCCATCTAGTGATGCTACTTCTTTCAGCCATGTGCCATGCTACAGGAGGGTGTGCCGGGTGAGTTTGGACCACCATCCCATGTGTCGATAGGCCACCTTCCACCCATTCAACAACAGCAGGGTTACCTCTGGAAGTGTGCTGGGAATTGTTTCTCCGTAGAGCATTGCCAGAATTCAGGGGAAACCTAACATATTGAGTTCTAATCTGTAGGCTGAGTCGGACCACCCGCCACTGAGCCAGTCGTTAACAATCAGGAAGTGAGATGACGGATAATTCAACTACAGGTTAGTCATTCCCAGACCGCCATCGGAGGGGGCATGCTGGCAGGTCCCAAACGCTGTCTAGAGTTATAAACTCATAATTATTTGATAGAAAACATTGGAATACCTAACAATGATACATTTTTAAATCATCTTTTATATGAAGAATGCATGCAGCATAAACTTTAAAAAAATAAAAAATGCAAATAATGAAAAAAATTAATTAAAATTAAATTCACTTCCCTCCCTACATCCCAAAAAAAACACAAACACCAAACAAAAATGTATGATAAAAGTAAATAAAAGTATTACTTAAATTAAACAAATAAAATAAAGAAATAAAATCATACATTTTACAAATATTCCTATGTAAAATGTAACAATATTTTTATAAAAAAAATCTGAGAACAAATTGTTTAAATATTAAAGAAAAAAATAGCAAATATATGTGATCAATTATGAATACTAAACTTAATTAAGATTAACAATTACTTTAAACATATATATTTTCAATAACTTCCAGTTCTATTTCCCTAGAAACCCAAAAACTCACTACTAAAATATAAATTACAAAAAAAAGTATAACAAATAAAGTAACTATTATAATTTACAAATTAAACATAAATAAATAAGGTAACTATGTTATAATCAAACAATTAAAGATTATTATTTAATTATATATTTAATTTACAATACAAATTATTTAACAAATACATGTAATTAATTATACTTTAATTAACTTCCCAGCCTATTCCCCTACAAACTAAACACCTCACTATTAAAATATAAATTAGTAACATAAATCTAAAAAATAAAATTACAATTAACAAATTAAACCTAAACAAATAAAAAGCCTTTATATAATGTTAGTACTTAATAATCAATCAACTATTTAATTAACTATAAATAATAACATTAAAATTCAATTAATTGAATTTAATTAACTTCCCACCCTATTCCCCGACAAACCCAACAAATCGCTGCTCCATCATAAATTAACTACTAAAGAAAGCAAATTGCGCATTTAAAATTGCAAACTATATTTAAAAATAATAATAATTACACTAACAATATTAGCAGTTAAAATTAATACACTAATATATATTAAAATAAAAATGATACTCACTGCAACTATATTAATGTAAATGATATTAAATACAACAGTATTCTTAACAACGATATGATATACCAAAAATATATGATATTCCTAATTTAGATATTCTGTTCCATGATATTTTTAATCCGATATTTTGGTCATTCACTGAGTAATGGCAAAGATGACACTAGGCAGCTTTGAGTAGAAGTTCACCCGGTTGTTAACCCTGTTGTTACGATTCTTTCTACTGTAAACTATAGGCTCCCATGAATTTAATCATACTATGTGTACTGTGGCAATTTGTACTGTACTGTTTTGCTTGCCAGCCTGCTAATGTGTTTGTACTACCCTTTAATGGGGTTACTCTGATCATTCAGTCACACCAAATGAGTCTGGGGTGTTTTGTATTTTTATTTCTGTAACAAGTTGTTATTTTCTTGCTATTCCCATCCCATGATAAGTTAGAATGTCAACAGCAATTAGAGTATCAGACCAGCAAGCACTGCTGAAGCATCTTTATAACCAGTCATTTTGAATTGTCAATATATTGTCATGGGAAATATTATAAAGGCATAGTGCATTGTGCTCTAATCTTAACTCAATAAAATATCTGGAAAAAGAACACCAATTCCTGCTACTATCTACACTTCACACACACACACTCGACATGCACACAGGATTTCAGCGATAGGATCTGGGTGCTACATATGAGTGGATCTTTACACGAGTGGGGCCTGTAGGTGCTACACTCCGTCTGAACCAGAGAAAAAGGTCTGATCAGTACTATAATCCAAAAACGGTAAACTGTCACCTCTGCTTTATGTCAACTACTGAAGACATGGACAGTAGTCCCATTTTGAGCTACATGGTATGCTTGTCCCACCCCTCCAGGTGACAGAACAGGTTGTGCACCTGATAATCATCATGGACAGGCCTAAGGCTCAGAGCACATGCCAGATTAGTGTATTCACTGGCGTAAAGATAAGTCAGGATACCAGCTTCACATGCAGTTGGGTCACACAGGGCAAGGTTACGTACCTGTTTATCATGCAGTGGACATCCTTGTTCCAACAGAAATCAAGAGCTCTCCCTACATTTCCATCTAACACCTGATTAGCTGTTGCGTAATCAGCCAAAATTGTGTCTTAAATGTATGCACAATATGCCACACACTGGCTGCTGTCTTCATATCCTGGTCAAGATATTAAGCTTAGCACTGTCCCTACAGTCATTGTCCAAAAGGATTCATCTTCTAGATACTTTAAAATTTGTGTGAACAAAACAGACAATGTGGGTTCAGGAAATGCTATTGAGTAAAGTGGTGCCATTGAGCAAACTGCTGCGATCTGTAGGTCACAGGTCTGCTGTGGTTGGGAAATTGAAGATAATTAAATTGAGTATTATTCACACTTGTTATTTACAGTACCTAGAAATTATAGAAGTGTGGTACGAAGTGCTTCATATAATAAGTTATTATTATTTTAATATAATACGGAGACGGATTAATTACTATACTACCGGAATGAAGGAGTTTCACTTAACTATTTTACTACCTAACACAAAGAGTTGAAGAGTTAATTTTTACTCTTCATTCAACAGAACTATCCCTTAAAGTCCAGTTTCGAAAATGGATCAATCACTCCTTCATAATTCTCAACTTAATTAGGAAACCCACTGCATCAATTGATGTAACATCCCAGCCCAAAAGAAAGCAAGAACTTATAGACCCACTGTCAATCGCTTGAAGAGATCAACATAATGAACCATAATGAACCAAGCACTACAAAAGACCGTTCACTGGCTTTCTAGCAATCATCTTAAACTCAACTCACAAAAACCAGAATTCCTTCTGATCTCCCCCCTAAATACTCCACAATGATGAAGGAATGGACCAAATTGATCACAGCGCTAAACGGTACTCCGATTCTAGTTGATTCTACCAAGTCACTTGGAATCACGCTAGATAAGGATTTAAACATGCGAGCGCACATCAACGCTTTGGCAAAAGAAATGCCCGATTCCATCTGAGCTATCTCAGAAAATGGAAACCCTTCATCGACACAGCTGACCTGAAAACGCCTGTCCAAGCTTTGGTTATCTCAAGGATTGAGTATGGATGCACAACTCTAGCAGGGCTTCCTAAGATTTCAACAGCTCCACTAAAAGCCTGCCTCAATGCTGCAGCGAGACTCGTAACGGGTACAAGAAAATTTGACCACATCACTCCACATCTGAAAGCGCTCAAATGGCTGCCATACGAGGCAATAATTCAGCTAAAGATGGCATGTATTACACACAAAGCTCTACACTACAAAACACCACTTTACCTTGCCCAGAAAATTACGAATTCCGGAGGCCTTAGATCTTCGAGAGAGGCCGCAGAATTCCTACTGAAACCAGCAATTCTCCATAAGAAGAGAACCTACGATAGAGCATTCTCGGGAGCTGCAGCAAGAATTTGGAATGCGCTTCCACCGAGTATCAGAGGAATCACCTCTGTCTTGCGATTCAAAAAAGAGGCTAAGTCCTTTCTCATGAGTAAATTCCTCCCTTAACTATCTACGTCCTCTCTCGGCTCCTTTGAGACCTTTAGTCATTCACTGCTAATGAAGGTACCTCTATCAAGCCACATTGATATTGGTCTGGTCTTGTAACTGTGTATCCAGTTTGGACTCCAAGTTTTTCTTTAGGAATGATATTACACTTTAAATGCAAGTATGTCATGACATGTACTACTATAACCCGAGTGGTCACCTAGTAAGACTTATTTTGTATATTATTTGTTAATTTGTAAACTGTGAACAAAACTGATTGCTGTGAATTGTAAAGCGCTCTGACACCCATGATTGGGTCATGTTTGCACTATAGAAAACCCTAAATAAATACATCGCTCATTGTGGTTTAAGGTCCTAGAGAACAAATTGTAAGCCATATGAGATATACACAAAACTAGAGTGAGTCCAGTCTTGTCTGCAAGACAACTGTCCGGTTTCAGGACAGTCTTGAGAAAACTACTCTGTGAGACATCAAGGACGATCTATTGTTGGCCACCTCTCGTCCATAATTCTCCTGTACCTCTCCATGATATATGACATGGTGGATCACAACACGTGTTTAGTGACAAGAATTTGTCTCAGGTGACAGGTATACCATTAACCCCTTCGCTGCTTCTGTCGGCCAACGGCCGTCGGGAGCACTACCTACGTAGTGCTATGCACGTCCGTTGGCCGACGCAGCCCCGCCCACTCAATGGAACGCCCCGCACGGGTTAAAATGGCTTGGCTCCAACCAATTTAATTACAAACAACAATTCATAGCTGGATGTTTGACATCCTCAGCAAACTATTTCCATGATTTGGAGTTTCCAAGGATTCTTCACTCACCCTGCTCAAGGGTTCTTCACTCGCCCTGCTGCTCTGTTACCTTTGCACACATCTGGTGCCTGAGCTGGTCTTGCTATACCAATTCCAAAATTATGACCATGATTCTAAAATTTGAGAAAATGAACCTGTGCAGTAAGTATCATATCAGCATTACTATGTTGAGTTCAGTGGATGAAGCAAAACGTACCATATCAAAAGAAGTTAAAACAGAAATGCTTTTGGTGGGCATCATATAAAGAGAAGTCATTCAATTAGTTTGGCTCCAAGTTCTGAACAAAACTCCAAATCCTGCCACAAAAGTGAATCACAGGAGAACATCCAGTTTGGTGCTGATCTCATCTTCTTTCAAATCAATGTTTCCATTAAAAATAGCATTTTGCATCTCATGAATATTATGAGGTTTTGTCAATAATAGACCATGGCCCTAGAAGAGTCAGAGCGATGCACAGAAGACCAAACTAGTGTATTAGTGAAAAACTAACCGACTGTTAGGGCAGAGCTTGAGAATCAAGAGCAGCGCTGTCAAAAAATGCTCAAACCAACCAAACTCCCTTTGTCTCCTAGTTCAATCTCTCTTTCCATCCATCCTGTCTGCATCACTGCTTTTCTCTTCTCTCTCTCTTCTCCCCCTTGGTTTACTTTCTCTCCACCATCCACCTTTCACCTTCCTCTCTCTCAATCTCACTCTTTCTATTTAAGCCTCCCCGAGAATGCTACAATTAACCTTGTGGAGCTGAAAAAAGTGACAGAGGCACCAAGAGCACCTCTGGGCTCTCAAAATAATTCTTCAAGGAACCGAGCCCACTTGAGAAATGCCCAGTGGAACAAAAGGCCTATCCGGCACATGCCGGCTGTTTGAATTTGCTAGTCTACTTTTTAATGCAGGCGCTGACCAGGCCTCACTTTTAAAGGTTGGCAGGGATCCCCCTCCCCCTCATCCATGTGCAGGGGGGTAGCACGGGGTCCTTAGAACCCATCATTCCCCCATCCCAAAGGGTGCCAACAGGTGGCTCACTAACTTTGCGCCACCTATTTGTAGTGGACAGTCAGGGTGCCTGCTGATGGCCTCTTTGCCTCTATGTAGTTGTCTGTAATATGGCATGGGAAGATGCCCTCATTTTATTGGGCCATGGCCCAATAGAAATGAGGGAATACCTCCTTGAGGTGTCGCTGGCACATATTTAGAGGTGGTGCAATCTATATTACAATAAGGGCCCCACAAGCATCTGCGGCCCCTTCTGGTAGTTCCAAAGTGCCTTAGAGTGCAAAAAGCAGGCCCATATGCCCATTTCATCCCCAGGCTCCCTGTAAAATGATGCACCTGTTTATTAGAGAACCCAATTATTAGAGGTTAAACGTACTATTTGTCACTTCCTTGGCTGCTCCCGCAAAGATTATTTTCCAATATTTGCAAAAATGCTTCTCTATACAAGTGCAGTTCTTCATACTTTAGTGTTAACCAGCCATGTCATCACTGACATGCTGGTTCTTTCCCCCCTGTCTAAGGCTCTGATTTAGCATTTGGAGCACAGTGTGGTGTCCGTCATGATAGTGGAGAACATTACCTATGCCATCTAGATGGTACTCTGCCCACCAAATTTAGCGATGACTGCCGGCCTGCGGTCATCTCTGTACATTGGAGGGAACTGCTGCCACAGTGATTACTTTCAATGTACTAAAAATTTGATGAACGGACGTAGTCAGTTTTGATGATCGTCCACCAAACTTTTAAACTTTTTTTGTTTTTCATAAACAAGCCCCCAAAGTGGGAGCTTGTTTCTGAAAAACAAAAAACTAATGAGCCTCACATCCCTGGAATTTTCTCCCAGGATGTGGGGGTCATTTTTTTACTGATCCTCATTACCAGGTTTTTCCTGGGCAAAAAAGGCATTACATCATTCTCCCTAAATAGGGCGAACAGTGTAATGCCCTTCCTCCGATGACCCCAACAATGGCTCCATCGAAGGAATGCTTAAGGTCCGCCTGTCTCTAAATGAGGAGGGTGGACCAAGGGTTTGGTGGGCAGGGTACTCTGTTGCATTTGAGACAGAATACCCTGTGTGTCAAACTCTAAATCAGTACCTAAGTCCCTCATAACCAGATGGCTGATAACTGAAGGGGAGGATCCTATTGTTGGTGCTACGAATACTAGCTGGTATCACCCCGCCACTGAATTACAGGCCATTACCAGGTTTGGGACCGGAATCAGGGAAAGCATGCAGATCCCAGAACTATTGGGCACATTCCTGCATGCTGTTACTCAATCCAGATGCTTTACTGCACATATTTTCTACCTACATTCAGCAGGTGTAATATGTGTGCAGTAATGCATTTGGTTTTACCGAGTGCATTCCTGCTCCCAGTAAAACTTATAATCACTGGTCCTGCAGCGCTCGAAATGGTAATGCGCAGATAGACCTTTGCTAGGCATCTGCTGCTTGACTAATATTCTATAAAAGCAATACAGATAAATACAAGTGAATATATAAATATCAATTGTGGGACTGCACAAGTAGGCTTTTCTTTTTCATTAGTGTCAACAGAAAAGCCAATAAGGGTTGAGAAATGTATGAGCAAACAGCCTCATTGCAAGAGGCTCACGAGGCAGCTATTTTGGGTCACAGCTCTGAGAAAAAGGCACTGGGAAATAATGTAGGTACAATGAAAACAAAATAAGCTACAAACATGAACAATTTCTACGGGCCCGATTACAAGTCAGCCGTTTTTTCCTCCTCGTGCGTAAACCCCTGTTTACGCATAGGTCACAATTACAAGTTCAGTGTTATTTAATCATCTGAAAATTAACGGATCTGTTAAATACCTCATACTTCGTTACATTTCGGTAGGTCAAACCTGATGAAATCTAACAGGGGAAAACCATACAGTAATTCGTGTATCATGCAGATTTTGGGACGTTAAACACCAAAATCCGCATGTTATTTCTCAGATACTCATAATAGGTGCCATTTATCGCACCAGATAAACAACGAAGCCCGTGGTATTGTTATTCACCAGGTGTGATAAATAGCACTTATACTTGTAATCAGGCCCTAGATGTGTTAATAGCCTATTAAAAAAACTGAGGGGCATATTAGCAAGGAGTTGCGATATTTATCGCTAACCGCGCTTAGCGTGTATTTTTTTAACGCCGCCTATCGCTGGAAATTATCGCTGAGATAACACCCTATTAGCAAGGTTTATCTCCATTGCGATAAAATTTCCAGCGATAGTGAGCGAATGTGAGAATATCGCTGGAAATCCAGCGATATTCTCGCATTAACGCTATGGTGGATTTAGCCTTACAATCCACCTCCTATACTACAAACAGGTAAGTCATGTCCATTAGCAGGTGTTAATTTCTAGCGATAAACGCGCTTAGCGCGATTTATTTTATCGCTTCGCCTGCCTTGCCAATAGGGGGAAGTAGTGTTAGCGACTGTTTTCAGTCGCTTTTAGTTGGGAACGCCTACCTTGCATGTCATTAGCGATAATTATCGCTGGCATGCAAGGCGATGGGAAAACCGGCCGCTATCGCCTGAAAGCTGTCGCTAACGCCTGTTAGCGACAGCTTGCTGATAGGGCGATAAAAATATCGCCGCTTTAGCGCCAAAAAGTGCCGCTAAAGCGGCGATAAAGCCCTTGATAATATGCCCCTGAGTCCTTTGAAAGCACTGTATGTCACTATATGGAAACCAACAATGTTGACCTACAATATTATTGCATCCACTACATCCACCTTTCACTAGTTAAACATGCATTTACTATTCTTAACGTCACGCATACATATCTTGAAGGGAAGTATAGGGGGTGTTGAGAGGCTGGTGAGGGGGGAGGTATTTAAACATGAATAAAACAAGAGAGAGCTCTGCATATGCTCTTAGTATGGCAAGGCTTTTGCAAAGGACTCAGGGTCCCAGTTATCTCACACTGAACACCAGTGTAGTCTAATCCAGGCCTCTCAAGATTGTCAATGATGCAACCGGTCAACCCTCGGCCCAGTTTTGAATCCATGTGAAAGTGACTTTCTAGATATTTATACATGTATTTACTTATAAAGCACAGCCATGACCCACACGTGACAGGGCACTTCATGTCTGGTTTACAGGGCAATTCTATTTACGAAAAGAAAATAGATGAACAGTTTCCCTAGATATTAGCAGAGTACATTTAAATACAATAATCAGAAATGCTGTTACGTATGGTTTTGCTATGGCAAAATGCAATTTGCGGTATGATACCGATTAAGCAATGGAGGTAAGCAAAGTTAACCTATTTACAATAAGCACAGTATTCGGACTTAAACAAAAAAGGGTTGAGTTAGTAAAAGTATGTAGATCAACAATTTTTTCCGATATGACAAAAATGTGCAGACTGACCCATCATGTTATTGAAACATCACTTTAGAGACCCTAACAGATATAAATGGATTTTCAAAGTTTCCTGCTAATAAAATATAGATACGATATACCAAATAAAGATTTCTTACATTTTTTACCTATTTTTATCTCACCTAAGCTGGCCACTTATCAATAAGGAAACTCCTCTGCTATACTTGGAGGCAGTTGAAATAATCCATCTTCAGTAACAAGAATTATTATGGTATTTTAATAATATTAGTGGAAAATAACCTGCAAAACGTGCAATAAAAGAACTGGTGGGCGGCCTGCCATTCGCAGGAGGGGTTGAGGTCATTAGCTCTCCCACCCTGCAGATTACCGCCAACCAGCCGCGGCCGCTGCAGGTAAGAGCGGTGGGGCCGGCTGGGGGGGATTTCAAGAGACGACCACGAGGGAAAATTAATTATTCATTTTTCCTTGTGGTCGTCTCTCGAAATCCCCCCTCCCCCCCAGCCTGCCCCACCACCAGGGCCGGACTGGCTACCGGGCGTTTTGGCATGCTGCCGAGCTGGGGGCTGATTTCGTTGATGGGGACCTGCGTGTGCTGAACGAAATTCGTTTTCCTTTGTTTATTTCGTAGCACACGCTGGTCTCCATCAACGAAATTAGCCCCCACCGCAGTGACATCAGCCCCCAGCTCGGCAGCATGCCAAAACGCCCGGTAGCCAGTCCGGCCCTGCCCACCACTCTTACCTGCAGCGGCCGCAGTTGCCGCCAACCACATTTACAGATCTCTGTGTGACTGGCGGCAATCTCTATGCCATCAGAGAAGCTGCCGTGGCGCTGGTTCCTCTGTAGGCATTGTGAGTTTGCTGTGTGGCCGCCATTTTCAAGGGGCCGCTCACAAACATTTTGTTTTTCAAACATAAACTACCAAATTGGGAATTTGTGTTTGAAAAACAAACAAAAAAATGCCCATGACACCCTGGGACTTTTCTCCCAGGATGTGGGTTTAACTTTTAATTATTCAGGTTTTTTTTTGTTTCGGACCACCAAGCTTTTCTTGGTGATCCAGAACAGAAAAAAACACATCAGCCACATCAGAACATCCTCTGAGTAAATAAATGAGTGTCATTTATTGTAAAGTTATTAAAAAACAGTTATAAAGAAAGATTCAAAATGAACGTGTTAAAAAGAAAAGGACTGTCCAAGTTAAAACATACCATAAAATTATTTCAATTTCTCCCATTAGTCTATGTCATGAACAGATTTAAATGCTGTCATAGACAGTTTGTTACATCCCTGAAGAGCGCTTACATAACCATCATTCGACAGAGTAAAGATGAGATGGTGCACGTAGAATCCCTATATTTCCCCACCTCAGGATCGATCTCTGGAATAAAGATTACCATAGGAAGTATGGGTTGAATCACCGGAGATTGGTTACCTAACAATAGTTCGAATGAATATTTACAATGCATTACAATTCCACAAATCAGAATCAGAAAACTTATAAATTGATTGCGCTCTTTAGTCTTTGTACTAACGGGCTGAGCGGAGCACCCCACTGTTTCCCCGTCTCAGCAACACCAGCCAGATGTTGGAAGTTATTCGTGATTAACAGTTCGCGAAATACTGGGGTTCAGTGGAGTAGTCTTATAGTTAGGGACACCTACTGAGCCCTGTGTTAGTCTGAAGCAGCCTCCAGCAACTTTATTGCATACTGAATGAATTTCATAATTTTATAAATCTGGCTGCAAACTCTATATAGGGTAGACAGGCAGATGTGCTTTCACCAATGGCACCAAGTCCGCCCGTCGCTGGTGTAAGGTTTCTGCCGGAAAAGGTACAGGATCTTGGTACACCTGTACATTTGGGGTGTTTTCCACACTGGTCTGGTGCATCAGTGGAATGCAGAGGTCTCTGGTAATGACCTGTGGAGTCTTATGTCTGGTACAACAGGAGATGCAGGATACCTGCATCCAGCAATATCCAAAGGAAGATTCAGAGGCTGGTGTGTCGGGTCGGATTGGTCCTGTACAAGGTAAGTAGCTGCAAATGAGATTGAACTCAAAATGTGTGTATGTTGTGTTTGTAGCCAAATGCCATGGTCAATAAGATGCATTGTGATTGTAGAAAACAGTGGGCACCTTTCACAAAGCAAGACTGGAACAGGAATACTTCTACTGGGCTAGTAGGGGTGACGCGTTCATGCTCTACATGACTTGGAATAGTTTTAAGATGGGTTCTGTTTACAAAATGGTAGTCATTATTGAAATGTCTGATGATTGCTGCTGTAACCTGTCTATTGCAAAGCATGTTGGCCATTTTAGGTTATGTTCTCTGAGGTCTTTGTGCACCTTCATTCAATCCGGTACATTTTCTTCCAGCAGCACACATTACTTTATATGTATCGACCCTGCAAGATGGTTCAGTGACTTAAGCCCTCGCTGCTGACGTTTCTATGTAACTGCAGGTCACAAGTTGCAGTCTCTAAAGGGCTATTCCAATCTTTCAGCCTTCGAATCTCGTGGCCCTGAGCCCCCATTAGATTGGGTGATAGTAAAACGTATTATTTACATCAATTAGAAACGACAAAAACGTGGTATTAGAATCAAAGTAATATCTAATTCCACCGAGATTGGACGATTCTTGTTTATATGGTTTTATTTTTGTGGGTACAATAATTACTAAACACATTTATCCATTCTGTAGGCTCACAACGTTTCTTCAATTCCTTCCAAAGGGATGTGAACTGACCACACTTTATGCTGTGATCATTGTGTCTCTTTACTGCAAAAATTGGAAGATACCATTTTTTACATGCGCATTTCTCACATTTACTTTTTAACTGTCAGGTAAAACATCTGTACTGTTTTTAAAGCTTTTTCAAAAACGTTTTTTTACGGCAATGACACTGTTTTTCTGTTTAGACCTAAGACTAGCACTTGTCACAGATAAGATGGATTCCATCCAAGTTGAACTGTTTCTGTATCATTCTGGCCAGTCAATTGATTTGTCCTGCTTTGTAAAAACAATTGCACACACTACAAGCAAGACTGATCAGGCATAGCGCCGTATCCATTTTAAAGCATCACTGTATTAAAACCATGGATATTGACTCATGTTTCCTTAGAAACTGAAAGGCATGGACCATTATCCTTAGATCAGACCTCTGCTTGATTGATGGCCGAGGAAGGCATGCATAGGTTAGTCTGTCCCCCCAGTCTCAGCCCTGGATGCAGCATCGCCTTTGCAATTGCTTCCGATAGAGTGAAGCAGCCTCATAGAAAGCTTTCACACCATTACACACTGAAGTATCGCGCGCAGCAATCACTTGAACATGATGAAGTGTGACAAGCAAGAAGGTTACTATGTATGTCACGAAAGAGCTTGACCGGACAAACATCCAATCATTGGGACATAATGATTTTTGGGAAAAGCCCTATCCGGTCAGCCAATGAGAAGCTTCGTCACAGCTTTTTGCTGCTCCGGCCTTTGTCCTTCCATGATTAACCTGGCAATTTCTCGCCTCTCCCTTATGTTTCACTCTGCACAGAACCCGTGTCTAATGCAGTTTCTCTGTGAACATTTTTGATCCCATCTCGGTGATGGATGCAGCCTTCCTCATCATCACTGCAAGTGATTGCTTCAATCACTCTTAATGTTTGCACCCCCACAAGGCATGCCTTTGTGTTATTGATATGAAGCCATTTACCTTCAATCACTTCAGAGCCATCTTCCTTCCTACTGATGATATGTCTGTGTCAGTTTCTACGGTTTGCTCATTCCTTTCTAAACACAAGGGAACATGATTTTACAATACCTGGATAATCTGCCGATTTGCTAGTCTGTTATTTTGGTCTTAATTTATCAGTTTTGGTCTGTTGTTTCCTCCTGGACTTTGAAAGTGACTTGATTACTGTAGTGCAGTTGTCCCTTTTAGTTAAGGTTGACACCTCAATTCACAGAGAGTCACATTTTTGCACCCCTACATACTTTGGCCGCAATGACCAATTTGCACTAATTCTGGGGAACGGTGTTCGGAATTCAAGCCTTGCACTTGCCAAATGTAGTGTAGATTGGTCTAATGGATCAAAAAGTATTAGGTGTTCCAAAACACATCACTTTTCCAAAGAACATTCATTCTGCCGTTGGCAGTCCTCTTTGTTAATAACTTCAAAATTGCTGAAAGGGAACTCATCAAATTTTAATAGCTCGGTGTCATTTCCTTCAGTGCCCTTTCTTGGTTTTGTGAATTTTCATCCAGCCATTTTGAAGGCATATGTGAAAATGTGTCTCATCAGTGCACTTCTGTTCGTATTGTATCTACTTGTGTAATGTTCGTAATCACCTGATGAACATCTTAAAATGTTGATGATTTATGTGCACTAAGCATACTTCCCCTTGCCTCCCCCCAATGTTCGTGAACATTGGAGAAAACAATAATACATTTAAAAAGCATTACACCAGAAAAGACAATGCTGCATCATGCATAAACTTGCGCCCTGTGCCCTCCCACCAGGCGCGGCCCGTGGTAGGAGTGCCGGTCGGGCGGTGACGTGGGGCGGGGGAGGGGCAGGATGGGGGGTAGTAAACTACGGATTAAGGCCGAATACAGGTAAGTGAACATTTAAATAAATAAAACGAATTTCGTTGTGAGCGCTGCATCGCCAAATGCGATGCAGTCCGCGCAACGAAATTCGTTTTATTTATTTAAATGTTCACTTACCTGTATTCGGCCTTGATCCGTAGTTTACTACTCCCCACCCTGCCCCTCTCCTGCCCCACGTCACCGCCCGACCGGCACTCCTACCACGGGCCGTGCCTGCCTCCCACTAATACAGATCGTTTACAAGCTTATCATACAGGGACGCCCACTGTCTTGCTTAGGGAATGTGGGTTAGCAGGGGCGTAACAGACACCCCCACAGCCTCCCATTCTTCTATATATTAAGGGAGGTTCCTCATCTTGTCTGCCCTGGGTGTGTGCCTCTCTAAATCAGCTCCAGTGTGCAGCCTGCTCTGAGCTGACATGGGCTGGCCCAGGAGCAGCCGCAGCTGCTGCAGGTAAGAGCGGTGGGGCGGAGGGGCAGGCTGGGGGGGGGGATTTCGAGAGACGACCAAAAGGGACAATTAATTATTTATTTAATTTTCCCTTGTGGTCGTCTCTCGACTCCCCCCGCTCCCCCAGCCGGCCCCACCGCTCTTACCTGCAGCGGCCGCGGCTGCCCAGAAGTGGAGAGAAACAAAATTACAATGTATTGGCATCGCTTTCATTCAGAGTGTGCCAGACCCTTTACAAGAGTGGGTGGGAGCCCCCCCGCCCCCCTCCGAGTGTCCTCCAGCCCCCCCTCCATCCCCCCATAGAGTGTCCTCCACAGAGCACTGCTGTCTGAGATGGGAAGAGACTACACAGAATGTATTGGGGTTGCACCTTTTTCAGAGACAAATACTAGCAATCTGTTCACGTTTGGCCCAGACATGATTCTGAAGTAGAACTTTATATGACAACATCTATATTCATTTTAATATTGTTAGAATAAAATAATATGCTTTTGCATTGTTTTATGTAAGTTAGCATTCGCGGCACCATTTTGTATATGGCCGCCATTTTGAAATTATAATCAAAGCTGTTCCTTTGCTATTTCCGAGAAAAGGCCTACCCTAGGTTCTGTTTCTCCGAGGCTAAGTTCTGCTTTACTAATGATTACACTGTTCTTATTAGTGCATACCTTTCTCGTTAGATATAGGCCTTCTCCCACTTGTCTAGTGGTGGGCACAGGCAGAGTGACCTTGAATAGTAGATAACGTGTGCCCGGCCTCAGAATCACAACTTACTCTTTTGTAATTTACTGTCCAGCTGCATCTGCTTGGAAAATTCCAGGGTGGGCATGCTTTTTACTTGTTTTGAAGTGTACATAATGTATTGTTATGCTTGCTGATGTCAGTCCCTCTGCAGCACTCCCTAGAGACTGGGCAGACAGGGCTCCGCTCTGAGTGTACTCTGAATAAACAGATATTGGTTTGTATTCTCTACTGTCTGACCAACTCTTCATTTGGTATGGAAGGCTGAGAAGTGGTCTTGTGTGACCCGGGTAACCCGAATCGGGTCACTTCCTTCAGTTGGTGCCCGAACAGGGACTCCTTCGGGTGAATGACCCAGCCCCTTCCGCGGACGGGGGGAGGTCGAAGCCATCGTTTGATCGGACTGACGGTTCAGGGATCCCTGTATGAGGAGCATCGATTGCTCGCAGCTGCCCCATCCGTCCTGCCGGACGGTGCCTTGCCCAGTAGTCATCCCAACTGGAGTCCTAAATGGTGAAACCCTTGGATCTGACCGTTTGGTCTGAAGAGTCGGCAGTGGAGAATTAATTTGTTTGACCTGCATATATCAGGTGAGTTTGTTTTGGTTCTTTGAGGAGATGGTACCATTTTGGTTTGTATTTGTTACGGTCTAAGGACCGTCTTTTGGATAAAAACATATGCGCTTGCTTTGCCAGACATAAAATAGTGAATTTGTGTTCTTTTGAGAATGCCTGGTGTCAGTAAATTGTTCTCTTTGTGCTGTCGCTGTTGTTCTGCAGATGCTCGATTGGAAGAAACTCAGCCAACGCCTCAAGAAGGCACTCCGAATTTTGATATGTATGTGAAGCATGGTCTTGGCCCTATTATGTTTAGGAAAAAAAAAAGAGGCGTGTACCCCTTTATTAATTATAGGGACGGGGGTGATTAGACTAGAGAAAGAAGAGAGTCCCTAGCTAAAATATGGATACAGTGTTGTTCTGTCAACATGTTCACTCTTAGTGGGGTTTGTAAAGCACATTTAGTTAGACACAGCAGCAATTAACATAACGTATATCAATTTGTGCAGGGCAACACACTATTTTTTTATGCTAGTCTTACAGATCCCAATATAATAATGCCAACATACAATGTCATAGAAAATGTATAAAACCACATTTTATTCATCATATTATTAAAACCATTCTACATACATTTCACAGCAGCTTTGATCATAAAATAAAAATAGATAAAAACAAGGTTAAAATTTAGGCAAGAAAACTACACAAAGAAGTCGACGCAGTGTTTCGGTGAGACTAGGATCAACCACCTTCTTCAGGACAGAGTTTTCTATTGGAGTTTCAACAAGATATCCCCATATTGATTTAGAAGGATGAAGAATCTTCTACTGTATTATTATGAAGAAAAGGAAGAGATGTCCTTTTTATATGGTACTATCTCTTTTAAAATTACGTTCGTAGGGGCCACCGATAGATTTGTAGCAGATTAAAAACCCATAAAAAACCAGTATCCTTTCATTGCAAGCAGATAAGCCGAGGTTTTACTTGACAATATATGTAGCAATCTCGGGTGAGGGATTACTGGATATCGTTGCTTTATAGATATTGCAACGTTGCGGGGAAGGTGAATACAAGCGTTTCGGCCTCCCTGCAGCCTACGAACGTCCTCACGAGTCAGGATAATAATACAGTAGAAGATTCTTCATCCTTCTAAATCAATTAGGGGATATTTTGTTGAAACTCCAATAGAAAACTCTGTCCTGAAGAAGGTGGTTGATCCTAGTCTCACCGAAACGCTGCGTCGACTTCTTTGTGTAGTTTTCTTGCCTAAATGTTAACCTTGTTTTTATCTATTTTTATTTTATGATCAAAGCTGCTGTGAAATGTATGTAGAATGGTTTTAATAATATGATGAATAAAATGTGGTTTTATACATTTTCTATGACATTGTATTTTGGCATTATTATATTGGGATCTGTAAGACTAGCATAAAAATAGTGTGTTGCCCTGCACAAATTGATATAGGTTATGTTAATTGCTGCTGTGTCTAACTAAATGTGCTTTACAAACCCCACTAAGAGTGTACATGTTGACAGAACAACACTGTATCCATATTTTAGCTAGGGACTCTCTTCTTTCTCTAGCCTATTATGTTTAGTACATTGTGGCACAAATAAACGAGGGACAATGCCGAGTTGCAGTGGCCGTTGACGGGTACTTTCGATGAACAAAAGATTGAGTATTTACAAAAACAGTTGTTTAAGAGACGAAGTAGACAGTTTATGTTTGATTCCCTCAGAACATGGCAGAAAACAGCTAGACAGAGGCGGTTGAAGGCAGAGAAAGAGGCCCGGAGGGGGAAAATGCAGACAATGACTCAGAAAGCTGTAGCATATGACAGGGTAAAACAGGAAAGGGGTGTTGAATGTAAAGATAGAAGGTTTCGATTGCAGATTGATAAATCGTATGTGGTTCAGGAAGAAGATGATGTTTTTGTGGAAGAAATGTTGGATACCCGACCCCCGCCTCCATATGCCCTGCAAAGAATATATCCCACTGTTCCGGAGCCCTCACAGCCGCCCGTCACAGTTGCGTCCACTGTCTCTGTCCCTGTGTCTACTGCTGTCGCTTCAGCGGCTGTGGCTTCGGCACCTCCTTCTCCTTTGTCTTCTGTTTCTTTGCCATCTGTGGCAACGGTGACTGTTAATACTCCTGCCACGCCTATTGTCTCAGCATCCTTTTCCCCAGCTCTTACTCCTGCGACGCAAACGCCAGTGACAATTGTGCCTGTTACTTCTGTTGTTTCTCCCTCAGCGGTTCTTCATCCTCCTATATTTGTAAGTGCTGAGACACCAGTTCGTGGGTTCGCGTATCGAGACTTATCGAAATTTCATGAGCGTATGGGCCCTTTTGTACGGTCTGCAGTGGGAGACGAAGAGAAGAAGGTTGTAGCTAATCAGGCTGCGCAGTGGGGTCGTAATCCCATTTATAGTGTGGAGGATGTTTGGAGTGTGATGAAAGATTATGAGCCTTTTGTACAGCAGCATGCCCGTAAACATATGTCCTCTACGTTGATTGGCTATTGGCAGCAATGTTTTGGGGATGATGCGCCACAAATTGTATTTGATATTAGGGACCGTGTGTATGCTAGTGGTTTGAACCCAGGTCAAGTGTTTGGGAACATTACCACGTTGGTTACTTATAGGGGTAGGTTGCACAACAAGAGTCCTACCACGGTATCTCAGTTTCCGATGCGAGAGGTTCATCCCATATATCATCCAGAGATACCAGAGTTAACGGATCAGCGTGGTAATGTTATTTGAGCGGCAGTGGCGGCCTGGTTTCAAGAACAATGGGTTTATACTCCGTGGAAAAAAAGTGAGGTTTTGTCCCTTAAAACTCATTTACCCGATCCTAGAAAAAATCCTACTGCTTATTATAAAGAACTGACTGAAGCTGCTTCCTCAACGGTAATGACTCTTGCTGATATTGAAATGTTTTTTGGTCTTCTTGTTCCAGTTGATATTTGGAGGCAGGTTCATACTCAAGATCATGTTCCGGAGTTGGGTTGTAATTGGGATCAAATTAAAGCATGGGACCAGGAGAGAAAACCAGGTGATAAGCCTCGAGCGGAAATTTTAGCGTTGCCAGGTCGCATTATTACGTATATGCATTCTCTTATTGACCCGAGGAAAGTAGATTGGGATAAATTGTCGGCTTGTCGCCAGAAGAAAGATGAGAGTGTGTCTGATTTTTTCACTTGGTTCGAGGATAAGTTTTTAGATTATAGTGGCCAGGATTTGTCTATTGAGGGGGGTGTTCGGTTGTTTGTTAATAGATTTGTTTCAAATTTGCTTCCTGAAATTGTGACTCGATTGCAGGCATCTGAGAGTACCTGGTCCACCTCTTTCCCTTCTGTTATTTTGAACATGGCTCAGTACTATGAGCATCGAGACAATGAGGAGAAAGAAAGGACAGAGAAGAAGCATAAAGATTTAAAAACTAAAGTGTTGTTGCAACAGGCTTTTAGAGGGAATGGTAGAGGACGTGGTGGTTCTGCTCGGCAGCTTCCACGTACTAGTAGGCAGCCGAATACAACGCCTCTAGGGCCGAATCAGTATGCGTATTGTAAGGAGGAGGGTCACTGACGTAGCGAATGTCCCGTGCTTTTGCAGAAGGTGGCAGTCCCCAGAGGCCGAGGTTCTCGTGGACTGGTCGTGGAGCTAGTGGGGCTGATAGGACTCAGAACGCTGCAGGTTTGCAGGGTCGTACTGATAACAATGACTTTGACGACCCTTGTGATGGACAGTATTATCATGATGATTATGACATGGATGAGGTGACAGGAATGTCTTACAGCTAGGATAGCCAGAGACATGAGGGACCAGTTCCGATACCTGTAGACCAGCGTGGACCTTATGTAACAGCAGAACTGCAAGGTTCGACTAGGGAACGTTTGGTGGATACAGGTGCGACAAAAAGTTCTGTTTCTCGAAATATGGTCCCTGGGGCGGCTCTGTCTGGCCATAATAATGTTTCGGTAGGTTTTTCTAGTTTACCGGTAGTAAGCCTCATTTCAAGACCCCTTGCATTAACTGTTGGTTCTTTTACAGTGGATTCACCATTTCTGTTAACATCTAATTGTGGTGAGAATTTGATGGGTTTGGATTTGTTGAAAGAATTGCATGCTACGATTTATTGTTCTCCGGAAGGCGTTTACATGACGATGGGTCCCACTGTGAGTACTAGTCAGTGTCTGTCTCTTCCTCTTCCTGCTGAATTTGCTGACATACCATCTACTTTGTGGGCAACTGGTGGTACAGATGTGGGATTGCTGCATATCCTGCCAATTTCAATAAAAGCTAAAGATAATGCTATTCTGCCTCGTATCCCTCAGTATAAAATACTGCAGGCTGGAGAGCGAGCCTTGTTGCAAATTATTCAGGATTGATGAAGAAAGGAGTAGTTGAGGAGATGTCTGGCAATATTTGTAATAGCCCATTCTTCCGATTCTTAAAAGGACACCCTCAGGTTCCCCTGATGATCATGCAGATGTTTATCATTTTGTGATTGATTTGCGTGAAGTTAACAAAATAGTGGTTACTCAGTTTCCAGTGGTCCCAGATATTACTACCCTTTTGACAATGATTCCTTCTACTGCTAAATTCTTTTCTGTCATTGATTTGAAAAATACGTTCTTCAGTATTCCTATTCATCCCGATAGCGGATATCTGTTTGGGTTCACCCTAGCTGGAAGAAGCTTTAGGTTCTGTCGAGCTCCTCAGGGCTATACTGAGAGTCCAAGTATTGACAGTCAGGCTTTAAAGAGTCAGTTGGATTCCCTTTCACTTCCTGCAGGTAGAGTATTGGTGCAGTATGTTGATGATCTCCTCATCGTCTCCGATACAGAGCAAGGTTGTAAAGACAGTGCGGTTCAATTGTTTCTGCATTTGGCTCACCATGGACATAAATTTTCTCTTTCTAAATTTCAGTATTGTCGACAGGAGGTCACCTACTTAGGTCACCTACTGTAGAAGGACGTCAGGAGAATAACCCCAGAGATCATTAGCACTATTGTTAAAATGCCTGTTCCCCAAACTCAGAGAGATGTGCACGCTTTTATAGGTATCACTTCCTACTGTCGGCAGTGGATACCTAGCTACTCCCTACTAATCAAACCCTTGCTTGGTCTAACAACGAAAGATGTGCATGAGCCTTTGCCTTGGACGCTCGAATGTCAGAAGTCTTTTGAGCAATTAAAAACTGCGCTTTGTTCGGCTCCAGCATTAGGCACGCCAGATTACAATAAACCGTTTGTGTTGTACGTTCATGAGATGGCTGGTTGCGCACTTTCTGTTTTAACACAAAAATTTGGAGATAAGCATCGGCCGTGTGCTTATTTTTCTGCTGTTCTTGATCCAGTCGCGAGAGCCCTCCCAAGTTGTATAAGAGCGGTCGCGGCCGTGGCCGTTTCAATTAGACAATCGGCCGGACTCGTGCTGGATACTGATCTCACAGTCATGGTACCCCATGCTGTGGATACACTTTTGAATAAGAGAAAGACACAGCACCTCACCAGTGCACGTCTGACTGGCTATGAATTAACGTTGCTTGCTAAACACATCACGATCAAAAGATGTGCCACTCTGAATCCAGCCATGTTACTGCCCCTCCCTTCCAAAAGTGATGAAGTCGGCAAACATGACTGTATCTTCCGGACAGAAGAAGAGATGAAAGGACGGGTAAACTTGACTGATGTTCCCTTATCTGACCCACAAGGGGAACTATATGTCGATGACTCTTGTTTTAAACTACCAGATGGCACGACTACTGCTGCCTATGCTATTACTACACTGCGTACTGTAGTGGAGACATCGCAAGTTCCTTATCAGTCGGCTCAAGCTGCCGAACTTGTTGCCCTTATACGAGCTTGTGAATTGAGTGAAGGACTAGTTGTCAATATTTATACTGACAGCCAGTATGCCTTCGGGGTAGTGCATAGTTTTGGGCGACTCTGGGCAGAGAGAGGGTTTCTTACTTCACATGGCACCAAAATTCAGCGTGGGCACCTTATATTGAGGCTTTTGTCTGCCTTGACACTTCCTAAGAAATTGGTTATAGTGAAGTGAAGTGCCCATCGGAAAGTCACTGACGATGTGGGAAGGGGGAATGCTTTTGCAGACCAGATAGCAAAGGAAACGTCTCAGACTAAAATGAAATGGATGTTTGTAGCAGGCCCGGCTAGGTGGGTGCCTGAAGT
The DNA here is from genome assembly GCA_963921515.1 of Calotriton arnoldi. Taxonomy (NCBI): domain Eukaryota; kingdom Metazoa; phylum Chordata; class Amphibia; order Caudata; family Salamandridae; genus Calotriton; species Calotriton arnoldi. Next base: position 428,308 of record CAWUFW010002413.1, on the reverse strand, counting down.
TACCATGTTTGAAGATACACTTGACAATATGAAAGAGATACAAAGTGAGGCTACAATGGAGGAATTAGCAATGTGGCAAGAAAGTACAGCACAATTGAATGATCAGGGATGTTGGATTGATAAGTCAGGGAAGCAGAGATGGATGTTATCAGATGTATATGTTCTTCCTGTAGTCACAATGGCCCATGGCCCAGCGCATATTAGTGCTAAGGGTATTTGCAAGTTGTTAGACCCTGTATGGCAGAATGACAACATTTCTAAGACAGTTGCACATTTAGTGAAGTACTGCATGGTGTGCATGATGCACAATCCTGGAAAAGGTACCCCTACACCACCTGGTAATTTTCCACCACCCACTTTTCCTTTTGAGGTCCTTCAGATGGATTATATAGAGCTAGACAGATGCAATAATTTGAAGTATGTTCTGGTGGTTGTCTGTGCATTCAGTCAATGTGTTGAGGCTTATCCTACTAAAGACAATACAGCTATTACGACTGCAAAGGTACTCCTGAAGGAGTTCTTTCCTCGTTTCGGCTTGCCCCGTTTGATCTGGAGTGATAACGGAAGTCATTTTAATGCTAAAGTGATTCAATTGATTTGTGATGGTTTGAGTATCAAGCAGAAGTTTCATGCTGCCAATCATCCACAGTCAGCAGGTTTGGTTGAGAAGTACAATGGTACTCTCAAACTTAAATTGGCGACAATTCAGGAGACGACAGGGTTACAGTGGCCCGATGCTTTGCCATTGGCTCTTTTGTCGACAAGAACAACAGCACATTCTAGGACAGGATTGTCACCGTACAAGGTCGTGTTTGGACGCCCGGCAAATGTCTGGGGCGTCCCACGCCATCAGCGGTTTTCCGATATTGAGTACCCGTTGTTGATTGACTATCTTTGCCAGTTAACTGAAAGTTTACGTTCTATTCACCAACAGGTCGAGGAGACCCTGCCAGCTACACCAGAAGGGCCCGGACACGATATCCAGCCTGGTGATTTCGTGTTGGTGAGGAATTTCCAGCTGAAGAAGAGTTTGGAACCGCGGTGGAAGGGACCGGAGCAGGTCCTCCAATTACGTGCACTGCAGTCAAGGTCGTTGGCCGCAAGAACTGGATCCGTGTGACCCACTGTCACAGGGTCCCTCTGCCTTTGTCCTATGATCAATGGGCGAAAGATGGATAAGGGGACTCCGAGTGTGACACAGTGCCTCGGTTTATCCCTTTCAGCGACGCCAGGCTGACCTGGACCAAAACGGATGAGGAAAATGATGAAGTGCTGAATGCAGCAGTTCCTCCAGAAATATGAGCAGTCCAGGAGCCCCTTTTTGCTGAACCTTCTATGCCTGGAGTCACTAGGTACAATTTGCGCCCTTGGCTGGGGGACAGTGCATCAAAAGAGAAGAAAGATTAGTTAGGGATGGACTGTGTAAGTCAGGGTGTACTTTGTTATAGTACCAACGGAGTTAGTTTAGGGCGATGTGAGATTTGTGCACTGTTTGAACATTGGACAGGATAGATCAAAAGTATCCCCTTGGGGGTACATTATCCTGGTCGGCGTGGGAACACGAGCTTAGGACAGAGCAAGCTCCACCGCCGGTGCTCAAGAGCGCCAATGTTTTGATGGACAATAGGAGCCTGTACCAGTGAGGCTCTGACGGACACTGGGAACTTGTATATTCCTCTTGCTGGCATTTTACCTCCTTGTTTCATCATTTGCTATGCATCCCTTTGGTAGAAGGGTTGCTGACGAAGAGCAGCCAGTGATTCTTCCTGTTTATACACGTATATTTTGGTCTACAAAGAAAAAGATATTCTGTGTTATTCTTGTGATTTTGCTGTTGATTCTGGGCGGGGTGTCCTTAGTTTTGGAACGAGATCAGGATGCACCGTCATGTACTAAACATAAGGTTGTTTCTCACGTCCGTGCAAAAAGGACAGCCCAGAGTAATGTATTTCTAGACACACATAAAAGATTTTTTGGAGCAGGTATTGATTGCTCCCCTATTGAGTCTGTTACTAGCATATGGACTGCATATCCATTGTTAATTGTTAATTACACTTATACTCGACCCCCTGGTTTTGTAGAAGTACACGGAGTATTTGGGTTTGGTTATCCAGGCCCTTGCATATATCACCGAAAGCCACGAGGCATAGGTTATCCAGGACGTAACAATAACACTTATTGTGATAGTTTCTATATGGAAAAACAGAATGTAACTTTGGTGGGTTGGCATTACAAAGAATTGACAGTTACCCGAGAAGCTGGTTATTTCCCTGCATGTTGTCCAATTGTCAACTTTACTGACCTCATTTTGTATGTAAACTGCTCAGGGATAGCTCTGCGTAAGGGCATGTACTCTATGGTAGATCCAAAGGACCCTAGTACTGTTGGATGGAATTCCAGGTATTCTGCTGTAGATTATGATAGGCCTATTTATGCACACCCAGGTTTTTTCTTTTTATCTAACAGGTCTTATTCTAATATGCATAATGGTACAAATGATGTGGCCCTTGGGATGGTGTTGCCTTTAGGTGTGCCTTGTAAACATGCGAAGCCTAAGGTCAGATGGGTTAAAAGAACACTGACAAAGGAATTTTGCGAAAGGGTGACAGACCTTGAAGTCAATAATTATAGTAATGGTATCACTTTTGGGTATATTCTCGCCTCCATTATTACCTTTGGTGGTACTGCTATGGCCAGGGGCGAAAAAGCTAGAAAATATTTTGGATGTAAGCTGCAGATACTGTCTAATTCCACGGTAGCGGCTTTGCGTGACATCACCACCCAATTAGAAAGTATGCGAATATACTCCGAGCAGACTAGATATGCGGTCAATTTTATTCTGGCCAAGAGTGGTGGTGTGTGCGCAGTAGTAGGAGACCAGTGTGTGGTCGGGATCACTAATATGGAAAAGAATATTACCCAACACATTTTAGACATTCTAGAAAACATCAAAGGAATGGAAACTGGGAATTGGAGTTGGTCACTTTTTGGTGGTTGGGGTTGGATCCTTGAAAGGGTGATTTATTTCGTTGTGATTTTGATCTTCTGCTGTGTCTTGGTCCAGTGTTTCCCTTTTTGTTGCTCCTATTGCACCACCCTTCTTGCTCCTAAGAAAATATCAATCCATGATACTAATGCAACAATTATGATTCAGAAAGAAGTAGAAGACCTCATGCAAATAGATGAGGGCATTTTTGAGACTTCTTCCCTCCCTACCTGATGCTGAAGACATGGAGTGCTCCTAAAACAGTTCACCTATGATTTATTGAATTGTATGTATTTTGCTATTATACAAAATGTTTAGCTCATGCTAAAAGGAGGGTCTGTTAGAATAAAAGAATATGCTTTTGCATTGTTTTATGTAAGTTAGCATTTGCGGCACCATTTTGTATATGGCCGCCATTTTGAATTATAATCGAAATTGGTCCTCTGCTATTTCCGAGAAAAGGCCTACCCTAGGTTTTGTTTCTCTGAGGCTAAGTTCTGCTTTACTAATGAATACACTGTTCTTATTAGTGCATACCTTTCTCGTTAGATATAGGCCTTCTCCCACTTGACTAGTGGTGGGCACAGGCAGAGTGACCTTGAATAGTAGATAACATGTGCCCGGCCTCATAATTGAAACTTACTCCTTTGTAATTGACTGTCCAGCTGCATCTGCTTGGAAAATTCCAGGGTGGACGTGCTTTTTACTGGTTTCGAAGTGTACATAATGTATCGTTATCCTTGCTTATGTCAGTCCCTCTGCAGCACTCCCTAGAGACTGGGCAGACAGGGCTCCGCTCTGAGTGTACTCTGAATAGACAGATATTGGTTTGTATTCTCTACTGTCTGACTGACTCTTCATTTGGTATGGAAGGCTGAGAGGTGGTCTTGTGTGACCCGGGTGACCCGAATCGGGTCACTTCCTTCAATATGTCCTTTCAGTCTTTTGGTATTTGAATGATCAATAAGGGGTCAATAGGGCAGCTGTATAACAGATTTAAAGTGTTTTCTTTGTGTATTACATGATAAAGTATGTACAGATAAGGGGAAAGAATACCTGCCGCTCTTGCCTGTAAAAAAACACACCAGGTGTCAACACTAGGCCGAGGATGAATGCAACTCCAGAAACATAACCAGGACTCTGCTAGGAGGCAGTGGAGGGTTCAAAATATAGCTCGAATGTTTAATGAGTGGTGAAGTAGTTGAAGGGGTGATTGTGGTGGGTGAGCACTACGGATGTGGATCCTCTCCCACAAAAGACTCTCCTCCAACACCAGCCTTTGTTGTTAATGAATAGCACGGTTGTGCCTAGCATGGGAATCTTGTTTTGTTAGAGGTCTGCTGAAAGGGGACAGGCATAGCATTTTTTAAAATAGTTAAATGCAGGCATAGTGTCCCCTTCAATAAACCGAAGGGAGGTGTTGTGTAGGGATGTGATTCATTTCAAATGATGCAAATGCATTGAAAAGGTTTCAGCATCTCTTATAATGAATGGGAACCCCTCTACAAGAATTTTGAATTTGTTATCCAAACAGCAATCAACCATACTTCACATACATCTACATTATTTTCTCAATGTATTTTTATTATATGCACTGTCTAAAGTACCACTAGTCAAACAATCAATGGCGTCCTTAGGGTTGAATTTTAGAAATGCGCACATTAAGCCATAGATAAACTGGTGGGGCCACACACAAAACAAACACACACACACAGACATGTTTATTTTTGCTTAAAATGTTTAAATCTGCCTTTGCATGTCTATATCTCCACATGTATATTTAGATATTAGTACACACATGCATACAAAGTTATATTTTAAACAAACAACACTGCTTTGCAATGAAAAGTAGCAGTAGGGCAAATTAATGTGTGTTGTGTTTTCAGTGTCATATCCTGGCCCATTCAGCAGCTGTTGTGGTGGGGCACAAGTGGGGGTGGGGGGGCAGGACAAATAGCACTGAGTCATGGACCCTATCTGTCCCCAAACAGACACAATTGAAGAGACTCTGGAGAAAATTAATACAACCTTGGGGGCTGGAAGACAGACAACAAGAGATTGAGACACGGGATCCAGGATCAATGTAACTATAAGCTACAATACATCTGTTGAGCCAGCAGTACTGGAAGAGACAGTCTCTTCACCCATTGATCTGGCCTGTGTCAGATAGAGGGAGAGCATAGTGCTAGAATAGACAGCTCTGGGACCACTAATCCAGGTGCATAGCTCTCAGTGGGGCAGACACTGAAATGGCACCGCAGTTCAAAGGCAAGAGTCAGTGCAGAGTGCATGGCACCAGCTGTAGTTTATTTAAGAGACCATCCTTCCAATTAGAATTTTGTTGTTCATTGGGATTGTCTCCTGCTTGCTCTGTTGGCTCTTTCATCGGGGGCGAGTGGACGATAGTCATGGAGAGCGAGACAGATATGGCTCCACGCACCACTGGAAAAGCCAGAAATTAGAGCAGAGCTGAGCAGACATTCAGAGGCTGTATACATAGGGTTCAGCATGAAAAAGAGAGAAAGAGATAGAGAAAATAAGGGGAACTAAACTAACTAAAGTATAAAGGGGAATAGAGGAGGGAAAAAGGAATCAGTGGTGGGAAAGAAAAGGAAAACGGCAAGAAAGAATGAAGGTGATGCCTGCGGAAAGAAAGAGGTCATGAGGAGCTATAGGGTGGAGGAGAGCTGGAAAGGTGATAGAGAAGAGAGAGAGGGTGGGGATAAAAAGGAGAGAAAAAAGGAGAGAACGAATGGGAAGGGTGAGAAAATAGACCAAGGGGATAGGAATGAGATAGCATAAAGGAAGCACAGAGATAGTGAGAGAAATAGAGTAAAGGAGATTGGAAAAGCATAATAGACAGATGGCGATCGGATGGGAGAGAAAAAGTAGATAATATCAATGACAGAGACAATGTAAAGAATGTGAAGGGCTGGGGAAACATAGGATGATTAGACGTAATGAAACGAAAGAGATGGGAAGCTAGAGGGAGGAAAGAGCAAGGGAAAGGGGAAACGTGAGTGTACAGAGAGGGTTCCATGTTAAAATATCGATGTTAAAAATATAGATGAAAAAAATATTGATGTGAAAATATCGATAACAAAAATATCGACTTCCTATACATAAACAGGTAAGTACAATAATATCGACACAAAAATATCGATGTAAAAAATATAGAAGTAAAAAAATATCGACTTAAAAAAATTACATAACTTAAATAAAATTAATTAAATAATATTAATATTATTAACAAAATAAATTAAATTTAATATATATTTTAACTAATTATAACTAATAAACTTAATTTAATAAATATAAACACAAAAAAAGTGTACATATACATATATTTACTTAAATACATTTTATTAACTATTATCTTTATTTAATTTATAAACTTTTTAAATTATATAAAAATAAAATATACACATATATAAATAATTTAAAATAAAATAAAATATTCTATATTTAATTAACACATTAAACTATTAAAAAAATAAAACATACATTTAATAACAAAATAAACACAATAGTAGTGGAAACGTTGGATAGCGAGGGGGTAAAAATTACTATTCCCACTCCAGTGAGTGCAACAGTAGGGAAAAAGCTGGATAGCGTAGGGGTAAAAATTACTATTCCCACTCCAGTGAGTGCAACAGTAGGGAAAGCGCTGGATAGCGTCCCACTCCAGTGAGTGCAACAGTAGGGAAAGCGCTGGATAGCGTAGGGGTAAAAATTACTATTCCCACTCCAGTGAGTGCAACAGTAGGGAAAGCGCTGGATAGCGTAGGAGTAAAAATTACTATTCCCACTCCAGTGAGTGCAACAGTAGGGAAAGTGCTGGATCCCACAACAATAAAAATCAAAAACATCAACATTTTTATTAAATTTAATTTCCAATATTAACATAATTAATATATAAAATTAGATATATTATTATTAACAAAGATAATAAAAAATCATTAATTACACATTAATTAACACTATAATATCCACAACACCCACCTAAAATTAATTACGCAATTACAATTAATAATTACTAATTAATTAATGGAATTTAATTTATAAATATTTAATAATTTATCAATAAAAAAATGAATTGCTTACCACCCTTCACACCATTTACACATATACACACCACAACACACACCTAAAATTAATTACACAATTACAATTAATAATTACTAATTAATTAATGGAAATTAATTTATAAATATTTAATAATTAATCAAGAAAAAATTAATTACTTACCACCCTTCACACCATGTACACATATAAACCACAACACACACCTAAAATCAATTAAACAATTAACATAATTAATTATTAATTGATTAATTGAAATTAATTAACAACTAATTATTAAACTATTATTAATTAATCAATTAACACAATAATTATTCAATACATTTAATATAATTAAATTACTTCCCACCCTATTCCCCTACAAACCCACAACCCGCTACTGAACTAAAAACGCAAAATTCAAATTAAAAAAAAAATATTAACTACTATAAATTATAATTTAAATCTATATAATTAAATTACTTCCCACCCTATTCCCCTATAAACCCACAACCCGCTACTGAACTAAAAACACAAAATTAAACTTAAAATAAATTAATAACTACTAAAATTTTCAAACATATAATAAAATGACAAACAATTCTCAATAAAAACACCAAAATACATAACATTATTAATAATTCGATATTTTTGTCAACTATATTTTTGTAAACGATATTTAATACGTCGATATTTTTGTAATCGATATTACTTACCTGTCAGTCGATATTCTTGTCCACGATATTTCTGTTGTCGATATTTCTTCCCCACGATATTTCTGCAGCGATATTTATGTTCCTCGATATTTATACGTCGATATTCCTGCTCTGCAACTACAGAGAGAAATAGAGTGCATACAGAGGGAGGTAAAATAAAAAAATAAAAAATGAGATAATAGAGGACAGAAAAGGAAAAAAGAAAATATATTGTAATGAGAATGGAAAAAACACCAACTTCATTGAAACCTGCGTTTTAGTACATTGGGTTGATTATTCAACTTTCAGCAAAGATGGCGGCAGAGACAGTTGTGGAGTAGAGAACTCCACGTAACTAGCTTGCCCAAACCAGCCGGTTCATTATTCATCCCCTCTCTCGGGATATTCTTGGCCGGTTGTAGTGCTCCCGACCCTCCTAGACCCTCTAGTGTATAGTCCCCACTCAACAGGGGATGTTTCTAGAACATCGTGCTGGGTGCAAGACCGCAGTTTATCGTAATTATAAGAGCAGTCTTGTGTAGCGCTTCCACCTGTTGGGACCACACTGTCCACCAGCTCCAGCCACCGCACTCTAGTGGCAATACAGCGTGCAACCCAGAAGTGCACCATACAACTCTCCCCCACCCCTTTAACCCCAGGGGGTTCCAGATGTAACAGCGGCACCTAATTACCAGCAAAATGGTGCAAGAACTAGTGCACCAGAACGCTCCACTCGGGGTTGCACCCTCAATACTCCCTACCCCAACTCATCTACCTGTGCGGGGTCAGCAGAACAAGACTCGACGGAGGGGCACTGGTAAGTGGGCCCTGGGCCAGACCTTCTCTCCCTGCACCCTAGTGAGTGAATGCTACTCACTGCGGGCAGGAATCAAGGCCCATAACTTTCTGTTGCTAATGGTGGTGGGGTTAGGAGGCATAGCGTCTCTGCCCCAGTGCCTATAGCATAACACTTACAGCATTTTGTCTTTTCCTGGGTGTGGCCATCTGTGCTTGCCAGAGTCCAGAGGAGGCTGAGCCGCTCTCTAGCCGCTTCATAAGCAGTGGCTGATGGCATCTACCGGGAAAGGGGGCCGGGGGCACACGCCCGGGGGATATATTATTACAAAAAAATAAATAAAACTTGCCTGACTCAACGCGATGTCCTCGCTCCAGATCTCTCCGTCACTGCAACCGGATGCTAGAACTCCCTTACCCAATCCTGGCACTGCTCACATGCATGCAGCGCCAGGATTGGTGGGAGCGGCCTCACTCGGTGCTCCAACGGAGCCCTGGAGGCCTGAACTGTCTCTCAACCCTGCTTGAGAGGTTTAAAGTGCGCATGTGTGGGTGACCGTCGCAAGACGGCCGGCCAAAAAGACATGCCCACTTTAAACAGTGCACAGCCAGCCCACCCTCCTCCCTGCTGAGTGACATGCTGCTGTCACTAAGCAGCAGCCCGCACCCATCCTGACGCTAGGCTCGGGAAGGGGGATGAAAAATAAAATGGTAATTAATTACCATTTTAATTTTCATCTTTGGGGGGATTTTTTAGTCGGGCGACGCTCGTCTGCTCTAACGGAGGAGCCGCCTTCCTAAGCCTCGCTAGCTGACTTTCCTGGTATGCCTTCCACACTTTAGAATCCATTGCTTTCTTGGGGGACAGAAGAGTGCCACGAGGAGCGGCTATCCCTTTTAAGGGCACTACAATTGTTAAAATGCTTGAAAGAGCTGTAAGGGTATGTACTGAGGAAGTATGTCAGTGTATGGGTGCTTTCTTGAAGTTGGCTTTGAATTCCACGAGAAGCATGGTTAACTAAATGTATTGTAATATATTTCATACAGTTTTCTGGATTATGGTAAGATTATTGTATTTATTATTTTATTGTAATACTGTTTTATCTCGTTTTTTGTGTACCTAAGGAATATGAATAAGGAATTTTGATAATGATGGAAGAATGGAAAAAAATGAAAGCGACTGGAGAAGAAAAAAGAAAAAATATGCAGGACATAAATTAAGGAAGGAAGAGGGTGGGAAGCGAGAGGTAGGATTAAGATATGGAGAAAGAGCAAGGGAGAGTTGAGATTTGAACCTAGAGTAAGTGTAGGCAGACATGAAGAAGGCAAACAGAATGAAATTGAGATGATCTTTGGAGTTGAGGTAGAAAGGGGGATGAAATAATGCAGGAACAACATAAGGATGAGTGCGAGGGATGGTGGGAAACAGACAGAATGGAAGCACTGAGGGAGGAGAGAAAATGCAACAAAGGAAGGAGATGACGAATACAGATAGGAACTGACAGACCTGTAAGCACAGATGTGTATTGGGTGCACTGGTGCTCAGAGGAGTGACTATGACTGTCTTTATTATATACCTTAGGTGCAAGGAGACCCATGGTTGTTGCTTACATTAACATAACATGACACCCTTGTTACACAAGCGCCCCTCACTGCATCCAAACAACACCTTCTCACTGGTGGAAACGAAGCCCTAATCCCAGCTGGGCTACAAGCGCACAGTGTGATTTTCAGACAAAATGAACTAGAAGTTGTAGGAAAAGAATGTGCCACTAGATTAAAAAAGACAAGACTTTTATGGCCTAACCTGTATCAGTGCTCAAAGATGACACAAGCTCAGCCTGTAGGGTAAACATGCAGGGAGTGTGTTCCTGAGTGAGTGTGTTTTAGACACACAGGGAGCCTTGCTCTCTAACTGCATCTCTCATACTCTTAATACCTAACATCACTCTTAAGGCCTGCCAAGTTCCTTCGGAACCTGATTTATGGGCATGAGGTCCCAGGACAATGTGCCGAGGTGCCTAAAAATGAATCTGCCTGCCAGTAAAAGGCCTTAGTGTGAACACATTCAGAAAGCATGTAATATTCGACAGGGGAAGGTCTTGGAGTCAGTAGCAGAGAGGCCACGTTCATTTGAGGCAGACTGACGTTTTTGGAAATCCAGAGGTTTTTGACAACATGCTGGTATCTCTGAAAGGCCAACAGGGTTGGAGTCGAGTCAGTCAAGTCTAGTAGATGCTTCCTACATATAACTTATTCTACCCCAGCCTAACCAGCATTTTAGAAGCACCAAATCCGCCAGTGTCCATGAAACCTACTGGAGAGTCACCAGTAGCACTTCAAGACAGTACGGAATACAAGTGCAAAAAGCATACATACCTCCAACCTTCGAGATATGTCCGACCTCTCCAACAACAGGCTTGGTATGGTTCACACTTGTTCTTCAATAACTTGAGGAAGGTGACCACCATGGACGTCATTTAGGGGTCACCGGGGGTCGCAGTTGAGACCCCGGCTTGCCCATTGCAAGCCCTGGCACCGTGCTTGCTACCCCTAGCCTCTGAGTTTGCTGAGGGTAACACAGCAGGTAGCACAAGCATTAACAGGACCAGGCAGGTCGCTCGCCTCGCCGCACAGCACCACCTGTGTGACGCTGCCTTGAGCCCGCTGCTGCCGCTCGTTACGGTTCGTGCCCTTGTATAGCCTTTTTGTATCTCGCTTTTCCCTCTGTTGTATCTCATTGTATTTCCTGTATTTTATTGTATTTACGCTTATTCCTCTGTGACTGCTTATTTTCCCAGTGATTGTGCCCTTCTTGCCTTCTGTACCCCCCGCCCGCTTCCCCCTTCGTTCTTCCCGCCGCTGCATCCCCTGCGGCCCCGCCCCCCTGTTCACCCATTTGCCGCCCCGCTCCCGCCTCCCAGCTGCTCCTCCCTCCCACCTCCCCTCATATGGGGGCCGCTGCGCGGTGAAGAGAGCGACCCTTGACCCTGTTACCAGGCAGGTCGCTCCCCTCGCCGCACAGCGCCACCTGTGTGACGCTGCCTTGAGCCCGCTGCTGCCGCTCGTTACGGTTCGTGCCCTTGTATAGCCTTTTTGTATCTCGCTTTTCCCTCTGTTGTATCTCATTGTATTTCCTGTATTTTATTGTATTTACCCTTATTCCTCTGTGACTGCTTATTTTCCCAGTGATTGTGCCCTTCTTGCCTTCTGTACCCCCCGCCCGCTTCCCCCTTCGTTCTTCCCGCCGCTGCATCCCCTGCGGCCCCGCCCCCCTGTTCACCCATTCGCCGCCCGCTCCCGCCTCCCAGCTGCTCCTACCTCCCACTTCCCCTCATATGGCGGCCGCGCCTAAGGCAAGCCCGTCTGCGCCCGTCCGCGCCTGGACCGCACCCAGCGCCAGAACCCCTGGCCCCTGCGAACGCCACGACACCCAACGACGCTACGATGCCAGCACCCTCCACGCACTCAACATCGGACGATCACACACCTGCTTCCTGGCCGCCCCGAAACGCACGCAAGGACCCTTCACCTGCTGGAACTGCAGCTTCACCAGCATCCGACCCGCAAATCCACCCACCGGTAAAGATTCCTAACCACCTCAGATGCATCCTTGTCAACACCCGCTCCGCCCGCAAACACGCCGTTGAACTCTGGGACCTACTCGACTCAACCTCCCCAGACGTCGCCTTCCTGACGGAGACCTGGCTGAACGCCTCCTCGGCACCCGACATCGCCATAGCCATCTCGGACGGCTACAAGATCACCCGCAGGGACCGCAGCAACGGAGTAGGAGGAGGAATCACCATCGTCCACAGGAACACTCTCAGAGTCTCGACCAACACCGGCAACACCCTCGGCGCTGCTGAACACCTGCACTTCCAGATCCACACCGACCCCAACACCACCCTCAGAGGAACCCTCGTCTACAGACCCCCCGGACCCCGACCACAGTTCAGCGACTCCATCGCCGACTTCGTCAGTACACACGCCCTCGCCTCCACAGACTACATCCTCCTCGGGGACCTGAACTTCCACCTCGAGAACAACAACGACCGCAACTCCTCATTTCACCTTCCAGAAACCTACCAAGCACCACCGCACCCAACAGATCCCCCGCCGCTGCTGGAGCAAAGTCACCGAAGACCAGCTAACCACCACCCTCGCCCGGAGCGCACCCGCCGACCCCACCGACTCCGACACCGCCGCCCGCAACCTCAGACAATGGATCGACGACTGCGCCAACACCATCGCCCCGCTCAAGAAACCCTCCATCAGACACACCAGCAAGAAAGCCAGCTGGTTCACTGAAGACCTCCAGGCCTCCAAGCAAACCTGCTGCAAGCAAGAGAAGAAATGGCACCGTGATCAGACACCAGACAGCTACGCAGCCCACAAGAATGCCACCCGCAGGCACCACCACCTCATCAGATCCGCCAAGAGGGCCTCCTTCAAAGACCGCCTAGACAACAACGCACACAACAGCAAAGATCTCTTCAACATCGTGAAGGAACTCTCCAACCCCAGCTCCAACACCAACGACATCCCACCGTCGCAAGACCTGTGCGATTCCCTCGCCACCTTCTTCCATCGCAAGATCGCTGACATCCACGACAGCTTCAACGTCATGACCGCCCCGACAACCACCGAGACCCCCATCCCCACGGCCACCATCCGCACCGACCCCCTGCTCGCCTGGACCAACATTAACGACGACGACACCATCAAAGTCATGAACACCATCCACTCCGGCTCCCCGTCAGACCCATGCCCACACCACATCTTCAACAAAGCCAGCGCCACCATCGCACCCCATCTCCGGAAAGCCATCAACATCTCCTTCGAGACAGCGACCTTCCCGGAGAGCTGGAAGCACGCCGAGATCAACGCCTTACTCAAGAAACCCAAGGCGGACCCCAAGGACCTCAAGAACTTCCGGCCCATCTCCCTGCTCCCGTTTCCGGCGAAAGTCATCGAGAAGACCGTCAACAGACAACTGACCCGCTACCTCGAGGAGAACAGCATCCTGGACCCATCCCAGTCCGGGTTCCGCAGCAATCACAGCACCGAAACTGCCCTCATCGCCGCCACCGATGACATCAGGGCCCTGCTGGACAATGGAGAAACCGCGGCCCTCATTCTCCTGGACCTGTCAGCCGCCTTCGACACCGTCTGCCACCGCACCCTACGCACACGCCTCCATGACGCTGGGATCCAAGACAAGGCTCTGGACTGGACCACCTCCTTCCTCTCCAGCAGAACCCAGAGCGTCCGCCTCCCCCCTTTCCACTCTGAAGCCACCAAGATCATCTGCGGCGTACCCCAGGGCTCATCCCTCAGCCCAACTCTGTTCAACATCTACATGGCACCGCTCGCCCACGTCGCCCGACTGCATGACCTCAACATCATCTCCTACGCCGACGACACCCAGCTGATCCTCTCCCTCACCAAGGACCCCCTCACCGCCAAAACCAACCTCCACGAAGGAATGAAAGCCGTCGCTGAGTGGATGAAGAACAGCCGACTGAAGCTGAACTCGGACAAGACGGAAGTCCTCATCCTCGGCTCCCCCGCCTCGGCCTGGGACGACTCCTGGTGGCCGACCGCACTGGGAACAGCTCCAATACCCACCGACCACGCGCGCAACCTAGGGTTCATCCTCGACTCTACTCTCTCCATGACAAAGCAGGTCAACGCTGTCTCGTCCTCCTGCTTCAACACCCTCCGCATGCTCCGCAAAATCTACAGGTGGATCCCCACCGAAACAAGAAGAACGGTCACCCAGGCCCTCGTCAGCAGCAGGCTGGACTACGGAAACGCCCTCTACGCAGGAGCCTCGGCCAAACTACTGAAACGACTCCAGCGCATTCAAAACGCCTCGGCTCTCCTGATCCTCGACATCCCCCGCCGCAGCCACATCACACCCCACCTGAGAGACCTGCATTGGCTCCCCGTCAACAAGAGGATCACCTTCAAGCTCCTCACCCACGCACACAAGGCACTACACGACACCGGACCAGCATACCTCAACAGACGACTCAGCTTCTATACCCCCAACCGCCAGCTCCGCTCCGCCGACCTCGCCCTCGCCACAGTCGCCCGCATCCGAAGAGCGACCTCCGGCGGCAGATCGTTCTCCCACCTCGCCGCCAAAACCTGGAACACCCTCCCCATCCTCCTACGGCAGACCCAGGACCTACTAACCTTCAGAAGACTCCTCAAGACCTGGCTTTTCGAGCAGTAGCAGCATCCCCCCCCCCCAGCGCCTTGAGACCCTCACGGGTAAGTAGTGCGCTTTACAAATGCCCTGATTGATTGATTGATTGATTGACATTAAAATGCTGCTTTTTCTTCATTCACAGAAAGCCTGCTTTGTGGCTCGTATTTTTAAACTGAATGCTGAAACAATGTATTAAGCGGTCCCAGTGAACACACACTAGGAACAAGTGCAAATTGAAAACAATTTAAACAAAATAACACTGAAACTTTGGAAAGAAAATGGTTCAATGTTATTTAATCACATTGAACAGTGGTAAGTACTGGTTAGTCAGTATATAATTCTAAACACTTTGCACAAGTGCCCCACAGCAGTGGGAGAAAGGAAAGGGGAGGTAAAAGTGCATTAAGTGTGGGTCATAGAGGTGAAAGAAAAAGATCGTAACATCGTCATAATTACGAAATTAATTACAATAAAAATGGCTTATGTAAGCCACAAAGAGTAATGGTCTGTGTAACATTGCCATAACCAGAAAAATATCACAGTTACAAATCACTGTTGATAATGGTTGGCATGGTTGGCATAGAACGACAACACAGTCGACGTTTCCTCAGGACTAGAATATAGGGGCACCATGAGACACCCTTGACTGTGGGTGTTGGAGTAGGAGACGGACTGTCGAGTGAGATCTGAGTTGACTACAACGGAGCAAGTAAACCATTCGGTCCATGCTAATTGGTTGATATTGTCTTGAACTTTCAACTGGCCACTCAACTTTATCTATAGAAGGTGCCAACCCTCCGCTCTCGACCAAGGGGAGCCTACGGGCCCCATTCCTACTCCAACACCCACAGTCAAGGGTGTCTCATGGTGCCCCTATATTCTAGTCCTGAGGAAGACCCCGCCGTAAGGAATTTAACAGCCTACACTCTATTTGGGGTTGAAACGTCGACTGTGTTGTCGTTCTATGCCAACCATTATCAACAGTGATTTGTAACTGTGATATTTTTCTGGTTATGGCAATGTTACACAGACCATTATTCTTTGTGGCTTACATAAGCCATTTTTATTGTAATTAATTTAGTAATTATGACGATGTCACGATCTTTTTCTTTCACCTCTATGTCCCTCACTTAATGCACTTTTACCTCCCTTTCCTTTCTCCCACTGCTGTGGGGCACTTGTGCAAAGTTTTTAGAATTATATACTGACTAACCAGTACTTACCACTGTTCAATGTGATTAAATAACATTGAACCATTTTCTTTCCAAAGTTTCAGTGTTATTTTGTTTAAATTGTTTTCAATTTGCACTTGTTCCTAGTGTGTGTTCACTAGGACCGCTTACTATTGTACTGTTTGATACCCAGGTCCCAGTGACTGTTTTGGGTCTACCCTTTGTTTATAACTGAAACAATGTATTAGGCTGGGGCCTTCCTTTCAGGAGTAGGGGGAGGCCTCCTTCCAAGGGGCTAAAAAGATACATTTTATGACACTGCAACTTCAAGTAGAAAATCTGTGTGCAAGATCAGCCACTTCCTGGGAGAAATGTTACAATCAAGATACATAGCCCATGTTGAGAGTGAGGGCTTCCTCCTTCTCCAAACCCTGACCCGGGGACCAGAAAGAATTATGCAGAACGAGTAGTGCCTGCCCTTTCTTCTGTGTCGGGCTTCGAATATGCAGCTGGCATTTCAATTCCACAAGATCAGGGGGCTACAAGACTGGCAGCTCACTCACCATACTTAATCCTGGTACCCTTGCTCGTTATCTGGAGACCAGTTACTTCCACCATCACAGAAGCGGATGCATCTGGAGACCTCTCACCAACAGTGCAACACTATAGACCCCATAACACCAGTAAGCGTCAGCTGACGGTGGAAGAGAATGAAAGATGACACTTCCTTCGTTATGTTGTTTCCTTAGCTCAGAGTATTGTAGGTCAGGCATGCAAACCTCATTCAGTTCAAGTTTAACGTTGTATTCTGCTACTTGTAGTCCTGCAGTGTAACAGTGGAAACATACTGCAAGTAACAGAATTTCAAGGTAAAATCTGCACTGTACACCCTACTCATGTAAGGCACTAGGAACACACAAGCTCTGCCTTAATTGTATCTTGTAAAACTCCATCTGCCCAATGCATTCCCTGTACCTCTTTGGAAATGTCAGCAGTTCCTTTGTTAAGTTTTACTTGTGGGCACATGGAAGCATGTAAACTAAAAAGGTATTAATTGTTGATTCTCATGCTATCACAATTCTGACGAGACCCTTTCACAAAGGAAGTTTCTTCACTTACAGCATACCCTCATTTGTTCCATACATTGCTATTCCAGTATTAATATTACTGTTGAGCTCTAAAATGCATCTCTGCCCTTCCCTTTCATCCTACATTGCTGTCAAATGACAAAAATTTCAACAGAGCAGCTTCTCTGTCCTGACTTGTACTACCCATTTCTCTTCCAGAATTTAAAAGTCCAGAGTGCTCTGACAATGCATTTCTACTCTCACTTGCACCATGCTCTGCTGCCCCATGGTTCACACTTCCATGGCTTTCTCACAATGCATCTCTACCCTTACTTGCACCATATAGTACTATAGCAGTACAAATATTTGCATGGAGCTCTCATAATGTATCTCTGTCCTCTCTTGTTCCACTCAGTGCTTTCCCAGAACTAAGACCTCCTCGGAGCTCTTGCAATACATCTTTACCCTCAGTTGCATTATCTCTTTTAGAAATCCACAGAGATCTTGTGATGCAGCTCTACTCTGGCCTGCACTACAAACAGCTCTCCCTTTAAGACTTCAACAAAGATCTCGCAATGCATTTCTAGCCTCACTGTATCCTGTATTGTTACACCAGTGCTATTTTCAAGGAACTCATTCAACACATCTCCATTGTGTCCTAAACCACCAAGACCTATTCGAGTACGTTTTGTATGCAGTGCCCACAAAGTATTGCTATCTAATTAAGACTTCCCCAGAGCTCTAACAACACATTTCTATCCTGACTTGCAGCATGCACCGTTGTCCCACAACTAAGACTTCCAGTGAGCGCTTTCAGACTAACACCTCGGCTGATCATGCCACCCTACAAGAATTGACTTAAAGGTAGAACACCTCGTCTCTGTACAACTGGTACAATTATGAAAATTCCCTCTTGTCTGACATGAAATATTCTAGATCATTTGGAATTCAGGAAAATTGTGTGACTTTTCAGTGCTTTACAGTATGTGGTAATAAGAAATATCAGAAATCACCTCTTTTATAGACTGTTATTGTCTAGAAACTATCTTAAATCAGGTGAACTACTTATGAAAGGTTCCTAAAACTATCACTTTCAAAACAAGACACTGGGCATCTGGCAGCTCAATGTTCTTCCCGCTATGGCAAGCTGTTGACTGAAAAGTTTGGACCAGAACTGTGTCCAGTCATATCCTGTCCAAAATAAACACGCACATCAGGATACATTTGCAGATGTGCACCATTCTCCATAGACCTGCAGCGCCTCACTGTCCTTGTGTTGTGAGCACCTTAAACACCACGCACTTTCCAAGGAGAGGCAGGAGAGTGAATAGGCTTTGTTTTGCTTCTGGCAGTGGGCAGGCGCAGGACCTGATTTAGAGTTGAACCATCATGCCAAAACTCCCACTCCTGGAGGAAGTGACAAAGAAAAGAGTATAATCAAATCCTCCCATTGGCACCCTTGCCCACCATACCATCCCTAATGTGAATGAATATTTTGACCAGTAGATCCATGTGCCCGACACCAGTACCTTCACCAGGAGCCTGAGAATTCTTCACCACAACCCATTTACAAAATGGATTCAGGCTGGTGGAACCCAGGAGAACCTAGATGGTCCTCGGAGGCGACCAAGGTGACCTCTCAGCACTGTATAAAACTCAGTAAAAGTACATTAATAAAATTGTGCTTGTGAGGCCCTAGTCAAATGTCCGTTGTAGTTAAAGGTCAGAAATCATCTAACATCTTCTGTTCCACTTTTCCCCTTTACGTCCTTCACTTTGCCATACACTGTTGCCTCGCTTCCTTTGTTCTCTCTTTCTCTCCAGATTTCACTTACCACCTTCCTCAGTTCACTCTCTCTCATTCTATCTTTCATTCTCTCCCTCACTTTACTCACTCCAGCTTTGCTCTTGCCACTAACTTCTCTTACAGCCTTTCCTCAGTCAACCACTATTCTCTTTCCCTCCTTTCTGCACCTGTTTTGCTAGATATCTTTCCTCCCTCCTCTGGCTCTTCTCTCCCTCCTTTTGCATCTACCTTTCTCTTCTTCCCGTTTATCTTTCTTCTGCCCTTCTCCATCTCTCCCTTCTCCTTTTCTGTCACTCCCAATTCATCCCCTAAATTCTGCTTTAATATTTCTTTCTCCTCACCTCACACCACTCTTCCACATTTTAGGCCCAATTGTAGTCCGGTGGACAGAGCCCCATCGCAAACACAACAGAGTACCCGGCCCCCCAAACCATAGCCTGCCCACCTCATTTAGACTGAGACGGGTGGACCTAACATTTTCTGTCCTTTGAGCCAATTGTGTCGGGCCCATCAGAGGAAGGACATTGCACTGCCCGCCCTATTTAGGGTGTAAGTTTTCTTTCTAGTCCGTCACCACAAGGACAGTATAATTTGGTTTTTCAGAAATAAACTCCTGCTCCTGAAAAGCAAGAAAATGTTAAAGGTTTGGTGGATGCCCATCAAAACTGATGGCAGCCATCCACCAAACGTTTTGTACATTGAAAGGAACAGCTGTGATAGCGGTTCCTTGCAATGTACACAGATGACCGATGAGTGGCAGTCATTTCTGAATTTAAGGGATGTTAGATCATCAGGATGGCAGAGGTAAGGTCCTCCACAGTCTGTCAGATTTTAAATCGGATCTTTTGTCTTTTTCGCTCCCTCCTTCATTTTTCTCTTCAAACTTCTAAGTCAGCCTACTGTCCTTTTGTTTCTCTGTATCCTTTGTTTTTCCTCTTTTCCTAAAATCTCAGTCTTCTCCCTCCTCTTCTTTCCATTCTCTCTAATTTTTCACCTCTTCTCATCGGTTTGTCTCTCCCTCTTTCCATTCTATCTCCTTCATTGTCCCTTCCTTCCAGTCATTCCCTCCTTTTTACTCTCCCCACTCTTCCTTTAGTGTTTCCCTCTCTCTAATCTAATATCTTTCTCCTCTGTCACTGTTGAGATCGCTTGACAAAAATAAATCATTTTGCTCTATGTGTCACTCATTTGGACTACTTTTATGGGCTAATTCAGTAAAATAATTTAATTTGTTCAGACTAGTAATGTAATTCATTTGTGAAAAGAACACGTGCATGATTGTCTGACTCATGTTTAGTATTATTCTTTCATGCTAGTTATTGAAGCTTTAAAAAGCACAATGCACAGGTGAGAGTAAGTTGCATATAGGTGAGGGATTTCAATGTGCATACAGCTGAGTGATGTTAGTTGGATGTAGGGGGTGTGAGGAGTTGCACACCGCTAATAGAGGCAAGGTATACACAAGTGAGAAGTAGCTAGGTGCACACAGGTGAGAAGTAGAGATTGACCTTCGGGTGCACACATAAGGCTAGCACATGTACACATGGGAAATGTAGCTTAGTGAACATAGGTGCCAGTATGTAAGGTGCACACAAGCAAGGGCTGTCTGGTTGCACACAGTAAGAGAGAGAAAGAGTTGGGTGTGCAGGTGTACAACATGTGAGATGTGGCTGAGTGCTGCATATGTGGCTAATATAATTAAAGTATAGTGTCCATGAAAGATCCATGCATGCTAGACTCATAACAGATCCTTACCAAATTTTTATGATTGTCACATAAAATATATTTACGTGGAATTATTCTAAATACAACCTATTTAGAGAGTCACTAGTTATTCTGAAAATCTGGCAGAGATCAAACACTCCTGGACCTATGTTGGCCACACAACTCCATTAATAAACTAAACATGCTCCTCCCAGAATAGGCATCCAGTTTTCCTCTGCAAGCAAGCAGTTAGCTGTAGCAGACGAAGGGCAAAGAACTGAAAACTGAATGTGAGATGTGTGTACATTTTTAGTGAACCATATTTACCTGGGACTGAATCTGTGGAGTCTGTGTATATGCTAACTGTATTGGGGGGGCTGCACTTGTGTTCCAGCTAGGGGCGCCCTCTGTTTAATGATTATTTTCTTACTAGACATCACTGGGCATATGAGGTTACGCCTGAGCATATATTGGATGTGCTTTTGTATATAGACATTCTGCCTTAGCTTTTGAGGATGTATTTGAGCATTCAAGTCTTTTTCTAAATATATTCTAGTTGTGCCTAGGAAAATGATGGTTGCCAAATGATGGCTGTGCCTGAGCATTCAAGGCTGTGACTGGGTATCTAGGTATCTGGAGCTATGTTTAGGAATAAGATGATTGAAGCTGACCTATTATGTCTCTTCTTCTTGCCTATGATGGCTGTGCTCCTGGCTTTATTTAAGTACACCACTTAGATATCACAACAGTGGTCTAGTCAGTATTTCGATGGGATCTAAAATGTACTTTTAGCTACTTTAGTATCTTTTTTCATTATCACCTATTGTAGGTTTTTAACTTTAGTGATGCCACTTCTTGTAATGCAAACCGGTTCAAAGATCACCTGATGTGACTTCCTGTGATGTCACTAGGGTCAAAGGTTACATGACATCACTTCCTGTGATGTCATCTGGGTAGACAAAGGGCAAGTGATGTCACTTCCGCTACCCCTGGCATGTTGATGAATTGACGTCTATGGTGACCACAAGAACTACTAACACTTTCGCCATCACAACCCCTGGTCTTCAGAAAGCTGGTAATGCTAAACTCTGAAATCATTTCTCATTAGCGAGTCACACTATAACTGTGTCATGTGAAAGTGCATATCCAATGACTTTAGAATCCTTAGAGATCAGTGAGAGTAGGCAGGAAAAATGAGTAAATTGCCATAAAGGCCATTGTGTTGGAGATATTCAAATAATATTTAAAAATATTACTATTAAATGCTCCCTAGTAGATTGCCATGCCACCCCAAACCCCATAACTGCATTTCTGGAGCCTATCCTCTAAGCATCATTTACATATTCCAATTGAACTTACTGAGAGTAATCAGTGATGATTTTTACTCCAAACACGATTGTTCACTCTCCTTTCCCGATTTAAAAAAAATATAGTGTAGTAAAAGCACATTAAATGATGTGGTGTAATTTTTGCCCTTTTTTGTATGCTTTTGGAATTCTTGTCCCTGACATGAGAGTTACAAGCTGTTTGGACTGCTCCTCGTGTCTCCTCTCTAAGGAGGAGGAGCTTGGAAGCTCTAGATCAGTCATAAACATTGACTTCTCTCTAACCCCATCCTTTCCCACTCATTACTCATGTGTCATCAGTGTTGGCTGAGCCCACCCCAGCCAGTGACTAGAATAGACATCCAATTGTGTTTTGAAAAGCAAAAAACACAAGGGCCTCCACACAAAAGAATTTCTTTTCCCAATAAGTGGAAGCCAATGTTGATTATTCTTACCTGGAATGACAGACCCTGACTGGGGTCTGCATCAGGAAATCTACATAAAATAGGGCAGACCTCCCTGGCGGGGGGCGTGGCTAGCAAGCCAACATGGCGGACGTGAGCTGCTAGAACCCCGGCGTTAATCCCTCGATTATCCTGCAAGTTCCTGCAATCCTGTGCCATCTCGGCACATAAATCGAGGAGGCAGGCTGGTGAACAACTGCAGCTGCTAATCATGACCCAAAGAGCCTGTGAGAACGTGGATTGCGGGCGGAATGGACGCCTGAGGCCTCCGCAGCAAGCGTGCGAGCAGGCGACGCATAGCTGAGAGGAGCGTCCGCTGCTACGGAGGTGTAGATTACCAGACAGGTGCCAGCTGGGGGAAAGCACGGAACGGTCTGGAGACCAGCGCGGATAAGCCGCGCTGCCCTCGGAAAACCCCCCCTGTGCTAGCTGCTGAAAAGACTCGGCGGGTGGCCGCTGCCTGTGCGCCTGCTGGACACATGCGTTGAGTCCTACGAGCTGAACCTCGGATGGAACAGAGTGCTCCGGAAAGCAGTGTGAAGCCACCGCTAGGTGAGGAGACAAGCGGAGGAGAACCTGCCCCCGCTGAAGACGGAGGCAACATAACTATAGGCCCTGCTGCGATGTAGAAGGAGGAAAGGGAGGCACCTCTCACTTCTTGAGTAGTAGGACCCAGCGCCAGTGTTGTTGGCCGCACCGGCAGAGACCCGGGAGAGCATAAGGCGTGGAGGCTTGGCGTGAAACGTGTGAGGACAAAGCGAGGCCTACCCGATAACAGGGGACTCCTGGACTGGGCCACAGGGGGGCCCACGAAACAGGTTAGTGGAGCGCCCGTGAGACACGTGCGTAGTGGCACGTTGGGGTAAGATCAAACAACCGCCGGAGCTTACACTCCCGCCTGAGACAAGGCTCCGTGAGTCCGAGGGTCGGTCGGATCATACCCAGGCCACGGTAGTGGTGCACAAAGGTGACTTCTTGAGACATCGCAAGCACAAGTCAGGAGCCAGAAATCCTTCCCAGGGGGCCCTAACACGGCAGGCCATATTCACACAAGGAGATAGGCGCGCAACAAGAACGATACTTGAGAGAGGTGTCGGGTCACACTTGGTAAGCCCCACTGGCATTGCACCCCCTGGGATAACCCCGAATGCGATGCGCCCTGGCCGTACCGCGCACGAACTGGTGGTTGTCAGAGATCTAGCGACCAAAAACCGACATTAAGGGGTGATACAGTGATATCGTGCTGGGCACACAAATCTACCCCCCTAAGATTCCTTTATTGATTAGTGGGGCCACAACGCAAGACACACGCAACACGCCTGGTCAAACTGGGCTGAGTCATCGCCAGTAATTAGCTGCGGCCCTGC
The DNA here is from genome assembly GCA_963921515.1 of Calotriton arnoldi. Lineage (NCBI taxonomy): Eukaryota > Metazoa > Chordata > Amphibia > Caudata > Salamandridae > Calotriton > Calotriton arnoldi. The sequence goes on along the minus strand of CAWUFW010002413.1, from coordinate 404,644 downwards.
CAGACCTAGAGGCTGTGTCGACACGCAGCACGTGGCTCGAGAGACCATTGGACAATTACAGTGAATGCCTTCATCGCAACAGTTAGTAATGGGCCGGTTACGCATGAACACACAACAGCCTAACACGCGCACCGGCAGCTCAGAGTCAGTACGCACATGCAGCACTCTCCACTAAGCTGGACTCGGTACTGGCGGCAGTGGAAAAGATCGGAACCACACTAGATCAGACGAGATCCTCACTGGAATCTAAAATTGATAAAGCTAACTCTGACTTTACCCTGCTACGTGACGACCACCACAAACTGGCCGAAAAGGTGCACTCCCAAGATCAATCTCTAACGGAGCTGAAGCCCATTACACAAAGCCACACTGCGGCCCTACAAGACCTGCTGGACCGTATGCATGCGATGGAGGACAGAGTCGATGACACGGGTGGATGTTCCAGTCGCAATAATGTCCGGGTGGTGGGCCTCCCGAAAGGAGAAGAGGGATGCAATCCAGAGTAGTACATCAAGCGCTGGCTCAAACATCTCCTGACGGCCGGAGTGCTGTCGCCGCAATTTGTAGTTGAGACGGCACACCGGGTACCAGCCCATAAGCCTCCCCAGGTGCTCGCCTGTGCCCATTTCTATTTAAACTACTCAACTACAGAGACAGAGATGTGGTGTTACGTGAAACCTGCAAGCTTGCAGGGATCAAAGTCCGAGGTAACCAGGTTATGGTGTTCCCAGACTACATGGCGCAGGTGCAGCGACGTAGGAGCACTTACACCACAGTGAAGAGTCATCTCCGTGACCTGGAACTGAGCTACTCCTTGCTATTCCCAGCTAGACTAAGAGTGGTGGCGAAATGTGTGGTCCGCTTCTTTGACTCTCCCTCTGAGGTCTGGGACTGGTTAGAGGAGTCGGGCTGTGGACAGGGCCCAGACCACACACGGAGGATGCTCCAAAGACACACGGCTGGAGGGTTGGCATCGAGACAGATGTGGAAGCTCCAAAAGTGCAGCCTCGGTGTCCGTGGCTCCCAACCCGGAACAGAGGAGAATGGAGAGACAGGATGCGATACAAGTGGCTGCAACGATTGCGGCTGCGGTGCACCGAAGAGACCGCGACCTGAGTCCTCCTGGATCAACGATGGCCAGTGATTCGACGTCCTCCAGGCTGGATGAACTTCATGATCCGCAGCTACCAGATTTCACGCCACAGGCGGCTGATGACATCATATAACTGAGAACTGCTGAACTGAGAGGGGAAACGAACACGCAAGTAGCGGGTGAACTGGCACACCTTGCTAGGACACCTGGTTGCTCGCGCACACGACGAAAAAGAAGGACACCCTAGACACTGGCACGAGTAGCATACGCATAGCACCATGACCAGAGACATGCGAGCCTCGCACACACCTGCAAACACCTGATGGCCGGGGAGGCCAACAGTAATACTACTATGCAGAGGGATTCCCAAACCCTAACTAGCCACACACCACACACACCCATACCAGACATCATACTGGCATAGTTGTTGCCGTAGTTGGGCATACCAGTTTGGACGAATGACACTATTGAGTTCGCCCCCAATAGTTATGCATGCTACTGTTCAAACACATGCTTTGTTTTTTAGCACTGTTATCTCGGAGCACTCTCATGCACCACACGAACTGCCAAGCACCGTTAGCCCCAAGCCACCCTGAACAGCGTAACACCCAGACATGACACAAGTAAACGTAGTCACATGGAACGTACGCGGTATGCACACGCCGACGTGTAGATATTCAATATACTCTTATCTACAGTGCAGGGCTGCAGGTATAGCTCTGCTACAAGAAACATACATGACACGCGCTGAACTGGAACGCTTGCGTAGGAGATGGAGAGGCCATGTTTATGGCACCTCCTACTCTGCCCATGCACGCAGCGCTTTAATTTGAATAAGGGCTGGGGTCCGGTTCACAAGTGAGGAGGAAGTGATTGATGCCGAGGGCAGGTATGCATTTGTGAGAGGGCGGCTGAATGGTCAGATGTTGCTGGTAGGCTCCATTTATGCCCCAAATGTGGACCAAGACTCTTTTCTAAATAGCCTAACAGGGGTGCTCACCCAGTGGAATGGGGTCCCGTGGTTGCTGGAGGTGGACTTCAACTCAGTACTTAACGTCGACCTAGACAGATCATTCCCACCCCTCACCAGAACTACTGCTGCTTCTAATGCACAGGCCCTGACGGACTGGCTCGCTCACTGGACCTTATTGGACATATGGCACGCCCTCAACCCAGATGTGCGGGTCTACTCGCACTATTCCGTGGTGCACAGACTTCATGTGTGCCTTGACCATATGGTGGGCTCACAGGCTCTGCTCCCCCTTGTGTGGAAGATAGAATATCTAGGTCGGACACACTCCGATCACAACCCCGAGCTGATGCAGCTTGCTTGGGAGGTAGACCGGCACCCGGTGCCCACATGGGGACACCAGCCTGCCGCGCTGGAAGACCCAGCATTCCACTCATCCCTAGAGACGGCGATCCTCGAATTCTTCGAAGTTAATGAAGGCACGACAGGCAATGCATTGGTGGAATTGGAAGCGTTCAAAGTAACGATGAGGGGGCATTGCCTGGGAGCCACCTGGAATGTACGCAAGCAGCTGTCCGACGCCCTTAAGAGAATAGAAGCACAACTGCTGGGGCAGGCAAGGACGCGTGACGCCTGCAGGCCCTGCGCGCAGAGCACGCCGAGCAGCTGGAACGTGCCATAACTATGCAGCGCACACGGCATGAACACACGCCACCGCAGACCGGGCAGGACGGATGCTCGCCTGGTTGATAAGACAAGAGCACACCCGCAAGCTGATAGGCGCGATACGTGTGGACACGGGGCACATATTTTACACACAACGCGAAATTCACGCAGCCATGACACAGCACTACACTCGGCTGTATCAGTCTCAGGAGCAATGCAGCAAAGAGAGTCTGGAGCTGTTTTTAGATCTCAAACAACTACCCTCGGCGACAACGGCGCATAGGGAAACGCACAATGAGCAGATCTCGTCAGAAGAGATCAAGGAGGCCATTGCGTCCCTAGCCACGGGGAAGACACCGGGACCAGATGGGCTGCCTGCAGAATATTATAAGGCATACCAGGTGTCACTCACACAGCGCCTACATACCCTATATATGGCCGCTGCCGAAGGGAGACAACTCCCTTCCTCCCTGCAGGAGGCAAACTTGGTGTCACTACTAAAGCCCGATAAAGACCCCATGGAAGTAGACTTATGCAGGCCTCTCACTCTGTTAATACGGATTACAAGATACTAGCAAAGGTTCTGGCAGACAGATTAGCACAGGTGGTCCCCACGCTGATTCATACGGATCTGAACGGCTTCGTACCATCTCGCAGTACCTCACTAAACCTGCGCCACTTCTTCAGGATAGCGACCGACTCCGTGCACGCTTGGCCGTGGGCCGGTTCTCTAATATTAGATCTCGAGAAAGCCTTCGATTCCCTGGAGTGGGACTATCTGTTCGCGGCGCTTGAGAAATACAACCTAGGCCCCACTTTTTTGCAGATGACCCGCCTGCTCTACACTGAGCCAGTCGTCAGAGTCAAACTGGGTCCCTACATATCGGATGCAATCCCGGTGCGGAGAGGGATGAGGCAGGGATGTCCGGTGTCCCCCCTTCTTTTCGCACTTGCAATTGAGCCACTGGCGGAGACGAAAAGCACTCAGCTGGGCGATGGTATTCTACTGGGGGATGACACACACAGGGTATCGCTCTACACAGATGATCTCTTAGTGTTCCTCAGAGACATTGAAAATGTGCCCTGGCAACTGGCGCAGATCCTACGTGATTTTGCAGCACTCTCGGGGTTGAGGGTAAACGCCAATAAATCTTGCATATACTCATTTGGTGAGGGGAACCGTGATCCGGGCCTTATCCTTAAAGGCGGAAGGGTGCAGTGGACGGCAGACACATTTTGTTACTTGGGCATAAGAATATTCCGTCAGCCCAAACACCTATTAGACGGAAACCTGGGCAGAGCATTAACGGTCAGCAGGTCCTAGATGCAGTTCTGAAGCACGCTGCTACTCACGGTAACCGACAGAGTAGCGCTCACAAAAATGGTAGTCCTGTTGAGGCTTCTGTACTATTTCACGAATCTACCGTTGTATATTCCCGCTTCCTTCTTTGCTATGCTTTAGAGATTGGTCAGGGATTTCATCTGGGGCAGTCCCGTCACAGAGTAGCACTAAAGAAGTTATATTTGCCTACAGATCAGGGAGGTTTAGCAGCTCCATGCTTTGAGCACTATTACTTGGCTACCCAGTTGCAGTGGATAGCTAGGTGGATGGCCGATTGGCAGCGTGAAGACAAGGCAACCGCACGGCCGCCCTACTCCTTATCACAACTTATCAGGCTCTTTCATCCAGGTGCGAAGGCAAGGTCTCCGGAGCCCCTGCTGCTTGGTGTGGCATATAAATGCTTCCGTAGGAGCCTCTACATAACACAACATATTACACCCTATGCACCAGCGATGCCCCTCGAGGGATCCCCAGAGGCCAGTCAGTACTCACAGCTGCTGAACTCCGGTATTGACATGAGGCGGGCGTTCAATCCCTTGGAGACCTGTACCGGGATGGCTCGCTCATACCGTATATGTCATTGGTAGAGGGTGAAGGGCTCCCCCCGGGTCAATTCCTTCTACACTGTTTGCTAGTGGCTACACTCACAGCTAAGTGGGGCGACCTTGCGACTGAACCTCAAACGCACCTCACCATGTAATCAATACTTGCATGTCATGGGACAGGGGAGACATCTCATACAGTGGTTTGTGGCCTCGCTCAGATTACATGCAGCGACTATCTTGGAGCCGCTTAGGCGCAACTGGGAGCAGGATCTAGACCGCCAATTTACAGATGCGGAGTGGGCTCAGGTGCTGGAAAGCCCGGTGCGCATCCCCAGAAACATGCGGTTGCGGCAGATACAATATTATATCACTCAGCGAGCATATCTCACACCCGCCAAAATCAACCGTTATTTTAATCGCGTGGACTTAGCCTGCCTGAGATGCGCCACCCTAGATGCTGACCTGATACACATGCTCTGGAGCTGTACTCGCTTTGGCGCATTTTGGAGAGGGGTGGCAGATGCGCTGTATGTCTGTACTGAACGTGTGATACCCTTTGAATGGCCGGTATACCTTCTGCACAAATTTCGTAGAACCCGCAGCACTAAAGTAACGTCCAGATTCCTAGATCTAGGTATAGTGACGGCCAAGAGATTAATCACCAAGAGATGGAAAGCACCAGACCCTCCACATGTACAGGCGTGGCGCCGCTCTATGCTCACATGAGCCAAAGCAGAAAGCATCACTATTAGACAAGAAGAAACCGTAGGCCTACGAGAAGTCCCCATTGCCACAAGCTGGGATGCAATCCTAGCGGAGCTGCAGCAGAGCGCAGGTGAAACAGGAGGAGACCCCCTGAGGACTAACCCAGTAGATTAAAGTACACGCGCACACCGCAGTTCCAGACTAACTGAGACACTTGGTCAGTAAACGCACAAGGGGTACATGTATACATATCTACACGATACTGCAGGGAATGAGTGCGCAGGCAATAGATACAAGAGAAATAAACAAGAACTGTATAGGGAGGTGGGTGAGGTGCTCTGGGTTCGTTTAATGTTCCCCCCCTTTTCCTTTGTTTCTAAGTTCCTAGCTAAGCTCATCAGCTATTCCCACTCAATATGTCGCCGGGCATCATGTGTCACAAACAATGCAACAACAACGCGTCATGGTCAAAGGTGGTCTGCCTACGCTCACTTGGGCATGACGGTATACCATGAATATATCCTACATATCACAGTTAAGTAACACCTATTATGTAAACCGATGCGACTCTGTAATCCTTGAATCATATTTGATGTAATGCATGTTTTGCCAGTACATGGTGTTGAGTGTAATGTAAACTGCTGATAATTTTAAAAATCTAATGAAATATATTTAAAAAAAAAAAAAGAGAGACTAAGTCCGAACGTAGAAATCTTCACCACAATTTTGCCCACTGGCTCCCCGATGACGACGTCTTCTCCTCAGACACCGTCAGATGCCTTGCCTTGCTGAACATCTACTTCTCAGACATTTTTTGTACAAATTTCTTCTAAGGCCAAAGATAAGCAGAGACCGGGCCCAATCCACTTCGAGTATCCAAACTGTGCTCCAATGTGGTGAGCCTTAACTTTTGACTTTGCCCCCGTCTTGTGCAAATAGATTTCCACGGTTGGTGCTTTGATCTTTTAGGAAGTGTTTTTCAATTTAAACTTTAAAAATTCATAACTCTAGTTCTTCTGATAGGAGTTTTGTCATTTTGGTATCAAATAATTTATAAAAATGTACCCAATTTTTCACAAAAAAAAAATAGGGCAGACCTCTCTGCCGTTACGGCAGTGGGGATCCTGTGGTGGATAGACCACTACCTGTGAAAGACTGCCAGCAGACTAGGACTCATCTTTTAGTACCCATTAACTCCACCATCCAGAGTTACTGGTAACGCTTATATTAGTAACTCTGGGATCTGGATTCACTGGAATTGCCAGGTGCTACACCTGCGATCTCAGATAAGGCCTTAATTGGAAAGGGGAATGATTAGTCTCATAGAAGGAGAGCTCCACAAATTTATGGTAAACTAACTTGCTCTGCCAAAATGTAAATGACCTCCTTAATCTTCACCTTTTGGTGGCTAAATTTAATTTGCATCTGCACATCTCTTACAAACCTAGGGGCATATGTACAAGAACTGCCGCTAACTAACGCTAGTTAGCGACAGTTTTCTTAACGCGGCCTATCACCAAAAGCTATCGCCCTGTTAGCGATGTATTTACAATATGTCGCTACATGGCAATAGTTTCAAGTAGCTGTGGTGAAAAATGCTGGTAACACTAGCGTGAAGGCGATACAAATTCTGATGTTAGCGGGCGAAAACTGACGAAAGGCCCATTAGCGGCAAAAAAACTCACGTTATTCAGCCCAACGTGACTTTTTTTTGCCTCTAGAGGCAAAAATAGCCTATAAGTCCACCTCCAAAGAAAAATAGGAAATAAAACCAATGGAATGCAGAATGGAGCAGCCAGTTCTAAGTGCAGCACAGATCAACACCACCCTAAGCCCCCCAACAGGCAGGATGACCAGCCAGAGTCCCATTGGAAGAGGAAATTCAGGGCTACATCTACGAAAAGAGGCGCATCGCTGTGCCAAACCAGTGATGCATCACTTTTCATTGCGCCCTCCTTGCAACACCATGGCATCCAAAACCTTAAAAGCGCAGACAGTCCCCGAGGCCCAGAGACCTCGCTGGGGCTGCGTCTGGGACCCGGAGTGGGATGCGGAGGTACTGTGGAGACGCTGAGCCGTGGCGGTAGACATTGAGGTGCGGCGATCGCCCTTACCTGGTGGTGACATCTGGCAGGTCGCATGGAGACACGTTGCTGACATGTGTGAGAAGACCGCCTGGTGCCCCTTGGAGCTGTGACCGGTAGAGGCGCTCCTGCGCACCAACAAAGGGAGGTCTGCATCGCATACTACGATCCACCACTACCCCGGGGTGCACGGAGGAGATCATCAATGGTGTGCCGTGCCTCTCTGCATCACAGGCCGTAGGACGTTGTGCTGGCCGGACGCTGTGGAGGGTGAGGCCCGTGAGCTGTACCAAACTTGTGTGGCGGGAGCGCTGCAACTTTGCGCCTAAGGGGGCCTTGTTGCCACACCTGTATCGGCAGGTTCCCCAGCAGACTTGGCGGCGACTGCTGTACCCAGGCTTGTGAAATCCCACCTGGCTGAGGCTCCTGCTGGCTGAGTCACATATTTGGAGAGAGTGCAGTGCATTGATCCCCGGTGTCAATGTCCAGGTGAGGAGAAGGTGGGATGCGTAGCGGAGGAGGCCTGGGGCGAGTTGGGACCAGGCCTAGAGCCTGTGGGTGACGCACATCGTGCCCTGAACAATCCCTGCGCTGTGGCTGACCTACATCGCTGAGGTCACCGCACAAGACTGGTGGGGGGCTCCACTAACTCGCTCAATTTGCTGAGAACGGCCATTGGTGGCAGTGGGTGCCAGGGGCACGGGGCCTGTTCTGGCCCAGGCCCTTGGGTATGCAGCTTGATCTGCTGTTACTCGCCTGGGAACTGGGGAACACGGAATCTGGTCACCACTGTCAGATCGGAAGAGGCAGCCCGGTGCTGCTGCCTTTCCTTGCCCCCTGTTAGTTTGCATTTGGGTGTACGGGGGACTAACCCTTGGTGGACTTCCTCTTTCCACAGTGCTGCGCCATCTGGTTGCTGCTGCTGCTGTCCCCATCTGCTGCTGCTGGTTCCTCTGACACAGAGGTCAGGTGTTTGAGTCCCTCCACCCACAGGCTCTTGCCTGCGCCTCATCCCTGGTGGTCCAGTGGTAGAGCGTCACTGCTCTGCAGCTTGACTGCCCTCCGGTCCCTCTCGTCTGCTGTTCCTGTTCATCTTTCTGCTCTTCTCCGTTGCTTTCCTACCTTTTACTTTATTTGTTAATCTTTGCTGTGTTTAGCTTTGTTTTTCCTGTGCTTTTTTGCAGTTCCTTTTTCCCTACCTTCTCCCTTGTCGCTGCTGCGATCACCCGCGTCCCCGCCCCCTCCAGTGTCCTTTCCCGTGTCTCCCGCCTCACAGCTGTCCAGCCCCCCTGCAGCACTGCTTAATGGCGGACGCTGTGCGGCCATGCGCAGTGGGCATGCCACTGGTGTGTCGAAAAGAAGCCAAAGGCAAGCCCGTGTGTGTGTGTCCAGCCCTGTACCATGCCCAGCACCAGGGACCCTGCCTCTCAGACACTCCACCGCTACGACGCCAGCACCCTCCTCGCCCTCAACACTGGACGCCCTGCCGCCTGCCATCTAGCATCACTGAAGAATACCCTTGCGCCCTGCCCTGTCTAAACTGCATCGCACCTTCTGCCACATCAGCACACCAGCGCCTCTTGCTGCCCAGCCGACCTACTGCGCACACAGCCTGCTCAAATCCATCCTCCTCAGTGTGCGGTCCCTCCACAAATATGCCACAGACATCTGGGACCTCCTCAACGACTCCTCTTCAGACATCGCCTTCTTCACGGAAACCTGGACCAACCTCTGTCCTGGATCGGACATCGCCATCCCTGACGGCTACTAAATCACCCGCAAGTCCACCCCGACCGTCCAGGAGGAGGCATTGCCATTGTCTACAAAAGCACACTCTGACTGACCACGCACTCTAATGACCCAACAGTGACCATGGAACACCTCCACTTCCAGATCGGGACCAACCCCAACACCATCCTCTGCAGGACCCTCATCTACAGGCCCCCGGGCCGTGGACCCCCATTCATTGATGCCATTGTAGACCTCATTGCACCCCAGGCTCTCCCATCCACGACTACATCCTACTCGGAGACCTCAAGTTCCACCTGGACAACCCCAGTGACCAGAACACCACTCCCCTTCTGGGGAACCTCGCCAACATTGGACTCAAGGAGCTAGTCACCGCACCAACCCACATAGCTGGACACATGCTCGAGCACGTCTTCTCCGCCAGCGGGAAGTTGAACTACAGCCACACCACCGGACTCTCCTGGACCGACCATCATTGCGTACATCACGTCTTCACCATGCCCACTGTACACCACCACCAGCATCGTCCCCCCTCGCAGCTTGATCAAGGCCACTGAAGAACTTCTCGTCAACTCCCTCTGCACCACCACTCCATCAACGCTTACAGACGACAACACCGCTGCGCGCAACCTCCACCTATGGATCTCCAACTGCGCCGACACCCTGGCACACCTCCAGAAAAGGCCAGGTAAACAACACTCCAAGAAGGCCAACTGGTTCACTCCCGCCCTCCACTAGTCCAGACGCACCTGCAGACGTCTCGAGAAGTGATGGAGCCACAACATCAATCAACTCCGCAACACAGTCACCCTTGCACCATGGCGCAAGGGTGCCTGCATTGTCGCATGGCAGCCATTGTGCGCCAGCGTAAGGGAAAAAGACAGGGGGACTTATTCATGAGCCTCTTCTGACAGTTTCACCCCACCAGTGCGTCATTTTCTTGACGTACTTGTAGCGTGATTCTTGCACCAAGTTGCGCCGTATTTGCAAAGTGAAGCATCTAGGCATAAGCGTGACCTTGTGAAGCCCTGTGCCACATTATACCTGCATCAGGTATGATGTATGCAGGATGGGCGTTCCCACGCAACAAAGCCTCATAGGAGTGGCGTAGTGAAATTTCACTGCAACAATTGTAGGATGTCACTGCGTCAGTACCTGACGCCTGACTCATGGCAGGCGTAAGGGTGACGCAGTGCCACAGGGATAGGCTGGCCCCATGCATTGCTGGAGTTGCGTCATGCTTGTGACACAACTTCAGCAATGCGTGAATTTAGCGCTGACAGATACGTCAGGATTCCAGACGTATCTGTCATTAATTGTGACATGGCGCGCCATACAGTGAATAAAGCGCATCCATGGTGTCGCAAGAAGGGCATAGTGAAAAGTGTTGCAACGCTGTTTTGTCGCAGCGATGCAACACTTTTTCTGAATGAGGCCCAGGAATGTGCCCTATCTTATTGATGGTGCGCATACCTGCCCTGTAGTTTTGTCGCAGGGCAGCGCAGCAACATTCCTTGCAGCACTGTCCAGCACCAAAATCTTCTGAAATTAGGCCCCAGGTGTTTGCACCATTTAAGACCAGCTATTTTCTCGTCTTAAAAAACTGCCTGTAACTGCAGTTAGAGGCAGTTTTTTAGGTTTTGCACCATACAAGGAACTCCTTGTAAATATCGCAAAGTGGGGTTAGTGGCAGTTTTTGCACGGGAACGCCTACCTTGCATCTCATTTCTCGCTAACAGAAGTGACGATCTTAAAAATGCACGTTTTCGCCAGAATACTGCCGCTAACTGAGGTTAGCGGCAACTTGTAAATACGGCGATAAAAAAAAAAGCCGCCGTAACGTCAAAAAATTGACGCTACAGCAGGGTTAACTCCTTGTACATATGCCCCCTACTCCCTTATTTAAGCGCCAGTGAGAGGAACATACACTCAGCTCCTAAAGTTCAATGTTGTTAATAAAAATAATCAAAAATATGAACAGAGCTCAGTTTTCAGTGTACATGTATGTAGAGCATGCTCATCCCTCAAGTATAACTTTTTTCTCTTTGATGCCAATTGTATGACTGAAACTCCTGCTGATGTCATGTGGATGCATGCGGCAAAGGCTAAGTACTTCTACAGGGTGGTTGGCAACCGCAAGGGTATGGGCATTGTGGGGAGGGAGCCCTCATCAGTCCTTGCGGGTGGGGGCCTTAAGATTTTGTTATGCCACTGTCAATCAATCAATCAACCAAGGGTTGGGACTGTGAGTTAGTAGCCATTGCCTCCCACATTAAGCTAGTGTGAGGGCATTGGCACACATCAAGATCTTGTGAAGTTGTGAGGGGCTTGAAGATGACCTAGTCCTTTGTGGCCTGCAGCATTTGGCAGAACATGGAGGACAGGGGTGTCACACCTGCCCTGGCACCCTGCTCACAACTGCAAACAGGGCAGGGGACAGCTTGGAGCTGCCAGGCTCCTCTATGGCTCACAGCATTTTATGAGCCAGGAATGAACATGCCAATTAACAGCTGCCCTGCGAAACGTTCCCATCTCCTCTATTCTTGAATAAGATGAGGGTAACGAAGAACACAGGTAATATACAGACCATTCCACACTTGGACAAGGCAGGTGGCACAAAAGTAACCCTGGTCCAGTTGGGTTAAAAGGTCCAAATGCCTCTTCCACAAAATAAAGACTCTCCTTGCCTTAAGGGAGTGGAGGGGTAGGGCATTAAGACCGTAACACTAGGATTAGGCCAGCTGTGCAAATATAATTTCCACCACTCTTTAGCAAGGCCATATTCTGCCCCATTACCACTCTGCATACAGGGGGTGGTACATCAAATGGCAAAGGCAAAAAACATAATCTTCCCCTCATTTGGCAATGCAGGGGCATTTAAGAATACACCCCCTGCTGTTGGTCGCGACTGGGTTTAAGTTCCCTAATGCACATCACCAAAGAATACTACAGGAGGGGTAGTAACTAAAGATGCTACTAGGCAAGGCAGAGGGTGCTTAGGGGCCACAGTCACCAAGGAAGGTTTCACCTGTCCGAGGCCTCCTTCGCCTTTAAACAAAAAGAGAGTGCTGGAGCCTCAGACCAAATGCCTAACAACACTGTTCATAATAGTGGAGAGGGCCAATTGTAAAAGATATTCTCTTTAAACATTTGAATAATCGTGGCTCAAAAAACATTGACATTTCCTGAAAAAGTTAAAGGTCAGTTATAGATAACAGCAGTGTAATAGTGGTCATGGCACTGAACTCAAAAAGACAGCAAATTCACACGTTAGTTCCACCCCGGCTGTTCATACCTAATCCTAATGCCCATTCCCACCATACATTCCATCATCAAAATTATGTGTATTCTTACAATGCAACATTACACAATGTACAATATCACATACTAAAAAGTGGCTTTTATGACAAAAACAATACATCCACTATAAAACGGAGCATGATATAATGTACAATTATAATGCATCACAGATAGTCTAGGCCATTGATATCTATGATCTCTGACACTGTCACAAAATACCAAGGCATTCACCTACAAACGAAAACACAATTGCACAATTATTATTTCAATTCTGCTGGAGCGTCCTGGGCCTTTACAGCATAATCTCTTAGTCAAGTCGTAAAAAGATTTTACCTAATAGATTAGACAACCTTTATAGCTGAAATGAAGCATTGAAAGGGAGAAAACATCAACAATTCAATTTACTTGTGAAGCCCACATGACTCCACAATGAAGACCAGGAATCACTGAATATGATTAAAGAGTTTTATTTTGATCACCAATCAATCCAGTAAATATGCAAGCCAAATGCAAATTCAATAAATACATTAGGCAAAGTAAAATATCTCAGTTTGTTGATACGCAACAGCATGAGATACAGAATTGTGATGGCCACAATTATACAATAACAAATGAAAGTAAACAGGTGTTCCATAAAAAAACTGCCCTTCTCTACTCTAACATGGGTCAAATATAAAATAGTCTATTACGGGTTTCTGATTCAGGAGCACGGAAGAAGAATGTGTTGGTATGATTAGACCTCAGTAGAAGTCCAAAGAAAAGGAAATAAGTGTTTAGCATAAAGCTTCACACTCACAAGAAGGGGACTAGTAGAGAGGTCTGTACCTCTCAAAGTCAGAAGGGAATCTCTCCTAACTCAAACTATGGGAACACCAATTTAAAAGTAACAGGAGATTCAAACACGTTATCTCTGTTCACACTACCAGTTCACACAACCAATCAGAGCACCACTCAAGTGTATCTGCAACATAGCTCTGAATTTCCAACGCATCGGACGAAGGCTGTCATTCTCAACCTCGAACATATTGCAATCCTGGTACACGATGAACAGAAAGCTTCTTTCGACCATTTTTCCTCCACATTCAATGCCAAGTCTCTCACAGTTCTTTCTATCAAACAATGAGCATTTCTCTAACTAATGAAATAATAAACCTGCAAAGGGAAAAAGTGTAGAAGCAAGCAAAAGTATTTCAACTGAGGCCTGTAGTCAGGCTAAGCTTAATTGAGCATTTAATGTGCACTTCGATTGCATGGTTATACATACACACATGTAACTTTAAAAGAACTACAAATGTGAGCAAAAAGAATGCATGTTTACATATGCAAATATAACTCAAAGTGTAAGTTAAAATATTTATGAAGCATACATGATTCATGTTTAAACTGAAAGTTAGTGGACCCAATACACTTAGCTGGCTTCAAAACATATCACTGTCCAGCGGTTCAATCCACCAGTGGACGTCCCAAAGGGGGTTTGTGTATCTATGTATCAAACTTGCTGTCTCCTTTGAATACAACTGTGATTGTTACCAGTGTACTTTATCAGATTGTCATTCTTCAATTGTCTGCTCACTCCTCTATAGCTATTGTAAACCTTTATAACAACGGATGTACTCAGGAATTTTTTTTAGCTCTTAATCGTTTAGACCATGACTTGGAGACTGCCTTCACGGCTGACTGCAAGAACCCAATTATCCTTTGGGGTTGCGATTTCAATATACGCGCCTGCCCGCATCCATCTAATAGGGTCTGTGGCATGACGTCTCCTGACAATAGTGATATCACTCACTTCTCCCATTCAGCCTATGGGGACTTCCTAAACTATTTGCTTTTTAAATATAACCTGTCTTTTTGTAATGAGCTTATTAGTACTCCAGTCACAGTGAGTTGTACTTACAATGGCAGAGGTGAGAACAGCATGATAGATGTTATACTCTTCTCCCAGTGCCATTCTGAGTTGGTTTTAGAGTTTCTGTACATGGTATCGCTATTAGCGATAATTTTCCCCAAAGTGTTGCCTTGAACACCAACCTTTTGACCCAAAGGGGTGATGCCTATAGAGCTAGCATCTTGGAGAACATAGAAAATTCCTGTCGTAATGGGTATGCATTAAGATGGTCCCTGGTGAACCCATCCAATTTTTTAACAACATTAATTAGGAAAGAGAGGGAGGCTTTTAAACTGTACCTTGATGAGAACACGGAGGCACACGAGTTTATACAAGCGTTCAATCATATAAAAAAAGGCATTTGCGAAGGGCTCTATGTCAACCGGAGTAAATTACATAGAAATCTAAAACTTGCCCTAGCAAGAAAACCGAGACAGGTCTTGGAGGTACGGGAATACAGAGCCATTAAGCAACTGAAAAAAAGCCTAAAGGAGGACACTTGGAATTGCTTACTTGAAGCCAGTTTGTCTAATGACACCATTACGTTTTGGCGTATTATTAATACTCCTTCATACGACCCTGCGGACTGCCCCCAAGCTAAGTTAGCCATTACTAAGGCTGCATGGCTATCCCATTTCACAGATTTATATTCCTCCAAGAATGATATTTCGATTTCCCTGCCCACTGCACATTTCACTAGTGAGTCTGACACTATCTCACCCATTAACCAAAGGAACTATCCGGTCATCACTTTGGATGAAGTAGTCATAGCATTAAAGACAAGTAAGGGTGGAAAAGCCCCTAGCCTGGATGGGATCCCCATTGATTTGTTTAAATCCAACATTGATCTCTGGGGCTCCATCATTACCCTTCTCTTCAGAGCATGTCGGGAAAAGGGTTTTCTGCAAACCTGGCCTGAGTCTCTTATTGTCCCCATATATAAGAAAGGTGACCGTAACAGTCCAGCACAATACAGGCCAATTTCCCTTTTAGACTCTTTAGTGAAGGTGGTGGGGCGCATTCTTCTGGATCGACTGCAGGACTGGGCAGAGTCTAATAACATTCTCTCAGACCTGCAGTACGGCTTTAGGTCAGGGTGGGGACCACAGAACAGGCCATTAACCTGGATTTCCTCATTGGTAAATACATGCACATTAAGGAAGGGAATCTGTTTTTAATTTTCGTGGACTTATCTTCTGCTTTTGATTTTGTGGTTCACGAAAAACGATGGTTTATTATGACTAGCCTGGGAGTTGAGTGCATTATTGTAAATTTCCTTAGAGACTTGTACGCTCTAGGTCGAGGCAGGGTACGCTACGGCCTTAACGGCAATTGCACTCAGCTGTTCAATATAAGCAGAGGGATACGACAAGGTTGCGTACTCGCTCCCTCCCTGTTCAATCTTTATCTCAACAGTATAGGTGATACCTTGCCAAGCAAGTGCGCTGATTTACCCCAAGTAGGTCACCGTCCAATCCAGGCACTTTTTTATGCCGATGATGCGGTTTTAATGGCTCGTACCCCCCTCGGACTCCAACGTCTAGTTGATGAATTCGCAAATTTTATGCAGGACTATGGCCTGACAATTAACATCGGTAAAACCTTCGCCATGAAAATTGGGAGCACGGCCTCTCGATGTCGTTTTTATTGAGGGTGTAAAAATTCAGCACACTTCTACTTTCACTTACCTGGGGATAGTATTCAGTCATACTGGGAAGTGGCAATGGGCAATAAAATCCAGGCATCTCCATTTTGTTAAAACTACAAGGACCTTGCTGCAGTTTGCTAGCACTCAAGGTATTAAATATCCGAGGGAAATGTTGACTATTTATAATGCAAAATGCAGACCCACTGCCATGTATGGGTCTGAACTATGGGGACATGGACAGATCGATAGCCTTCAATTAGAAGAAAATGCTTTCCTAAGAAATCTTCTCGCTGTCCCGAAAAGTAGTGCCACTCATGTCTGTCATACAGAATTAGGAGTTCCTTATATCGCAGACCTGATTAGGATACAGCCAGTGCTATTATGGCACAAAATTTGGTCATCGGATTATGCCACACTTAACAGATCTATCATAACTGACTGTCTTAGATCCTCTTCCGCCTTTAAAATCCCCTGGCTCAAATGTGCATAACTTTTTGGCAGACATTGGTCATCCTGAGTACTTTGACCATCCTGACAGCTTGGTTTATGTCCAAAGAAAAGTACTCAAAATGAAATGCTTATCACTATTAGAGGAAACGAGACCAGCAACTGAAATTCTGAAACCTTCTGTCCTGAGGAATCAGATGATACTGACTAGCTTCAATTTGCAATTTTATTTAGCTAATGTGTTCAATGCGCGCCACAGGTTTGTGCTTACCCGGTTCCGATTGGACATTTTCCATCATTTAATCAGCTTCCCTACTATTAATAACTGATCACCTGACCTGGGGAAATGCACCTGTGACGATACCTCCTTGCAGAGCACTATGCAGACTGTCCTATTCTGTAAACATTTTTCTGAGATGAGGAAGAAATATGTCAAACCCATGCTATTGCAGCTGGGCTTAACACAATGCCGACCAGCTTTTTTGTACCTGCAAATGCTACCAAACATCTACGTATGTGCTGTAATGTCTCGATTTATGTGGGCTGTTATCAATTGCAGGAAGCAGCTACAGGTTACTGTTTATAGTTTGTAATTGAATTTGAAATTGATTGCGCAAATGACGATTGTTTTTGTACCTATGTACTGTAATTTTTTTTTGTTTAATATCTGTTTATTGAGTACAAGCAAAGAAAAGTGACACATGTCGCAGAAAAATGGAGGGCAAGGGTGGGGGGGGGGGGGCAACAAAAAGCGGTTACAAACCAAGCAATCAGCCCCGGGCTCCTGCAAAGGGGATAAGTCCAGTTCCACAGGGTTCAAAACACAAATGTGATGAGGGCACAGCGACTTTCCAAAACATAGGGGCCAACATCAAAGAGAGAGTTCTCGCCAAACCCAAGGGGAAGCCATGTAGGGGGCCAGAAGGCAGAGGCCCAACTAGAGTTCCATTGTCCAGTAAAGGGAGAACACAACAACACAACCAGTGAGTCAAACAATTGGTCAAGGCTAACAAGGTCTGGTTAAAGCGAGAGCCCCCGCCCACTTAGAAAATACAATCTGTACTGCGACAGTACCAATACACTTTGCGGCAAATAACAGAAGAACCATCATATAACAAGAAAGAGACAGAAAAGAAAACCTGAGGAAGGTGAGGGCAGGAAGAAAAAGAAGAGAGCAGTGAAAAGTGAAGCCCACAGAGGGGGAGAGAAGGGAAAAGAGGACAGATTCGGATGCGCCAGGAGAATGGGGAGGAGGGGGAAAGGCCAGGGCTCAGAATGGAGGCCAGCAGTCACAAGGCCCGAAGTGTCCGCCCAGCAGACCAAGCAAATTACTCCGGGGAGACCGGTCTCGTGCCACGAGAGAAAGGTTCCAGGGGATCGTCAAACAGCTGTAGAGCCCGCAATCTAGGGGGCATCAAGCGGGAGTGTTCGGTTTTAGTGAGATAGTGTATAAGTGGACGCCAGATGCGGTCAAAGCGTGTATCAGTGTGAGTGAGGCGGGCCGTAAGCAGTTCCAGTGAAAGGACATCCCACAGCCGGAGAAACCACACAGCGATAGGCGGAGGATGGGGCCGCTTCCAGCAGGAGGCAATGGACTGTCGCGCTGCACCTAGTAAGTGAAGGATTAGATGCCAGTGTGCCGAAGTCATGGCCTTCAACGTGCCGGGCCGAATGCCCAGAAGCGCTAGGGACGGGGTAGCAGGAACCGGGAAGCCCACCACCTCTTTAATGTGGCTGAGGACCTCCTTCCAAAAGACAGTGAGACCCGAGCAAGACCACCAAATGTGTAGGAAGTCCCCTCTATCAGTCCGGCATCGCCAGCAAATCGGAGGAGGGTTCGGGAACATCTGATGGAGACGGGTAGGAGTATAATACCATTGCGTCATCAGTTTATAGGCAGATTCGCGCTGGGGAATACTACGGTACACCTTAGGGATGTCTCTCCACAAGCGGTCCCACTCCTCCGGGGAGATGTCAGCAGCCAAGTCAGATGCCCAACGCGCCTGGTAGCCATGGAGCGGAAGCTGTCGAGAGTGTTGAAGGACAGAGTAGGCTTTGGAAATGAGGCCCCTAGACCCCTCGAATCTACGGACCAGGGACTCGAAGGGGGTGAGCTGTCGAGTCACCTCCCGGGAGTACGCTGGAGAAGATAGCCAATGACGCAATTGACAATACTGCAGACGCGCATTATCGGTGAGATGTAAAAATTGTTTGCACTGATCAAAGGTGCGGAGGGCAGAGCCCTGAAAGAAATCCTGGAGAACACGTCGGCCCTCTATGGTCCAAGCCGCAAAAGCCTGAGGCTGAAAAGCAGGGGGGAACGCAGAGTTGCGTGTTAGCGGGGTGTTGTAGGAAGGGAAGGTCGTAAGGCCCCGGGAGAGCGCCAGTCTATCCCATATCTCCAAGACCGTTCTCGTTGGAGTAGCTAAGTAGGCACTGCGAGGACGTGCCTCACGCGGGAGCCAGGCCAAATCCCACAATGGTCTACAGGCCACCGCACGGTCCATATGGAACCAGTGTTTCTCGCTTTCAGGAACGATCCATTCTGATATAAACCGGAAGTGACAAGCCCAATAATATTCCAGTAAATTGGGACAGGCCAGGCCACCCCAAGATCTGGGAAGCATGAGTATTTTATGAGAGAAACGGGGACGGGACTTCCCCAAATGAACCTGGTAAAATCCCGTTGTAAAGCCTGGATGTCCGCGTGCGGAATGGGGGTAGGAAGAGACTGGAACAAATAAAGGATTTTAGGGAGAAGGGACATTTTAACAGCATGAAGGCGACCCAACCACGCCAGGGGGAGACCTTCCCATCGACGCATTTCTTCGCGAATAGAGTTCCGGAATCTAGGCCAATTAAGTGAGGGCCAAGAAGTGAGCGTAGGAGTCAGATCTAAGCTCAAGTAGCGAATCGACTCGTCAGTCCACTGCACCGGGAGCAGCTCCCGCAAACCCTGGACCTCCGAGGCCGAAAGCGTGAGATTAAGAGCATGGGATTTCGCCAGGTTAATCCGATAGCCCGAAGCGGCCTCAAAAGACCCCAAGAGTTCAGCTGTTGTAATTTGGCAGCATTTAAGTTAAGCATTAGCTGAAGACAGCCTGTATTTAGAGGCTAAATTGTCCGCTTTGTGGAATCCATTTTGTATTTCTGGCAGCCATTTTGGCTGCCATGTGCTACCATGTGCTCGCCATGTGCTCTGTCCTACCTTCCTGTCAACTGCTCTTGAAATCTGCCTAGAGACAAGTTATATTTAGTTCCTCTTGCTTTGCACATGCTCAGTTGAGCTTGCAGCTGTTCCGAGTTTATAAATGTCAGGATGTGTCTACTAAAAGTAGAAACTGTTAGCTCCACCCACTTGTCGACTGTGCATTCTCTGTATGACCTTATATGTACCTAAAACCAGCATTTGTGTTAGTACCGCCTTCATTTGAGCCCCTGTGTGGGTATAAAAGGACCAGGATCCTTCCATTCAGTGTGCTACTTCATGCATTACTGAAGGGTGATGTGTGTGAATGTAGCTCCACCTCATGAGGTTTAATAAACTCTGTCTTTTCTATTTCCAGTTTCTGTGCCAACTTCTTCCTAAGTGTCTGAGGACTCTGTGCAGAGAAGGGAGAACCCCTAAGCACTGGTAGGCCTTGCTGAGGCTCACTACAACAAATTGGCGCTTCCAACGTGGGACTCATCAGCGACTCGGATGCCCGAAGGACTGGTCGCGACGAAGGATTGGAATCTCGCTTTTGGACGCGATCGCTGCCTGAGGAGACCAGAGTCTTGGCACCCACGGCGTTTTTCCTTTCTTTCTGATCTGACCATCCCAGCGGCGCCGGTCCTTGACTGAGATCTCTTTTGTTGATTCGCCGTGCAGTGACCATTTGGTCGATTTGAGAACTTGGCAGTTGGAACCTGGACACCATTTGATTGGTAAGAGCCGTTTTGCGGCACTTGCTGTTGGTTTGATGCCTTTGATTGGTAAGGTAGTTTTAGTAACACTTACTGTGGCTTTGTTTGTATGATTGGCCAATTTTGGAATCTGTTTTGTAATTATATATGTATTGCAATACATATAGGCAGGTAATGAGGAGAATTTTCTCTATTTAAAATTGTTTGAACAGCGCAACGTACGAAAAGTACCTTAAGCGCTACTTTGATTATAATACTGCATCTTTTGCACTATTTTTTGGCATGCCTGTTTTCAGCACACTTCGTAGGATGTGTTGCTTTTGTAGTGGTACCAATTTGAGACTTGACGAAGCACAACCAGCCCCCCGGAGGGGACGCCTAATAGGGATATGTATATTAAGTATGGTATTTCTTCTATAATGTACTGCACGTTATGGAACAAATATACTAGTAAAGATCCTGAGTTGCGTTGGCCTATGTATGGGTCATTTGATTTGCGAAAAATTCAGTATGTGGAACAATGTATGTTTAAACGAAAGACTAGGCAAGATATGTTTGATTGTGTGCGAATGTGGGAGAAAGAAGTGCGTGAGCGAATGAAGCGTGAGCAAGCCTTGATTGACAAAGAACAGCGAAAGACCATTTATGCGAAAGCATTAGAGTTAAAAAACAAGGAGATGAGAGAAATTAAAGAGAGGGAAGATAGGGAACGCCATTTACAGGTGACTGGCCAATACGCTGTTAGGCAGCCCCTTTATCCTATCCTTAATAAACCGCAAGATGATTTCTTGTTATTAGATCGTTCTCCACCTCCGTATATTTTTTCTTCTGCTCCTCATGAGTCAGATGAGGACTCTTTTTCAGACCAGGACAAAGCTCGAGAAACTCGTTCCATGTTATCTGCTGAGCGTGCATCTGACATCAGATCTACTGCGCGTAAAGCCGTTCGTAGTACTACCAGTGCTTCTGAACTTTTAGATAGTATAAAAGGATGGCAGGAAAGGGAGCAAATATATTTTACCGATACATTTGCTGCAGAGGTTATTGAACGATTTAGGAAGTATTCGGTAGAAATGGAGCCCGATGATGTAGCAACTGATTGTAAACGATTACGTGACGGTCTTTTTGTCTTCTCCCAGGTGGCTGACACAATCAGACGCTTGGTTAAACTGCGTGTTGAAGCAGCCCGTTTGCAAGAGGAGAAAAAGGCAGCAGAAGCAGCTGCACTAGCATCTCAGATCAGCATGGCACAAACTTCTACTCCTGAAACAGATAAGAATGCTGTAATTCATGTGAAACCCATGCGGGAAGCCGCGCCTTTATATGTTCCTCCTAAAGGAACGGGTACAGAGGATGATAAGACTTCTCTTAATGCGAAAGGGTACTTTATTTATAATTGGGTTTACACTCCTTGGAATAGAGCAGATGTTATGGCCCTTAAAAATGCATTGCCTGACCCGCGAAAGAATCCAGCAGCCTTTTATGAGGAAGTTGAGGGTGCAATCAGCTCTTGTACTATGACTTTGTCGGATATTGATTTGTTTTTTGGATTAATATTACCACCTGATATGTGGAGAACTGTGCGCAAAATAGATGATAATGCGACATTTGGAGCATTGTGGAAAGATTTAGAGCGGTTAGATGAAGATAGAGAACCTGCACAGAAACCGTGTCAGTTAATTTTAAATCTTCCGGCAGCTATATTAGTTAAGTTAAAGACGATCATTCCCCCTAAAAAGATAGATTGGACAGTGCTAGCGTCTTGCAAGCAAAAGGTAGATGAATCAGTTTCTGACTTCTTCACACGCTTTGAAGAAGCATTTCACGATTTTAGTGGCCAGTCATTGACAGATGACACGGGTAGGCATCTGTTTGTCGATAAATATGTCGCAAACCTTTTGCCAGGAATAGCTAGTCGCTTAAAGGCCAGTGAGAGTTCATGGACTACATCTTCTCCGGTTTCTCTTTTAACTATGGCCCAGTATTATGAGCGGCAAGAATTAGAAGCCAAAGGTAATGAGGACAAAAAGTCTAAAGAGTTGAAAACAAAGGTTATGTTGGCTCAAGCTTATGGTCCGCCTTCTAGAGATAATGATAGAGGTGGACGTGGATCTTATGGTTCGTCCTTTCCTTCCTCTGCCCGTTCGAATTTGTCTGTTGATCAGTGTGCGTACTGCAAAAAATTTGGACATTGGCTTTCTGATTGTCCAGTGCTGCGTGCTCAGCAGAATCTACGTGGTCGGGGACAAATGAGAAATCGTTCAGGATATCAAGGGCCTAGAGGAAGCGCGAATGATCGTGCTCGGTTTGATGCTAATACACGTGGGCAGAATGGGTTTAACACTTTTGATAGAAGGAACCAATATCAAATGTCTGACTATGTGCCCTCTGATTTTCAAGATTCTGCTTATGCATAGGATTGCCTAGGATGGGGTAAGGAATCAGTTGAAGTTCCAGTAGATCAGAGGGGTCCCTATGTTACAGCACATGTTTTGGGTTCTACTGATCAGTTTCTGGTTGATACAGGAGCTACTCGTAGCGCCTTGTCTAAACAATTGGTTCCAAGGGCTCCCCTGTCTGGCTTAACCATTACATCGATAGGTTTCGATGGAACACCTTCCCTTAGCCCATTGTCACAACCACTTGCATTCAATGTTGATAAGTTTACTGCTCCATGTCCGTTTTTGCTTTCTCCAAACACACCAGACAATATTGTGGGTCTTGATATGCTTAAATATTTCAGGGCTACGATAAGGTGTTCTCCGGAAGGAGTACGGGTTATTTTGAATGACAACTACCCTGTGATTGAGAGATCTTGTATTGTTAAAGAGGACATTGCACTAGCCTCACTCCCTAGTACTTTGTGGGCTACTTCGGATACTGATGTAGGGCAAATGGTTATTCCACCAGTACATATTAGTGTCAAGGAGGGCGCTTTATTGCCAAGACTGCCTCAGTATAAAATTTCTCGAGAAGGAGAAGAAGCACTCACACGTATTGTACATGATTTAATTAAGGTGGGGGTTGTGGAAGAAGTTCCTTACAATATTTGCAATAGTCCGATTCTTCCCATTTTGAAAAAAGATACTGACACTAGGATTTATAGATTTATTATCGATTTGAGAGAAGTCAACAAGATTGTAGTACCACAGTACCCTGTAGTCTCTGACATAACGACATTGCTTACCCTGGTCCCTCCAACAGCAACTACATTTTCTGTAATTGATCTGAAGAACGCTTTCTTCTCGATTCCTATTCATCCTGATAGCCGATATTTGTTCGGTTTCACTTTGAATAATAGATCATACAGATTTTGTAGAGTTCCTCAAGGCTATACTGAGAGTCCTAGTATTTACAGTCAAGCATTGAAGAGACAGCTTGATTCCTTTACCTTGCCTAAAGGAGTGGCTCTCATACAATATGTCGATGACATCTTGTTGGCAGCCGATACACCTGAGCAGTGTGAGAAATGCACTTTGTCTTTGCTTTCTTTTCTTGCTACACACCACCATAAAGTATCACGAAAGAAATTGCAATATTGTAGACCGAAGGTGACCTATTTAGGACACCTTCTGTCTAAGGAGGGCCGTGCACTGACACCAGATCGCATTCAAGCAATTTTAGACACCCCAGTACCTTCCACGCAGAAAGATGTCCGTGCATTCATTGGTCTGACTTCGTTTTGCAGGCAATGGATATTGGGTTTTTCACACATTGTTAAACCCTTGCTAGCACTTTTGACTAAAAACACTCCGATCCCCCTTCCATGGACAGATGAATGTCAAAATGCTTTTTGTCAGTTGAGACAAGCTCTTTGCTCTGCACCAGTGTTAGGCACACCAGATTACACGAAGGCTTTTACACTCTATGTACATGAGAAAGAAGGATGTGCATTGTCAGTTTTAGTACAGACACACGGGGACAAACAGCGTCCTTGTGCATACCTTTCTGCAGTTCTTGACCCTGTTGCTCGTGCATTGCCTGGGTGTTTCCGTTCAGTTGCAGCGACGGCTGTGTCCATACGTCAGAGTGAAGGGATAGTTTTGTCACACAAACTGTTGGTGCTAGTACCCCATGCAGTAGATGCCCTTTTGAATCAGACTAAGACTCAGCACTTAACTAGTGCTCGTTTGACAGGATACGAATTGACACTGCTAGCACCTCATATTACCTTGAAAAGATGTGCGACACTGAACCCAGCCACTTTGTTGCCATATCCTGCGACTCAGTCTCAGTCAAAGGAGCCTCACGATTGTATATTCCTTACTGAGGAACAGACAAAGGGTCGCATCGATTTGCAAGATACGCCCCTTCCAGATGTAGATGGGGAACTGTGGGTTGATGGGTCCTGTTTGAAGTTACCAGATGGCACGACTTCAGCTGCTTATGCAATTACCACGCTTGAGACAGTAGTGGAAACAGCTCGCATACCTCAGAAGTCAGCTCAAGCAGCTGAACTAATAGCTTTGACACGAGCGTGTGAGCTTAGCACTGACTTGTGTGTGAACATTTACACGGATAGTCGCTATGCTTTTGGAGTGGTTCATGATTTTGGCCTACTCTGGAAGGAAAGAGGCTTTCTTACATCCCATGGGATGCAGATAATGCACGGAGAGTTAGTGCATAATCTCTTGACTGCACTTACATACCCAAAGAAAGTTGCTATTATGAAGTGTAGCGCACACAAGAAAGTGACTGACAAAATAGGACAAGGCAATGCCTTTGCAGACCGCGTAGCCTGTGAGACTGCGATGCAGCGAAGCACTACACCCATGTACGTAGTGAAATCACAAGCTGAGCGTTGGCATGATGCTAGAGAGGAAGTATTGGATATACAGAGATCTGCTTCTGTGGAAGAGCTTGAGCAATGGTCTAAAGAAGGAATATTAGATGATGAGGGTTGTTGGCGTAACAAAGAAATGAATAAGTGGAAATTGCCTGCGGCCTATTTACAACCTATGGTTCAAAAGAGCACATGGGCTGGCACATGTTGGAGCTCTAGCAATAACTAAATTGCTTACACAAGTTTGGGAGCATCCTGAAATTGCTAGCACAGCCAAAAGGGTAGTACAGTCCTGTTTGATCTGTTGGCAGTATAATCCTGGAAAAGGGACACGAACTCCTACAGGAGGGTTTGCTACACCAACCGCACCTTTTGAAGTTTTGCAGATGGATTACATCCAACTCGAACGCTGCAATAATCTGAAATATGTCCTAGTGGTGGTATGTGCCTTTAGCAAATGGATAGAGGCATACCCTACGAAGGATAATACTGCTCTCACCACAGCAAAGGTGCTTCTAAAGGAGTTTTTCCCTAGATACGGTGTTTGTAAACTTTTGTGGAGTGACAATGGACCTCATTTTATTGGGCAAGTTGTTGAGCATGTCCTGAAAGGATTAGGGATCAAACAGAAATTCCATACAGTTTTCCACCCGCAATCAGCAGGATTGGTGGAGAGGTATAACGCTACTCTAAAAACAAAGTTGGCGAAAATACTGGCTTCCACGTCTCTAAAGTGGCCAGATGCCCTACCTTTGGCATTGTTGTCCATAAGATCGGTGCCACATTCACGATCAGGTCTTACCCCCTATGAGGTGGTGTTTGGGAGACCAATGAACATTTGGGGAATTCCTAAGCCACGCCCCATACATGATGTTCCTTGTGTTCTGATGAATGATTATTTGGCACAGTTAACTGACAGTTTGATTTCTATTCATCAACAGGTTCGAGAAGCTCTTCCTGACAGATCTACAGGTGAGGCCCACGAACTCCGTCCTGGTGACCATGTAATGGTCAAGGTCTTTGACAGATCGAACAGCTTGGAGCCAAGGTGGCGAGGACCAGAGCAGGTGCTCCTTGCGACAAGGACAGCAGTTCGAGTGACAAACAGAAAGAATTGGATCCACAGCACACACTGCAAACGTGTGTCGCCTGCCTTGGTGGAACCTGCTGTGTTGACCGACCATCGAGAGATTCTGGAGACGGAGAAAGGCCAAGCTATCTCACCTGACGAATCTGCGGAAGTCTTCCCGGACCACACGATCACTGGAGTATCCAGATATCAATTGAGACCGAGGAAAGGATCTGCAGTTTTGAAAAAGACTGGTTGAGCTACCACCCTGGGTTAGTGAAACGGAGAGCCATTGTGGCAAGGGGAGGGGGATCAGCCCTGTATTAGTGTAGTGACACCTACTTTGGCCCATGGTGAAGAAATCAGCGGCTGCCCAGGGAGAAGAGCTCCAACGACTGTTTTCAACAAGTTTTCAGAAAGATCAATCATTACTGCTGCTAAAATGAAAAAACAAATCATTTGTGCTGTAGGGTTTGTTGTTGCTATGGTGGCTATGGCAGCAATTACGTGGTACATCGAGAAGGTGGCTCCTGTTCGACAGCTTTTTGTTGCCACTACGCCAGTACCCGTGGAACACCACTACTTTACTCTTCCTTACCATGAGCAAAAGCATCGACAATCTTACCTGAACAATACTTTTATCCAGATGTTGCACCATACTCACAATGCTACGAATACTACCAACTGTTGGGTGTGTGGGATGATACCTGCACATCAAAAGAAAGGAGGAACACCTTTTATTCCTCTTCCATTTTCTCACAATGGTTCTTGTCAAGCTTGGTATGCGCTCTTGTTTGCATATGGAAAGCCTTCAGTAGGTGGGATTATTTTTCAACTTAATAAAGTGTGTTATCAAAATAAAGAAGGTTATCCACAAGCCAAAGGGACTAAATGGGAATGGGAAGAGTATCAACCGGACAATATTTCAACACCATATGTTTTCACAAATGTGAGAATAATAAAGAACATTGGACCTTTTGTGATTTCTGTGACAAAAGCTAAAGCAGATTTGTGTATTTGTAGTGTTGGAAGAATTCCAGTGGGGAGGAGCGAGTGTACTGTAATCCTGACCATTGAAGGTGCCAATAAGAGCACTTTCACAGCCTCGCATAACACGTATTTTGTGTGCGGAAATAACGGATATTATCAATTACCTGTTGGGTGGTCAGGAATCTGTTATGTATCTTTTCTGTTGCCCCCTGTGTTTCTGGCACCTGCATTGTATCACCGTGATTTTAAACTGTACAATGACATTTCCACAAACAGAAATAAGAGGACAATAAGTATGGATGAAGTTGACCAAACCGACACTACCCTACAACAATATGTTGATTTCAACTTGGGCTTATTTTTCTTTGTGGGTGCTGCATTAAACAGCAGGAAAATCCGACGACTGACTCGTGTTGTGGAAGCTGTTACTAATCAGACAGCTATGGCACTTGGGAACATTACAGAAGAACTACAGATTGCAAGGATTGTAGCACTCCAGAATAGGATGGTGCTAGACGTGATTTTGGCTGATCGAGGTGGTGCATGTCGCATCATCGGTAGCAGCTGTTGTGTATTCATACCAGATCACTCACCTTCAGTATATGACGCAATATCAAAATTGCATAAGATTGCTGCAGAAATTCATCCAGAGACTGGAACTTGGACTTTTGCTGGATGGTTTTGGACTCTTGTTTCTGCTTGGGGCTGGAAGCTACTGACTATCCTGTGTGTAATAATTGTAATATTTTTTACATGCTGCGTATGTATCCAATGTGGTCCAATGCTTTGCTCCATTTGCATCTCTGCTTGTATACCTGCCAGAGGGAACATTGCTGAAACAAAGGCCCAACAAATGTTGAATAAAGAGGTGGCCGAAATAATGTTAATAGATGTACGGGATGAATATCTAGATTACCCCAGATAAACGAATGTCTTCAGCCAATGCTGAAAGGGTCGTCTGTTGTAATTTGGCAGCATTTAAGTTAAGCATTAGCTGAAGACAGCCTGTATTTAGAGGCTAAATTGTCCGCTTTGTGGAATCCATTTTGTATTTCTGGCAGCCATTTTGGCTGCCATGTGCTACCATGTGCTCGCCATGTGCTCTGTCCTACCTTCCTGTCAACTGCTCTTGAAATCTGCCTAGAGACAAGTTATATTTAGTTCCTCTTGCTTTGCACATGCTCAGTTGAGCTTGCAGCTGTTCCGAGTTTATAAATGTCAGGATGTGTCTACTAAAAGTAGAAACTGTTAGCTCCACCCACTTGTCGACTGTGCATTCTCTGTATGACCTTATATGTACCTAAAACCAGCATTTGTGTTAGTACCGCCTTCATTTGAGCCCCTGTGTGGGTATAAAAGGACCAGGATCCTTCCATTCAGTGTGCTACTTCATGCATTACTGAAGGGTGATGTGTGTGAATGTAGCTCCACCTCATGAGGTTTAATAAACTCTGTCTTTTCTATTTCCAGTTTCTGTGCCAACTTCTTCCTAAGTGTCTGAGGACTCTGTGCAGAGAAGGGAGAACCCCTAAGCACTGGTAGGCCTTGCTGAGGCTCACTACAACACAGCCACTGCGGGGAGAGAGGTCGACGGAGAGGACAAGGACAGAAGCAGATCATCGGCAAAGAGGGAAGCCTTATGTTCAGTATCCCCCATACGGATACCCTGTATATCTTGATTGCGGCGTATAGCAATAGCTAAGGGCTCGACGACAAGCGCGAATAATAAAGGAGAGAGTGGGCACCCCTGGCGAGTGCCCCAGTGGATAGAGATAGGAGCGGTGGTAGAGCCGTTGAAATGAACGCGAGTGGTAGGTTTCGCATAGGGGGCCATCAGTTTAGAAATAAATCCAGGTCCCAAGCCAATCTTCTGGAGGACTGCCCGGAGGAAGCCCCAGTCCACGCGATCGAAGGCCTTCTCGGCGTCAAGGGAGACCAGGCAGGCAGGGATATCTCTGATAGGCGATTTTTCCACAAAGTGGGCAATCCGCCGAATGTTGTCGGCGCCTTGACGGTGGCGGATAAACCCCACCTGATCGGGGTCTATAAGGCCCGGAAGGTGGGGCTCCAAACGGTTCACCAAGATTTTGGTGAATATCTTGGTGTCGGTATTTAACAGGGCAATGGGGCGGAAAGAAGCCGCCAGGGTCGGGTCCTTGCCAGGCTTGGGGACAAGTACTATTTCCGCTTCAATCATCGTAGGAGAGAGGCCCGTATGAGCAGTAACGCTGTTAAAAAGATGAAGCAAGTGATCTCGCAATTGCAAGTAGAAGACCCAATAAAAAGCGACCGGCAGACCGTCGGGACCCGGGGTTTTGCCTGTCGGGAGCTGCTGCAATGCCTTAGCAATTTCCTCGTGGGAGATAGACTCATCGAGTAACTCCGTAAAGTAGGGATCAATAGGGTCCCAAGGACATGAATCGAGGAACGTCTCGACCGTCTCCAGTGGGCAAGGATCATGGGCATAAAGTTCAGTATAAAAGGCCATTAAAGTACGACTCTTATCCGCTTCCGAGATAGCCCAGGAGCCATCGGGGCGTTTGAGCTTCGCAATATGGGATTAGGCAGTCTGGGCCCGCAGACGGCGCGCTAGGCACGCTCCGACCTTGTCACCACCGACATAAATTTTTTGTTTAAGGTTAACAAGGAGCCGCTCGGCCTTATTAGTGCGCTGTAAGCGCAGTTGACCGCGTAGGGCAGCAAGGCGTCGCTTGTTAGCAAGGGAAGGACAAGTGTGGTCCTCGCGCTCCAAGTCCTTAATATCCTGGGAGAGGGTGGATTCAACCAAATGAGCCTCTCGGGTCCAGGCAATAGAAATGGAGGTGATAACCCCCCGAATAGTAGCTTTGAAGGTGTCCCAACGGACATCCTCGGGCGTATCAGTAAGAGAGTTGGCCGCGAAGACAGACTCAATCTCCCTACGAATGTCTGCCACATCTACCGGGTCCCGGAGGGCTTGGGGGGCAGTCGCCACCGAGGAAGGGGAGCGCCACGAGCAGTGGGAGATTGAAGCGTAAGCAAAACATGCGCGTGGTCAGAAATAGAAATGTCCGAGATGTCCGCCGTGCACAGCACGTGAGCCAAAGAGAGCGAAAGGAAAAAATAATCAATACGCGAATAGGAACGATGAACGTGAGAAAAAAAAGAATAATCTCGAGAGCCCGGGTGCAAATATCTCCAGGCATCAACCAGACCGAAGTCAGTAATGGCATTCTTCAACGGCACCGACATCGCCCCAGCCACATGGTGCGCCTGTGCAGTGCGATCCCGCTCAGGGTCCCAAACCAGGTTAAAGTCGCCTCCAAGAACAACAGGGGTAGAGAGGGAGCGCAGTAGAGCCCCAAGGTGCTGGCGCAAGAAAACATCTTGATTCTGATTGGGGGCATAGACGTTAACAAAGGTACAGGAGCCCGACCCCAAACCATGTCAATCTTAAGATACCTCCCCCCTTCGTCGGCCACACACTGGGAGGACGTCGCGTGCCAGCCGGGCTTGAAAAGGATTGCCACACCACTAGTCTTGGACGAGGAGCATGCCCAAAATTGGGTGGGGTATTTGCGGTGGGACATGAGGTGAGTGTCAGAGGAAAGCAAATGGGTCTCCTGTAGGAAAACCACATCAGGATCATGCTGAAATAGATAGCGCCATACCTGCCGACGCTTGTTAGGAGAGTTGAGTCCCTTCACATTGAGAGAGAGGAATGTAACGGTGTGTGTCATTGTGGAAGAGAGGAAGGACAACACGCCTCAGCAGCACCAGCAAATCACAGAGCATAGCAGATCCCGAACCCAGCCAAGCACACCCCAGTGAAGCAAAGGGAGACAAACCCCAGGACTGGGAAACAAGCAGCCCCCCAGGGTTGCGCGGGGGAGGGAGAGAAACATGTCGGCGAGAATAGCGGCAAAGAGAGTGGATAAAGCACAGGGGCAAAGGGCCAGTCGACCCCACATAGTGACCAATAGCTCCTCCACACATTCCCAAAGTAACACCACAACCCAGCCTCTGAGAGAGGCGCATCCGAAAAGAACCTGTAGAAGGGGAAACGAAAGAGAGGAAAAAGAAAGAAGAGCGAGAATAAAGAAAAAACAGGCCAACTGGGCCAAGTCAATGCAGAGTCTATTCGGAACAGCCCGGGCTCCTGAAGGCGGACAATTCCGGAGAAGTCACTCTCCTATAGGACTCTGGAGAGGGGGGCGGCAGGCACACATGAGGTGGAGAGTCCCCGCCGACAGCATCCCGTGCAACAGTGAGAAAGGCACAGCTGGATCCAGCCACCAGGCCCGGGCTGTGAGGCCCCCAGGACTGGGAGCGAGGTAAGAACACAGCCAGGCACACCATAACGTAGAAGGCCACTAGTTCGTGAGAGACGGGGAGGCACTCAAGGAGCGAACTTGGTTGATGGCATCCTGCTTGGCTTGTGACGATTCAAGTTCTTTCGAGAGGCGTCTGGAACGAGGAGGAAGGACAGTGGACCACTCCGGCCGGAGTGGGCCCGTAGGGCGTGGGCGAGAGGATGGGAGGTCATCATCATCAGAGTCCACAGGAAGGTGGAGGAGACGCTGTGCCTCCTGTAGGGACCGGAAAACCCGCTGCCTACCCTCCCAGGTAAACATCAAAGCAAATGGATGGCCCCATTGATATTTGATCTCAAGGTCTCGCAACTTGTCCGTCACAGGCTTGAAGTTCTTCCTCCGGCGAAGCGTAGAAGGTGCAAGGTCTTGGAAGATTTGTATAGAGAGCCCATTGTAGGAGACCACTTGTACTCCCTGTACCTTCCGAAGGATGGCTTCTTTGTCTGCAAAGAAGTAGACTCTCGTGATGATGTCCGGGACAAAGTTAGGGCGGTTACGGGGGCCAGGCACCCGATGCGCTCTGTCAAGCATGGGCGGCGAGGTGCCCTTGCCATCGCAGATGGCATGTAGAAGGTCCGCCGTGTACGACAGGATGTCTTTCCCCTCCGATCCCAGTGGGACACCTCGGATGCGAAGGTTGTTCCGCCTACTGCCGTTTTCCAAATCTTCCTGTTTCAACTGTAGGGTGATATTTTGGTCTTCCAGTTCGGTTACCTTTTTCCAGAGTCCATCAATATCCTCCGTCCTGGCGTCCATTGTTCGTTCAAGACCATCAACCCTGTCGCCAATCTCGGTGACCTCTCTGCGGATATCCTGCAGTCCGGCCTTAAAGTCCTGCCGAAGGGAGCCAATTTCAGTCTTGATTTCCTGCAGGAAGGATGACATATAGGCCTGGGTAATGGGCACACCAGAGGCGGACGACCCAGAGGGCGCCAGAGAAGCAGTAGGGTCCTCCTGTGTTTGCGAGGGCGTTTTGGACCATAGGAAGGTCACCGGATTCTCGCAGGAAGCCGCAGAGTCAGTCTCTTTATTGCCTCTATGCTTAGGAGGCATGCCTGCGAAGGCCAAGGGCGCCAAGAACCCAGTGTAGGAAGGACTAGAGCACTCCAGTCGATGGCAGGACCCGGGAGAGGTGGTGGCGAGCCAGCGGAGGGACGGAGGGCCAATCAGCGCGGGGATGGCATGCCCCACAACGCACAGGACGAAGACGGGCACCAAGAGCTCCCAAGTGTGTGGGGTCGTTGAGGGCGAGAGGGTCACAGGTAGACGAACCCTTGCAGGCGGATGAGGGACGGTCAATCAGCGACAGTGGAGGGCCAGCGCACACACCAACAAGCAGGGATCCCTCACAGGTCGGCACCACAGCCTCGTAGTATCAGAGGGGCCCCTGACCCAAGGGCAGTCCAAGTAGACCAGGAGGGGGGGCTCACAAGTCGGAGAAGCAAAGAAAGTCTCTGGGACCCCTCCAAGAACCTCGCAGGCAGTGAGGCATCATCTAGAGCAAAGAAGGCTCCCACAGCGTCTGGAAGACCCCCAGGGCCCACACAGGCCGAAACTGCGCCAGTACAGGGCGCAGAGATCAGAAGGGGCGGGCCAGGCGACGACAGAAGGGCTCCCGCAGTGTATGCACCCACCTGGAGCACGTCTTGAAGCCAGGGTCCCAGGGAATGAGTAGGAGCAGTAGAGCAGGGGCCAGAAAGTCGTAGGCCGCAGAAGGAGACAAGACGGCGGGCCCAGCGTCGAAGAGCTAGGTGGAGCTCATCCGAACCGGCCGCCCGCGCATAAGCGTACCCCCGTCCCGGTACCTCCAGCTCCAGAGTAGTCCGACGTGGTTCGATGTACCCTCAGGACCCAGGGTGGGGCCAAATGCCCACACAGGTAGTCGCCCCGGGCAGTAGGGGGACCGCCGTCTGCCTCCGCAAGCACCTGAGGATCGAAGGGGGCTCCAACAGCAACTCGGGGTCCCAAACAGGTCGGCGGAGGTCAGGG
Source organism: Calotriton arnoldi (assembly GCA_963921515.1). Classification (NCBI taxonomy): domain Eukaryota; kingdom Metazoa; phylum Chordata; class Amphibia; order Caudata; family Salamandridae; genus Calotriton; species Calotriton arnoldi. Next base: position 371,118 of record CAWUFW010002413.1, on the reverse strand, counting down.
TGTTCAGGACCTCTCCGCCGACATCCGCGCCATTCCAGACCAACGGTTAAGGCCGCCAGGCGCCTGGTAAATCACAGCTACGGCCGGCGCCCAAAATGGCGACCGGAGCGGGTCGGGCCGTTCCCGGCCGAGGAGCTCGGTCTAGATGAAGCCTCCGAGCGGCCCCCGCAGCATGCTGAGGATCGAAGGGGGCACCGGCAGCAACTCAGGGTCCCAAACAGGTCGGCGGAGGTCAGGGTGTTCAGGACCTCTCCGCCGACATCAGCGCCACTCCACACCAACGGTTAAGGCCGCCAGGCGCCTGGTAAGTCGCAGCCGTGGCCGGCGCCCAAAATGGCGACCGGAGCGCGTCGGGCCGTTCCCGGCCGGGGAGCTCGGTCTAAATGACGCCTCCGAGCGGCCCCTGCAGCACCAAGCGTCGCCAAGAAGCCCCCCACAGCTGTCCAGGCTTCTCGGTCCGCAAAGCAGGCCCGGTGACCAGCAGAAAGGCGATTACGGGAGGCACCGTAGCGGAGACTCGATGAAACACGTCTCACTCCATGCGCACCCAAGCCACGCCCCCGTACTGTAATTTTTAAAGCTTTTTAATCTATTTTAACTTTTATACTGGTTTTTAACTAACTTTGCCACAGATGTAATATTTTAGCTTTTATGATTCATGTGTGCATTCGAATAAAGCTTATTTTGATTTGATTTAGTGCACACACATGTATATAAATCTCTAGTTTCTACAGTGGATACATTTCATTATTGCATTCAAATGCTTCACTCACTTTAATAAAGTTAAGGCACACAGTGAATATATTGTCAGGTGCACAAAAATAATTGCATTTCTGTGATGTTTAAGGGTGGAGGCTAAACTAGGCTGCTCCAATTCTATATCACTTCGCCTAATTGGTCATTGTGTCATATCAACTTTTAGGCACTAGTCCAGATACTTATTCAGTGTCTTTTTTTACATCTCATTTTTAGCAGTGCGATGACGAGGGTGGCAGGTAAGACTGAGTGAGGGTGGCAAAAGTTGGAGCTAAGGTTAAGGTATGTACTTTTAAATTTGTGCTGCAGACACCATTATAACCTATCAATCATGTCGCCCCATTAACTTTAGTGGTTCTTTCAGGGAATTCTACTTACACACATCACTAGAAATGTATTTAAATGTAACATTCTCACATTCCATTAGCTTTTGCATAAAAAATGTGTTTTGGAAGGGTCCCTATCTGTGGTAGCTTTCCATGAATTTAGGATTTGAAAAGCATTCCTCAGTAAGGTTCTGTCAAGACTCCAATAGAGTAGACCTGGAAAGGTAGACAAGATTAAGAAAAAGTTCACAAGTGCTGCACAGGGGTCAAGGGGTACCATTATCAGCAACCACGGAGTCTGCATAGGTTGGAGAGGAGGTTGTCCCAACTCTGAAGGTTATTGAATCGTGGAGGTTTTGGCATTTGGGAGGATAGAAGGAAGGGGTTTATCAAGGCAGTACTCAGCTTACCGTCTAATCCAAGATTGCAGTCACCAAAGTTTCCCTAATGAGAGTCATCCAAATCCAAGATGGTGTCTGGGATCCGCTTCTGGCTCATGCGTTACTTGGACTGTACAAGATGCAGAGATCTGCTGTTGCACTTTGACTGACATCTGTGCATGTTAGTAAGATTCTTGCTGTCCACTCCAGTTTGTATTCAGCTTCCACTTCGTGTACTTTTTTTGTTTTCCGTGCGCAATGGCAGGGGTAGTCCTTTAAACAAGCCATTTGTTAGGCATTACTACATATCTCTGGCTTTCGTCTTTACCAGTTCTTCTTCCACGGAATCCTAGATTTACTTAGCAGGTGGAGCTGCCCTGTTGCCAATAGGTGGTGAGTCCTATATTTAAATCATTAGGCAAACAAGTACTGCATGCTTCTTTTCATGAAGTAGAAGTCTGGGGTCATGCATGCACAAGCCTGCCAGAAATGGTCTCCCTTTCCTTCCCTCTCTCCCTGTGCGTGGTTCAGAGTGCTGGTAGATCATAAACAGTGCTTCTAACCTGAGGCTTCAGGGACGATGTGCGATGGTCTGCTTGGATCCATCCATCCCGAGATTTTGACTCTTTTCCTCTGTTCCTCTATTATGCCACTTAAATTATGCTCATTTTTTTTTCCTTCTTCAAAATGCATTTTCATACCTTATGTTTATGTTTTCTTGTGACTTTAGAGTGGCATTTTTATATTTGAAATATGATCATTTGGGACACTTCAGCAGCCGCCAACTTTGCAAAGATAGAAAGTGTTCAATGAGGTAAAATATATAATATGTTTGGAGAACATCGAAATTGTAATCATATCTTTCTGGAACTTTGTTAAAGATAAAAACTCCAGATGAAAAATAATGCAATGCAAATGCAAGATCAAATAAAATGTCATTTATATGTATACTTTCAATTTGCATTTTGATATGAGTAGAAAAATAATTTTATTAAGTTGTAGACTCTTCACCTTTCAGAAATGTACGATTTGCTTCAAACTTCAAACATTTTAGGAGATTTGGAATTTGAGGAACCTCCAGTCCCTGGATACCTTTTCAGAAGAAAAAAATCTTAGGCAAGTTTGGTTGGGTACAAAGCCAGAAACTGCAATCTGGCTGAAACAGCAGAGGCAGCAGATTCGGTGGGTGGCTTTGATTTTTAGGATATATATTTATAGGGTGTTAGGAACTTGTAGGGATAATTGTATTGATTTTCTAAGAAGCTATTTCTAGGCACATAGCTAAATGTACAAAGAAAGCATTAATCGAAAGAGGTAGTCATTGATTTGGAAACACTTTTGGAATTCTGTTTACAAGAGATAAGGGGCCATTTTTCATTAGATAGGCAAGCTGGTGTTTATTTATGTAACTGTTCTATATAGCACTGACTTATGACAGATTGCCACTTCATAGAACTGATGACTGTATAGTCGGCAATTTAGAATGATGAAATGGCCTTATCTTGGAAAGTGATAGTAGTTCACCAATTTCAACTCAGTCTTTAGCTAGGAGCAAACTGTTTACAAAGGGACTCTGTTAATTCTTGAAGATGGGGGGGGGCTAGTCCTGATGGATTCAGAGATGGTTTGGGAAGGTTTCTTTTAAGAAGCTTACTTAGATGGTACTTGAAAGTTACCAAGTTAGGTTTGCTCTTGAGGTTCTGGCACTAAGTTTTCCAAAGCCGAGCTACTACCCAATGAATCCACCATGGGTCTTACAGGTAACTATAGCCTGAACAAGCAGGTCTGCATTACTGGATCTTGGCTTGTGAATGGGAAAGTTATTCTGAAAGATTATATTTTCAGTCTTGACCAGGTCAAGATTTAAAAAAGATGCTCTAAATTTCAACCTTTACTGTCAGCACCATAGGAAGCTAATGCCACACTTCAAAAGCCAGTGTGATCTGGAATGATGTTACTAAGTTAAAATATAATTTAGCTGCTCATTTTTGCCACCTCTAGATTTTCAATAACTCTTTCTAGCCTAATCTTGATATCACCTAAGTTCCCGTCAGCATAACGTGGTGAGGCATCTTAAGCAGCTGCAACGTCCTTCTCACCAGCATGAGGTGAACTTGTATATTTATGGTTTCATCTGAGATAAACTGCCAAATGACAGATCCGAGTTGAAATCTACTCCATGGTTACTTACTGTTTTGGTGGGTGTCAGTGAGACACAATAACTGGAGGAGTTGGAGGGAAACAAACCCTTCATAGGCACCCCTCAACTACAGAAACAACAACACCCTTAGCAGAAATCACAGTGCCCTTTTATTTACACCAAACCTTAAGGGAATTAAATCTCCAAAGAATGTTCACTGGACAGAAATAATTTTTCATACTCCTGGTGTAAAGGGTATGATTTTTTTTCTGTTCCGTAGTTGTACTAGTGAGACAACTAACCTCTCTAGCTAGATGGAGGAAAGGCTATCAGCAGACATATATCCAATTCTGAAGATTTGCTCTTTTGACCTGCTCTGGCAGAGACAGATTCCCTTCCATCAATAAAGTCTATTTTTCAGGCATGTAGTGAAGTCTGCCCACCCACTGATTATTGTGCGTGCCCAGATGTATGTGAATCTAGATATTGTCAGCATACTTTTGGACCAGTAAATTGTTTTGAAATATCAAGTGGGCCATCTGTTTAAAATATGTGTTGAACAGACAGGGTAATGAAGGACATTACTGTATGATCTCACATGAAAGGGGTATCACATGATGATGAAGCACTAATTCCAATGTGATTGTTGTGCTTTGACAGGAAGGAAGCACACCACTGAAGAGCTCCACCCGAGATTTCTGCCCATTTCTTAACCACACCAGTATTTTTTGTTAGCTCATCATAGCAAAAGCTGTTAAAAGACCAAGGAGGATTAGTGCTTCTAAAAATTGCCTGTTGTGTAGAATTAAGTTCCAGTCTATGAATTCTTAAAGTGATTGTGTAACCTCACTTTTCAAGATCATTGGTTTTTTTTTGTGTCAACATGCGTGGCTCACCCGGGCTTTTATATTGCCAATTTCTTTGTATAATTGGTTAGGACCTTGGGCTGCAAGTTAAGGCAATGACATTCAAATTATTGGAGTGTTTGATTGGTGAGCAGGGTGGTTACCCTGATGCCTTTGATATCTGAGCTCAGATTTAAGTATTCTTATTCTCTAAGATGGGCATCAAGTTTTGCCGCTGCTGGTGGGATGCAAACGGATTATTCTTTACCGTATATGGTTCTAAGTCTTTTCAGATAATATCAAATAATTCCCTAGTTTGTTTTAAGGAATATGATCTATTTGCTTTCCTGATGGCTCTGTGATATTTCCACACATGACCTTTACACAGCCCTCTGTCTGACATCTGTTGAGGTTTTCTCCAATGCCCTTCTAATTTTGTAGCTAGTAATTTCTTGTCAGTCAGCTCTGAATTGAATCATTTTTTGTCGCTCTTAGTGGCTAGTAAAGCTTATTTGCATTGAAGAAGGGCCCATCAAGAGTTTGAGATATTTTATAAAAGAGTGAATCAGGGACAGCTTCGTGGTTTTTTACATTGTGACTGACATCATGCTTACAGTTGTATCGGTTTCATAGAACCTAGTAGGAAAGAGACTGTTCTTCTGTAGTTGTGAAGAAAGGACACAATCTGTCCTGTTTGTTTCCTTCTTATGTGATTGCACTATTTTTGTATTGAAGGGGACCAGAGAGTGAGTCATCCAGGAATATGGTGTAACCATTAAGTTGAAGTGGGCATAATATATGGCAATACTAGATTTAGTGTGTTTTCTGCTAAATAATTTAGTGAGCAGATCTGTTTGAAGAGGCTTAAATATTTTAGGTAATACACAAACCGATGGCAGTAGTGATTCTCAATGGCCACACAGGTCAGTATTCCCAAAAACATTTTTTAGATTTTTGTGGACACTCCCATAATTTGACTGTCACCAAAACCTAATCAACTTGTAGAAAATTAAATATAGGGGAGGGCAACAATCATCACGTAATTTCTGCAAACATTCATGGAGTTAAAGTTGTAATCACTTATAATCCGATGGTCATAAAACAAAGTCTATTGTTGTTGGAATAGTTTGTTCTTCAAGTGCTGTAATTGTCAAATATTCTTTATTTTCAAACCAGTTTTCCAATTTGGGACAAACCTAGCCAACGTGTTTCATCCCAATGAAGGGACTTCATCAGGGCCTAAAAATACATTTGTACAATAGTCAACATTTAAACAGACATTGCTTAGAGTTCCAAGTTTGTTAAGATTTTTTTTTTTTTTAAATAAACCTTTTGTAATTTGTATATAAAATCAAGTATATACATATTCCAAATCAAAAGCCCTACATCCCAATTCTAGCACAAACTCTCCCTGAGGGTTTGATATAGTGACTATCGATGCCACCAACTGTTTTTCCATTGTGATTACAACTCAGACAGTGCACAATTGGTCCATTTTTTAATTTCTTTCTCACTCCATGGTAAGCGTATCACTGTGGCGTACTTTTACAGGAGAACAAAATTCCTTACTTGCAAAGCGTAATTTCTTACTTACAAAGCGTAATTTCATATAATCTTCTGTCAGACTCACATATCTTCAATTCCAATTTATTGTTATTCACTGCTAGAAGAAAGAAAAAGCGTTCTTCATTCCTATATCCTAACCATTGCCTGTCTGTATCTGATATTCTTTTACAAGCTTGACATCATTTACGAGCTTTTTAAACTTTTTTTAAAATAATCCCCATTTTGGACATTCATTAGAATAATGTTTTCAGGGCATGCTCCCCTTGTGAATGATAACAATCATTTATTCATAATCAAATTCTGATTGCCACATTTTACATGTATTGCTATGTTAACCATGACACGTGGCATTATTATAACTGCCAGTTAAAGGAACATAGCAAGCCTTTACCCGCATGCAGTGTTACCCTTGACACTCGCACAGCGTTTCTAGCCCGTCTGCTTTAAAAGTGCACTCGCACATCATTTCTAGGCCATCTACTTCATAATAAGACAACCTTACTCGACTGCCTTCGATTTAACTGCATGTCTATTCTTTCTACTTACTCCAAAGTTCTCCGTGCATAGGGCATAAAGATGACCTCGCTTCCTATCGGTATCAAGGACGCCGTTCACGTGCCACAACTTTTAAAGCCCACATCTACTCCATTTCATGTCCCACACCTGGGCTCTGTTATGACATGATGTAATCCCCGTCACCATCTTTGTATTCCTCACTTAAAAACATTGCCTATGTATATTCTACCCCGATCTTGATATCCTTACAGAACCAATGTACTGAGGGAGAGTCTCTAACTGTATAATGGTGTTCCATCCCATGACAGTCCAAAATCACTCATTATAGATATCTTAGTGCGCTGCCAATTATAATATAGTACTTAGTCTTTCTGTGTACGTTAGGCAAAACAGGCAATGGGACAGCATCAAAACTTGTTATTCTCCAAAACCAAATGCATATGCTTCATCCTTGAAACCCCACAGTGTGCCATGTATTTCGAGTCAGTGGCAAGCGCCATCTTTATTTCACTTGAGCCTATTTCATTTATGGTGCAAACCTTGTCCTTGACAATTACAGTGGAGTGCCTCTTGCGTCTAGACAGTTCAAAAACCATATATGCTGTCTAGCTGTTATATCTTATCTTATTCACGTTTATGTGTATGGGACTATACCAATAGTTACATATGGCATCCCAACATTTGTATATTTTTCATTATACTGTCTAATGATTTTCATTGTTTGAATCTACTGCACATTACAAAATTCTTTGAATTTTATCAAATTTATCAAATTTTATTTCCATCCAATATGACTTCATGCTCTAGCCGGCAACTCATCACAACCATGGAGACCATATAGGATATCCTGTTGCTTTCAGCTATTGTGTCTACTCTTTACCACTTTGTGTATAGAAATGTACAGCTATAAACATTAAGGAAACAACCAATATTTTCATTGCGTTATCAACAGAGACTCCAACCTTGTCATTCTTTCCTTATCCAAAATCGGGTGTATCTAAAATCCATGAGTATGTTTTTATGTGAGATAGTTCACCATCTCCCACGTGGCTAGCAAAGTTCCACCTGATACTGAGTTTTACAGGAAATAGTGGAGTTCATTTTCTGTATTCAGACACTCCTCCACTGATTTCAACCTCTCTATCCATTTAGCCTCATTTTGTCTAAGACTCAATTCCCGATCACTCCCTCTAGGGTTGGGGTCCATTCTTTGGATACCATGAAAAGTAAACTTAAAGTTGCTAGGATGCATTTCTTTCATATGCTGAAAAATAGGACCTCTAGCATCTCTGTTCTTGGTGGCTTTCTGATGTTCCTGTATCCTTAATTTGAGCATCCTGATTGTGCTGCCCACACATATATTGATTGACAGCTACATACAATCACATGTATCACATATGTGCATATATACTGAAAGCAGATGGTGCACATCCCAAGCATGTCATTAACAGTATCCCCTATGGAGAAATGATGCATATAAGGTGCAAAAGTTGTGAGAACACAGATTTCAGGAAGAAAATCCAAGGCTTAAAAAACAGACTAAAGACAAGAGGTTATGACAATAAAGTCTTGAAACAGGCCAAGAATAGAATTTAGGGTGTCAGCAGGAGTACAACTTTAGGGAAAAAGACCGGTATGGCTGGAGAAAGAAGGGTAGCATTTGTGTCGACTTTCATTGTTGAACATAATGAGGTGTATAAGACCTTACAACGACATTGGGGACTTCTTTTGGGAGCACCGGGACTGACCAATAAAGTCACAGAGAAGCCGTTAATGACCTATAGAAGAGGGGTCACAGTCAGGAATTAGGTCACGTGTAGCTACACACCTCCTATTTTGAAAAGAACTGACAGCTGGATACCTGTACACCCCAAGGGCAGTTTTACCTGCTCAGAATGAAATGTATGCCAGTTGCGGAATCACTAAACTCACAGCCTTCTGCTACTACTCTGTGAGAAGATACTACAAAAATGAATTTATAAACTCCAATAGTACATATGTGATATATGTGATTGTATGTAACTGTCGGTCAATCTATGTGACCAGCACAAGCAGGATGCTGAAATTAAGGATACAAGGACATCACAGAGCCATCAGGAACAGAGATTTATAAAGAGCATGCAAGGCAACTCAAGGAAATGTAAGCCATCTTGCCTTGCTCTGCGTGGCTTAGTAAATCTAGAGTAACACGAGGCAGCGCAAGCCACTGCATTGCGGTACTCTGCATTGGGAAGGTGTTTCCTGGGTGGAGTGCGGGCGTTTTGTCTACATGGTATGGAGCCACGGGATAGCAAAGCAAGGACCTGCATTTTCAAGCAGCACAGGGATACTGAAGCAAGGAGGACGAATATTCCCCTATCCCTGTCTGTGGCATCTACATCTACACCCAAGATAATGGACGTAATAGAAGCCACACCCGTACCGGTTTTGATCGGGTAGCGTTTCTGAGGCATATCACAGCTTGTTATCTCCTGGCATGTAGGGTTCTATGGCTAATTATAGTTTGCATATGTGTTCCTTCATTATAAATTTAGTGAGTGGACGCAGGGACAGCACTTTTGTGGCCACATTTCCAGGCTAGAGCTTTTACCAGGGAGGGGGTGATTTTAAGGCAATAATTATGGTAGGTGGTTCCTTTTCCCTCTCCGCTGACGTTAAAACCACAACAACTTGGGAGATGCACATTGTGGGCAAAGGAGTCCCGCATGTCTCTCTTGGGAGCATGCTTGGACAAATGCTAGATTTCTGTCTCACTGTAGCCCTAAGCGGGTTGCAATTGGAAAGACCCGTTTGAGGCAATTCACCTCTCAATCCTTCTTCTTTCTCTTTTTCCTGTCGAATGATGTAAACAGTGTTCAGATGGTATTGCACATTATTATTTTTTATTTTGGTGATGGACCTATTCATTCTTTTGTGGACTTGGTGGATGAGAATATTGGTTGTAATTGAATTACACTTGAATATAGTGCATGGGTGCAATGTGTGGCTCAGTATTGTCATATTGTATATTTACAGGCTTTCAATATTGTATGGGGCTATTGCTTGTGGCACTCGAGAGGAAGGCACTATGCCCAAATGTGCGTTGAGGATAACTGGCCACGCCACATCAGAATACAACAATCGATGAAGAATTGTAAAGTGATGATGATATGAATTAGAATGTTACACGGAAATGAAATGCTACATTGAAGTGAAAAGTCACATAGCATTGTTCATAGATTGTTCAATTGAGTATATTGATAGAGAACATTTGAAGTCCCAAGGGAAGAATAACTGTGACAGTAGTATGTAGTAATTAGCCGATACAGGCCTGAGATGTATGCAAGTGTGCAACAAACTTTTGGTCTTTCAGATGCAAAATCGACGAGCAATAAATGGTAAATATGTGTGTGTTGAATGTTTTTAAAGATGTTTGGTATTTTTCAGTTATGTATCCGAAGACAAAGATAAAATGATTATATCATGAAAAATAAATGGATGTATTAGAAGATATTATGCAAATAAACGCATGACAAAATTGATTTGAGTGGCTATTGAGCCATCAGCACTTTTGTGTTAAATTGTAGATGTACAACAATAAGTAGCAAGGTCAGGCGGGGGTTCTCACGTTGGTTGTTAAGCATTTGTTTCCTGCCCCGTTGACCGTATCGTTTTTCATGGGGTCCTTTTTTCGGTATAATTAGTTGAACCCACAGCCTGTCTGTGCGAGACCAGATTTCCACTCCTAGAAATTTTTGTGCTGTGGGCCACAAGGACTGCAAGTTCATTGCTCCTTTGGTGAGGTATTGGGGATGTATTTATGTTGATTATTATTTTTTGTTTTTTATTATAATTTGTTTTCTGCTTGATACTATATGACTATTTCAATTTAGGATTATTCATATTTATATCTGGATCTAGCGGCCCAGTAGAACCAACATGGAGGGAGATGTTACAAACATTTGGATTTTTAGAGGATGATTTCTGTAAACTTGTGGGGAATCAGTTGACCCCGGACAATAAGACTAACACCACCAATTCAGCAAATGAGGACTGGAATAAATTATTGACACTTGAAAATAAAAAAGATAGAATCCCACGGAGAGTTTATGCTCCAATACTTCAGTTCTGGCACTATAATGCAAGGTCTCCGAGCAAGGAACATACCCGGTCTCCTTGTTCCAAATTAGAAAATTCTTAGAGAAATGGTCTTATGTTGCTCTATAGACTGGATGCTCCTCATAGTGGAGACAGTAAGAGAATTGGTGTTGGCTTTGATCAATGAGATGCTGGAAATGGAGGAGAAGCTAAAAAAATCTAATGCACTTGAAGATGCAAAAAAGAAATTAGAGGTGATAAACAGTGAGTTTACCTCCTGCAATGATTATCTGATAAAAAAGAAAACAGATAGTTGAGGAAGGATGTCAGATACTTTTCTAAGGAAAGGGCATACCCATATTTGGCTGAAAACCTCTATGCCTACGGCCAATACCAAGAAAATGATACATAAAGACAAGGATGGAACACTAAGAAGGTGCTCACATTCTCAGAGTCCGAAGAATCAGATGATGACGGTAGCTCCCATCAATTATTTTTGGGAGTTTGAAAATAGAATTTTATTGAGATAAATATGCAATTACAATATAAAAAGAAACAAGATATTAATTGAGCATATAATCACAGGTATGAAATACATAACACCATCAGGAAGAAACTTATTAATTATATAACAGTATCAGAACATTCTATATAAAGATCTAAAAGGCATAAAACAAATAAAGTCAATATTATTAATAAAGAACAGTTCATGGAGGCTTAGGCACTTCTTCAATTCGAGGATTATGTAAATGTGATTCATGGGCAGAATTATTTTAAAAAGTAGTTATGGGTAGCCATAAGAGATCTCTTTTAATAGCAAGTGTAACTGGATAAACATATGCTCTATCAAGGCTGTGATTGAAACAAACTCCATACTACCATGCTTGAAAATATACCTGAGATGTATCCTTCCAGGACTTTGTAATTTGATGAAAAGCAACAGCCAGGAGTAAATCGTCTATATAAAAATCTTTGGACTGAGATGACCAATATTCGGAAGTACTACCTAGAAAAATATTAATAAAATTAAATGGGACTTGTGTGTTAAAAATAGTGTTTATCTGTTGCCAAACCCGCAACCAAAATTCATAAATGAGAGGACATTCAAATAACATGTGTTTAAGATCTGCTGAGGGATGAGAACAAGACCTGCAATTAAAAGGGACAGCAGAATCTATTTTTGTAATTTAACAGGAGTGATCAAAAGTTGGTTAGAAATAAAAAACAAAGTTTGAGTTGCATTAACTGCTCTAGAAAATGTCCTCATTTTGATCCAAATTTTATTCCAAAATGGAGTGTAAAAAGTAGTTTTCAAATCGAGTTCCCAAAGAATTTCTACCTCTGTTTTATCTCTATCTTCAGAAAAAAGGGTTAAATGCTTGTATAATTGGGATGCAGAAGGCAATACATCCAATAGATTAAGAATATGAGGGTGAGGGAGAAGGTATCTGATCAAGAGAGAATTTGCTATAAGAGGATTGAGTACTGAGGCGAGTAACTTGTATTTGGCCTCATACGAATCCGGGAAGGAAAAAAACGAAAATGGCAGGCAAATTCTGCTTTGAAAAAACTTTTATTGAACTTAATAGAAGTATTGTACCAAACCGATGAGTTTAAAAAATGATCCTTAGGATTTTTATAAGACATAAAAATGGAAGAAAGAATCTTGCATGTGTTCTTAAAAATCGGAAGAGACAGGGATGAGGGTCTAGAAGTAAAAGACAAACACTCCATCAGAGAAAAAGGGTGCAAAAGGGTTTCTTGAGATCTATCCATAAGGCAGAGAGTACAGAATCAATTTCTTGCAGTAAAAGAGAGGTTTGTTTAAGGCAAAAGGCTAAGTGATAGTTATGAAAATCCGGAAAATTAACTCCCCCCCATATGCTTTGGTCTTTTAAGTTTATGAAGTGACATCCTGGATTTTTTATTATTCCATAAGAAATGAGATAAAATGGAATATATCTTTTTGTATTGAGACTGGGGAATATTAACAGGCATAATTGAAATATAGAATAATAGAACATGAGCTAGCAACATTTTTATAGTATCAAGGCAACCCCACCAAGATAAAAAATAAACGATTCCAACGAGATGTAAGTGAAAGTAGGATTGTGTGCAATGCTTTCAAGTTTAAAGCTATAGTATCCTTAACGGTATTAGAGAACCACAGACCAAGATTTTTAATCTTATCTGGATTCCAATGAAAAGAGGACAAACTGAAATCAGCATGAAAACATAAATTATTTAGGAGAAGAATTTCACACTTATCTGCATTTAATTTATAGCCTGAGATAGACGCAAAGTTATCTACTTCTAATAAAAAAGCTGGCAAGGATGTCTGTGGATGAGAGATAAAAAGTAAAATATCGTCAGCCTAAACAGAAAGCTTAAGCTGGGTGTCCCCATAAGTAAAACCTGTAATTTGTGGATTAGAGCAAATCCTTATTAAAAAGGGTTCCAAAGCAAGTATAAATAATAAAAGGGAGAGCGGATGACCTTGTAGAACGCCCCTATAATGAGGGAAAAATAGAGACATAAGCCCATTGACTAAAATAGAGGACTTGGGAGAAGAATACAACAAAGAAACATAGTTAATAATTTTAGGACCAAAACCGAACCAGGGAAGCGCAGAGAAGATAAAAGACCAATTAACTCTGTCAAATGCTTTTTCCGCATCCAAAGAGACAGCTGCCAAAGAAAAACTATAAGATTTGGATTTATTAAGAGCATTAAAAAATAATCTAGTATTATCCGAAAGATGCCTACCTTTAATAAACCCACATTGTTCCCTCCCAATTAATTGGGATAATAACTTATCCAAACGGAGAGCTAAAATTTTAGCAAAAATTTTATAATCTAAGTTAATTAGAGAAATTGGGCGATAATTTTTACACAATCTATGGTCCTTATTGTCCTTGGGAAGAAGGCATATCAGCACCTCTTTAAAAGAACCATCTGATACATGAGAGGATATAAAATAAAGAAAAAGTTCATGTAGTTTGGGCAAGAGAAGTGAAGAAAAATATGAATACAATTCAATGGTAAAACCATCAGGTCCCGGAGCTTTGCCACTTTTAATGAAACGAATAGCATTAGAAATTTCCTGAATTTGAATATCCTCTTCCAATATAGAAAAATCAATGTCATGGTGAGAAGGCAAAGGGATGGATGATAAATAATGAAGAGGTTCTTAGGAATCAGATTGAGAATCGGGGATATAAAGGTCCTGATACAATTTTGTAAATTCCAAAAGTATATCTTCATTTTTATGTATATTACGATTAGTGGAGGTTAAAATAGAATCCATTTTAGTACGTTCTTTTTTTATTTTAAGATAATTGGCAAGAAGTTTTCCCGCTTTATTCTGACCCCCATAATATTTCACACTGGCTTTGAGTAGATAAGCGTTGGCATTTTCTGTAGAAAGTTTATTAAATTCTAATTTAGCAGTCACTAGATCATTTAAAATGAGTTTAGAATAAAAATCATAAAAAGAGTGTGCTAGTTGCCTAATACAAGAGTTAAGAACTTTTAATTTATTGGAAGCCGATTTCCGTTTCTGAGAAACAAAGTTAATAATAAAATCTCTAGAAGCGGCATTGAAAGCATCCCAAATAATCTGAGGAGACAGGTCAGGAGATTCATTTTCTTTAAAAAATGTGTTAGCAAATTGTTCAAATGTTTGTGTAAACTGCAGATCTAAGAGACGATAATTATTAAATCTCTACCATCTAGTTATCTGAATAGGTGGGAGGAGATCTAAATCCAAGGTGAGTGGTGCGTGATCAGAAATCAATATGGATCCTATATCAGAATTGATAACATGTTGATAAAGAGCATTAGAAATAAACATATAATCTATCCGAGATTGGAATAAGTGAACAGGGGAAAAGAAAGTGTACTCTTGAAGTGTTGGATTGCACAATCTCCAAGCATCAACAAGAGATTGCTGGGATATCATTGATTTAACCTGGGAATGAATTTGTGAAGGCATAAATCTAGTTTTGGAGCGCCTGTCTATAATGGGATCAAAAACCATGTTACAATCACCACCAACTATCAAATAATATCAGTATAAGACATCAAGTTAGACAATTCTCCTGGCCAAAAGGAACTATCTGGATTAATAGGTGCATAAAGATTAACAATAGTTAAAGGAATTTTATCAATGAGTAAGGAAACTGAAACCCATCTACCTTCACAATCAACATCTTGGTCAAGAGTCTGTATAGTGAGATGCTTATGACATAAAATAGCTACCCCATTATGTTTTCCTGAACCCGGAGAAGCAAAGACATGACCAGCCCATTGTCTTTTAAGTTTGGTCACTTCATTGTCTGGAATATGTATTTCCTGCAGCAAAACAATATTACCCTTTAGGTTGGAAATATAAGACAAAACCCTTTGATGTTTCATAGGAGAGCCTAAACCTTTAACATTCATGAGATACATTTTAAAGCCATCTACAATACAATAATAAATTACATTTTTTTAAAACAAGTGATAATAACACTTATTCTATGAAAACGATATAAATATAATGATACATAGCCCTGAAAGTGTAGTCACTTATCAAAATAGATTGCATATGAGGCAAAAATTGAAGTCAGAGAAAAAGAAAGAGTGGAAAGGAGACTAGAAGACAGAGAGACAGAAATAGAAGAGTTGAAAAACAGAAAGAAAGTGAAAAGGATGAATAAGAGAGGTAAAGTACCGATAAAAACCTTCCAAAGAGAGAAAATAGAAGAAGGAGAAAGAAAAGAAATAAGGCAAAAAAGGAAGAAAGAGACAAAAACCATCAATAAAATACAAAAAATGACATACCAGAAAAAACACACAAAATTCAAGGGTGGTGGAGCCACATAAGGGAAACGGTACATCAACTGGAGCTCCTGGAAAGGGTACTGGAGGAAAGAGGTACATCATCAGATGTACGAGGAGTCACATGTATGACTTATGAAAAAGGCAGTACCTAATAAAAAGGAGAGACAAATTATACAAATGTTAACAAAAACAATACATGAAACACATAACCAGGAGTGTCTTAAATAATGACAAAAATTACTAAAATAAATTAAACAATAGATCTCGTAATTTCCACATCCTCCAGTCTACAATTGTCCAAAAATCGTTGAATAAGACAATGATCCTCATAGGACGCGGTCTTGTTTTTATAAGTAACCTTTAAAAGGCAGGGATGAATAAGACCAAATCTGGCATTGCTATTTCGTAACGACGCTGGTCTCATCTCCAAAAATGTCTTTCTTCTATCCGCTGTTGCCTTAGCATAGTCTTGGGAAAAGAAAAGAGTAGAGCTGTGCCAGGAGATTCTACCTTTGACCTTGACCGTTGTAAAACTTTCAACAGATCTGTGTATTCTAAAAATACAAAATAACACCTCTTGGTTTATTCGATGAAGACGCAGACTGTGAAACATGACCTGAACGATGAGCTCCCTGAATGTTGAGTGTTGGAGTTTCCGGCTGAACCAGAAGTTTTGGAAGAAAGGATTGGAAAATGGAGAGAGGCTTAGGGCCCTCAAGCCCCTCTACTAAACCATAAATGCGTAAATTGTTGCGCCTGTTACGATTTTCAAGGTTTTCAATCCGTTTTTGAAGACGTGAGATCTGAGACTGCATACAGGGGACTTGATTGGCGACAGAATGAAAAGAGTCCACTTTATTGTCTAATTGAACAACCCTGCTCTCCATGTATGACCATTTATCATACAACTGTCGAAGACAAATATTAGTCTCTTCCATGTATGGCTTTAGTGCCCGAATTTCCTCAAGTATAAGTTCCATAGAAATTGAAGGAGGAGATATAGTTGGCAAAGGCGGGTCTTTTTTTCCCTTTTCCCAGATAAAAGCACCGACGTGCCAGATAGCTTGGATGCAATTTTGGGGGTAGGAAGTGGTATACTTGATGACGGGACACCTGTTGCTATACCTTGCTCTGAATCCGCCATGTTATCTTGAATAACGCAAAATGGATACAAGTCACCCCCAGATGGATAGGAAATGTTGACAGAACGATGAGCAGGCTCTGTTCTCCCCATACACAGATAGCACAAAAGTAGCAAG
Source organism: Calotriton arnoldi (assembly GCA_963921515.1). NCBI lineage: Eukaryota > Metazoa > Chordata > Amphibia > Caudata > Salamandridae > Calotriton > Calotriton arnoldi. Next base: position 354,429 of record CAWUFW010002413.1, on the reverse strand, counting down.
CAGCCAAAATAAGAAGAGAACCTGACGAGGTGCACAGCAATACAGCGTAAATGATAATATTCACCTTGCGTTCAAGAAATTGCAGTCACAGAGAAGACTAAGTAAGGCAATATCTGAAAGCGCCAGAAGGATTCCAAAAATAATATAAAATACCTCAAGACCACTGAGGAGGTACGAAACAGACAAACTCCAGTGCAAAAAATTAAAATATCCACTAAAACAGCCAGTAAAGCATCAAAATAACAGTGTTCCATGTTGTTAAAAACATGTTGCTATTTATTTCCTAGGAAAAACATCCTCGCGGTAAAACAAAATGGTGGACCCGAACCCTGAGGGTAATCGCGTCGCCTCGAAAAAATGTTAAGTGCGGTTTCCCGCTTACCGCAAAGGTTTCTTTATCAGTGGAGAACTGGTGCTGGCAGTTTCATCCTTCAGTGCGCTGCATTTGCACACGAAACAGAGAGGTCCTTCCTTAGGAGGAGGTTGAAACCTCCCATTGTGCCTCGGAGCCTCACAGAAGAGCGGTCATTCCCGTCGGCATGCAAGCCACGCCCCCCACCTCCCATCAATTTGATGACACTGGTAGGAGACTGACATATGATTAGGGCGCAGGACCCAGCACCCCTTTTTTAGCCCGGAGAGGGGGGAGGAGGGGCACCTGAAGAACAAGGTACCAACCCAGGTACAGAGGGAACTATCAGATGAAGAACAACAGTCACCAATATCTCGAGACCAGACACGGACAGTACTGGAGGGGGTTAATGAAATTCCAATTTTTTTTATCTCTACCAGATATCATTAGATGTAGCCTCTAACTCCCTTTTAGCAAAAGGGCTGTCCTTTGTACCCCATGCTTATGCAAACAAGTTGGAATTATTTCAAGATGTAGTCTCCTTTTTCCAGAAAGTGATACTGAGAAGGCTTTTCATGGATAGAGAAGGCTATATCAATAGGGATTTTAATGCCTCAGGTCTCTCACTGCCCTCTACGTTCACACCAACATTGGAACAAGTTGGCCTGGAAGTTGCAATTTTTAAACGTGCTCTGCTCAACAAACTTAAAGAACATTAAAAAATCATCCCCAACCATTCCCCTAACTTAGATCCAGCAGAGCAATCAGCTTTTACTGCCCTTTCTAAGAACACTCAGATCACTATTAAAAATTATGAGATAGGGGGTGGAATAGTTATGATGGATAAGGAACACTACATCAAAAAGACGAAAGCGCTGCTCAGTGTTACGGAACAGTACACCAACGTCAAAATTGACCCCACAACTAGGATAGCCAGGAAAATTCAGCATTTAACCACACAGGATCTGAATGAGGGAGATATCTGAACTAAAGAATTTGACTTTTTACATTTAGTCAATCCCCGGATGGCGAGTGTATACGGAATGCCCAAGATCCATAAAAATGAAATATATCCCCCTTCCAACCGGTTGTTACCACCATAGCATCCATAACGGACCCTCTTTCAAAATATATGAACTCCTTCCTGCGCCCAGTTGTTTCTAAAATGACATAAAGGACACCAGACATATGATCACGGTTGTGGAAGGTTTGAAGTACAATGAATACAATCAAATCTTACTGACCCTAGATATAGAGTCACTATACAGCAACATACCACAAGAAAAGACCATAGTAACAGTGGGTGCCTTTATTCAAGAACATCTCAGGGAGGCTCCTAAAAAGTTCATTCTGGCATGCTTGAAGATTGTGCTGACTGAAAACACTTTTGAATTTGTAGCGGAATTTTTCCTACAAAGGAAAGTAGTCAGCATGGGAGCATCTTGTGCTCCCAGCAGGGCTAATATGGATATGAGCCACTTCGAGGATAGGTTTATACATACGGAACTTGCCAATTTCCCAGAATTAATACTATTATGGTCTTGTTATATTGATAATATATTTTCTATTTGGCAAGGGGAAGAAGAAACCCTTAGGGAATTCTTGAAGTGGATTAATCTCTGCGATCCGAATATGAGATTCAAGGCAAAAACATGAGTCACCAGAAAATCGCATTTCTAGACTTCTGGATCAGACATAAGGAAGTGAAACTTGAGGTAGACCTGTTTGTCAACCCCACGGCATGAAACATGCTATTGCATATCAGCAGTTACCACCCTCGTAATCAAAAACAAGGCATTCCTTTCGGCCAGTTTCTTAGGTTGCAGCGTAACTGTAGCAACCTACAGGACTATGACCAACAAGCTGCCATCATGCAGGAAAAATTCCTCAAGAGAGGATATCCAAAGAAACTTATCCATGAGTCCTACAAGAGAGTCAGATTTTATGATTGAGATTGCCTCATTAGGCAGGAGAAAGACAGAAAGACTCCCAATTGGCATGCATTACAACACATTCAGTCATGAATGAAAAGGTGTGCCAAGCAATCAACTCTAATTGGCACATTTTGAATATCAATTCTGATAACACCAGTAGGCTGCCTAAACCAATGTTTGCCCATTGTAGGAATAAGAATTTGAAAGATAGGCTGGTGAGGTCACGTTTGGAAATAAGTGGCAATTTTATTTAGAAAACTATTGATGGCAAAAATCCAGTTAAAGGCAATTTCAAATGTGGCCAGTGCATGGCATGTGACAGCATCATTGAAACATATATTTGGACACATAAAGGAGTCAAGATTTGGCTTCAGAGAATGACTAACTGTAAAACCCAAAATGTGGTTTACCTACTGCTTTGCCCATGCGGTTTAGGGTATGTGGGGGAAACCGGTCGTAGCTCCCACACATGACTGACGGAACACCGTTCAGCCATTTAAACTCAGAAATTGGCTCCACCTATGGTTAAACATTGTGTGGAAAAGAGTCATTCCCCAGACAGCTTAAAATGGCTCATCCTTGAGAAAGTTAATGATATAGATGGCAAGGATGGGTCGGAAATGTGGAAACAGAGAGAGGTGTTTTGGATTTTTAAACTCCAAACCCACATAAAGGGACTTAATGGCAAGATACCGTGGGAAAATGCCAATCGGTATAAGTATACCCTATGTGGCAGTGGTAGGGCCCTTGTATTCCTTCTGGTCCACCACAACACCGGTTTGGGCAAGATGATATTGATATCTGCACTACTTCCCAGTCCCATTGTCCCGGCTGGTCTCTATGTCCGTTGTATCTTGTCAGGGCCTTTTTTACTTTCCATCCTTTTTCAGAATATCTTTCGCTTGCCAGATCATTATCCATCCAGTTATTTTTACTTTAAAGAAAATGTGGGGGAAGAGAGAGTGGATTTCTGTATAGTACTCTCCTTAGTTGACTCCTCTGCTAAGATGGCTGCCGCATTTGGAGGTGTTTCTCTGCTGAATGCAGGTGGTGTGACCCCCACAACCTGATTGGGTGTTTTGGCTCAAGATTTAAGGAATCGGACACAGAGATTATGCCTTGCGCCTTTCAGCAGTAGACGAAGCTCCGAGCAGACCTAGATTCATATACCGGTAAGCAGTCACCTATGGGGCCATTTTAATTCAGATACTGCTTGTGAGACGAGTGAGTATTGGTCTATAATTTGTGACGACGTGAAAAACTGGCGTTTGGGCCGACCGTCCCTATTTGACATACTGTTGGGAGTTCCCGTCCACACAAGGTTTTTTGTTAGCCTGGTTCCCTGTCTGAAGTTGTAACTAAATTACTGCATTGGTGTGCACGGAGATTAAGGGTTGCCGATAAGCTACCTCTAGCATATTCACCCCAGAGACCTGCATTTAACTGAGACATCTGTCCCGGGTGGTTTTGTCTACACAGTACCGTAGCCACCGGAAACCAAAGTGGGGACCCGTATTTTCAAGCAGCACGGGGACACTGAAACAAGGAGGACGAATACTACCCTAACCCTGTCCGCGGCATCGACGTCTCCACCTAAGATAACGGAAGTAATAGAAGCCACACCTGTACAGGTTTTGATCAGGTAGCATTTCTGAGGCATGTCATAGCTTGTTATCTCCTGGCATGTAGGGTTCTAAGACTAATTTTAGTTTGCATTTTATCCTTATGTGTTCCTTCATTTTTAATTTAGTGAGTGGACGCAGGGACAGCAATTTTGTGGCTACATTTCCACGCTAGAGCTGTTACCAGTGAGAGGGATGATTTTAAGGCATTAATTATGGTAGGTGGTTCCTTTTCCCTCTCCGCATGTCTCGCTTGGGAGCACGCTTGATCACACGCTAGATCACACGCTAGATCACATGCTAGATCACACGCTAGATAGGATTTCTCTCTCACTGTAGCACTGAGTGGGTCAGAATTTGGAAATGCCCATTTCAGGCAATTCACCTCACAATTCTCTTTTTCCTGTCAAATGGTGTAAACACTATGTTCAGACAGTATTGCACATTATTATTTTTTATTTTGGTGATGGACATATTCATTCTTTTGTGGACTTGGTGGCCGAGAATATTGGTTGTAATTGAATTGCACTTGATATATAGTGCATGGGTGCTACGTGTGGCTCAGTATTGTCATATTATATGTTTACAGGCCTTTAATATTATATGGGGCTATTGCTTGTGGCACTCGTGAGGAAAGCACTGCACAGAAACGCGCGTTGAGGATGACTGGCCACGCCATATCAAAATACAACAGTCGATGAAGAATTGTAAAGTGATGATGATATGAATTGGAATGTTACACAGAAATAAAATGTTACATAAAAAAGTCACATAGCATTGTTAATGCATTGTTCACTTGAGTATATTAATAGAGAACTTTAAAGGTTCCAAGGGAAGTAACCATGACGGTAGTATGTAGTAATTAGCCTGATACAAGCCTGAGATGTATGCAAGTGTGCAACAAACGTTTGGTCTTTCAGATGCAAATTCAATAAGCAATAAATGAGTAAGTGAAATGTATGTATGAGTAGGAGGAATTCATGGTATATATGTGTGTTGAATGTTTTTACAGATGTTTGGTATTTTTTAGTGGCACATGTAAATTATGTATCCGATGAAAAAGATAAAATTATTATATTGAGAAAAATAAATGGATGTTGGAAATGGCCCTTTTTGCAGGGTTATCCCCAAACTTTTTGCTTTTTCCTCCTATTTTTCCCTGACCTGTTTGTGTTGGTTCTAGGACTCGGGCACTTTACCACTGCTAATCAGTGCTAAAGTGCATATGCTCTCTGTGTAAATTGTGTTATGAATTGGTGTTTCCGTAATTGGATGCTTGATTTACTTGTTAGCCCCTAGTAAAGTGCACTGCGTGTGCCAGGGCCGGTGAATCAAATGCTACCCAGGGGCCTGCAGCACTGGTTGTGCCACCCCCGTGAGTAGCCCTGAAAACGGTAACTCAGACCTGCCATTGCAGAGTCTGCGCGCAGTTTGTAACTGCCATGTCGACTTGGCCAGTGCACACACTGGCCGGTCCCTAACCTTCCCTTTTCTTACATGTCAGACACCCCTCAGGTAGGCCCAAGGTACCCCTGTGGGCAGGGTGCAGTGTATGTGGAAGGTGGGACATGCCCTGGTGTGTGTGGCATGTCCTGATAGTGAATTACAGCCAATTTCGTTTTTCACTATTGCAAGGCTACCAGTTCCCCATAGGATAGAATGCGAGGTTTGTTTATAACATCTTATAAACATAACTGGCCCAGGGAATTCGGTAAGAAAATAGAATTTAGTATGCCTGAACTCAGAATCTAAAGATGCATCTTTTAGTGAATGTGATTTTTACATTCTGTGTTTGAAAATACCATTTTTAGAAAGTAGGTATTTTCTTGTTCAGTCATCCCGTGTGCCTCTGCTGGAATGTGGATTGCCTGTCTGGGTTTTGGATGACAGAAGGCTGGGGGACCGGAGGGTCTCCAGATAGTCTAGGTAGGTCAGGAAAGGGCTGAACAGACCTGGGCTGCGATGGGGGAAGGGGGAGGAGATTTCCTTGCACCTCAAAGGGCCTGGTCTGCCTCTGACAATGCCGTCTCCACCTCCTGCCAGGAAATCACACCAGAGAAGGCAGAACTGGTTCTGGCCGGGCATAGACACCCTCTGCCTGAAAGATCAAAGGATTTTTGGATACAAATACTGGGGCCCAGACCCCTGAACTTTAGAACTCATCTGGAACAAGAGGACTGCCAAGAAGAAGAGCCGGAGAAGCTGCGAAAAGGAACGACTGCTTTGCTGGGTGCTTTGCTGGGCTGACCTGCAGTGGCTGCTTCTGTCTTGGGCAGTGGAAGGCCTGGACTTGACTTTCTGCAACCTAATTTGTGAGTCTCTCCAAGGGCTTGAGGTAGAGCTTGCCCCCTGTTCACGAAGTCTCAGGAACAGCAAAGACTTCAAGTTCTTCGACCCGCAGCACTGGGGACTGTGTGTTTTGTGCTGCCACCCGAAGAACACCAACTCGACGACGTCTACGACGCCACTGCCGACTCCGTGTCCTGAAGGCACTGCAGAGGGCACCGCCGCAGCGCTGCCCCGCAACCCTGGTCTCACCGACGACGCCTGTTGATGCCGCCACCGAGCCGCTGCTTGCACCGCGACCTGTGGGCACCGCACTCCGCACCGCCTCGCTTCACGCCGAAGCTTTGGCACCGCAGAGGGCACCGCTGCAACGCCGCACCTCAACCCTGGTCTCACTGGCGACGCCTGTTGACACCGCCACCGAGCCGCTGCTTGCACCGCGACATGTGGGCACCGCACTCTGCACCGCCTCGCTTGACGCCGAAGCTTTGGCACCGCAGAGGGCACCGCCGCAATGCCGCACCGCAACCCTGGTATCACTGGCGACGCCTGTTGACACCGCCACCGAGCCGCTGCTTGCACCGTGACCTGTAGGCACCGCACTCCGCACCGCCTCGCTTCACGCCGAAGCTTTGGCACCGCAGAGGGCACCGCCGCAATGCCGCACCGCAACCCTGGTCTCACCGACGACACCTGTTGACGCCGTCACCGAGCCGCTGCTTGCACCGCGACCTGTGGGCACCGCACTCCGTACCGCCTCGCTTCACGCCTCGCTTTGGCACCGCAGAGGGCACCGCCGCAATGCCGCACCGCAACCCTGGTCTCACCGACGACACCTGTTGACGCCGCCACCGAGCTGCTGCTTGCACCGCGACCTGTGGGCACCGCACTCTGCACCGCTTCGCTTCACGCCGAAGCCTTGGCACCGCAGAGGGCACCGCCGCACCGCGACCCTGGTCTCACCGACGATGCCTGTTGACGCCACCACTGAGCCGCTGCTCGCACCGCGACCTGTGGGCACCGCACTCCGCACCGCCTCGCTTCACGCTGAAGCTTTGGCACCGCAGAGGGCACCGCCGCAATGCCGCACCGCAACCCTGGTCTCACCGACGACACCTGTTGACGCCGTCACCGAGCCGCTGCTTGCACCGCGACCTGTGGGCACCGCACTCCGTACCGCCTCGCTTCACGCCTCACTTTGGCACCGCAGAGGGCACCGCCGCAACGCCGCACCGCGACCCTGGTCTCACCGACGATGCCTGTTGACGCCGCCACCGAGCCGCTGCTCGCACTGCGACCTGTGGGCACCGCACTCCGCACCGCCTTGCTTCACGAGGACGCCTTGGCCTGCCTGACGCCGCCACTTCCCGCCTAAATCGACGCCGCTGCTTGCACCATGGTTCGAGGGCACCGCTCGTAAGTCACAAGATGCACCGCCCTCATCCTGCACCGCAGCCTTGGCCTACCGGCGCCGGCGCCATTGACTCCAGTTCGTCAGCCGACGACAGCGCTTCAGCAACGACGACGCCGCTGCTTGCACTGTGGCCTGCTAGCACCGTGGCGAGCACCGCCTTCATCTCGCACCACGACCCTGGTCTCACCGATGACGCCATCTGACACCGCCACTGAGCCGCTGCTCGCACCGCGACCTGGGGGCACCGCAGGTCGCACCGCTGCAATTTGCACCGCAGCACCCGATGCCTGCCGGCGCCAGCGCTCCTGATTCCACCAGAGAGGAGCTCGACCTGCAACGCGAGTGACTTCAAGGGCCTCAACACCCTGCATTTCTCACAGGTACTTCCCGACACCGTAGCTGGCCCGCGACCCCGCGACCAGCCAGAACTGTTGGATTTGTTGTTCACGACGCCGTGGTAGCCCGGACGGAGCTATCCACACAAGGAACTCTTTTTAATCAGCGTATTATTGGAACTGTGACCTTTTAAGTATAGTATTGTGGATTCTTATCGTTTTTGGTCTTGTCTTAATTATATAAAAATATTGGATATTTTTCTAAACTGGTGTGGTGTCCTTTTGTAGTGCGTACACTGTATTACTGTTGGTTATGTGCAAATGCTTTACACACTGCCTCTAAGATAAGCCTGGCTGCTCGTGCCAAGCTACCAAGGGGGTGAGCAGGGGTTATTTTAGAAGTGTAACTCCCTTATCCTGACTAGAGTGGTGGTTTTTGCCTGGCTTTGGCCCACGTCCTAGCCTACCAAAAATCCCATTTCTAACAATGGATGTAATAGAAGATATGATGCAAATAAACGTATGACAAAATCGATTTGAGTGGATATAGAGCCATCAGCACTTTTGTGTTAGATTGTAGATGTATGACAATAAGTAGCAAGGTCAAACGGAGGTTCCTGCTTTGGCTGTTTAGCATTTGGGGACTTACTACTGTTGCCTTGCTGTTGCCTTGCTGATGAGAGGGAGGTGTGGTCATCGCGCTTATAGCGCTGCCTCTCCCACTGCGGCGCGGGACACGCGCGGGCGAAGCCCGGGCCAAGGGCGGACCCGTCCTTGCCCGTCATTGCCAGGAAGAGGCAGGGCAGGGCCACCCCTCTTAGTCTCGCTGTTGCCCGAGGACTAAGTGGAGTTCCAGAACTCATGTGCCACAGCAAACGTTGAAAAGACAGTGAGTAATAGACATAGAAGTAGAAGCACAAGATTATTCCAACTGAGTCTGTGCTGGGTTCATGCAAATCGCCCCATTAACCCCAGGTATAGATGTGTTTATTGCTCTGAAAACTCTAAAATAAGGTCCAGCTGCTTAATTGAAACATCTACGTTTTAGTTGGATATTGGTAAGCAACAAGTGTGAAACAAAGCGTGATAGATTAATATACCTAATCTTCTTTCGCATTCCTTTGATCGTAAAACCTTAATCACTGGCTATTACTGTTGTGCTTACTGCTGTCTCTGTGTGAAATATTCCCTGAACAAGGCATTATGGGGAAGAGGAAGGCAGCGGACTGCGTGGGAGGAGGTGCAATAGGGAAAGTTAAGAAAGCAAAAAAATAAGTTGTGAATAAAAACATCCCTGTTATGAACCGCATCGACAGGTTAGTCAGCGATTGTGAGGAGTTATTACTAACCGTCCCATCGGACTTAGAACATAATTCCACCAACTCACATCCCTACAACCCCACAGTCCCTTCTCCCCCCCCAAATGGTTCTCCAATAATCCCAGACATGTTTAGAAGATCGATTTCAAAGTGGCCTATGGGGTCATCACAGAAAGACACTCAAAATATAGAATTTATCAACCCAGTAATATCAAGTGGCAGAATAGACAAAAGGCTACCTGAACAAATCATAGAGTGTTCCAATAGATTTACACCCCTATCGAGCCTAAATGAAGGAATCGAAAACGGACAGGGACATGGTGGGATGGGCGGGGAGATTGTTAAATCAGCTACCCCTTCCTGTCCATGTAACAACGCATGCTCAGAACAATACATCATAGAGGTAGCTGAATTAAAAATACGGACAAGACAGCTAATAGAAGAGGTTGGTATACTTAAGGGTCTGATTGATACACTCTCAACAACTTTGAAAACATATATTGGCTCTACGCAACTAGCTGTTGTGGGACAGACAGCTGCCCACCCAAGAGATTCTCTAAAAGCCAGAGCACAAATCAAAATAGTGATAAGATTGGTAATAGGCTGTACATAAATGACAACAATAATAGGTCGCACACAGCCTCCTGTAACCCGCAGCAACGTCCCGAGACCACACAAGTCAGGCAAAGAGGATCTAGTTTACAATATGAGCCACATACTAGAAGAGAGCAACCCGGGTCGACCCAAAGTAATCAATCTACTGAAGTATTGCCAGCTAATCATGGTGTCAATACCGTGAACCTCCCGGCCCGTCCTGTCAAATGCCAAATATATTTAACTAATGTCCCGAAAAGATTACCCAGTTTAATCAGGGAAGATGAACAATCCCTGATTAATAAATGTACCCAATGGTTTAGACACGTGCGTAAATGCAGATCTATAATCAGGGAAGACATACTCTCTGCCAAAAGGCTCACGTATAATGGAACAAAATCCGACTGTGTGTGCCTAACACTTGTTAACACTGATTTGGTACAGAATCTAGTGGCTTTTGATTTAAGAACTTCGCACCTGATTTCAACCGAAATCAGGATGAAACTCAACCCACCCGAAATAATCGTAAGCCATACAACATCCCGCTGTGCACCAGTCGGTACCGAGGCCTCCTCCCTACAAAATATAGATTGATGCCTAAGGAACCTCGATTCTTGTAAAGAAAAATTGGAAGAAGGCTTTTCCTGGGAGGTAGATAGAAGTAGCACAAAGTCACTCTCATTTCACAGTGCCGCCAGACTGAATGCTACCAATGAGCTTATAAAACCAGCAGTTCCAATTAGGGACGATCTGGCAAGTATCTGTGAAAGATCAGCAATTGCTCCCCTTATTCAGGGAATGGGATCAGACGGCGAGGTGGTCGTCAGCTCTCCAACAAGTATACAGGATGCTTCCCAGTTGTCACTTGTCTCTTGGAACATAGCGGGCCTGTGTTAAAAAATTACATCATTAGACTGGACTGAGTTTATAGAGGCTCACGATATACTCGTCTTCCAAGAAACCTGGGCACTAAATCCAGTTTATCACACTGGGTACTTAAATTTTTCTAAACCAGCAATAGGGGGACGAAAAGGTAGACCCTCGGGAGGGCTCACTATTTGGATCAGGCAGAGTCCAAACTACTCAATAGAGGAAATCGTGATCGACACTCCCGATATTATGGCAATTCTGATTCGATTTAAACTCCCCCATTTACTCATAGTCAATGTGTATGCAAGAGGTGAGGTAGGAGGCAAACTATCCAAGACAATCACATTACTTGACAGTTTTTTAGACGAATCAAGAGATCACATAATCTGGTGATAGCAGGAGATTTTAACACCACATTTGAGCCACTGGATCAAGAGGATAGTAACGTCAGTGCCGATGAAGATGCCCAATGGGATATTCCTTTATTAGAACTGCCACCTATTGGGAAATGGACAGAGGCCGCCCTCCAACTCAAAGCATTAACCCTGGAGAGGGGAGTCAGAGCACTAAATGGCAGAACACCTTCTGACCGGCTGTATTCCCATACCTATTGCAACGGCATTAGAAGTAGCCGCATTGATTATATTCTCACTAATCTTGAGAACTGGCCAATTGTAGCTGACATGGAGATCTGCGTAAGAAACGAGAGTGATCATAATCCCCTCGTATTAAAACTGATGTTAACCGAACACATGACAGCTCAACCCCATACCTTAGAAAGGGTGACTGCTGATGTCATTCTAACTAATGACATGAGGAGAGTTAAATGGGCAATGATTGTGGAAAGCGAAAGTTCATTGAAGAAAATGAAGGAAGTAGTAATGAGCGTTCTACTTGACCTTCGAAAAGTTCATACTCAGGACGAACTAAATATCATCATTACCCAAGTCCATGAGGATATGTTCGGTAACATTAAGAACTTTTTTATTAAAATATGTAAAACTAACAACAGGCCTCCACAAAAGCATGATAATTGGTACAACAAAGCCTGTAGGGATGCGTATAAGCATCTTAGTCGATCTATCAGGTCTAAAGACATGGCTACAATTAAAAAGGCACGCAAGGCATACAAAACTGCGCAGACCATAGCTAAAAGAGAATGGGACGAGCTTAGATGGCAGGAACTCCTAGAGGCAAGCTCAGATAAGAACATGCATACATTTTGGCAACTGGCCAGTCAAGTACCACAAAATCATGTCTCACCTGACCATTGGGTTTCTTTTTATGAGGCTCAATTTGCAATAGGGTCGAATGACGGTGATGAGGTCCCCTTCCAAGTCCCCAAGACAGACACAGTAATATCTTTTACAGCGAGTGAGGTAGAAACTGCCCTGACTGCAGTTCCAAGGGGCAGGGCGCCGGGTCTTGATTGCATCCCGGCAGAACTGTTTGTACACGATAAAGAAAATTGGACCCAGTACATCCAGTTGCTTGCAAATGCGATAGCCAGTGGGGCAACCATCCCCGACTCCTGGAGAGGAGCCGAAATTCTACCTGTATATAAAAAGGGGGACCGTTCTAGCCCTAGCAATTATAGGCCAATTAGTTTGATCGACTCCTGTTAGACCTGGCATCCTTGGCGTGGGTCTCCCTTCCATTTTTTTATGATGCCTCCAATGTTATTGATCTGTTTTTGCTGGTGTTAGATGCTTTGGGCACTGTGCCACTGCTATTCAGTGCCACAGTGCAAGTGCTCCCTATGATAAATTGTGTTATGTATTAGTGACTCCCTGATTGGATGATTGGTTTACTTGTCAGTCCCTAGTACAGTGCACTGAGTGTGCCCAGGGCTTGTAAATCAATGCTGCTGGTGGGCTTGCAGCACTGGTTGTGCCACCCACAGAAGCAGCCTGTAAAAGTGTGTCTAAGGCCTGCCATTGCAGAGCCTGTGTGCAGTCTGGTACTGTCATACTGACTGGGCAAGTGCACCCACTTGCCAGTCCCTAAACCTTCCCTTTTCTTCATGTCAGACACCCCTGTGGTAGGCCCAAGGGCAGGGTGCATTGTAAGGATAAGGTAGGACATGCCCTGGTGTGTGTGGCATGTCCTAATAGTGAATTACAGCCATTTTCGTTTTTCACTATTGCAAGGCTACCTGTTCTCCATAGGCCAGAATGGGCAGTTTGATTATTACACCTTATAATCCTAACTGACCCAGGGAACATGGTAGAAAAACGAATTTAGTATGCCTGAACTCAGAATGATAAAATACATCTTTTAGTGAAGTTGGTTTTAACATTCTGTGTTTGAAAATACCACTTTTAGAAAGTAGGTATTTTCTTGCCTAAACCTTCCAAGCCTGCCTCTGCTAGGTTGTGAATTCCCTGTCTGGTTTGTGAGTGACAGGGGCTGGGGAAATTCCAGGAGACAGGGTGAGGCAGCCAGGGCTGAATAGAGAGATCTGCATCCAGAGTGGAGGGAGGAGTTGCACCTGGGTCTGAATAGGGCTGTGCCTGCCTTCCACAATGCTGGCTCCACCTCCTGCCGGGCGGCTGAGCACTCTGCCCCACATTCTGAAAGGAAGGAAGGAGTCCTGTAAACAAAGTGCTCCAGGACTGACCAGAACTGGTTTTGGACTAGGCAAAGGCCTCTCTGCCTTCAGAGAACAAAGAAAAACTGTGTATAAAAGGGGACCCAGACCCCTAGGAAATTAGATCACTTTGGGAAACAAGAAGAAACCTTTGCTGAGGAGAGGAACCAGAAGGAACTGAGGAGAGACTATCCCTAAGCTGAAGTGCTGCTTGGGGGATTGGCCTGCAGTGGTTGCCTGACTGCCAAAGAAAGGAGAAAAGGACTTTGTGTGCACTTTTATTCAACTTGTGAAGGATCTCCAAGGGCTTGAGAAAAGAGCTTGCCTCCTGCTGAAGTCTCAGGGACAACAGACTTCAACCCCCAGCTCCCCAAGAGTTCTTTGGAAGTGCCTGCTGCTGTTTTGGGCCTTCTGAGGGACTGCGTGTCGTAAGGAGCTGGAAGCGCGACTCAAGAGGGAGAAGCGTGTCGCCGTCGCAGCCGCTGCCATCGCATCGTGGATGTCGCCGCTGTAGCTGTCGCATTGCACCGCATCTCAAGAAACGTCCCGCAACCCCGAAGAAGCGTGTCGCCGTCGCAGCCGCTGCCGTCGCATCGTATATGTCGCCGCTGTAGCTGTCACATTGCACCGCATCAAGAGAAGCGTCTTGCCACGAGGAAGAAGCGTGTCGCCGTCGCAGCCGCTGCCGTCGCATCGTAGATGTCGCCGCTGTAGCTGTCGCATTGCACCGCATCAAGAGAAGCGCCTCGCATCCACGGAGAAGCGTGCCGCCGTCGGAGCTGCTGCCGTCGCATCACGGAACAAGGGTGTCGCCGCTGCAGTTGTAGCATCGAGCGGAAGCGTCTTGCAACGTCGGAGAAGAGTGTCGCCGCCAAAGCCACTGTCGTCGGATCACGGAACAAGGGTGTCGCCGCTGCAGCTGACGCATCGAGCCGAGACTTCTCGCAACATCGGAGAAGCGTGCCGCATCAGGAAGAACTTGACATCTTTATTTCTTTGCACCGGATCTTTGCCGCATCTCCATCTCTGCAACACTTTCGTTGTAGAAGCGTGACGCATCGTAAGGTACATTGACTCAAAGTGTCGCATTTTAAGAACTGAAGAGAACTAAGCTAAACCTACCATTTTAAGTACAGTATTGTGGATTTTTGTCGTTTATGGTCTTGTGTTAAATCTATATAAAGAATACTTATTTTTGATATAAAACTTGTGTGGTGTCCATCTGTAGTGTTGTCACTGGATTACTGTATGTGTTCACAAATGCTTAACACACTGCCTCTGAGATAAGCCTGTCTGCTCGTGCCAAGCTACCAAGGGGGTGAGCAGGGGTTATTTTATGAGTGTACCCCCCTACCCTGACTAGAGGCGAGGGTCCCTATTTGTCACAAGTACCTACCTGTGCCAACTAGAGACCCCCAATTCTAACAACTCCACACAAAAGATCATGGCCAGGCTAGTGTTAAACAGAATCCAGATATGGATCAATGATTGCAACATACTATCTCCACTACAGGCAGGATTTAGGCCACATGTAAGTACCATTGACCAGGTTTTTCGCTTTGTTATGATTTATTGGCGCGTTGTAATTTTGGGGGGTGGAACTATTTATGCCGCCTTTGTCTATTTAAAATCGGCATTTGATACGGTGCCGCGCAATAAGCTCTGGGCTGTCTTAAATGGTCTGGGGATGCCAACAGAGCTACTGCTGCTTGTAGTCAAGTTGCATGAGTCCACCTATGCACAAGTTCGCTGGGGAACGCAGGGCAACACTACCCCCAAATTTCCAATATCAAAAGGGGTACGTCAAGGATGTGTCCTAGCTCCCACCCTGTTTTCATTATTTATAAATGGGGTGGCTAAGTATTTTACAACACACCCGACTGATGCTCCAAAACTAGCAGGCACCAAGGTTCCAATACTGATGTTCGCTGACGATACCCTAATAATATCTAAAACCCAGGTGGGGCTGCAGCGAGCATTACATCGCTTTGAAGATTTCTGCAGAGAACACGAATTAGTGGTTAATGTGGACAAAACCAAATTTATGGTTTTGCATAAACACAAAGCAGTCAAGGGTAGGGTGGTCATGAACAACGAGTTATTGGAACAAATGGATGTATTTACTTACCTCGGGATTACTTTAGGCAGGAAGCTAGACTGGAAACCCCAGATAGACCTTCTGGCACATAAACATCGCCAACTGGCAGGAGCCCTGTTAAACGAGTATAGGCTCTCTCATACTAAACCAGTAGGTCCTGCACTAAAGATTTATAACACCAAGGTCATGGCCTCTACTTTATATGGAGCAGAATTATGGGGATTTGAAAACTTGGCTTCGCTATCTCTGGCACAGAATAAATTAGTGATGGGCCTCACAGGCCTTGCTCAAAACACCCCATTAAAACCCTTGTACATCGATCTGGGGAGTAACTCACTCGCAGATGTTGCAGGATTTAGACCCCTGGCATTTTGGCGAAGATTGTGGTCTACCCCAGAATTGTCGCACTATGCCAATGCGCTTAAAGATGTAAGAGAAGCAGACACGTCCCATAGGTTCAGTTGACTAGCCAAGATAAAGTGTTCCCTGGAGGGAATGGGTATGAGTCATCTGTGGGAAGATCCGGTTGGGAACCAGTTTCCGCCCAAAAAAGAATTCAAGGAGATATATTGGGCTATGGTTAGAGTGAACAATGCACGATCATCTAAGAACTCAACATTAGTAAATAACTTCCTTGAACACAAGTTTGAACCCACTTACGAAAAATTTTGGGACTACATAACCAAGCCCAGCGATAGGAAACTTTATTATCAGTTCAGGGTTGGCACCCTTCCTATTAAATTCTTTACTAAAAATTGGCACAATATGTCTGACAGCAAATGTCCACATTGCCATGAGCTGGATGAAACAGTTCCGCACATACTGTTTGTATGCCCCGCCTACAAATCACCACGGAACAAATGGCTAAAACCAATTTGCTTCAATATGGGTACTACGTCAAGTGCAACCGCTTTACGAATACTGAAAACCAATACTCAGGAACCTATTGTGATTGCATTAGCAAAATTCCTAGGATGGACGTGGAGAATACGATCTACTTTTATTAGCTAAAACAAAAAAATAAGTAGAGTGACTGCTGACAGTGATTATTATTTTTAAAAGAACATATTCCAAGATGAATTCTTATTGTTATGTACATAATCGAAAGATTGACTCATGTGTACTTATGTAAAATTTTTATGTTTTATATGATTTTGGCATTTGTATGATATAAAAATGTAATTACTTTTTAGGGTCTGTACTGTACATTAGTGGTTTTATATCCTTTTTTAAGACAAATACACGATAGCGGTCCTTCTCTGACCATGATGTTAATATTTTAAGATTGTTAGAGTGTAATTAGATGATAATGAACAATGTATACACTATGTTACTGTACATGTAATGTGTCTTTTATGATCATTGATCGAAATAAAGACTTACAAATCGCATTTGTTCCCTGCCCCATTGACCTTATAATTTTTCAGGGGATCCTTTTTTCTGCATAATTTGTGTGGGCATTCCAACCCATCCACCCATGGATTTTGGCACATTCACAGATTTACTGAGAATAGTAATCTTGGAAATGCGTCAAAATGGTGGGCCATCCCAAAGGAGGTGTATCAAGGAGAAATATGTTTATTTCTCCTCGTTAGTTCCTCTTTCTACATGTGCGGCATTGTGCAGCACATGTAAAAAGAGGAAAATGCCTCTGAGGTTATTTTTGTGCAGGAAGGTGTACCTTCATGCACAAAAATAATCTTGCCGGTAAAATAAGGCACCCTTGCACCATTGCGCAAGGGTGCCCCATTGGCACTAGGCAGCACTCAGGGTGGCAGATCAGAGAGAGAGCAGGAATGCACCATATCTTAGTAAATATGGCACATTCCTACTCTCTCCATTTGATGCAGCAAGTTGTCTTGGTGTGTTGCGTTGCACCAAATGTGTGTAAATATGAGCTACAGTGAGGTAGCCTGGAAGGGGGGACTGTTGGCTTAGCCTGAAAGATTTATACCCACTAGTTGAGGCATTATAGATTGTTCCCTTGTCAGCTTTGATTTGTGGTTGCAAAGCGTAGGGAACAGCCTTTCAGCAATTTATGAAACGCTTGTATCATGACTGCTTTTTTATATAGGCGTATCACGTAATCCTCATTATGTAACTAGCTCTCTAGCGCAGCTAGTCTTATATATTTTCAGTCTATTCATGATCCTAGGTCGGCCTGATAAGAGCTTGAGTCATAGATTAGTGTCATGCATGTGGAAAAGCAGATCAGTTCTCTGTTTCCAATTTCTGGAAAAAAGTGAGCAATCCGCGATCAGGTACCCGGAGGGTTTGTAAAGGACTTCTTTTTCTAACACATATTTTATTGATTTTTTTTGTTTTGTTGCAAAGTTAAACAATTATGCTGACACAAAGCATATTCAAATGGTGATCATTGTTAAAGAGATACAATATCCCCACTCGCTTACACCGATACACTTTGCCACATTAAACATTAGGTAAGTCAAATGTTCCCATCAACGACCCTAAGTTCTCTTGTGCGAACTCTGGCTTGAAAGATAAGTCCCTCCATCTCAGCACATCGGTCCCCCACTTGCTTCCATTTATTTATTTGCATTAACACTGCTGATTTCCAACATTTGGCAAGATCTCACTTGGACAAAATAGAACCAATACCCACTAATAGCCTCACTCCTTCATCATCCCCCAGGTCACCTCCATTTTGATTAATAATGTAATTTGTAGGGATGGCTCAACTGGAAACTTGACAATATCAATTTCAAGTATGCCTTAATCTGGTGATACTCAATGTATGGCCCAGGAGCCGCATGCAGCCCTCCTGACCTTTACATGAGGCCCTCTGGTCAACAGCAGCACTGGGCTGATATTTACTTGACTCAACACTAACAATAAAAAGAAGTTAAATAAACAGGCAAGCATTTATTTAATGGTTAATTGCAGTTAAAGAAAGGGAGAAAATAAAGTGTCCTGCACCACTTAACTTTAGGAACACCTTCATTTTTAAAGACATCTTGCAGCAAACGTGTTAAAAGATGACAAAGTCTATTGAAATTTAAAAATATTTCATTAACATGCAGGGACATTTCACCTTAGTAAATCAGATTATGCCAGTGCATCGAGAAGTATTTTTCTTTTTTAAAAGTAATAGTTTTAAAACATGAATTTGAAACATTCATGCTTCTACCCCACCCTGACAATAATGCCTATAGGGAAATAAGAGGCAAGTCAGTTGTTATGTGCACCCTTTGGGTGGCCAGGGGTCAAATTATACATGAACAACACTATAGTTTAATAAATCAAACACAGGAAAAGGTTTTCTACAGTGCACATCCTGAAGTCATGTATTTCAAGGTCCTCTTATATGTGTTAATGAAGAAAAAAAGAAGGAAAGTGAAACAAAACAATTGCCAGGATCACAGAATTTGGTCAAGTGGGAACGCCAGGATTGATCTCAGGTTTTCTCAGTCCACATTGTGCAATTCAATTCAGATACTAGACGTACATGCTTTGCTTTTTGTACAACCACCTTACACCCACCTGCCCCCCAACTACCACCTTGCTGGTATCAGTGCAGCCCTCGGTCACAACACAGCCCAAAGATATTGGCACCTCGGAAATATTTGCGAGTACCCATTGTAGGAAAGAGCCCCTTTTTGCATGGTTGCCTCCCACTTTTTGCCTAATGTTGATGCACTTTGAGTGTGCCCTGGGTTCCTGCCAACCAGGTACCCAGGGCCTATGTTCCTTCCCTAAATCTGTACTTTTGCACACCCAAATTGGCAACTCTCAGTCCACATGTAAGTCCCTTGTAAAAGGTACCATAGTTACCAAGGGCACTGTGAGCAGGGAAGGCCTCCAAGGGCTGCAGCACTTATTGTGCCACCCTTAGAGGCCCTGTACCTTTACACACACACACACACACTGCCATTGCAGGCTAAGTGTTTTGGTGCAGAACAAAGTGAAGAGTAGACATGGCAGCCCTCCCTGTGTGCCATGCCTACAACCCACTGCCTATGGCACAGGTCAGACACCCCTCTAGCTGGGTGCACTGTGCCACTGGTGACGTTACAGGTGCATGAGCTCTTTACCCCTAGAGTGTCTAAGTCCATTCTTAGACATTGTAAGTGCAGTAATGCCATAAAGAGTATATGGTCTGGAAGTTTGTCATTACAAACTCCACAGTTCCATAATGGCTTTACTGAAAACTGGGAAGTTTGATATCAAACTTCTCAGCACATTAAACCCACACTGATGCCAGTGTGGGAGTTAATGAAAAATACACTCAGAGGGCCTCTTAGAGATACCCCCTGAAAAACGACCTAACTCTAGTGTCCTGGCTCAGTGGCTGCTCACCAGCTGCCACCACTAGACATGTTTCTGGACCCCTGGGTCGAGAGCCTGCCGCTCCCGTGGTCCTGAAACAATGCACTTCCTGGGACGGGAAGCCAAGCCTCCTCCCCCAGGATGGGCAGGGTCCACGAAGGGGAAGCTTCAAAGGCTTGCCGCCTTTGTGAGCTGCCCCAGTCATTTGCTGCCCCCAGCAACTGGCCCCACAGGTTCTGACCCCCACTTTGGTCAGGAGAATCGGCGGGAAAACCAAGATAGGAGGAGAGGTGTGCCCACCTTTGCCAACCCCACCCCTCAGCTGGGGGAGGTAAGGTGAAGCACAACTCTCAGTCCCTGCCATCTTGAAGATGGGGGACTCAGCCATTCAGAGTGAGGCTTATGCCCCCCTCCCACTGGAGGGTGGCATAATAGGGGGTGTACCCACCCCAAGGAAGGGACCCATTGGTCCAAACCTTTACCTACCTGAAATGCCCCTAAATTTTGCATTTAAGGGCAACCCTGAACCTTGCCTCCTCAGACAAGAAAATACAAGAATAAAAAGGATCGAAGAAGCCGTGCTGAAGGAAGAAGAGGAGGACACCAACTGACTTGGCCCCAGCCCTACTGGCTTATCCCGACCTCGACCTGCTCCAGTGAAATCCCGGTGTGTCCTGCAGCCCAGCAGCCCCCCAGAACCTGGAGGACCTGCTCTGCCTTCCTAAACCAGACTTGCTCACCAACAGACTCTGGCTCCGGCCAAATCTGCGAGTCTGCACCACTCTGCAACCGATGCCCATGGCACGAGTTCGAGTGGCCCAACTCCACGAGGAGGTCTCCCCAGCGATCCTGACCTGGGATCTGGTGATTCCGGACCTACCTCGTCTCCAGCCGATGCCTGCAGCCCCTTTCTGGAGGATCCCCCCGACCGCCACCGGAGCCGGTAAGAAGAACTCGAAGACAAAAGACACCTCTGCACCCGACACCCCACGGCTTTGGGTGGCCCAAACAAAGGTGTCCCGGCATCTCTCGACATCCCAACTTACCTCTCTAACCAGTGGTCGCCACCAGAAGATCTTCGTCCCCGAGCCTGCAGAGTTTGTTGCAACCGGAGAATCCCCATTGAAACCAACAGGGCACCCGACGCCAAAACAGGCCGCCCCTGTGCCACTGTGGGTGCACCTTGTCTGCTAAATCGGATCCCTCTTTGCCCTGAGCTTAAGTCCAAGAGCTTTGCTCCCACAACCTTGTGGCCTGCTCGTGAGCAGCCACCAACTGGAGGCCCTCTATACCCCTTTGGATAACATTGGGCCTCAGCAATCTGCACCCAGCCATCTTAGTGCCGCTGAGGGTGCTTTGAGAGTACATCATTGACCCTGGGGGAACCCTTGTTCTAACCCCAGAAACCCAACTCCCAAAACAATGTACTTACTTCGAAACTGATAACTTAATTTACTCCCATAGGATTGCATTGACTGCTTTTCTGTAAAGCTCTAAGCTTGGAGTTGGAAATTCTATGACAAAGCATACAAGTGTGTTGTGATAACAAATTGCATTACTTACTTTTATCCAGGAAATGTCCCAGTGTGGTATCTAGATGTACCACACTGAGTAAGAAAAGTAACTAAAATAGTAATCCCAAAAGTAACTGTAAAGCATTTACAATAGTAACTGAAAATAAATTTTCACTGTTGAATTACCAGTAAACAAACCGATTGCATTCTACTGCATTTCAACTGTGTTCAACTGCATTGTTCTTGCAAAGTATTACTTCACTTACCTGCACCAGGCCTGGCTTGGTTCTAGAAATAAATACAACTAAATAATATTTTTAATACAAACAAATTGGTCTGAGTTCAGTCTTTGAGTGTGTGACATCATTTCTTGCCTGAGTGTGTACAATAAATGCTTAACACTACCCTCTGATAAAGCCTTACTGATCACCCACACTACCACAAATAGAGAGTAAGGTATTATCTACTTTTACCTCTGCCTACCTTTGGGGACCCACTGGACTCTGTGCACACTATACCTTACTTTGGTATAGTATATACAGAGCCAGCTTCCTACACCCATGCCTTAATCATTGGATAGTTCCACTCAACATAGAAGTAATTTGCCAGAACAGCCTAGCACCTGAAAGATAGTGGCAAAGGGATCTTACCCCTATGCCATAAACGCTCTGGTGTGAAGTATGTGTTGTGTAGATAATTGGTATGAGATTACATTTTACTGACATCACAATCTCACGAAGGGCCATTCTAGCATCTCTATAGTCACTTTCGAGTAGGGAGCCTATATTTTCTTCCCATTTATCCCTGAGGTCCGTCAACATATCCAAAGCATTTATTATCAGGGATCAATATATCCGTAAAACACAACAAAGGACTGACTTCATAAATTTGTGCGGGCATTATTTGAGTTTAATTGGAAGGTTATGTGATTTCCCATATGCTGGTGCCAGCTCGCCTCCGGGCCTTGGAGAGGTTTTATTTTAACCATTTGTGTGGTACTGATTGCCCAAATAAATCCTTCTGTCCAAGGAATGCCTCTGGTAATAGTTATTATATACAGTTTAAGGAGCTGTGAAGGAAAGTACCTTTTGGTTCTAACATACTAAATTAGAAGCCTGTAATCTGGCATGGTGTTAGCCATTGTTATAGCTGTTGTGTAAGTTCAAAGGTGCATTTTGTTCCTGATTTATATGACCTTAATTTCTTCTTATACAATTAATTTTTTACTTTGAGTAACCTGCAGCATGAATAGAGTCTTAACAGATATCCCTTATCCCCACGTTAATGGATCACCATTTCTTTATGACTGATTGCATGACAGGTGGATTACTGGACCTTTAAGGTTTGGTTCCTAAATTTTAGTGGTGCACATTTATTACCGATGACAGATCTTAAAAATAGCATCATGGGGGCGTGGCTTGGCACGTCCAGATGGCGGTCGCACTTTAGGAGTGCTCTGGACCCCTCCGTCATCCGTGCCACGATCCGCCGACATCTGCAGCCTTCTGACCCCCAGAGCTGTACCCATCAATTTCTGACAGCTTGCCTTACCTGTTTGAGCCGTCCTCTGCGGCGATTGGCCCGCGCTGACATCTTGTGGCCTGTTCTCCCGCCTCGCTCATAATGGCGGCGCTCGCTTCCTGTGTTTCCGGGCCTTGAGCGGCGGCTCACCACCGGAGCTGACCACTGTGGATGTAACGGGCGCCGCTGCGCCGCCACAGAGTCCACCACCTGCGCGAGGAGGAGACGGAGAAGTCTGGTGGGCGCGGCCGGAGGCGGGACACCGGACGGTGCGGCTCGGCCTGCGGCCTCCCTCCGGCGCTGCCCCTTGCCTCCCTGCCGGGGATTTGGAGATCAGGCGGTGCAGGGCTCGGCCCGTGGCCCGAGCTGCGGGAGCCCCCCGGGATCGACTGACGGCTCGGACAGCGGGCGGCTCCTACGACGATCCGAGGCCTGGGCGCGCTCGTGGGATCTGGAGGCCTCCGCTGCTGGTTCCGGCGGCTGCGGCCCACGCGCTAAATCCGGCTGGCCTTGCTCTTCACCCCCCCCTCCGGTGAGTGCGGCGAAGGGAGTTGCTAGACGGCATGGTGTAATCCTGCCGGAGGGGGGGTTTCGGCTGCACCACCGGGCAGCGGGGCAGCGGGGGTCTCCCTCCCCCGCACCAGAGTTGGACCGCGATCGTGCTGCCGTCGGCAGCGTGGTCCTGGGGGGGTCCCCGCCTTGGGGCCTGGCTCCCTACTGCAGCCCTTGCGCCTGATAGCCCCCGCATCCTCCGGGCTGGGGCCTACCTTCCACCCCTGGGGAACACTATGTTGTGAGCGGACGGCGGCGAGGGGGGGGTGAAGAGTCACCCTGACCAACGGGGAGTCTTGGCTGCACCACTCGGGCAGCGGAGTTGCTGGGAGGGACCTCCATCGCCCATTCCTCGGCTCTTGCGGCCTTCACGCCGGATCGGCTCTGCGCCTGTGGCCCCCGGGCTGGTTGCCTTTGACCCCGGCCCGGGGCCCTGTTCTTTCCTGGGTCCCTTTCAGCTCTGCTCCTCGCGGAGGTTGGTTACGCTGTCTTTGCTGCCTGCTCCCTTGCTGTCAACGTTGCCACACGTAGCGCCACACGGACCCAACCTGCCATTGGCGCTTGCGGCTGCCCGTTCCGGGGTCCTTTCTCGGGCTGGGCCCCTGGACTCCTCCTGCATCGTGGGCCCTGGTTGCTGTGGGATCTGCTGGGGTTGTGACCTTCCACGGGGAGATACCATCGGTGCCTTTGGGCGGCCTGTTGGGAGCGGGGCTCCCCCCCCACCATCCCCTAGGCTCGAGCGACGTCCCTGGAAGTGTAGAACCTATGGAGGCCACGTGGTGAGGCCTGCTCGATTCCTGCCTGCCCATGTTGGACTTAGGGCCTGTGCTGCTACTGCGGGGCCACGCCGGCGGTCGGTGGGAGGCCTACGGCGAGCTCCTGTGCCTTGGAGTGGAGGTGAGGAGTGGGGGTGCCGAGGCATCGGGGGTTTGGGTGGAGGATTCGGCCGTCGGTCGGGCGGCAGGCGGGTGCGTGGGGGCCCTGGTCAGCACGGCTTCCTTCCGTCCACCCTGCCTCCTTCCCCTCTCCCCCACTCCTGGCGCACCTCCTGTGACTGGCGGTCGAGGCGAATTGACCTGACTGGACCTCTCCTTCCTGGGCCGGGCGCTGCCCAGTACTGTGCTTCCGTGGTCGTCTGTCACATCAGTCCCAGAGCTGTCACTATCCCTGTGGACGCTGGGTGTGGTCCGGAGTGGGATCCGGCCGGGGGGTCATTGAGAGCCCGGCCCTCCCTGGGGGCAGAACATGGGCAGAACGGACAGATCTGCGAAGGTCCCCGCCACCCAGACCAAAATGGACCGCTTCACCACCCCGGAGGGGGGGGCTACTGGGGGAGTGGCTGGGAAGGAGGCTCCTCCGTCTGCCGAGCTGGCCACCATCCTCCAGGCCATCCACACATCCCAGACCTCGGTGGAGGGCAAAATCGCCGAAGTAAGAATAGATATGACTCTCATCAGGCAGGACCTTCGCAACGCAAACGCCCGGATTAAAGAGACTGAGTCCAGGATCTCCTCGGTGGAAGATGACGTGCAGCAACTTAAGGGCCAGGTGACCCGTCTTCAGTCCCATACTCAGGAGTTGCACCGCCGGGCGGAGGACGCGGAAAACAGGTCTAGACACAACAACCTCCGCCTGGTGGGCTTTCCGGAGAGAGCGGAGCAAGGTCGTACAGCGGACTTTCTGGAGAGGTGGCTGAGATCGTGGGTCCCCGAGGGAGCCTTTTCCCCTTGGTTTGCGATTGAGCGGGCTCATCGGTCCCTGGCCCCCAGGCCAATGCCGGGCACTCCTTCCCGCCCGATTATAATGCGGGTCCTTAATTTCAAAGACCGAGACACCATCCTATCTGAAGCCCGCAAGCAACAACGGCTCCTCCATGAAAACTGCACCATTATGATCTTCCCAGATTATACCCGTGATGTCCAGGGCCAGCAGCGCTCCTTTGGAGAGGTCAAGCAAAAGTTGAGGGCACTTAACATTCAGTATTGGCTCCTCTTCCCGGCTCGCCTGAGGGTGGTATTTGAGAACAAGACAATGTTCTTCGACAGCCCGACGAAGGCTTGGACCTGGGCGACGGAGGAGCGCCCTCTGCGGGCTGAGGGTCGTGCCATGGGCGGGGGGGATGCAGGGGCGGGCTAGGCCGCTCCGCTCCCTCCGCTCCTCAGCCTCCTCGTAATCGCTCCCGCAAGCGCCGTGACCGGAGGCGGGCCCGCTCGGACTCCCCGTGGGTCACACACAACAGCCACCCCAGGTTGAGGAGGGAGCGTCGAGTAGGAGGCGCTCAGGTTCATCTGGCCGACTGGACGACAGAGGTGACGCGTCCCGGCCCTCCGTGATTGACCTTCCGGACACAGACCTCTCCTGTAGCCCGATGCTGTTGAGGGACCCAGCTTGAACCGGTCTCTGCCCGCCGGGCCTTGCTCCGCGGCCGGAGATGGCGCACTGTCCCTGATCTGTTCCTAACTTCCCGATGGTCTTTGTCAATAAGCATCCGCTCACGAGGAGGGGTCCTCCACGCTTCCCCATTCCCAGGCGTTTTAGTTTGGTTGTTCGCCCTGAGTACTGGGTGTTGTTTACTGGGGGGTCGACAGATGCTTCTGTTCCTGAAGTGTAGGGTGGGGGGTGGGGGTGAGGGGAGGGTTTGGGAGAGTTTTTCCCTGTATGTTGTTCTGCTTTTTGTTGGTTTTTGTTTCAGCTATCACGGAATGACGCAAATTACCGGTGGGAGGGACGGGTGTGTCCCCGCAGTAAGCGATCGCACGCACCACCGTAGGCTCCCAAGCGCGCCTGTACACCCAAAGCCGCGCGCTCCCCCTAGACCAAGAACCGCCTACCATGACAGATAACACTTCCCCTATGGCGTCTCTCCACGTGTTGTCGTGGAATGTCAATGGCCTGTTGGATCAGCATAAACGTACAGCGGTTTTAAGGTACGCGCAGCGTCTCCACATAGATATCCTCATGCTTCAAGAAACGCACCTCTTGGGTAACTGCTGCCCCTTCTTGGCTCGTTATGGCTATGATAGGGTATGGCACTCTGGCTTTTCCAGGGGCTCGCGAGGGGTTGCAATCCTTCTAAGGCATACACTGCCCTTTGTCCTCACCCAAGCGGTACATGACCCTCAAGGCTCATCTGTGACAGTTTGTGGGTCGCTGGCTGGTACACCCCTCACACTCATGTCGATATATGCCCCTCCCTCCATGCTTGCGCCTACACTTGCACACACTGCTGCCCTGCTACATAGCGTGCCAGCAGGCAACATGGTCATTGTGGGAGATTTTAACGCAGTATTATCCCCGGCCCTTGACACATCGGGACCTTCATCTGCCGCTCGGGCGGCGAGTGCGAAACAATTGAGAAACTGGTCCGAGTCCCTGGGGCTTTGCGATGCATGGTGCACATGGCACACACGCAGCACCCAATTCACACACACCTCCGCGGCTCACCACACCCAAGCGCGCATAGATGCGATCTTTGTCCCCGCGCCCGACTGTTCACTGATTGTTGACGTTCGTATTCTCCCCAGAGGCATTTCCGACCACTCCCCGATACTCCTTAGCTCAGGGGCCCCCCCTTCCACGGCCCGCCAAACATGGAGGATGAATGCCTGGTTTCTCCAGGATAAAGGTTTCCGGAAGGAGGTTGGGAAAGAGCTTATACGATACTTTGCTACCAATGAGGGAACGGTAGCCTCTCCGGGTACCCTATGGGAGGCTGGGAAGGCGACCATACGAGGTTTCGCAAAACGGCAGCTTAAGAGCCAGAGACAATCACAGCTGCAGGAGATCTCTTCCAAGGAAGCGCAGGCGCTTCGCTTGGAACAACTACTATCCACGTCAGACGATGCCGCTCAGACCCAACAATTGGCCCTCATCCGGGATGACATTAAGCAACTATCCCTGGATGCGGCCAAGCTCCTCTGGAGGTCTTCGGTAGCAAGAGTTTACGGCTGGGGGGACAAGAACGGTACGATCTTACACAGGTTGGCCACATACCCCAGGGCGAACCGTATCATCCCAGAGGTGGTGGACGCAGCTGGAGCGGTACAATGCGCTCCCGTGGCAATGGCAAATACCTTTGCGGCATACTATCGGAAGCTGTACACTGCACAAACCCCCGAACTGACCGTTGCTGCTCTCCTCGACCGGGGTGGGGTGTGCCTCCCTAGGCTGGAACCAGCTGCTCAGAAGGATCTAGAGTGCCCCATCTCCTTGAAGGAAATTGAGGAGGCGATCGCCCTGGTCTCCCCGGGTAACTCCCCGGGTCCGGACGGCCTTCCGCAGGAGTATTATGCGGCATACCGAGACACCCTAGGGCCCCACCTAGCTAACTTATTTAAAGAAACCGTGGAAAGAGGTTCGTTTCCGCTGGAGGCGGACATTGCCACCATCGTGGTTCTCCCGAAGTCTCAGCCTCCCTCCCGACTGTGTGCAGAGTACCGCCCCATATCCCTCCTTAACACCGAAATTAAACTTTATGCCACTATTCTGGCCCAACGGCTAAAACCCTACTTGGCCTCACTGGTGCACCCGGATCAATGCGGGTTCATGCCTCAGCGGGGGACCCGCCACTGCCTCCGAAGGCTGCAGCTGGCTCTGGCAAATCGGCACCTGCTCACCCCATATGTGGCACTCCTGTCCATAGACTTCGAAAAAGCGATTGACTCGGTGGACTGGACATACCTACAGGGCGTGCTGACCGAGATGGGGTTCGGGCCCCAATTCCGTTCTTTGGTCCAGGTCCTGTACGCCCACCCGAGGGCGCGAGTCTTGGTTAACGGGGTGCTGTCGGAGGCCTTCCCCATCGCCAGGGGCACTAGGCAGGGATGTCCCCTTTCTCCCTTGCTATTCGCCCTGGCGATGGAGCCCTTGGCATCCCTGGTGCGGGCTGAAGACCGCCTCCGTGGATGGGAGTGGCCCAATACGGACACGGACAAGATCGCACTATACGCGGACGATGTCCTTGTCTTCTTGTCCGACCCCGCCTCCTCCGGGCCACAGTGTCTCCGGATCCTGCATGCCTTCGAGCAGGCCTCAGGGTTGCGGCTAAACCCCGGGAAGTCAGTGTTGGTCCCCCTTCATCTCTCTAGAGAGTGCTTCGATTGGCAGTCCACCATACCACTCCGGAGGCAGTCCTTTAAATATCTGGGGATTTGGATCACCCTTCTTCCTGAGCTGGGCTGGTCCCTCAATGTGGCCCCGTTAGTTAAGAAGGCTAAGGAAGACCCCCTTAAATGGAAAACGCTGCCTCTGAACCCCCCTAGGGAGGGTGGCCCTGTTTAAAATGATGATCCTCCCTAGATTCCTTTATGTCCTACAGAATACCCCCTTCTGTTTCTCCAGGGCCTGGTTCAGGGAACTGGACAGTCTAATCACCAAGTTTCTCTGGAGCGGAGGAAGGGCCCGTGTGGCTCTGTCGGTTTGCCAGATTCCCTCCTACGACAGCGGCATGGGGATGACGCACCTGTATCTGTATTACCTGGCGGTACGCCTCCTAGTAGTCCACGACTGGTTCAATGGGGGCTGGTCGGACCCAGCCTATAGGCTTGAACTGAGCGAACTGGGGCTCACGGACATCCAAGCCATGTTGTACGGGGAGCCCATTCCGACCCGATTGCCTGATGTGACGTGCTCTGTGTTGTTGGCCTGGCGGGCCTCGCTCCGTCACACTGGGTGGACCGGGAAGTTGACCCAATGTACTCCCCTTTGGCAGGGGGCTTGGCTCCGGGAGGTTAGTGGATTGCGGGGGTTTAAAACTTGGGACCTTATTGGCATCTCCCAGCTAGGGGACGTATGGGCAAGATGCCATATGTTGTCCTTCCAGGAGCTCCAAACTCGCTATTCCCTACACTCATCCCAGTTCTACAAATATTTGCAGTTGAGACATGCCCTCCACATGCACATCACGGGCGACACGAGGCTCCCCGAATACATCCCCACTGAGGCTCAGACAACGATGGGAGACTTGGGTAGGGGGGGGTCTCCCGCATTTACCGCACCCTAATTAACAACACTCCCACGTCCCTAGACAAGCTGAGGGATCAATGGGTGGACTGGGTGGGCCCCCTTGATAAGGTGGACTGGCGTGATGCCCTTATGGCCCCCAGAATAGTCACCGTCTCTGCCAAACTCAAGCTGATTCAGCTCTACTATTTACACGCTGCGTACCTCACTCCCCTGCGTCTGCATCGAGCGGGTTTGCGCCCAGACGCGTCATGTGCAAGATGTAACCATGCCCTGGCCGACTTCCTCCATATGGTTTGGTTATGCCCCCGCTTGGGGCAGTTCTGGGGATCCATTGAAGTGGAGCTAACGGAGGTATTAGGCTGGGAGGTTCCTCACGACCCACGGCACTCCTTGCTGGGGATCACTGATGGACTGGATGGGTCCAGGAATGAAAAGTTATTTTTCATCACAGCTATGATGGTGGCCAAGCGGGACATTGCGGCGGCCTGGATAAGCCCCGACTCACCTACCCTGGAGAAGTGGCGAAGAGGGGTAGACTGGTGTGCGACCCAAGAGAAAGCCCTTTACAAAGCTAAGGGGTGCATCAAGAAATACCGTAGAGTGTGGGGGAAGTGGTTGGGGAATGTGGAGGGTCCTGTTTAACCTGATTCCAAATTTCGCCTATGTAATTTTATGGGGATCGTAATTGGGGGGTACAGTGCTTGTGTGAATGGACTCATACTTGTGATTTCCGTGTATTGGCTGAATTGTTCATATGTTTTTAAAATCAATAAAATTTGCAAATCAAAAAAATTGCATCATGTGCAACAGGCTAAGATGTCAGCAGAATTTCGGCTTTTTGTGTTAGCCCCTGTTCGCTCTGTTGATTAAAATCTTCCTCTGATGACCCAGCAAAGTAAGAAGAAGGAATAACATTACACCGCCCACTCTAATTAGGGTGGACGGCATGATGCTCCATTTTTATGTCCCACACCACTTGGCAAAACATGGCAGTGAGGAGCGAAAAAATACAAATACTGACCCCCAAACCTAGGGAAAAACTCCCTGGGTGTTGGGACCATTACGTTTTTGTTTTTCAATACCAAACTCTCACTTTGAGAGTGTGTTTTTGAAAAACAAAACGTTTATTAAAATTTGGAGGATGGCCGCTGGACCAGCGATGTTCTCTAAGATTGGCAGGCAGTACTGTTGGGACGACGTTCTGAAACTGACAATTGCTGGTTATTTAAGGAAATGAGAGATTTAAAAAGTTCCCTCAGTACCTTCACATCAAAGCCATTACCACACGAGGTCGCCATGGATGAAGCATGCCACAAGACTTCGGTGAGACTTCCTCTTCCAATATGATTGACATGTTTGCCTAAATAAGACATCCACTAATGACCATCGTATCCTTTTATGATTGTGAATATTGTTGGAGGACATGTGATGGTGACACCTCCCATCACTTCCTGTGTGATGATTTTATTACCACATAGCACACTGACCTTGGTGCTTTTACTTTGGGCTGAATTTATTTTGGGAGTCAGCGCTTCAGGATTTGATACATTCCAACTGAAAATATCACATGCTACATAAAAATGGAATGAAAATATTTATAAATTGTTCGACATCTGTTTATTGTCAATTTTAGGAACAATCGTTTACTAAATTTTACATTTTTAAAATAACACCTATTTTACAAACGTTTTGAATTTTTCATATACATATATAGTCAATAACAAAATAATGTATCATTTTTATTGAATAATAAAACACTGGACAATATTTCTTAAATATATTGACCTGATTCACAAACTGCACTTTGTAGTACGCTTTGTTGTACTATAAAACAAACCTATGTGCGAAGTTTACACCTCTCCTCTCTTTTTTTATATGTGGAGCTCTCCGCCCTGACTGTGAAGTCTGCACACACATTAGTGTATGGTTTAGTAGTAACTGTGGGAGGCACAGGGGAGTGGCTGGAAAAAGGCACCAACATACTGCTAAAGGAGAGGTGATTGGGGAGGCCTGAGGAGGGGTTTAGGGAGTGTCAGAGAGGGGTTTAGAGAGGAAAGTCACTCACCCACAATAGAGTAAGCCCATTGGAATTCTCAAACTGCATTTCTAAACTTACTACTGCCCCCAAAAAAACAGTAGTAAATCATGGACCACACATGCCCAAACACTGGTAATGAAACACTTTCCTAAAGAAACAAATGGCAGCAGGGACTTAAACAGCACATAGTAAATGATGTTAAATTAAAGTTGTTAAATAATATAAAATACACTGACTTTTAATTTAATGTATCTATTCATTAATTTTACTAGTAGATATGTTCAGTGCTTGAAATGGAAAAATAGAAGTTTAGGTACTCTGTAACAGAATACCTGCTTGTTTCTAATAAGTGCCGGTACTCCCCAATTAAAAGTATTACGTTTTTCTTGAGAAGTGCCGGTACTCTCCTCTCGGAAATAAAAAAGTGCCAGTACTCAGTACCGCACAGTACCTGCCAATTTAAAGCACTAGATATGTTTTTTTTTTTTTTTTAATTTATTTATTGATTTTGCAAGGGAGACATAGACAGACAAACCAAAGCAAACTTAATAAAAAAAAATACAAAAGAAAATTTAGTCACAGTGTACATATGTGCAGATCAAGCAATATTTCAGATGTCAGAATACATAATACAGATCCATGGGATATACATACAGTGGAATATTGTGCCAGTTATAGATATCTAACCCATTCAAGGCTGCCATTCCATCCAGATGTTAAGTTATCTAGTGGGACCAGCATAGGAACAGTACTCTCCAGTCAGCATGTAACCCCCTCTTATCTAACCAGAAACAAAATTGAAATCTGGCAGGCGGAGCCCGCAGTGCCAAGGTATCACTTGCAGTGCGCCTCTTACTACCAGAAGAGACTTAAGTTTCAGAAAGTATTTAGCCCTTACCAGCAAGGTAACTCTGATATAGGCTCCAGAAGTTTTTGGGTCGGCTCTGAGGAGGGAGCAACTCACTATATAATTCAGTTTGCGTGTTGCAAAACAGCATGTCCCTAGACCATTGTGCAACAGTAGGGGGAGGCCCTCGGGCCCAGCGCATAGCAACTCCATGCTTAGCTATCAGTAGACCCATATCTACCAGTCGACGTATTTCTTTCCGCACATGTTTAGAATAACCAAGGAGGGCCAGCAAGGGGTCAGGTGACAAAAGCTCTCCTGTGATATCACTCAATTTTTGAAATATTAGTGCCCAGTATTTAGCGATATCGGGACACAGCCAGGCTAAGTGTATGAATCCTGCTTGTTCCACACTACATCTCTCAAATCTCGCGGTATCTCGGAGGCCATGTCTATGCAATCGGGCAGGGGTATGGTACACCCTATTTAGGAATTTAAAATGAATGAGTCGATGTCGTCCATTCAGAGAGACATGCCGTGTGGCTTCACAGCAATAGCAACATGATGTGGGGCGAAGTAGCGCCATTTGTCATCATCTAGTATGATCTCCAAGTCGGACTGCTGCGCCAATCTAGCCTTAATAAAAAAGTTCTTCCGGTAATTTTGCGCCATGCAATAAATCCTGGAGACTATTTTACAGGGAGACTCTGCACGCAGCATCAAGGAAAAGGGAGCTACTTCTGGAGGTTCCATCATCTCCTTCCCCGAGCATGTCACGAAGCGCATGTCTAACTCTGTAAAAATGGAACATCGTGAGTGAAGTTATATCTTGCCTATCCACAACTATGTCTTCCCATCTACGTCCCATTCCATCTTCGAATAGTTCACCTATTTTAGAAATACCCAAAAGCGCCAGAGCGCGTAATACCTCCGGATCATAAAAAATCGGCAACCACTGACACCACCCCACGGGAGCGAGCTGAGAATACAGAATTGAGGCGGCTTGCCTTTTAATTAAATTCTGCCATGCGTGGGAGGTGGCATTTATGGAGTCTAAAAGGCCTGCACACCAAGACGGGGCTCGATACAGAAAAGCAGCTGAGGGGGAGGGCGCAGCCGCAACCCTTTCAATATGCAGATGCGGGGGGATTGTTGGTGCAGCCAGTGAAACGTGTGAGAACATTGTGCCACTCTGTAATAGAGCTCCAAATCCGGTGCACCAAGTCCACCCATCGAGTAAGACAATGTCAGGAAGTCCCTTGCGACCCGGGGCTGTTTACCAGCCCAAGCCAAGCGGACCAATAACGACCTGATTCATTTGAAAAAGTGGGCAGGAAGGACCATAGGTATGTTCAAAAATAGAAACAAGAATCTGGGCAGCACCACCATCTTCATTAAGAAGATACGACCTAGAAGTGATAATGGCAGCCGCACCCATCTGGTAACATCGTCTTCCAATTTGGCAATTGCCCTGCCATAGTTCTCTCTAAAAACTATCTCAGAATTAGTATGTACCTGGATGCCTAGATACCGCACAGATTCAGTGGACCAGCTCAAAGGAAAATCTAGATCTATCGGCTCCATGGCTGAAGTAAGGGGGAAAATGGTGGTTTTAGCCCAGTTAATTTTGAGACCTGAGAATTCACCATACCGTTCCACTTCCCTTAACACCGGGGATAGGTTAACCTCCGGGTCTCTGATGTATAATAGAGTATCATCAGCGTAAGTGGAAATTATTAAATTATATCCAGGGAAGCGAATTCCTCGATGGCTATGGTACTCCCTAAGAGCGCAGGCCAGGGGCTCAGCAACAATAGCATAAAGTAGAGGCGATAACGGGCACCCCTGCCGAGTACCTCTAGAAATGTTAATAGGAGAGGTCACCAGATTTCTCACCCTAACCCTGGCAGTGGGGGAGTTATATAGAACCTTCATAAGCTGGGAGAAGAGATCACCTAATCCCATTCGCCTCAAAACCGCTAGGATGAAATTCCATTCAACGGAATCAAAGGCCTTTTCGCCATCTAGGAAGATTGCAGCCGCCTTTATTTCGGGCTTTTTGTGCTGAATAGTGCCAAATACTGTGCATAAATTATGCGTAAGAGTGCGCCCAGGGACAAACCCTGCCTGTTCAGGAGTGACTAGTTGTGGTACCAGAGGAGCTAGGCGATTTGCCAGGACTTTAGCAAATAATCTGGTATCCACATTCAATAATGACAACGGTCTATTTGATGCGCATTCATCAGGGGGTTTGTCCAGCTTTAAAAGGGTAACAATCAAGGCCTCACGCAGAGACTGGGGCATTCCTCCACTCTCCCCCATCTCCTCGAACAGTGTAATCAGGTGAGGGATCAGAAGCTCTCCAAATTCTTTATAAAAAGTGACCATTAAGCCATCCTGCCCCAGAGCGCCCCCGGATCTCATGGACCTTAAAGCGTCCTGGATCTCCCAGGCCTCCAAAGGCCTCATAAGGTATTCCCTGTGCTCATCAGCCAACCATGGGAGTTTAATATGTTCCAAATAGTCCAGGACTGCAGCCTCTTCAGCTACCATTCTAGTACGATATAGATCTGCATAATAATTACTGAATCTGTACGCTATGGATCAGGATCATGTAGTATCTCTCCCGTTGCAGTCCGCAGTTCTGTGGCACTAGCTGTCTCACGTCTACCTCTCAATACGGCTGCCAATGTAGCGCCCGGGCGCTCCCCTTCCCCATATGTTTTAGCTACAGCATATTTCCCTAAATACTTAACCTCTCTATCAGCGGCCTCATGGTACTCCTCCAAGGTGTTTTTGAGCTCTCCCAGGGCCTGATCGCTCCCACCATCCAGTGCCTCCCGCTCCAGAGTAACAGCACTAGATATGTTTTAACATAAGTCAAGATACTAAATTGAAATACAATAAAAAATATGTTAAATAAATATATAC
This sequence comes from Calotriton arnoldi, assembly GCA_963921515.1. Classification (NCBI taxonomy): domain Eukaryota; kingdom Metazoa; phylum Chordata; class Amphibia; order Caudata; family Salamandridae; genus Calotriton; species Calotriton arnoldi. The sequence continues at coordinate 319,361 of CAWUFW010002413.1, read as the reverse complement.
ATCACCCAGAAAATTGATAATCCACATTTTAAGTTTATTTTATGTATACATTTAAAAATAATTAAAATGTATCTTCATGGAAAGTATAGAACCAAATGCTGGAGATATATATAACAATAATTTCAACACTTGCTATGTACTGGTAATGAAAGAAATGATTGTTCTCAACTCCACCAACCATCTCCAGCAGAAAAGTATTAAAATAACAACCAGTCACAGCCAGGCCGACCACATAAAGAAGGAACGCACACATCAAAACTCTTTTACTGCCTTCACAATGTCATTGAACGTGTTTGCCTCTTGTTTTGAGAAGGAATTATTTGAGGAGGAGAGAGATGGTTTACAGGCAAATGATCAACATCTTTGCTTTCCAGGGAAGCTGTTATTTCCAGATACCACTTCCCACCTGATGTGATCTTGGACATGGTTGCTGACTGGGAGCAGGAGCTGCATTCATCTACAGGCTGCTTCCAGGCTATCCCAGCCTGTGTCAAAAAGCTAGCAGCACTCCATTTATGGCCACTGGATCTTTCCAGAGAGTCTGCTTTGAAAATATTGACATCTGACGGGCAAGCCGGTCCCAATGCTTGCGTCAGGTACTGAGATGCATCAGCAGAAGAGGACACTGGTTAATTGCTATGCCACAGTCACTGGCAAAGGGTGGCAAGGGAATTTTATGATTTTTTCCTCTTCCCTTGTGTGCTAGGTGCCATTGACTACACATATGCAACACTTCAGCCACCTCACCGCACAGCACACCTTTTCCACAGGAGACATAACTGGCATTCCATAAATCTGCAGACTATCTGTGATGCCATGGGCTGCCTCACTAATGTGTACACTCACTTTCCTGGAAGCACACACAACATCTTCATTTTACGGCAGTCACCTCTTTCACGTTGTATGGTTGCAGGGGATTTTGGTGATACTTGGCTTCTTGGCAACAACACCTCACACTGGGCCTGCATTTGTATCTCGGGGAGCCATCTCGACAGCAATCAAGAATCCCTATAATGCAATAAAAACACATGACCCTGACACACACTGTACGTAGGTAGGCATGCATAATGTACTACAATTAGAATAGAGGGACCTTCTTAAAAACTCTTTTTTTTTCAATTGTTGCCGGGTATGCTTTTTCTCATCTCCTCACTTTACACAGTAATACAGCAGAGGTACAATAGGGCACACATGTGTACATGAGCTATTATCAAAGCACTTTAGGACTCCGCTAAGTTATGATTAAGCTATCTTGATCATACAGGGGGGTACTGATGCATTCTTCAGAAATTCTGTGCAAGATTGTAGTAGCCTGTTGCACAACAACGTTTTACGAAGGGGGTTTCTTATGTCATAACATGTGTATTTGTAAAGCGCACATTCACCCAAGAGTATCTTGGCACTGAATAACAGATGCTTATTGTTACCCAACGGTACTCATTTTATTGACCTCAGAAGGATGAAAGGCTGAGTGGACCCGCCGGGATTTGAACCTGTGACCATGAGGTTGAACACAGGCCCTTACAGTGGACACATTAGTCCACTGAGCCACCAGACCTGGCTTCAAATATTGAACTTGACCCTAATAAATGCCCACATCTAGGTCACTAGGGTAGGGTACAGAACAGAAGTCAGGGTCTGCAGGTGCGGGATCAGTTTGTCACCTCATTTTTCTCACGAGCTTCTAGTTTAGTTACTGCATTTACGTGGTTGACATCTGTTGTTAATGACATCTGTTGTTAATGACAAACTGTTACACGACTAACAAACTGTCCATTGACATCATCTTAAGACACTCTGTTTACTTCACAAAATGTTCCCTCTAATTTTTTCCCTCTGTGTGTGCAGCGTAAGGCCTCTGTGCGCTGCAGCCAAGGGTACGTGCGCCAAGAAACTGACAATGAATGCAAGTGCAGCTACCAACTTCAGAGGCATTTGCCTCTGCAAAAGTTTGTATACAGCCAAAGTAAAAAAAGGAGCACTTGTACAAATGTTACTCCATGTAATAGGTTCTTAAGGCAATTCTGTGATATAGAGACACACCCCATTAAGTAGCACCTACACCCAAGGTATAGAAAACAACAGGATTCATAAGGTTACCCCTTATTAAATTTTACTGAGTATTCTCAATCGTGTTGGTGGGTGGGGAGGGTCATATATACAGAGCACACCTCTGTTTCTGTAGTACATTTTGATGAGAGGGCTACAAAATGACATCAGACTTAGACATCGCTTTAAGGAATGGACATGAGACTGTCAAAACCCTAAAACCTGACACTATATTACTCTAAGATAGTGACACTAATGTGACAACCCTTTGGAAATCCGACATCACAGTGTGACATGGTGAGAAATGTAAGATCAACAGTGCAGGAAAAGAAAACCGATTGTGACTGACATGCTAAAAGCAGTTAAGGTCAAGCTATTATATTGTGAAACAAACCTGGCTTAAGAATTTCAAAGCTGTAAATGAAAGTTAACCCAGTGGCACGGAAGCTCTGTGAATGGCTCTTTGCTGAACAGACTGCATTAGCAGAGTTAAGGAGTATCCTTAAAGAAGACAGGCCATAAACCAGCAATTAAGATGTTCTACAGGCCCAGAGATTTTGCTAGGATTCTGCCACCAGTGCTGCCTAATGCCGGGGTTGCTGAATATCAAGGCTGCCTTTCTCTTGATTCCACCTTCTTCTGTACTCCACCACCCTATATTTCCTATCTGTTTAGCTCATTTTGGCAGGTTCTTTTCTTCCATGCTTTCTCTCTTTTTCTTTTTGCCATTGTTTCCTATCTTTCTCTTTCTCCATCTTCTGTCTTTCCCTCTTGGCCAGGATCACAAAACTCAACTCAGCAGAGGTTAAGATCTGGCACTCTTCTCCTCCATAGATGACACACATTACACCTCCTACTGCTCATGTAACAAACTTTCTACCAGACAAATATACACTTTCTCTTTAAACTAACGAAGCTGTTAAAATGATGCTCTGCAGAACCATGGCTTCCTTTCCTGTTTCAGCTGAATGTGTGCTTCCCCTCAAAACGTATCTGTTGTATGACGTGAATAGCTACCTACATTTATCCTCACAGCTCCACGAAGGCAGGAAAAGGTTTGTATTTGGAAATCATAAGTTCACATTAAGGAGTGTTTATGTGAAGCATCCTCTCCAGCTGTCCCTTACAATGCTCACTTCAAGGCATCTTCAATGATTACCTCTTAAATCTTAAAACCGTTAAAGGTGTAAAGGGCTAGCAAATTAATTCTTATGCCACACTTCAATGAGCACAGCACTCTGAGGGGCCGATTCTGATGCGGGTTGGAAAAGCTTCCCGACCGAATCGGTTGGGAAATGGTGTCCGACCCACTCGGATCGGGAAAGTCCGACCGGCGGAGTAGGATGCATCTGGATGCTTCCAGATACGATTTGGTTGAACTCCCATTGACTTCAATGGGAACATTTGTTCCTAACCGCATCAGAATTGGGCCCTCGGTTGGGAAGCTTTTCCAACCCGCATCAGAATCGGGCCCTGAATGTTTTAAAGTTCACCCTACCAAGACAGTCTGGGACAAGAAATTAATCTGCATAAATATTTCTGGTGTCCTAGATCTTCAACAGCATGTTATTCAAGGGACAGCTCAGCTGGGGGATTGTTTTCTGCTTAGTCTTCTCAGTGGTGATTCATTAAGGACTGTGTGTTTAAAAAAAGAAGATGCTACATAATGTAGAAGGCTACAATAATATGGGGGTCATTCTGCAGGCACAAATGTGAGTCAATGAAACCTGCATAACGTTTGCAATCTTATATAGTGCCTGATATTACATTACACTTTTTTTATGTACGTGAAGGTCAAGTGATTTACCCAGAATCATACGATGTTGAGCCGAGGCCGTAACATGAGCCTTGTACCCTTGTTATAAAGTGAGCTGCCGTTAGGCCACATCTCATCCGAGTTAGGTTGAACATTTCTACATGTGTGGCCTTGCAATCGGAAAGAAGACTAAAACACAGTTACAAAAACAAGCATTGGCAAAGCTCTTGCCTACAAAAGAGCTACTGGCTTTGTCAATGAATTGTTTAACCTGATGTGCAGCATGGCTGAAAGTAAAGAAGAAAAAATGCTAAGAGCCATAGGGTGCAGGCTGCTTCGTTGTTTGTGGTTACAGCTTGCCTTTAGAGCTGCAGTGGGGTTCTGCGTACATAATGCTTTGATGTTCAGTTTGAAGGTGACCCTTTCTGCCAGAAGATGACCTTTGACTGCCAGGAGTTGCATCTAGCTGACAGAAGAAGCCAGTGAATACCTTTAATGCTAATATTGGAGGGTCCTTACTGCATGCTTCAACTGCTCTCTCATGATGGTTTCAGCCTGTCACCGCGCATAACAGCCGCGAGTACATGAGTATTTCATACATAGGCATTTATCTCTACGGGCTGACAGCATGATAGTCTAGGTCTTTCTACAAGGGCTCTGAGATTTGGCCTTAAGTCCATGTAAGAAGCCTCAGCACAGGAATTCAAAAGAGCAGTTTGACAGATGGACTCGGCTGAGATCTTTAGTGTTTTCACAGGGCTCTAGGAGTCCATTTAAAAAAAGTAGAGACTACCATCCTATAATTCAGAGGTCCCCTTACTCACTTAATTGCTATGTCCCGCACTCCTGCTGTCTCTAGTGACAGAGATCCTACTAACCAATTGTACAGAGAACCCGTGACACATAAACAACACTGAGAAGACCCACAGGCTTTAAAAAAAAATGGGAATGCTCTGGCACGTTTTTGCCCAGGAATAAAACCTATTGAGTTTCAAACAACTGATGATTAGAGGCGACTCATACGCCCCCCGTTAGGGGATACATAACCTGGTGTCTAGAGACCTAGTTGAATAATCTAAGCAATAAAGTATATTGGACTACACACATGTGGCATTTAATTGAATAACATTCTTTATGTGTTTAAGAAGTTCAATAACATGAATAGGGAAAATAATCTGAGGTTTTATTAAGAACGAGATGTTCATCTTTCCATAGTGCTTAAACATATCTTTTCTAATTAGAGCGCTTAAACGTGTCTTGGGTGCTTCAGTCTATAGCTGAAAATATGTGAATTGCTATATGAAGTGTTCAGTGTCATGGATGGGTGTCAGTACAACATGCTTAACTCTATCCGGCAGCCACATGAAGCGGGTAGCAAGTGCTTTTATATTAGTCGATAGAGTCAGGATTGCAATGTCTTGAGTGCTAGTGCTATATATTATTATTTTTTTGCAGTTTTATATAGCACAAACTTGGCCCAGGTGCATTAGTGTGTGTTACTTTAGCACTAGATTGCAATAATCAAGATTAGGTTAATTATTTCTCCTTTTTTCATTCTTTTTATGAGGCAAGGGAATATTTGGGTCCTGGTGTCCAAAGCATTGTTGTAGTCACAAATGGCCCAATTCACACAGTCAGGCCGTTTGTGAACACAGTCTTGCTTTTTTCAATGTGCAAACACCAAATTGTGATTTGGGTTTGCGATTCAGTATTTGGGAAGGGGCGTGTTTAGAGCATCCCTTCCAAATTCCGAAACTGTATGGTATGTATTAATGTTTTGGACTGAATTCCGGTCGTAAAACAGTAATACTTTACCACCAATTCAAAATTGGTAGTAACCATTCACAACAGGGAATGGATCCTAAGGGGCCCGCTTCACTTTTGAGAATATTAAACATAATATTTTTTAAGAGCAGGCAGTGATCCCACAGACCTCTGCCTCCTCTCAAAAAAATAAACTTTAACGTTTCATTTTCTTTTTTTAAATGCATCCCGTTTTCATTTAAGGACAACAAGCTGCATTAAAAAAAATTGCTTATTTAAAAGCAATCACAGATATGGTGGTCTGCTGACCCCAGCAGGCAACCATCCCTGTGATGGCTATCATTCCTAATGGGTCGCAAATTGCAACCTGCCATCTTAATATTCATGAGGTAGTTCAATTTGCAACCCGCTAAGTATCACTAATTGAAAAATAAAACTTTCCCACATTTAGAATAGTGATTGCTAAATAGCGATTCAGAAAATAAATCTATTTGGAAATCGCTGTCTTAAAGGTGCTCTAAGTGATTTACCCAGAATCACAGGTTGTTGAGCAGATGTGGGGACTCAAACCTGGTTCCCTAATTCCGAAATCAGCAGCTCTGCCTGTTAGGCACATCTCCTCCCCTACATAATGCACTTAGCGGTTTCTTGCGTGGTTTACAAAGTTGTCAGGGTTCGTGAATGCAATTAGAAGCACTTATATTAACTGGTCAAGTCAAATTTGAGTTACTGTTTTAACAATGTGACAATAACATAATCTTATCTCATAAACCTATCAAATACATGTACTTCAGAAGCATTTTGAAAACAAACTCATGGTATGTGAGTGATCAATTGTCTTTCGCTACTTCATAATGTGACTAGAACTGTTTAGTCTCTTTATCAAGTGCCTTGAAATGGCTTAGGTGCTATTCCAGGTTATTAAGGAACCATGAGAAAACTATAGATGGCCCTGGGCTATCATCTATAGTGCTTAGAAGTATAACTGAGGACTGTATAAAGTCTATGAACATGTGTTGCCTTTTACAATAAACTGGGAAAATGAAAACACACGATTGACACAGTGGAGGGTGACATTTAACACTTCTTGCCATAGAGGTTTATGGGCTGCAGTGCCTACAATTAAAATTTTTATTTTACTGTAAAAATGAGTGCAGCCACATTGGGTATGAAGACAGAGCAGCAGATTCTTGTTGAAAAGAAATAACTAGAGTCGTGGAAGACAGCAGAAGCCACGGCCTGCACAAGCAGAGTTCAATATCTTGCATGTGCCTCTGCAGACTGCTCTCACCCTACTTCAATACTAATGGAGCAAGTGGCATGTGTGGGAGCCACCAGCTCTAAACTCTGTGACCTGTGCAACCCCCAGAGATGCTTATCCTCCTGCTCCGCTTCCAAAAGAGTGAGTGACCATTTTTTGTGTTGCTTGTGTTTTAAAGCTAATGCTCAAGAATGGTCCCTCACTCTTGATATATGCAGGCAGTGACTTAAACGGTGACGTGCGCACTTAGTAATAGTGTGTGAGCGCTAGGGGAAATGGTTGCACGAGCACACTACAGGGAACACTGGTCGTCAACTAACATGCTATGCTCAAGGTTAAAAAATTGACTGTCCTCCAACATTGTTACACTTATTTAGAGCAGCACACAACCACTTTATTTCACATACAATACTCATTTTTTAGGGAAATTTATAAAAAGCATAGCTTTACACAAATATAAGCGATACATGACTCGTCTCTCATGTGAATTTATCACTGGCTCACATAAGGATTTATTTTGGTACATATTGGTTGTCTTCCTCCAGTATGTGGAGCCTACTTTCTATGTGCTGAAATTCTCCTCTGCACGTTTTGCAGAAAGTTCGTACTAGGGGCTGAGACTCTGCACTCTGAAAAAAAAATCCCCACCTACCACTAATAAATTGGTGAATGGCATTTGGGAAGATGAAGTCAGCCATTTTGTTTTCAATCTGAGCCATCTTCTCCACAAAGAAGCATCCTCCTCCATCTTTCTGCTTCTTTGCCAAATCATTCAATTTGTAAATTGGCCTAATCACCAGAGAGGGTATCCAGGCGCTTGCAGGGTGCAATAGACTCAGTCAAAAAGCCAGGTCTTGAGTGCTTTTCGGAATTCTGATAGAGATTGGAGAGGTACAGAGCTGCGGGGTAGGAGAAGGAGAAGCCTCCGCTCAAGCTTCTGTTGATGTGGGGAGTGTGGGCGAGTGATAGGGAGGCGAAGTATAGGTGTTTAGCTGGTTGTGGAAGTCCCAGCGGTGGTTGATGGAGGCCAGTCCTAGGTCATGAAAGGCCTTGAATGCATGGGTTAGTAGCTTGAATTGACACCTCTTCTGTACTGGGAGCCAGTGGAGGTCCTTGAGGTGAGGCGAGCTGTGGGTTCGTCGGGGGAGTTCAAGGAAGAGTCTGGCTGCGGCGTTCTGAATGACCTGTAATCTCTGGAGGAGGTGTGTAGTGAACCCTGAGTCGAGGACGTTGCTGTAGTCCAGTCTGCTTGTGATAAGGGCTTGTGTGACGGTGTGTCTAGTGTTCGTGAGGAGCCACTTGAAGATTTTTCGTAGCATGTGCAGAGTGAAGAAGCAGGCCGTGGAGACTTTGTTGATCTGATACATCATGATCAGCTTGCTGTCGAGGTTGATGCAGAGGTTTCTGGCGTGGTCATACGGGGCCGGTTCTGGTCCTAGTTCCGCAGGCCAACAGATGACATTGCATGGGGTGGAATTGTTGCTGAAGATCTGTGCTTTCGTTTTTGTCAGTGTTAAGCTTCAAGCAGTTGTCTCTCATCCAGTTGGCGATGCTCATCATGCACCTATGGAATCTGGCTCTGATGGTGGTGGGGTTCTTGGCGAGGAAGAGGAAGAATTGAGTGTTGTCTATGTATGAAATTATATTGAGCCTGTGGGATCTGACGATGTTGGCCAAAGGTGTCATGTTGGTGTTGAACAGGGTGGGGCTGAGGGATGAGCCCTGGGGGATGCCGCTGATGATTGCCTTGGGTTTGGAGGTAAACGGAGATAGGCAGACATTCTGAGTTCTTCCTGTGAGGAATGAGGTGATCCATCTGAGGGCATTCCCTTGCATACAGATGCTGTGTAGCCTGGTGATCAGAGTGTGGTGGGATACTGTGTCGAACACTGCTGAGAGGTCGTGGAGGATCAGGGCCAACGTCTCTCCTTGGTCGAGAAGGGCTCAGATGTCGCATGTTTCTGTGGCCAGGGCAGTCTTGTGCTGTAATTTCTGCGGAATCCGGACTTGAAGGAGTTGAGAAGGTGGTTTTGCTCGAGATGTGTGGTGAGTTGTTCGGTGATGGCTTTCTCCAGTACTTTGGCAGGGAAAAGGAGAAGGTATATGAAATCTTGCCACCCAACACGGACAAGGGACTTGAAGAGAAAGCCACCCTCTTTTTGTGAAATGTAATTATCGATCATCTGTGAGGGGGTCACAGTAGATTTATAGGGGACCTGACAGCCAGCTGAACAATGTAGAGAAGGCCAAGATCTGGAGGGACATTGCCACATGCTGCAGTGCAGTGGGTGTCCACAATCAGCAGGGGAAGCTGTGCCATGAGCCCTGGGAGGTTCTTCGTCGCTGGGTCTATATTATGACCCAGGGCATTAGGGGGTTGTCCTCCCAGCCACATACACAGCACCCCCACATCACACTACTGTACAGGAGGGTCCAGAAACCTATCAGTCCGACTCGCCTTGCTTAGCTAGAAATGTTTGAGCAGTGAGAGATAGTAAGTGCCTGTATATTTGCCTTTGGCACACAGGTATACATGAGTTTTGAGTACTGTCCTGTCATGTGGCAACTGTGAGCTTTCTCGTAACCTTACTCATTCTGTTTAACATGTTTTGTGGTTGTCTGAAAGACTGGATAGTTCACATTTAATAACATGCATGTTTATTATTCTTTTTTTTGTCTTGACTGCTAATGGGTTCTTGTCATTATAGAAAGATTGGCATTGTGTGTCTTTACCTTTCTGCCTAGATAACATACATTTTCAAAGTTTTATTTTCTAAGTTCACACAAAATCTGAACACTGTGCTGAACATTGGTGGTCAAAATATATATATATATATATATATATATATATATATATATATATATATATATATATATATATATATATATATATTATATATATATATATATATATATATATATATATATATATATATATATATATATATATTAATGCTTCAAACCACTTTAGAATTAAATCAGTTTTTATTAGCAGAACACATCGCATGAAAATACAGTGCATCGTTGCCTACAACCCCACGGGCCGGCTACATCACAATCAGAAAAGAAAAAACGGGGCCTATGGTGTATAGGCTGTCTGTTTTGCTAGCTGGCACAGCATGCCGCCTACAACCCATCCTCGGCTGGCCGCGTTTGCTAAGGGAAACATTAACAATCCTGTCACTAGAAATGTGAGCATGAGAAAGGTCTACTGCACAATGAGTATACATATAACAGTGAGCCGTGGAGTCGTTATGGCCAACTAGTGGCAAGAAAGTCTGCCTTTTAAGAAAAAATAGGAATCACAGGCAAAACAATAACTAAGTCAAAATTGAAAAGCCCCAAGCCCACCCCACCATCCCCACCCTTCCCCTCTCCAGGTGAATTGAAAACTATACTCTTACAAACGGGTATGGTCTGGTGTGATGGTTATCGGATCCACGGGGGCCCGATGATCCCGTTCGTGACCATATGTGCTAACCAACTTCTTGACTCTCGGGATGAGTCGCAAGATCCGTAGATAGGCGGGACACTTCAGTTCCCGAAACTCCGTGGATAAAATTGAGATAAAGGGGGCCCAGATCTTGGCATATTTGGCTTTGTCCCCTAGAGTGGCCATAGACAATCTCTCCATGCCCAAAAGGGACCACAATTGGTGCAGCCATTGTGTGTGATCCGGGATCCTGTCCGTCCTTCAACCAGCTAGGAGTACCCGGTGTGCTGCATTCAGCGCCAGGGCCATCTGCTTGCCTTTGATAGAGCGCAATGGGAAGCTCAGTTTATTGGGCAGTCCTAAGATAGTGTAAGCAGGGAACCTAGGGATGGTAGTGTCAAAGGCCTTATCGATTTCATCAAGGATCCTGTCCCAATACCTCTTGAGTTTTGGGCAATTCCACAGCAAGTGAAGGAGGGTACCTGGGCTCCCGCAGCCATGCCAGCAGAGGCCGTCGTACTGGGGGTTCCACTTGGTTAAGCGAGCTGGAGTGAGATACCAGTAAGATACAATTTTAAATGCAGTCTCAGTATGGCCCATGGAGTGTGCGGTGTGGTGGGTCCTGTAAAAAATATCTGAAAGGGTGCGACCTATTTCTGCCTCCCACCATCTCTGTCCCGGGGTTCGGGCTCCCTTGGCGCCCTGGGTGAGGAACTTATACATTTCTGAGACAAGTTTGCGGTCATCTTTTTTCAAGAAAAGCCACTTTTCAAACGGTAGCATGGGTCTACTAACCAGGGGGTGTATTAGGGGACCCGTCACCCAGTGCAACATCTGCATATGTAGGAAGAGGTCCGAACCTGCGAGGCCATAATCCGCTCGGAGTTGCTCAAAGGGGATAGGGCCCTGCAGGTCAAACAGATGTCCCAGGCGCTTACACCCGCCCTCCAAACACTGCGTGCTTGCCTCCTTTTCCATCCCGGGAGGGAAATCGGGGTTTAAAAAGATTGGAGACATGGGGGAGGGAAATGTGGTAAGATTGGCCCTTTTGGACATTCTGTCCCACACTAGCATAGTGGGCCGAGTGACTGGTGAGGAGTACAGCCCCCAGGCACGCGACGGCCTAGGTAGCCAGGCCTCCCTCCAGATATGGTGGCCAGACATAAATACCCAGTGTTTCTCCGTCATGGGGCGGATCCATTCAACGAGGTAGCGCAGCAGTGATGCTTGAAAATAGCGAGTGATGTTTGGCAAGGCCAGGCCACCCTTCTTCTTAGGGCGCCGCAGCAAAGTCTTCTGCAGCCTGGGAGAAATCGGAAACCAGATGAAACGCTCAATTTCAGTTTGTATGTGCGCAAGCGAGTTCGATGGAGGCATTAAAGGGAGAGTTTGGAAGAGGTATAAGGCCTGAGGTAAGACATTCATTTTAACCGCGGCCAGTCTCCCAAGCCACGACAGGGGCAGACATCGCCACTGAGCAAGATCTTTCCGAATGCGAGAGAGTAGGGCGGTATAGTTTACTTCCGCGGTCTTGTCCAGACTCTTATGAAGGGCCAACCCCAGATATACGATACCCTCCGTCACCCAGTCGAAGTCAAATTGTGCACGCAAGGTGTCCACTGTCGTGGGCGTAGCAGTAAGATTCAGTACTTGCGACCTCTGCAAATTTATTTCAAATCCAGAAACCTGACTAAAGACCTTTAGGTCTGCTATGATGGCCGGCATGGAAGTCAGGGGGCGTGCCAGTGAAAAGATGATGTCGTCTGCATAGAGGCTGATTAAATGGCGGTCGGCCCCAAATGGGATGCCCTGTGCCTGTGGATTGTCCCGGAGCCGCTGGGCAAAGGGCTACATCTACAGGGCGAAGAGCAGGGGGGAGAGAGGGCAGCCTTGTCTAGTGCCCCTCTCCACCGCGAAGTCGCTCGAAAGGATTCCATTAACCCTGGCAGTCGGAGTGCTGTAGATGCTTCTCACCCACTTGCGGAACCTGACTCCTAAGCCAAAGTGCTCTAGGGTGGTAAACAGATACGGCCAATGCACGCGGTCGAAGGCTTTCTCTGCATCAACTGCCAGCAGTAAAGACTCTTCTTTAGAGCGGTGTACCTTATCAATTAAGTGACAGATCCTTTTAGTATTGTCTCGGCACTGTCTGCTCGGGATGAAGCCCGACTGATCCGGGTCAATCAAGCCGGGCATTAGAGGGTTCAATCTATGAGCCAGGATGCTAGAGAACAATTTCGTGTCGATATTCAATAAGGAAATCGGCCGGTATGAGCTGCAAAACACTGGGTCCTTCCCTGGTTTGGGGATGACCGAGACCGTCGCCTGCAGCATTGAAGCTGTGAGAGTGCCCATGACTGCAAAAGAGTTGAATAGGCGAGTGAGCAGCGGAGCCAGCTCCGCGCAGTAAGTCTTATAAAAAAGGGCACTGAAACCGTCCGGGCCCGGCGCCTTCAAGGGCTTCAGACGGGCAATGGCAGATATCACTTCCTCAATCCATATAGGGGCCTCCAGCCCGTCCGCTTCACTAGTCAGAAGAGGGGTGACCGCTGCGCCGCGTAGGTACTCACAAGGGTCTGCAAGATGAGAGGACTCGGCGGAATATAGACTCTCGTAGAAGGACCGAAAAGCAGCTGCGATGCCAGGATCGTCCGTTATCTCAGAACCCCCCTCCCCCTGCACTGCTTTAACTGCCTGTGCCTGTCGTTGGCTGCAGAGGCAGTGTGCTAACATGCAACCGCCCTTGTTAGAGCCCACATAATATTTATGCTTCAGTCGGAGCACCACGTATTCATCCCTATCGAGATCTAAGCGTCGCAGCTGGAGCCGCTCCTTCTCCAACTGGCGCCAGACTCGAGGGGCACCCGTGCGTTTGTGAATTGCCTCGAGTTCCCTAACTTTAGCTTCTAAATCCTCTCGCTTAGCCTGCCTGGTTTTGTTATCATAAGCCGCTTTGGCGATTAAGGCCCCTCTCGAGACCAATTTAAGAGCTTCCCAGACGGAGGACAAGGGCGTAGAACCGTTGTCATTAAGTGCTAGATAATCAGTCAGGGTACACCGAAGGTCCTCCACCACCGGTGGGGACCATAACAGGGAGTCCCTCAAGCGCCAGTGCGGTGGGGACGATTGCGCGGGCGGCAGGCGCAGTGACAGTGTTATGTGTGCATGGTCCGAGAGAGATCGAGCCTCAATAGTAGAGGCAGTGGTACATGCCCATGCAGCCTGGGTGAGGTGGAAGTGGTCCAATCGGGCGTAGGACTTATGGGCCGCCGAATAGAAGGAATAGTCTCGTTCATCGGGGTGTAAGCAGTGCCATGCGTCCCTGATCCCACAGTCTTCCAGCCACTCCTTACCAGAGCACCTGCTCCGCCTGACCGCGGGCTAGAGCGGTCCACCCCTGCGTCCATGACTAAATTTAAATCACCACCCACCACTCCCAGGGAGTCAGGTGTATGGAGAACCTCGGCCAAGGCATCAGTCAGGAATTTCTCTTGGTGTTCGTTTGGGGAGTAGATCGAGGCTATCGTGATGTTGGAGGACCCAATGCGTAGCCTCAGCGCTAGGAGGCGCCCCTTGATCTCTACCACAGAGCCCACCACGGAACCTCTAATGTGTGTGGAAAGCAGAATTCCCACCCCACCCTTCTTACTCTGCCCCGAAGACCAAAACTGCAAAGGAAACCTTCTGTGCTGCATGCGATGTGTATCGCGATGGAGGAGGTGGGTTTCTTGGAGTAGGCACACCCCCCCTCCGAATACTCGAGCAATGAGAGCACTGCCTTCCGCTTAGTGGGATTGTTAAGGCCTCTGGCGTTAAAGCTAACTACCTTAACTTCCATCGGGTGGGGAAGAACCGCCGCGCTCCATGACTAAAGCAGTGGGGCCAGTAAAAAGGGACAGATCCCAGAAAGGATCTCGTGCATATGTGTAACCGGAAAAACCCTGACAGAGAAGCCCTAAGCAAAAAGCTCACCGGAGAGAGGACCCCCCCCCATCCCATAACAACAGAAACAAACCCAAGAACAGTAAAACAGCAACAAGAGCAAGCACACAAAGTCCATCACGATATCTGGTCAGTAGAAAGTGGGGACTGCCAAAGGAGTGAGGGGACCCCTATTGAGAGAGGAGAAAAATCCCCTCGCCCCCGCCGGACCCAAAGAGGATAGAACAGACCCACAAGCATGTTACCCTCAGTCATTAGTGTCCAGGGAGTCTCCCTCTGCGCCAGCTAGGGTCCGGAGAACAGCAGACTGCTCTTTGATGATGGTGGCCGGGTCAGGACGGAGGCGATCCAGTCCCCAGGCACCCCGGGACCTGCGCCTCTGAGGCTTTTGTGTGCCCAGGTCCGAGGCACCCGGCTGTGCAGGCAAATCGTCGAGATTCAGGTTCAGTACTTTACAAGCCTCGGCCATGGAGTGGACTTGGTGCAGCTTCCCATCAAGGCGGAAAATGATGCGAAATGGATGGCCCCAAGAATATGATACACTGTTTGAACGGAGGTGGTTAGTGATAGGGCGAAAGTCTCTTCTCTTTTGGAGGGTACTGGCCGCCAGGTCCTGGAATAGCTGCGGGGAGTGGTCCCGGAAGCGTAGAGGTTGACAAGAGCGGGCTGCTTTAAGGATTTTCTCTTTCACTGTGAAATCGTGCACACATACCAGGATGTCTGCAGGGGGCGGTTTGATTGACGTGGCGGGCCGACTTGGTGGCATCGGTCAATCTTGACGGAGGATTCTGCTGGTGCGTTTAAAACTGCCCGGAAGAGGTCTTGCATGTAACCCTCGAGGTCTTCCTCTTCCACCCCGGTTGGGACTGCACGCACCCAGACATTGTTCCTCCTCGACCTGTTCTCCAAGTCCTCGGTGTGCGATTGGAGGTCTAATTGCTGATCCCGCAGCCGCAGGATTTCTTGCTGAAGAGCTGCGACCTCTTCATCCCTGGCAGTTGCTGTGTCCTCCATGGCGGCCACCCGCTCACCCACCGCGTCCACGTCTCTACGTACCTCCCAGAGGTCTGCCTGCAAGTCTGTTTTAATGGCCAGGATATCCTCCCTCTGGGAAGCAAACAGGGCCTCCAGGAACTCCCTTGTGACCGCACTATCCGAGCCATCTCCCGCTGGTGTCGCGCTAGATCCTGAGGTGTCCCCTGCCGATTTCAGGAGGAGGTCCCGGACGGACCTGTCCTTCTTGCCTTTGGATGTCACCATATTGAAGCCTGGAAGCCGGCCCGACCAAGGGCATAGGTCGTGCCCAGGAGAAGAGAAATGCGATTACCAGGCGGCCTCCAGCCGGGTGAAGAGGCGCCCTTTCTCCCAGAAAAGTTGTCAAGCAGAACCTGTTGTAGGGATTCTGCACATACACAGAGCTATGCACAGGATAATAGGACCTCAGAGTATAGTGGTGAGCCAACCATGCCCCTTAGTACCCACAATCCCAATCCGATTAGCTTTAGCGTCTCATTAGCAGCGCAGCTACCAATGATTAGACAACCCAGAGCACGGTCTCTCTCAGGACTCGCGGGAGCAAGAACACTCTTTCATAACTCACTCATACTTGTCCACAACGTGCGTAATAAGAGACACAGTATAGTTTAAAATGTTTATTTCAACTATCGTGCTCTAAGATACAGTACACGTGCCAATACTATCAGCATAATGCATAATGATAAAATAATAAGCATGGTTACAATTCCATAGAATACAAACGGGGACAGCATTTTATAAAGACAGTGGTTATAGGACTAAATAGCCTTACCACCCTCCCCGTGCTAATAACTAGTTTATTATAAAAATAGAAGACCTCTGGGCTTTGTCAGGCGGACCCCCATACCTCAATATCTAGATGCAAGGTTTACATCATCAGACAAGCACAGCTCTTCTCCCTGGAAAGGTTTTTCTCCAAGTGCCACAAACAGCGAGATCACAATATTAAAAGCACACAAATTTCTCCAGTGCAGCTGTATTCTGTGTTATGTCTAAGTGCGAGGGGCTGACCAGATCAGCAAGAACAAGGGACGTTGTTTTTCGACCTTGTACATGTTGTGCAGACGCAACCCACAGGGAACAGGAGAAAAGGTGAAAGGCAAAAAGGCAGACAGTTCTAATATAGCCGGGCACAAGCAGAGTCTGGAAAAACAAAGTCACAAAGTAACGTGTGCAAAAAGGCATCATGGCAGCCAGGCCTAAGCTAACTTAGCAATGTAGGCAATGAGGCCACAAACCACACTACACCCTCCCCTGGTCAGTCCATAGGCCAAGACATAGGACGAAAACAGAGTTCAAATAGATGGAGCAGAATGCAAATGTCTATTCACGAACAGTCCCCAATGAAGGACAGTGAATGGGAAAAAAAAGTACACAATAAAAAATTCCAGAAATGCAGGACGCAGAAAGCGAAGTCCCCTAATCCAATAGAGTGTAAGTGCAGAAAAACGCCACACCCTCCAAAAGGACATCATTGGTATCGTCTGAAAAAAGAGATGCCATCCAGTTCAACAAATCAAAAATGCACTCATGGTCCTCACATGAGGGAGCAGCGATCAGCATTGCGGGACAACTTGCGTGATACTCAACATAACTTCATTGTAGGAGAGTCTGAGTAGCCGCCCAGACATCCCATTGTACCAAAATTCCAAGTGCAGCCGCACGCGCCATAAAGCCATCGCCGGAACAGTCCCGTTCATGGGCCTCTAAGGGACCCATTAACTGGCCAAAATCCGGGTCCGACATAGACGTATTGGGAAAGGCAAGGACCAAAGCTCATGCAAGAAGGCACTGCCTAAAGGCTGAAAACGGCCAACAGGATAATGTTTCATGCAGGAACTGAACTCAAATAAAGAAAAAGGCAAAGCGATAACCCCGTGTACTAGCCACACAGCAGAGTCTAACTCCGCCACAGAGAATGGTAACGGCTCTATCTTCTTGATATGTAAGAGAGTGTATGTTGCATCTTTCATGGACATGAATTGCTGTTTGTCAGTTAAATTAAACGGTAAGAATAAGGCAGAGGTGTTCAAAAAATGACAAGGAACTTTACCCATTTTCAGCGTTTGCAAAGTCCATGCAAACTGCATTACGGAACGCAATTGATTTTGACCATGATATAACACAGACACATCATCTTGTACAATATCAACAACAGAGGAAACAATATTCTCTAATGTGTAAATGCGGGAAGACAGGGTATTAATACTATTGTCAACAACTGCAAGCACTTTTTCTAGATTTGCTTGATCGATTTCCCGAAGACGGGAAGCAGCTTCAATTTGTGAAAGCTTCCAGAGTTCATTGTAAGTTTCATAAATGAATCTCTTAGGTCGGGGACCACGAGGCCCCAGAACAAAGTCGGACAGATCAATGTTGCCTGATAGGAGGGATAAATGTTCTTTTACAGAATCTAAGGAAGAGTGCTGCAACCACTGTTTACACAGTTTACCAACAGAATATGTTGTAACAGTACGAGAGTCAGAAAACCTCGGATCTGGCTTATCCTGTTTGTAACCAGGAGCTGAGTCATGAAAACGCAGTTGGCAGGCATCTGATGCTACGGGCCTGGCCAACCAGGGTGACTGAACAAACGTCGAGATATTAAACGAATTGTTTTGAAACAAAGCTTGCAAATTGGTTAGGGAAATATTAAAATGCAAGCTACCGTTGGGAGTGGAAGACAATGCGGGAATGGAGGGTGCATTCAATTGTTTAGAAGTAGCCAAACCCCAACAGGTCGTTTGATAGATCGTACTATTTAAAAATAAAATCTGGGCCGGGATTAGGCAAGCCCGGTGTAAGGCTTCCGTACCTCGGACCTGCCATGATTTAGTGCCCCAAATAGACTTTAAGTCAATGGAGTCCCGCCAGTGTTCATAACCACCCACTGCTAATGCCTTCAAAAAGGAACCCAAATATAGTAATTTGGAGTGGGTCAACATGATCTTCTGATTGGACGAAGGGTTCAATTTAAAATAATAGGACCCAGGGTTCGACCTATCAAAATCTGTAAAATAAGTAAATTTATTCCTAAGAGTCTGGGAGCTACCTGGCAAAGGGGTTGGACAATGTTCCCATTGAGTGTAATTAAAAGGACCCCGAAGAGTACTTGGTTTATGGAGAAAATGGTTACCCCAATGCTGGTAACAGTATAAGTCAGCAAAACTTGCAGAATTTAAATACAGATCTTCAGCATTAAAAGCAGCATAATATTTCAAATCAGAAAATAACGATTCAACAGCATGCACATCCCAATCGTCAGAATGAATATTACTTTTAACGACATCACCCATTGAAACACGGAGGACATTTGGTACATTAATAATCTCGGTTGGTCCATGAATTTGGAAATTTACTGCATCCCATACGATGCCATCAGCGACTGGGAAAGCTGAAATGTTCACAAAGGTGTGGTCACGCTTCATGATGTGAGAGGAAGAATGAGGTGCTAATGTTCCAGCGACACAGTTCACCGCAGAGCGTTCAGGTAAATAATGACCAAGAAAAAAACTGTCACAAAGCCAACGGACATGAACAGAAAAATCAGGAACAGTACCAACCACATATATGTCCATGGTGGGACCAAAAAATTGTCTCTGAACCAGGATACAAAAATACTGAAGCTGGACGGGATAAGTGATGAGGTGGAATCCGAATCAAAAGAAAAATGGGTTGGGCTCAGTGGTGTTGTTGGTAAATGAGCCACCGACTTGGTGGCTGGATAGGTGTACTCGGTCTCCTCGTTGCAGGAGGAAGCCGGGAAGTCGAGCAGACGATCAGGCAAATTGACCATCTCAATGGCAACATCAGTGTCCGTGCGGGCTGGAGGCCCACAAACATAAGTCCGAGAAATGGCTGGACAGGAGACCGCTGATGTTACGCTATTCAGGATCAGCCAGACGTTGTAGCTTGACATTGTCCACTGAGATGTATCTGTTGTCCTTGCGACCAGGAAGCGGTGGTAAGATGACAGTACGAGTACCCTTCAAGCCAAGGACTGGAACCGGTGCACGATAAGAGGGGCCAAATTCTTTTTTGTTCTCCACCTTCTCTCGGACCAGATCTCCAATCCTCGGAAGCCAGCCGGCAACCGGAATCTGCAGCGCAGCGTCAGTGGCTGAAGGCAAGTGTTCGTTAGCAAGTTTGTCACGAGCTCCTTGTAAGTCCTGTAACATAGTAGAATGATTATCTAAGATTGCGGCATTTGCCACCATGTCTAGACCATCAAGGTCGGGCACAAACATTTGTATGCCAAAGAGCATTTCGTATGGGGTCCGCCCACCCAGAGATCTTCTAGGGAGATTATTAAGTGCACGTTGTACGCTATACAAGTGGGCCAGCCAGTTCCTGCCAGTACCTAAGACTCTAGCTGTCAAGGATTGCTTTAAGTCGCGGTTCATTCGCTCCACAATTGAATTACCCTCAGGTCTATATGGAGACGAAAATTGCACCCGCACCCCCAGTGACCCCATAGCGTCCTTGTAGGCCTTAGAGACGAACGCTGGACCTTGGTCAGAATGGAAGGTGCCGCAGGCAAAAATTCCCACAAAGACACGCAAATCCCTGATGACATTTCGAGCGGCAGCACTCCGTTGTGGCCAGACCCAGATGAAATGTGTGCACGAATCCACTGCAACTAAGATGTATTTATATGCAGTGTCTGAAGAAAATGGACCGCAGTGATCAAGGTAAACACACCCAAAAGGTTTGTTAGAAATGCAGAGCTGTGTTTGTGGTGGTCGTGTAACCGTCGAAGGCTTAATTTGCTGACAAACGTCACAGGAAAGCACATAAGTACGAACCTGTTTATATAAACCACGCCACCAATAACGCTGCTGCAATATGGAAACAGTCGCAGACACGCCAGCATGGGCCGAAGCCAAGCCTTCGTGTGCGGCTGTTATCAAGGAAGGTCTGCGGTCCGCGTTGGGAATCAGCCGATCACCAACGTGTGGAATTCGTACGTAAGGAACCTGTTCGGGACTTAAGTGATAAGAGTACTTGGAAGGGAAACCCCGTGGGTAATTAGCACCTTCCTTTGTTGCAGCAATAGCTGCCAAAATATCATTATCTATTTTAGTCATGGATCTTGTAACTGCTGCTACTGTGCACGTGGCTACTGCTGATTTAGCAGCTTCATCTGCCAAACTGTTACCAACAGCATGTGCGCCCACACGCTGGTGGCCAAGGGTGTGAATCACCTGTGTGAGAGGCAAACGTTGTTTAAGATCTGCCACTCGAACCCAAAGCGTTTTATGCTTAATTGTGCTGCCTTTAGCATCTCTATAGTCGTTTTGCGACCAAAAGAATAGGTTGTCATTGAAAGATTGAACACAGTAGTAGGAATCGCATACAACAAGAGTAGTCACTTCTGGATTCGCGAACTCAAGTGCGAGCACCAAAGCACGCAGCTCGGCCAATTGTGCAGTACTATCCCCTAGTGCCTGTGTGTGCACTACAGTCGATTTGAACTCTCCGTTCACCATAGTACCTGCAACAATAGCACACGCTGCGGAATAAGCATGCTTGGAACCCGTGGCCGGTTGTGCCGAACCATCGGTGTAAATAATACATTCGTACTCCTCAAGCGGTAGCAAAGACAGAGGAGGAGGATGAACAAACTCATACTGTAAGAACTCCTGTGTCTGAAGAGAGGAATCAAAGATAAAAGTGACATCCGGGGATGTCAGAGATGTAGCCCATTGTATCCAACGGGGGTGCAATGCTTTAGAGTTTGGTACACTCGCCTTTGTCACTGCCTCAAGGGCAGGATATGGTGTTACAACCAAAATGCGTTTTCCCTGTGCCAGTGCGCGTTCCTTTAGAATCGCCATTTGCACTGCAGTCAAAACTTTCTCCACAGAGGAAAAGCGCAACTCCGCTGAAGTGTAAAGAGTGACTTGTATGCAATCGGTACTGTGTCACCTTCGTTAAAGGTTAAGTACGTGAAACCCACTGCCCCTGGCACAATTCTAATCACCAGGTTTGTGTGGTTATCACGAGTCAACAAGAATTTAGATTCAAGTAGATCAGACTGCAAAGACTGCAGTATAGAGGAATGCTCAGGAAGCCAGCATGACTTCGAAAAGGTAGGTTGTATCAAGGCATAAAGAGGCTTGATACGCTGGGCATATTCGGGAATGTAAGTACACCCGAAGTTAAGAAAACCCAGTAATGACTGAAGCTTCTTCAGGGTAGTCGGAGGGCGCAAAAGTGCGCACTTCTCCAAGAAATGTGGTGCTAAGCCCTTACCTTCATTGTTGAGCTCTTAGCCCAAGAACAAAACGGTAAATTCAGCAATGTGAGATTTGGCAAAATTGAATTTGTATCCCAAGACCGCAAATTCAAGAATAATGCGGTCCACTCGGGAAAGATGTGGCCATAATTCGTCGTCTGTCAGATAGATATCGTCGACGTACGAACACGAATCTGGGTCTATGCTGTCCAACAAAGAGACAACACGGGCGGCGAAGACACCCGGGCTGTTCTTATAGCCCATGGGCAAACGCTGAAATTTGAAATGTTTACCACCGGAAGTGAAAGCGCTCCATTAGCTGCACTCCGGGGGCAAGTTGTGCGTGTAAAATCCATTGGATAGGTCAAGTGTCGTTTTATATTTTTTACGAACAAGACTGTCTACAAGCGCAGAACTGTGTGTATTTTGTACCGCAAAGGTCCGACAATGAGAGTTCAAATATCGGTAATCCAAAACTAGGCGGTACGATCCATCGGGTTTAGAAACCGCAAAAAGGGGATTATTCATTGGTGATACGCATGTTTCAATTACTCCTTGATATTCCAACTGTGTCAGAATATCGGAAACGGGACCTTTAGCTTCCCGCCGGATGGGATATTGGGGTTGTGGCTGTGGCAGCGACCGCAATGGTATATCATGGGGTGGAGAATTCTCATCCCAGCCCATGTGATTACGGTATAGCACCGGAGCCAGGGCCCCAGCCCATTCAGCTGCGAGAGCCTCCGCTTTGTCCTTGGGGACATGACGAGAAAAGCTCGGAAGGATTACCTCCTCCCCTCTACGAGCAGCAAGTACGAATGGGGGCGGCCAATCCGCCTCTGCTAACAAAATGTCATATGAAGAGATCAGATTTTCCCAAAAATCCCTTTAATAACACGCTCAATGTCACCTTCTATTTGAATGACAATATTAAATAGTCTGTCAGGGGTGCCACTCGGGTGTCAGCTGTCTCGACAGTAATGAATGTATCAGTTGCTGTCGCCTCCACATGAGGACGCAGTGCCTCCCGCACTATGGTAACTTCCGCGGCGCTGTCTAGCAGCGTCACTGGGTGCAGCGACGAACTGGGTCAAGCCCCTCCGACAGCAGCGAGTCAGGCAGGCCCCACGCTGCAGCTCTGCACAACGCCGTAGGCAGATACGTAGGCCCGGGGCCGATCACTCGCTCTCGTGGGCCAGAGATCACACTGGGCAGGGTGCAGCTGCGGTAGGCCCTCCGAGGCCCGTTGATGTATGCTGCGCTGGCCAACCGCCTCCGTAAGCGCACAGCCGACCCTCGTGGTAGCCCCGGCTCCTTACTGCCCAATGTCGCAGGCGCCGAGGGAAGGCCGGGGGCCGCTCATCCGCTCTCCGTCGTGCGGGAAAGTCGTTGCACAGCTCCCGGCGCGAAGAGCCGTGACTTCTTGTCATTGCTGATGTGGGGGTCCGGGTGCTGTGGGTGCGGGAGACGATGCTGCAGGCCCGGCGGGAGCGGAGCTCAGGCAGAACGCATCCGCTCACTCCGCCATCTTGGCCACGCACCCTTCAAACCACTTTACAATGCTTTTTAGGTTGGTGCAAATAAAATTTCCTTGAAGATAAACAGTGTGTAACCTACTTTTCTACTAGGTGAAAAATTATTTTTCACATTACTAAACTCTTACCTAACCTTGCACATACTTTGAATGGCTGATAAGTCATCTGTATTGTCCATTAGTTATGTAATGGACTTTGAATTCACAACATTTTCATTTGAAAGCACAGGATAGTGAGTAGTTTGGTAAAGTGTCCCCAATTTACCCAATGATTAACCAAAGTCTCTATTTTAAATTACTTTTTAGGGGACTGGGTTGGCCAACCAAAAACAGAGCAGGACCACGGGAAAGGATAGAGATCCTCAGTTCTGACTTGGGCACAATGCCTGGATACAACCAGCGCGTAGAAAGAACCTAACATCAGCAGAGGAAGGGCACCCGCTTGGACAATTACTCTATCTGCTACCGAGACACTCCAGACGAGGTCTGAACAGTCTACTGGAGGCGGAGTGGATGTGGGTACCACCAGCCAGAGGACTAAGATGTAGGTTCTCCTCCTGGCCTTGAACAACACGTGGTGTCCCTAGATGAGGCCACAACACCATCTGGGCCTCCTCCAGCACCTCCTTAACTTCTGAGTCCCCCATTCTGTCAGACTTCCAGCTGCACCCATGCATGTCCTTCTCCTCCCAGTGCCCACCTGGAAGAACAAGAGGCTAGGGACACTTCTGCCCCTAACAGCCCACACCCCTCTTGTGATACAGAATCCCTTCCTACCAAGTATGTGCCAGTGGCTGGATTCAAGGAGGTGAGGATGCCAATTGTAGAGGCCCAGGAAGCACTCTCTTGGGACATCTGGGTCTTAATGGGAGAGGTCTGGATGCTCCGAGAGATGGTAACTGGGCAGCTACAAAATTTAACTGGTGCCATCACTTACTTGACTGCAGAGATTATGTCGTGTCGTTCTTGCATTTTTGGTGTCTGCCTCCCCAGCCCACCCTTCCTCCTGTTCTCCATCTTCCAGTTCATTTTTTCTCACTGTTGCCCCTGCTACTTCTCATGTTCTGTCTTCCATTGGGGTGTCTAGTCCTGTATCGGCCAGACAATTTACGTCTGCATCTGAGGAGGATCTGAATATTATTGTCAAAACAGGGAGTGAGGATGTCAAGTGATTTCTGCCCCCAATCCAGGACCCTGAATGGCACCCATCCTATGAATTGGACTACTGACTTGATTTTAGAATTAGACAGTGGACTCTTGTTTTTGGACTATGGGCTTTTTTATCCCTTTGAATATAGGCTGGTTTCTTTGATGCTTCCTGAGATTTTTCCATAATTTGCCCAAACCCCACCAAGTCTTCATTTCCCATCTGCCTTAAGAGTCATTTGCTTTCATTATGGCCTCTTCCCAAGGACTGCTTTTTGAGAAACCTAACTTACTTTGTTTGGTATAAAACTATTATCCTAACAATATAAATACCTTGAACTCAAACAAAAATCTCTTTCTAGAATTTAGCAAACATAATGTATGATGCAGTCTATGTCCTTCCAAAGAATTTTTAGTTGTTTTGAAAGTGATTGCTATATCTTTGTTCAATTGTTAAATGGCTCACCTTTAAAAATGACAAAGACGTAAGCATACATATCACTATCCTATGTGGGAAATGAAACAGAACATTTTCAACACAGATGAAAGGATGACACAGGCTTGTGGTATAAAAAGTGCTCATGTTTTGATTGATAAAAATGGCAAGAAAAATAAGTGAACACACTTATTACAAGGTTTTCTCTTACTACTCTGCCTACGCAATGCTTGTGGTGATAGTCTTTAAGACTGATAAAAGGTGCTACAGAAGATGCAGGTGCTGCAGGTGGCACTACAGTTGGTGCTGCAGATAGTTTAAGTGGTTGAGCAGGAAGTGCAGGTGGTATAGGGTTATGGTTATAATATCCTGTATGCGTTAGCAATGAAGAATGACTTCGGCATTTTTTGCCGATTGCCCCTATCGTCTTCATGGCCAAGACATGGTGTATTGTACTCTCTTCCTAAAAATTCTTGGCTGCACATGGTGCCTCTTTGCCATGTCTTAGCAACATTTTGCAACAGTACCTAAGTTAAGGGTCTGCCTGTCAATCATCTGAGAGAGTGCTGGAAGTGAGTCTCCAATCTCTTGCAGAGAATCCCCCATTGAACAAATATCCTTCCGCACATTATTTTGTTGCTGTAAAAATTGATCTTCCCAGTGGTCGGCGTGACCCCATGCCAACAGCCCCCTCCCCCATGTGTGGCCATCTCAAATGGCCAGTAGGTTGACCAGTATGGAATGGGGTGGCACCTGGAAGGTTGTGGGGAGGAGATTCATTACCAGGGGATAACCGCCCCTCACCAGGAGAGTGCTCTCCTTCAGATGATTAAGGGAAGACAAGGGATTCACCTTCATGGAAGAAGTGTATTTGAGACTGTACAGAGAGACATGTGATGTGAGGGCTGTGTGAAGTTAATTGCTGTGAAGGCGGACAATGCCTCCGTGGCTTTTTGACTAAAGGCTGGGGAATGGCAAATCACAGCAGAGATTTAGGAGGAACACTGCTGCCTGGCTGTGAAGTGTCCTTCTTTAGGAATTTTGGTGTGGGGACAACAATGTCCTACTCTTCATCCATGCTCGCTTCCTTGATGAGCTCCTGCTCCTCGTACTCCTCCTCTTCTTCTTCTTGAGCAGTGCTGGCTGCTGATATTGGTGCTTGAAGGAGGATCAAATTCTTTCTATGATTTCTGCTTTACTCCGCTTGTAAATAGTTGAGCACCATCATTCAGCTTAACGTCCCCAGTGCTCGGAAGAAGAAGATTTCAACAGATGAAGTACATCACATTTCAGTTTTCATGCAATTTCACAACACATTACTTTAATAAATATTCTCCCGCAAAGCAAAATTAAAGTTGTTACCATGTTAGGCAAATGCTTTGACTACTCATCTTGAGAGACACACCAATTGATATTTGGCCAATGTAACTTATAGTCCAACCCTTACATTGTTAACATTGCGGAACAAATTAAAAATCAAAACAAATATGTGAAACAGTAGTCTGCCACATTGAGCATGTTGACAACAGGGATTTGTGATAAAATACATACAGCTAGACATATCAGCTCTTTGTTCCTGAGACTCTAATATCATGTTTTATTACTAGGAAGAATAAAGCAAGATATCAGTCTTAGGAAAAAAGGGCTGATGTAGAACTTAACAGTGTCTACCATCTTCTGTTCTTTGGTGCCAATCCTGGTGTGAGAGCACTGATAGGAGCAGAAGTCGCTGTTGTGGCAGGTAGTGGATGGGACAATAACACAGGATCTAATATATACATATTTTTTTTAAAAGAATTAGAATATGTTAGCGTACCAGTATACACTGCAAGGTTAGTTTTTAGTCCTCCTTAAATACATGGCAAAGAATATATTTACATTTCTGTGTAGGTTTAATAAAAACAAGCTAAACTATTCTTTATTGCCTATATGTCAGCTTGTTAGCATAGGTACATATCGATTTTTGTAGGCATTGTGCATTGCAAGACCTGTCCTGTGTGTTGCCTTGCTGCAGGTGCACAGACATTTGCCACAGCTGAAGCAATCAATCTGGCTGTATGGGAAATAGTAAAAATAACATTAGAAGAGCATGTAAAAAATATTCCTATTTGTGTTACAGGGAGTATAGGAGGTATTTAAATATGTTGTGCAATAAAAAAAAACACTGATATCTGTTTTTTTAACATGTGCATACAAATTTTCAGACCCAGATTTTGTAGCTGCTGTCCTGGCAGGGTATGTAAGTTATAGAATAGTTAGATTAGACAAACGGGGGTGGCAGGAATTTATAAAGATGACATTGATATTAAATGTGAACCCTTAGTGATCACAGAGGCTGAAGCTCTTACTTTTAACTGTAAAACAGACCACATTTCAAGGTGTTGTGGGTTACTGATTTATCGGTCGCCTGGCCCTAGACTTACATTTTTGGAAGTAATGAGTGACCTGTTGGAAAATAGTATTCATTATGGTAATTATACAGTTTTGGGAGGTCTAAACTTTCATCTAGAGGATGTAAGTAACAAAGACTCAAGAATGTTAATTGACTGGCAAGATGGCGGCCGTAGCGTCGGCCCGAGTGAGCTGGCCGATCGTCCTTCCCTGCTAACCTCTCCCCTCCTGTTTAAGATTGGAATTATGTAGCGCGGCAGTAAAGTCATCGCTTCTCGGCATCGGTAATGATCTGGCGCTCATGGCTTTGGCTGTGGGGGCTACCATTGCCTTCAAGACTGGCGTGTGCGAGGACCTCTTCTCTGATAGCTACCCCGCTCGGCTTACCTGCTCAATTTTTTCAATGCTGCCGAAGGCGTCCACCAGGGGTACCAAGACTCGCGGGCCGCTTGCCTGCTCTGGCAGTCCGGGGAAGTCTACCTCGGATGGAGATGGAATGATTTCTGACGCTGGAGGACACCGGTCTTCTATGTCGACTGGATTACCTGGAGCAGGGGATCAAACTGGGAAAAGCAGCACCTCTGTTCGAGGGCGACAGACGGTTCCTGCTCTTTTTAAAGCACAGAGTGGGAAGAACAGGATGCCGCGGGACCCGGTAGCGGGAGCAAAGGCTCCCCTTAAATCTGGAACGCTTCAGTCTATGCCTGCGGCACCCCTCGCACTTCAGGAAGACACATTTCAAGGTACTGAACTATTCCCTGTTGAGTCTGCAGTGAAAGAAATGAATGTGGAGACATCTGGTCGAGGGGATGAACGCGAGTCTGAGTGCGAAGATAACTCTCCTGGTGGCAGTGGGGAGGTTGTCAATCAAGAAGCCCTGATTTCTACTAGTAGTCTCCCGGAGGTTGCAGACGGTATAGCGGCTAAACAACCAGGCAAATGTATTATGGGACCTGGAGTTTTGTCCAGCATTGGGCTGGAAAAAGTGGCAGCCGATCAGAACAATACCGATAAGGGGGTTGGTAGTATGGAAGTTAATCTTCAGATACCTCAAGAAGAGGGTGTTCCCTCAGGATCAACGAAGGAGGCGGACTCAGGAGACAAATTCTACTCTATGTCAGACCATTCTAACTCCTCAGGCGATGATAGTTTTGGTAAAGACTGGGCCGGGGAAGAGAGCGATGGTAGCAACCAATGTTGGGTAGAAGATGGGGATAAGACTCCGCATAATCTTGGTACGGTTCGCAAACAGAAAGATCAAGCTATTCTCCCTGAGCAGATTTTAGGTTCGGCTGGTTCAATGATATGGGACTACTCTTTTTCACCTAAACTGGACAGGAAGGAAGCACTGGATGGGGGGGCACCCTCAGGGAGTGCCAGTACAAATTTGAGTGGATCTGAAGAAATCACGCTTTCTACAATATATCAGAGTATCATGGCTCATCGTGAGGAGACTAGAGCAGAGAGTTCCCGTACCCAAGGTGCGTGCCGAAAACTGCAAAATTCTATACGCAGGGTTGCAAAGACTTGTTCTGACTTTGCAGTGAGGATTGGCGAAGCGGAAGCTAGAATTTCTCTGTTGGAAGATGAGTTGGCTGTACAAAAAACACTGACTGAGTCCATGAAAACTCTGAAAGATGACACAGTGTGGAAACTGACCGACCTCGAAAATCGTTCAAGGAGGAATAATTTGCTAATTTTGGGCATCCCTGAGAGCAAGGAGGGTGCGGATACCCAGCAGTTTGTTATCGAACTTTTCGAGGAAGCATTCCCAGAGCTCAATCATTGGGACTGGAAAACTGAATTGCAAAGGGCCCATCGATTCCCTTTTAGTGAACGTAAAAAAGGGGGGCAAGTGGACAATCGGCCACGGGCTATTCTCATTTGCCTTAACAATTTTCTGGCCCGAGAGGCCTTATATGATTTGGCTAGACCAGATCGGAAAAGGAGGGGCAAGGGATGCGATTTCTTTGTGAGACCTAATTTTTGTCAGTCGACTGTCGAGAAAAGATGGCTACTGCGCCAATTAATTCCTCTGTTCCAGGCAAAGGGGGCCCAGGTTTTTTTGCTTAACCCTGCTAAACTGAAGGTGGTATCTCAGGGCCAAACACATTTTTTTCAGTCTGAAGTTCAAGCCAAAGAATTCATGTTATCATTGTAGGTGATAGGAAGATATGGAACAACAGGCTTAGACACTCCGTCTTCCTTTGTAGGGTCAATCTGGGATGTTTAAGATATGGGTATCTGGTCCCTAAGGCAACCTTTCTTTTTTTCTCCCCTTTTTTCTTTTTTCTCGTCTATCTTCAATGGCTTCTCTCTGCTTTAGCATTCTGGGGGGATTTTTAGTATGTTTGATATTTTACCGGAGGGGGGGGGTTAGCTTTGTGGAAGGGTTGGTGGCCTAGCTCTTCATCACCAGGGACCGTTGGTCCTTATGCCTCATATGGTGGGTGGTAGGGGGGAGGGTGATAGGGGGGGTTTCAGGATGGTGGGGTGGGGGTTGGAGGGTAGGGGTATGGGGGGTTAGGGTTGTGGGTGAGGGTGCACAATTGTCGTTTCACATGTATTGCCATGGCAGTCGTTTCTATGTTAAAATGAAAGCATTCAACAGTGTTTTTTGTAAAGCTTATTTGAATTGTGTGTATTATTTTGGGAATTCTGTTAAGGAATCTGCACCTTATAGGGATGATGGATAGAAAGGGCAAAATTCGTATCTGCTCCTTAAATATTTGTGGTCTTAATGACAGAAAAAAAAGAGGCTTACTGGCTAAGCTCATAAGATATATGCAGATAGATGTTTTGTGTCTGCAAGAAACTCATATACCCTGGAGTAAACGTAGCTGGTTGAAGGACTTGGGCCTTGACTTATTGGCAAGTACTCGCCAAGGCACTACTACACGGGGGTAGCTATTCTAACAAAATATGACGTTATAATATGCAAACGAACTAAGGAGGATAAATTGGGACGATGGGCGATTATGGAAGCTGTAATTAATGGTACCCCGTTCTCAATTTGTTCTTTGTATGGGTCGAATCTGGATGATCCAGAAGTGAACTACTTAAGTATAGAATTAGCCTTATGGCCTTCTCCGCTAGTCCTTTGTGGTGATTTTAACATTCATCTTGATAGCAGTTTTAATCTTCTTAGTAATCAACCGTATCAGGGAAGAAAGGGTAGGACCTTCAAGGCGGTACAGGGGCTGATAAGGGAACACGGTTTGGCTAATGTCTGGTATAGACATAGGCAGGGGGATCCAGGCTGTACTTTTTTTTCGGCTCCCCACAATAAATTTGTCCGATTGGACTACTTTTTTATGTCAAATCCAATTGCTGAGAAGGTCAGCATTGAGCTCCACCCTAGGATAATATCAGACCACAATCCGTTAGTAGTGGAATTTGTATTAAGTACCCCCTCTAGACCCCAGACGACATGGACCTTTGAGAGGAAATTGTTATTAGACCAGGCATATTGTGTACATATGGCTAAATGGATTACGGAATTTTTTAATATAAATAGAGGTACCGCTTCTGAAATTATAGTGTGGGATGCTTTTAAAGCGGCCGTGCGGGGCGAGACCCTTAGCTTTTCTTTGTATCGACAGAGGGTGGTAAAAGAAAAGATCAGAGGATGGGTTGAACAGCTCAGGTTG
Source organism: Calotriton arnoldi (assembly GCA_963921515.1). Lineage (NCBI taxonomy): Eukaryota > Metazoa > Chordata > Amphibia > Caudata > Salamandridae > Calotriton > Calotriton arnoldi. The sequence goes on along the minus strand of CAWUFW010002413.1, from coordinate 288,726 downwards.
GCTGAGGTTGAGCTTATGTGGTTAATAGGGGAGGCTCAAGAACCAGATGAGTGTCTGCAGCTCATTGCGATCATTAAAGCTAGGATACAACAATATTTCGGGGATGAACTCGCTATTAAATTCGTACAACACCGGGCGGATATATACAAACTTGGGGAAAACACGGGGAGACTTCTGGCCAAACGTATACAACAGAGGGGAGTATCGAATAGAATCTGTAGGATCAAAGATCAATTCGATCAGGTCCAGGATCCTCCGGCAGAAGTTTTGGATGTATTTCAAAAATTTTACCAGCAATTATACACAGCGGAGGGTGATGTGGTAGCGGAATCTTTAGATGAATTTTTTAGTGATCAAGAAACAGTGAAGATCACATCTGAACAAAATGAGAATCTCGCAGTCCCGATTACATGGGAAGAGATCGAGTATGCAATAACCTCATTAGCCGCCGGTAAGGCTGTGGGTCCAGATGGAATACTTCTAGAATTTTATAGGACATTCCGTCAAGCACTTCGAACAGAGTTTGAGTCTTTATTCCAACTAGCCCAAAAGGGTCAGTCGCCTGAGTCCTGGCGGAAGACCACCATAGTAGTCTTTAAGAAAAAAGACAAACCTGAACTTAGTCCATCATCATATAGGCCTATCTCGCTGATTAGTGCTGATAGTAAGATTTACTCGAAAATTATTGCCTCTAGGCTGAGTAAGGTCATTTCTCCATTGGTGTCTATTCGCCAACATGGGTTTATCCCTGGTCGGGATACAACGGATCATGTTAGGCGCGCTATCGCCCTTTTTGATTGGGCTCAGGCCACAAAGTCACCGCTCGGGATGATCCTGTTGGACGCAGAGAAAGCGTTCAACAGGGTCTCCTGGAGATTTCTCTGGTCTGTCCTACAATGGAAGGGATTGTCTTTAGAATTTGTCCAAGCAATTCAGGCACTTTATGCACTACCTGAAGCTTGAATTCGTATTTCTGGACAAGAATCAAAATCATTTGGTATTAGCAGAGGCACTAGGCAGGGGTGCCCCTGCTCTCCGCTGCTATTCTCGTTATATATTGATCCTTTTCTAAATAAATTGGATGCGAATATGAATATTAAAGCAGTCGAGGTTAACAACACTGAATATAAATCATTGGCGTATGCCGATGACATTGCAATATTTACAATTGACATAAGATCAGCTCTCCCTGTAGTGAAGGATTTAGCTGAACAATTTGGTACAGTATCAGGGTATAAATTAAATATCGATAAGACACAGATTTTGCATGCGGATACCCTGTTCCCGGAAGATATTCCAACCGTCCCAGTAGCTACTTATCTGGGGGTTAAGATCACAGCCGCTGTGGATCGCATACCGGAGTTAAATATTCTGCCAGTGATTGGAAGTGTCAATAAGACACTGAAGAGATTAGATCACCTACATCTATCAATGCATGGACGCAGCAATGTTATCAAAATGTCGATTTTTCCAAAATTTCTATATTTGTTCCGGACTATACCTTTGGAAATTCCAGCATTTACTATTGCAAAAGCGGAAAGAGCATGTTTTAGATTTTTATGGGGTTATCGCAGATCTAGAAGGGCAATCAAATGGATGATTCTTCCAAGATTGAGGGGTGGATGGGGTGTTCCCTGCCTTCTATTATATCATTGGGCAGCATTCTTACAACATATAGGGATACTTGTGGTAGGGGCTAAGGCAGAAGTTCCAGTGGCAGCTAGACCCACCATATCTGAAATAGCGCTTGGTGATGATGCTAGACAAAGCTTAGTCAAAATTTTAGAGCCGAGCTATTATAAAAAGACCAAATTCAAGGTACTTCAGTCAGTTTACTCAATTTGGAGGAAGATACGACGTAGGTTTAGGATTTCAAACATTAATGCATATACCCCATTTTCGGCTTGCAGTCTTTTACCGCCAATATTTCAAGACCAAATTACTTTCAGTTGGGGGAATGTAGGAATTAACGCTTTGTGAGATGTCTGTAGTGATGGTCAAATAGCCTCTTTTACGAATTTACAAGAAAAGTATGGCCTTTCCAGCAGAGATTTTTTTAAGTTTTTGCAGATCAGGAGCTTCCTGGGCAAAATCATGCAAGGGCTGAATGTAAATATGGAAAAAATTGCTCTGGTTGAAATAATTCGGAATAGATCTCGGATCGGGAAAATATATCAAATATTATTGGAAGGTCTCCCTGATGATAAGAGTATTCAGAATGCTAAATGGGAGAGAAAGTTCGGAAAGGAACCGGTGGATTTAGAGGGGTCATTGGAATTAGCTAACCAGATCTTAATAACTGGCAGCTTGAGGACCCAACATTTTATGTCCGCTTTCGATTTATATTACACTCCTGCTAAGGTATCTAAATGGGGAAGCTCGCGGGGTAGCTCATGTAGCAGATGTGGGACATGGGCTGCTGATGTCATACATATGTTCTATGCTTGCCCTAGGTTAGCTAAATTCCTACAGGACATCGAATCCTTTCTGAACTTGATTCTTGATATCCCGGAAATATTAACAACAGACCTAATTATTCTGGGTGTAGAATCAAATGAGTAGGGAAATGCTCGGACAAGGTCTGAGATCGGCTTTGTATTTATAGCCATGGCTATTGTGAGATTATGCTTAACTTCTCAGTGGATCAGCCCTGATTCTCCTACGTTTATCAATTGGCGGTCTAGGATATTAGCTATATATAATATGGAATCTGCTGTATATCGACTGAGAGGGCATAGGAGACGAGAATTGGGGCAAAAAATATGGGCTCCAATTACTAGATGGCTTGAGTAAATAAGATCTGATAACTGGTCAAAGCCTATCCAAGCTCTTTCCTCCTCTCTTTTGCTTTCTACTCTTGTCGCTCCTTTTCATCTCTTTTTTTATCTCTTATGGTCTCGCGATCAGCCTTCTGGAACTGTATGTTGTATTGTTCGGACATATCTTGTGTTTTCTTTATTTCTTTTTTATAATCATGTATTAAGACAATACAATTTTGAATGTATTACTTGATTTTGGTACAGCCATGACAAACTGATATAATCAATAAAATAAAAAAATAAAAAAAGAATGTTAATTGACAACATGGTTAACTTTGGCATCCATCTATAGGTGAAAGCACGACTCATTCTGCAGGCCACACTTTGGATGCAATGGTTTCTATTTTTCCTGATTTATCGATTAAGAGCATTCTTCAGGTCACATGGTCTGATCACTTAGTGATTAAGTTCATCATCCCAGTTGCTTCTCCCAAATGGTGTGAGACAGGTAGGGGTGCAGATAAAAGGGTTCAAGCCTGGAACAAGATGGATAAGACAGAGATAGCTTCCATCTTGAATTCATATCTTCTAATAATGACTGGGTAAGTGAATGTAATAGCGGAAGATTTTTCCTCTTACATCAAGGTTGGAGCCAATAAACTGGCTCCCCTTAAAGTGGTAAAAGCTACAGATCCCGCCCCAAAGCCGGATGATACTAACTTGAGGAACTCAAAAAAGCCTGCAGGAGACAGGAGAAAATCTGGAGGATTAGTTATTCTCCAGATGCAAAAGAAAAATATATGAGGCTTCTTTCGGTCTACAAAATCGGAATAAGAACAGTGCAGATGTTCTCTTATCCTCTGGACGCTATTACCGTAGTTCCCACGCAAGATTTCTGTGACAATCTAGCTAATTAAAAAAAAAAAAAGCAGAAGCTGTACATAAGGCTTTTAAGAAAGGAAAGGGGAATGTCCTTTCAGCATCTGAAGTCACTGTCACAAATGAGAATATATCTTCTCTGAGTGTTTTCCCATCTCTTTCAACAGATGAAGTGGTTCAGCTGATTTTTACGGACTAAGTCTGGGGCCTCAATTGACCCCTGTCCTGTGGACATCTTTCATGAGGTAGCTACTATCTTAACTCCTCCTATTACAGTCAATTAAATCAGGTCATAGATGTGGGCATTTGTCCAGCTGAATGGAAGAAAGCATTGATTGTCCCTTTAATGAAAAAATCTACGTTATATCAAGGGGAAGAGAAGAATTACCACCCTATCTCAAGACTTGCAGTTCCAGAAAACATTTTGAAAAGGCACATGAATGTGGCTCTTTTTCAATTTCCTTGATCTGAATGGGATTCTCAAGAGAACCCAATTCGGCTTCTGGAAATCACATAGCACGGACTCTGCTCTGTTTGTGGCAACAGATAAGATTTGTGGAATCCTGGATAGTAGGGGAAAGGCTGCAGTGGTCCTTTTGGTCCTATTTGTGACCTTTGACACCTTGAGTCATCGGGTCCTGATCCAACGATTAAGGGAGATCGGGATTGAAGGACCTGCCCTTAAGCTTCTGACATCTTTTCTTAGTAACAGAATACAGTCAGTCACTTTTGGAGATTTCACTTCTAGCCCCTTTTCTTTGCTGTGTGGGGTCCCGCAAGGGTCCTCATTAAGCCACACACTGTTCAATATCTATGTGGCCCCTTTGGCTGCTCTGATTAGATCTTTTGGCTTCAGTACACTATCTAATGCAGATGACTTGCAAATTGCGGTCTCCATCCAGTCAAATGTAGATGAGGTAGCCAGTAAATTTAGATGGAAAGCCAATGTTTGAAATTGAACTCTGACAAGACAGAGGTGCTTCTCTTTGGATTAGACTTGTCATTCTGGAGCTCTTCTTGGTGGCCCTCTATGTTGGGTCCTCTACCCTCACCAGTTACCAAAATCAAAAATCTTGGTGTGATTTTTGATTCCAAATTAATGTTTAAATATCAGATAAATGAATTGATTTCTTCTAGTTTCTATCTTCTGAAAACATTAACGAAAGTTTTCCCATTTATTTATATGGATCTTCAGACAACAGTGGTGGTCTCTTTGGTATTGTCTCAGAAGACTAGTGTAATGCCGTCTATCTGGGTATTCAACAAGGACTGTTGAAAAAGCTTCAGAGGTTGCAGTTTGCTGCAATTCAGCTCCTGAAAAATCTTAGGAAATACGAATCTGCTATCAAAGGGCTCAAAGAGCTTCATTGTTTGCCTATTAAGAGCAGAGTTGCTTTTAAAGCGCTCTGCCTGGCTCATAAATCCCTGCATGGAATAAGCCCAGATTATCTAAAGGACAAAATGTTATGGCACACTCCCAGTAGATGTCTGCGATCAGATTCTGCTTAGACCATGCTAGTACCCAATATCCGTAAAGCTTCTTGGGGTGGCAGAAGCTTTGGACATGCTACTGCCTTGTTAAGTAATCAAATGCCTTTGCATTTTATGTCCCAGCAAAACCTGATGAGTTTTAGAAAACATCTATAAACGTGGCTATTCTCATGCTGAAGCCTTGATTTGTTTTTGCTCTCATTTATATCGTACTATAGCCGCTAGCACTGAGACGCCTTCGGGCATTCGTTGCACTTTATAAATATTAATCTAATCTAATCTAAAAGCAGGTATGAGTGAAGGACAGAGATGGATCAGTGCTTACGGGTTTAGTTATAGAGAGACTGAGTCATAGCTGGCAAGTTATCAAGGTCCATGCATGACAAGCTAGGCCATTCCCAGTTTTGTTTACTTAATTCTAGTGTTATTTATCCATATTTAAAGTCAGTACTACAAGTCACACAGTGTAAAAAAGAAAACATGGACTAGCTTACCTAGTCACATATGAATGAAGTTAGGGAGAATATGGAGGAAATTTAAGCTAACACCGCATTAGTGTTATCTGTAAGAGGCAGCCCATAAAGCAGGTAGGGGTGGAGGGTAGAGAGGATGTCCTTCTCGAAAGTGGGGAGACCGGGATGGACTCCATTTGGTTACCAGGAAGAAATTTAGCAAGCTCAACCCTCGAGAACTTCTCCTTCACCCGACTCCTCTCATCTTGCCATTTTTTCTTTATGTTCTCCACATTGTGGACCTCCTACCCCAAGTCATTTATTCCACCAGGGACTTCATAGGCTCCACTGAGGGAGAAAAAAGGGCAGCCCATGTCGTTTTTCACCATATATGAAACTACAATGGCTGCTTCTTCCTCAGTAAACATTTTATTCCTCCTCTGCACAGGCAGCATCCTTCTTGGAGTAAGCCTCGGACCCAAACTGTGCTGGACACAAATGGAACAGGAGGCAAATGCTGAAGTGGAAAGAAACAGACCCTAGGTGTAAGCAATATATATGTGGTTGCAAATGAATGTGTGTCAGGGGTGCCTGATTACTTTCAGGTGCATATCATTTTCCTATTCACTACCATGCGGAGTGCTCAATGTGCAGAGGACTTCTATTCACTACCATATACAGTCTTTGCCACAAGTGCGGAGTCTCTGCCCTTAGTGCAGAGATTCCTTCAGACATAAAATTCTGTTGTATGTTACATGTAGAAACGATACAGTAGTAAATTACAAATATTCTGACTCCACCCCCTCAAAAGTTACACTTTTGTAGTAAATTTGCACTCTGATTCTGTGAATAGCAAAAAACTAGCAAACTTGCTCAAGTGTAATGTGCTCAAAAATGTAAGTTACTTTTGTAAATCATGCCCATTAAGTTTTTTTTTAAAAACACGTCAAAATATAGTTCAGAACATTTTAATTTCTCTTACATTTTAATTAAACATTATTGTGACATTTTAGTAAATTTTAATTTTTGGCTCCTATTGCTGCCATTTTTCATTGCATACACAAATTTGTGCCTGTTTCTTCAGTCGTTGGAGTGTCACGTGTGAGAGAGGACAGATGCCACTGCAGTGCTCAGGCAGGACATTTTGTGTACGTCTAATGTACAGTAAGGAATTTTAAGCTTATGTAATGTAAACATTTAAAAAGTGCGTTATTTTTGTGTTTTTCAATTTTTGTAGGCTTCGGGTTATTACTGCCTACCAGCAGATGTGGAGGATGAAGCATATTTTTTCTAGAGAGAGAAGGTGGTGTGAGGTGTCTTCCCCAGCAAAAGCACCCACTTTCCATTGTTTCCAGTTTTCTGGGAGCATTTTAATTTGTGTCTTTTTTGGATTTTTATGGTAATCTACAAGGATTGAGTGCCTGGATGAATTTGAGGCAGGTCGATTTTCTAGGAAATGGGAGTCAAGGGTCTCTCCAGCCAAGTACATCATCCTTGCTTCACTTTTTGTTTTTCTTGAAGTATTTTCTCCAATTTTTTCAATATATTTGTGTTTCCAGTTGTTTTAAAAATGAATTATAAGTGGTTTATGCATATCATGGATAAAGAATGAGGACTTCTAAATGTGAGTTTTGTAATAAAATCTGATTCAGGTATGCCAATTGTAATTTTATAATGTGAACTGCGTGCATTTTGAAAAGGGGCCGGCTTATCTTAAATTGGGATAGGGAGCATGTTTTTATCTTAAAATATTACATATAGTTGACACTTGCGTAATGTGTTGGTGTCGATTGTTTTTAACGGATTCACTAAAGTAATTTATACTGTATGATGCAAGATATTGATTTGAGGTAGTTCACATCCAAAAACATACTGAATTGTTACACTTTGTGGAATTGTACATAATTTATTTGGTTTTTCTAAAATGTTTGGCTGTGGGCTTCCAAAGAACGACTGGCATTGTCTAATTTTTCAGAACCATTGTTACTTTTCTAAAGTCTCCACAAAAGGATTGTTTTTCAATTGTAGAAGCATAGACATTATACATACTCTCTATGGCATTATTATTTTTTCACCCTCTCTAAGCAGGCCATGTAACATTTGCACCACTGAATATTAAATCGCGATAGCTTCTATGACTGACCCACTTAGATGGCCAATCTAATATTCTTCAAAATAATTTAGTAATGGCGCCAATTTTTCTTTCTTGTTGTTAAAATATTTGCTTTGAATAATTGCTGCAAAATGTTTGTCAATGTCTGCTGGGGGTACAAAGGCTAATGCTGTATAACGAGCTTTTTTTAATTTAGTGCCAGATTGCTTAGTAAAGACAAAAAAGCATCCATGAATGTGAAAATGTGGGCAATTTTTTGATTACTGTTATTATTTGACATATCAAGTCAATTATTATTTTTTCTTTATTGATTTTGTTGTTTCTTTTCAAGGCTACCTTTGCAAATTCAGTGTGATTTGAAGAAGGCTTACTTGATATTAATTCATGCACAAGGGTGTGTTAGTTTTGTTACTTATTCCCTGTATGGTGTACATTTGAGTGAATGGAGGGAGACAACTTTAAAAAATACCATCCATCATTCAAATATTGCTTCTTTTGAGGGTTATTAGATTTTTAATACTTAAAAAAATTAGTAAACATTTTTGGCTATTTAATTACCATGGGTTTGGGTTTATCCAAACTCACTTTTGTTTCCTACTAACTGATGTCTTCAATTTTTTTTATTCCTATCCAGCTATATGGGGGATGAATTTCTGAATGCTTTCTTAAGGATTGAACTGGAGGGCTCACTGTAAGTGCCAGCTATATTTCTTTATTTTCTTAACTATTTCTAACTGCTTCTCTGACCTCTACATCAATTGCAGAGGCAGAGTATTCATGTTCTGAGGTTCTTTCCACACACTCAGCCATTAAAATAGTTGACACATTTTCAGCAATTCCAGGGATCTGTGCGCCTTTCTCTTTAATAGACATAATCGACGTGGCTAGGGTTTCTCTTTTTGACTACACACTTTTTGCTAAATGCAGTTTTCTATTGTCTATTAACTGTATAAAAATATATATTTACAGAAAATATTATTGTACTTTCTTATTTAAACTGTGGATTACGCCTTATTTATCATGTTATTTGCATTTTACCTTGAGTTGTGACTCGGTGTTATTGTAACTGGCTTTAATTTCTTTCTGGGTTCTGTATTCATATTCCTTGATTCCTTTCTTCCCTTTCAGATGTTTCTGTTAAATTCAAAACATTTTTTAGAAAAGTATTTTAGACCTTAATTTGCCCGCTAAAAAGGGTATTTAATACTTTTGCATGCATTTCTGTTACTTTTATTTCAAAATATACTTTAGCCTTTGTTGATACCTTGGAGAGAAAGTGATTATTTTTTAATTACAGGCAGTCTCTGAAATATATATTTTTTTACCTGTAGAAGTGTACACAATAGATTATAGCCCTGAAGAAGTTGATGGCAATAAGACGAGATGTCGAAACACATGTTGGCTAGAACATTGGAGATTATGTTAGAAACAGAATAAAGTATAGGCTGATTCACAATGATTGATTTCTCTACAGTACTTGTGTTATAAAGTGCTTGGAGGCAGCATTTCTACATTTGGACTTTGGTCTTTTTGAAGATTGTTTCGGTGGCCTCTCGGCCCTTCTGGAGCACAGGTTCAAGGAATATAAGAACATTAAGGCCTGATTAGGATCTTGGCGGCTGGGATACTCTGTCATTAATGTGACGGATATCCCATCCACCGTATTACAATTCTATTATATCCTCTGGAACTTGTAATACGCAGATGGGATACCCATCACGTTTGTGATGGAGTATCCAGTCGGCCAAGATAGTAATCAGGCCCTAAGTTTGGTAATACTGTGAAGTGTATCCCTATGGATCCCCAGCCACCATCTTTATTCACTTGATATCTTTCTAGTTGTTGTTGGATGATGTTGTATGGGCAGATGAAATTTGCTCTTTTGAGAAAAAGGAATAACATAATTGTATTTTTGTTCATAATTTGAATAACCAAAGTCAAAGCAAACTGTTTGTTTATTTCTTGGTTGTGCTTACCTTTTAATTTAGATAGGATTTAGATAGGTGTCACTTCATTGTCAGTATTGTGGAGCTTAATTAGACATGTCCTTTCAAGACACTAATCTCCTCACAAGTGACCAGAATATGGTGGTTGCTGCTCTATATGTGTTTTAATCTTGCTATTGTTTTGAGATATAAAAATATGCATTCACCACAGTTTACAAAAATAGTTTTGTAGTGACAGAACCTTATTTTTAGATTACAAGAAACAAAATGTATTCAAAAGACACTTAGAGGCATGTAAATCGATGCCATTTTTGGTAGCCAACATAAAGAAGCAGACTTAATATTTCAGAAAAACAAATAAAACATATTTACATTTATTAATAAAAGGTTATGGAAAATATAAAAGTGCACGAAAATGGTCTATTTTATTGAAACATGAGGTAAAACTAAGATGTAATGACATGTGAAGTAACAGAATTTGCCATAGAAGACACAGAAATGTGAAGTAAATGCATGCATGGTATAAACCTTGAAGTACACTACCAAGTTGTAATGTTATGCACAGTAATGTCTGACAACCATACATATGCCTTTCATGTAAGAGTTTTTCAATATTTCCAGATGTTCCCATATGAAAGATATAAATGTTGTTATATTTTCTGAGTAGGAAGAATCTACTCTTTTTAAAATAGGAGAGCTGTAGACTTTTTAACACAGTATTCTTTCGAAACAAATCTGGAAAATGTTTCCTGAAATAGACTAATTTACCATCTCATGTACAGAGAAGGGAATTTGTTTCCTACTTACTCTTGCATAAAACTTGTTAATGTTCTTGTGTATCACTTTCAAGTGTTTGTATTGCCTTCTTCTTTTTGTGTGTTCACTGCAAGGTAAGGGAGACTTGTCCTAATGCCACCCTGCTCTTTCTACTTTCAAAATAGAAAGTTAATAAATATTTATTTCGGCACAAGGCCATACAACAATAAATATACATAATACAATAAAAAGAAGGATAAAACAGGTTGTAGAGAATTCCAACTCACAGATTAGTCCAGCCAACCTTTGACAAGGTGCCTTACATACATCATTCTATACTAACAATCACATACACATAAAACGAGAAATACAAATTAAAATCACTTTAGCCTTAAAATCACAATACTCATAAAAAGAACAGGAATTAGTCAGCATAAAAACTACACCCGCTGCATAAAAACTACACCCACAAGATGGTAAGTACAAGGGGGGCAAATACAAGAGACAAACAAGCAATTGCTAAGAGAATCAACAGCACAAAAGAGGAAACAAAGGCTACTGGAGTTCCAAGGCTTTCTAGTTACCAGTGTCCACATTTCCATGCTGCAAGCCAGTACCCAAAAATGGATGAAAGAAAAGAGAACGTCTCCTCCAGTCACCGAACCATACTACGCTGCGTCTCCGGCACCAGAGGAGAATGTTCAGATGAGGGACCTGTGGCTCACCAAGGGTTCCTGCGCTGACAGCCCCCACTTGGCTCCCGAAAACTATGGGTGATTCCCACCTGAGGAACAACAGTGAGGCAGCATTACTGCTTGATTGTGAGTTCACTGTGCTTCAGCAGGTCTTGCTGGGGTGAGTCCATGCACATCTCGCAGCACTGGGTCTGGTGCATGTATCAATCACATTGTATACAATCTTCCCAAAACAGAGTGTTTTCCAATTTTCCCATAGGTTCTCGTAGTTGTGGTCAAATCAAAAATCTATTGATATTTTTGTATTTCCAATAGTATGCAGACCTTTCAAGTAAAATGACATTTTAAATATTCTTACTTGGTAGCATGCGAAAGGCGCTAAGGGGCTGATTACGAGTTTGGCGGTCCGACCGCTCGAACACCGCAGCTGCGGTCTCTAGAAGACAGCAGCGCCAGCGGTCTTCCGACAGCCGGATTACGAATTTACTGTGGTGCTCACAGTGTGGCTGAGGTGATCTTGCAGCGGTGGTGATTACTTTCCTAAATGTATCTAGGCCTGTGTGAGCATTTCGACTGCATATGTGTCAGATGCACACATATGCATGATACATGTGGAAAAACACCACCTACCCATTTCCGGAGTCTGGCCCATCTGTGGGTCGTTCAGGCAATGGGTATATGGTACTAAAAGGACTCACCTGTATATCGCTGCAAACAGGGTCATAATCCTCGAGGTGAAGATGCTGCTGTGAAGAGGGGACCCGAAGAAAGGGATCCACTTCAAACTCTGACCAAAAGAACAGGAATGGGGTGTAGTGGACATCCCAAATCCTTCATTTCCGCTGACTTGAAGCTGGCGGTCTCACTGCTGTGGTCAGCTCGTTGAAAATCCAACTCGTAATCCGGACGGCAGTGAAAATCCCCTGTACCACCCTATGGCAACTTCTTTTCCCCAAACGCGACCCTGGCGGTCTGCGATGTGCTGGCAGTGTCGGCGGTTCAGCAGTGGTCTTACCAAATGCAATTCGCCCATCTCGCAATATAGCGGTCGGACCGCTGAGCTCTCGCCTGTCGGACCGCGAGGACAGCGGTTCACGGACCTCCAAACTCGCAATAAGGCCCTGAGTACAAAAATGTTACCTCCCGTGAAATGTTTTGGAACATTCTCATGTTAGTTTGCTAAAAAAAAAAAATGTTTTTATTCCTTGTGGTATAAGTTGGCTTTTAAGTAAAGGTGATTTACCAACATTCACAAATGTCTACGAAGAAAATCAATTGAAATTCCACTATTTGTTGAGTTGGAATATTTGGGTGTTTCCAGAAAAGATATTATTATATTTCCAATTATATAAATAAGACTTATGTACCTATGTGAATTCTTAAGAAGTACTGGTATTTCTTTAGTGGGAATAATTGTTCCATTAAAAAAAATAATAAGACTTAAAGTGTTTCTCCATTTGCTTATCAAAAGACTACTTACATATATCTGTTTTAGGAGTTGGGCCTCTCTTGTATTTGCAGACAGTGAATATTTGTGCATATCAGTGCTAAGTTATGGCGTTTCTTTCAAAGTGAGTTTTAAAATTTCTCAATCAGTTCCTACATGAGACCCAGTTATGTTTTTGTATATTCTTGAGTGGAATTAATTGATTGGGCTTTCAAGATAATTAGAGTTTTAGAAATGCCCCACTATTCAAATATATGCACCAGCGTTTATTTTTATTGCTATTTATAAGCCCGCAAGGCTTTCCACCTTTTTCTTATGTTCCTACTTCAAGCATATTGCTATTCATATGTCTCTCAATTGGCAATAATTGGTCCTTTGAAGTAAAGAGGTTCTTACACTTTCCTTGTGTTCTATCTCAAAACCCATTACTGCTATTTTGACTACTACAGTATACATTGCCATTGTAGTTTAAGAGCGTTTTCACATTTGCATGTGAAAACAATTATTGTTATTTTAATTCCAACTGTATACGCAATCTTTTCAGGCATTTTTCTCGAGTTTGTCTGTATGTTTTCATGATAAACCTGTTGACCTTCTTTTTTATTTTCTTGAATAGAAATAGTTGGCCCGTTTCATGAAAAGATGTGTTTTAAACGTCCCACATGTTCCTGTCAAACCCCATTGGTATTTAAACACAAACACATTTTTACGATATTGACTCTACCAACATAAGACCTGCTAGTGATCTTCTATTTTCCGGTGTTAGAATGATAGGTATTTTTAAGAAAAGAATGTTTGAAAACGGTCCTAAATATTCCCATTAAACATCTATTGGTGTTCTTATATCGCCAATGAATACACCGACCTTTAAAGATAACACGCTTGTATTGTTCAACTGTTGCATGCCAAACCTAAATAAATTCTTGAATTTCCCAATTTTAAATTAGTCCTTTCAAGAAAAGGGAGCGTCACATTTCCCTCATATAGCCATCGAAAGCCACTGTGTTGAATTATTTGCATTATGGTTATTTTTTAAATGATATATTCAAATTGTTAGACTTTGCAACTTTGGTGTGGTTTCCCCTGACTTTTTGCCTTTACCTCCTGTATTCTTGATGCTGTGCTGGATTTCATTTTGCTGGCTTAGATGCTTTGGGCACTTTGTCACTGCTGATAAGTGTCAAAGTGCAAGTGCTCCCTGTATAAATTGTTGTTACAATTGGTTCTTCCTGATTGGCATATTTGATTTACTGGTAAATCCCTAGTACAGTGCACTGAAGTGTGCCAGGGCCTGTAAATCAAATACTACTAGTGGGCCTGTAGCACTGATTGTGCCACTCACATGAGTAGCCCTGAAAAGGTATTTCAGACCTGCCACTGCAGTGTTTGCGCGCAGTTTTGAACTGCCATGTCGACTTGGCAAGTGCATCCACTTGCCAGGCCCTAACCGTCCCTTTTCTTACATGTAAGGCACCCCTATGGTAGGCCCAAGGTACCCCCTGGGCAGGCTGCAGTGTATGTGAAAGGTAGGACATGCACTGGTGTGTGTTACATGTCCTGAGAGTGAAATACTGCCAATTTTGTTTTTCACTATTGAAAGGCTATCTTGCCCCGTAGAATAGAATGGGAAAGGCTTTGTAACATCTTACAAGTATAACTTCTCATTGGGGCAAGATAGAGAAATAAAGTTTAGGCTTTCTGAACTCAGAATTTAATAACACAACTTTTAGTAAAGATGGTTTTTAAACTGTGTGTTTGAAGATGCCACTTTTAGAAAGTAGGCATTTTCTTGCTTAACCATTCTGTGTGCCTCTGCCTGTTTGTGTATTGACCGTCTGGTTTTGGAGTGGCAGGGGCTGGAGATGTGCATTCACTGTAGACAGCCACTGAGGGGGGTTGAGGTGTGCCTGGCCCTTCCTGGATTTAGTTTAGGAGAAAACAGTGGTTCATATAAGGTCAATAGGTCCTGATAACAATGTGTTATCCAACAAAACACAGAGGGCAGAAATTTCTATAACCCACAGTGTCACACAATTCTTTTTAAGCAGGTATAGGGCGGGACACATATGGACATTGTTCAGTGATAACTTTATTCCACAATATTCATGTCAGACTGTTCAAAAGGATAGATACTGTCCTCACAAATAAGTGAAAAAAGGGGGGTGCTGTGGTGAGTAAGAAAAACTTTAAAACCATTCATCACATTGACAACATAAGACAAATTCCTAAACAATTTTTATATAATGAATAAGGAGTTTAGTTGTACTGGGGTCAACAGCGTTTCGATCTCAATAATTCAAGATAATCATCAGGACTGGTTTGTGAGCACCTGATGTCTATAAAGTAAGGAAAAAAGATTTTGATAAGGTGCCGACTGTCATGGATCCAGTCCGTGTGCCTGCGTGTGCGTGATCCAATTCCTTGTAGGGTTAGCAGTCTAGCTTCCATAACCAGGACGCAAAACCAAAGGTCACCACTAGGGCACTTCCGGGTGAGACTGCATAAGGACCTGCGATGCTCAGCCCTAGGTGCTTCTGATCCTGGATTTGACCAAGGCGGAGTCGGAGCCCATGGAGCAATCTCTTCCTCCTCAATTCTGTTGGAAGACGCAGGTATCGCAGCATTCATACCGGCACAGGAGTGCCGGTGCAGACTTCCTTGCGTAACTCGCACCGGAGCGTGTGGTTACGAATTCAGAGACCCTTGCGGAGCGAAAGCGCAGAAGCGCTTTCAGACCTTGTTGTATAAGGCACGCGCAGGAGCGCGTTGCCTTTTCCTTTCTCATTTTTGCATTTTCGTACAACGGTAAGCGCAGGAGCGCGTTACCGATAATTATGTCTGCCTTCACGAAAGGCTCTGGTATCTGATCGTCCGCACCAGCACCGGAGCGCTAGTGTAGTTTTTCGTTGGCGTGGCTAGCGCATGAGCACATGGCCACAAGACCAGCCACTTAACCTCAGAAGAAGCGCAGAAGCGCTTTCTGACCTGGTGGCGCAGGGGCAAGCGCTGGGGCAAGCGCAGGAGCGCGTTGCCTTTCCAGCATTCGCTATGTGTTGGCAAGCGCAGGAGCGCAGTGCTTTTTCAGCCTTGTTTGTTCACAGTGCAGGAGCGCTCATGTATGTCTAAAGAGGGCCATGCACAAGGATGTGTCGTCTCTCATCTTGTTATTTCTTTCTGCGCAGGAGCGCTTGATACTTCATTTTCATTTAATCGGAATCCACATTCTTGATACTTCCTTCACCAGCGCAGGTGCGCCTACTTTATGTTCTGTGTTCCTTTGGTGTGTAAGGTCATACACCACAACCTATCTGAGTGCCACATCCCAGGTGACTATAGCTGTTTCCCCTGACTGCTTTTCCCAAAACATGTATGTATGTGTGCTTTTGAGGGCGTTATTGATTATCTGTTGGTTTGTACTTACATGCAGTATTCCAAGAGAGGTTCCTACATCTCCATTGGGGATATCCAACCGGGCCTGCACACTGAAAACAAAACCACCACCTTTTAGGATTCCTTCCCCCGGCCTCCACCACCACCCCGGTCAGGTAAAATACTGGGACAGGGGAGAGGTGGGAGACGGTGGAGGTTGTTCATGTCATCCCTGCGAGACTACTCTACAAGCAGAAGGTAAGACTTGTGGGGTCCTGACAGAATCAGAAGCCCAAGCTGTTTATCTCGCCCGGGCGACATGAGCAACCCTGATATCACCTTGCAGGACATAGCAGCTATGTTGACCTGCATACAAGTAGAAAACCAGAGTTTACGGCAAGATGTAACAGCCTTACAAGGCCAACTGGCCCTAGTCAGACGGGGGCTTGGGGTCAGACACCTACTGTTAAGGCCAAACAGAAAGACATACTACGGCCGCCCTTGTTCAACTCCGGGGGGCCCTCGCCACCTTCACAAGGTTCTACCCCTCCCATACAGGTGATAGCCCCTCACTCAGTCCAATTAGCCGCCCCGGAACGCTTTTATGGCGATAGCTCTAAGTATAGTATATTCCTCAACCAATGCCATCTTCATTTCATGGCGTGTGCTTCGGCCTTACCGGATGACGCGTCCAAGGTCGCTTTCATCCTTTCTTATCTGGGTCGAAACGCAGCACAGTGGTCCATAACGTTGGTGGAAAACGACGATCCCATGCTATACAACCTTCCTGTTTTCAAGGAAACCCTGCGAAGAATGTTTGCCCGTCACACATTCGTACAAGCAGCCGACAACGAGCTCCTCAACCTCAAACAGGGTAACGCCGATCTATTACACTACATCACCACGTTTAACAGATTGGTGATTGAAGCGAGATGGCCTGAGTCCAAAAAGGTGTCTGTGTTCTACCGAGGATTGCGTGAGGTCATGAAAGATCTTATCTCCCAGATGTCGGATCCTCCAGACGAAATCGGACCATTCATCGACTTGGTAGTCAAATTGAATTTTAGGATGCAAGAACAAAGACCAGAGAAAACCAAGGGGACCGATCCCAAGTTCCTCGCATTTAGAGACAAACCCAGAAACGAGGTGACCAAAACACAGGACGTCCCAGAACCCATGCAAATAGGCGGAATTCGTGGTCCCTTGTCCAAAGGAGAGAAAGAAAAAAGACGTCGACAGAACCAGTGCTTATACTGCGTCAAGGAATGCCCTGTGAAACCAAGTAAACCGAGATCAAGCAAACCATATGCCCTTCTTGTGTCCCGAGGTGAATGGCTGGAAAACGACACAACTCAGTAGAAGAAGGGGTCAGTCTGCTGGGTTCTTCATCAACTAAGACCCCTACCTTTGCCCTTTACGATAGCAACCAACATGTAGGCATAACGGTAACCTTACAGTCACAAACAGGCCAGTCATGGCTTGTTACGGCTCTCATTGACTCGGTTGCTACTGGGAATTTCATCGATACCCGGTATATGGAAGGCCTTGGGATACCTGCCGTCACCAAGGAGAAACCGGAAACAGTAAAAGCGGTGGATGGCACAGATCTGACCTCCGGAATTAATCCGTTACCAGACAGACGCTATGACGATGACATGTGGGAACGAACACGTGGAGACCATTGCCTTTGATGTCATAGATGCAACGCAGTCAGACTCATGTTGGGTCTCCCATGGCTTGTAACCCATAACCCACACATCGATTGGGTGTCCAGGGTTATGACCTTGGACTCAGTCCACTGCAACCTTACCTGCTATCCACAGAAAGGGACCTCTGATAAACGGGCAATACAAGCCCACGCTCTTCCACTGACTGGAATGGGTGCTATTACCCAGGGGGTGGTACCGGAAGCATATACCGATTTGGCAAACGTGTTCGATGAACAAAGAGCCAACACATTACCTCCCCATCGCAGTTTAGATTGCAGGATAAACTTGATTCCTGGGTCCAAGCTACCTTGTAGCCGTGCCTACTCCCTCACTGAGAAGGAAAACAACCATCTGCGCATCTATCTGGATGAATACTTAAAGAACGGGTTCATTCGCCATTCCAAGTCGCCTGTCTCTTCTTCCCTCTTCTTCGTGGCTAAGAAAGAGGGGGACCTAAGACCCTGTATCGATTACAGAGCCATGAATACCATCACCATTAAAAATCAATACCCTTTGCCCCTGATTTCTAACCTGTTGGATCAGGTGAAGGACGCAACAGTATATACCAAACTGGATCTGCGTGGGGCCTACCATCTGGTTAGAGTCCGGAAGGGGGACGAGTGGAAGACTGCGTTCCGGACTAAATATGGTCTGTTCGAGTACCAGGTCTTGCCCTTTGGGCTCTGTAACGCTCCTGCTGCCTTCCAATACTTCATTGACAAGGTGCTAAGGGAATACATCGATCAATACTGCATTGTCTACATTGACAATATTCTGATCTATTCCACGACCATCCCAGACAAATCAGACATGTCCGTACCATCCTCAAATCCTCAAGCAACTACAACAGCATGGCCTACGTGTCAAACTAGAAAAAAGCGTGTTCCACACTGCTGAGGTGGAGTTCCTGGGTCACATCTTGACCCCTGCAGGGGTAAAAATGGACACAAAAAAGGTCGATTCCGTGTTACAATGGCCTTTCCCGAGTACTCTGAAACACGTCCAGCAATTCCTGGGTTTCGCAAACTACTACCAACGCTTTATCTCAGGGTTCTCGGACATCATCACTCCCATAACTCGTTTATTACGCAAAGGCGTGAAGTTTGTGTGGGATCTCGGAGCTGAAAAAGCCTTTCTGGAGCTGAAAACTAGGTTCACTAGCGCTCCCATACTGATACACCCCAACCCTGAACAGAGGTTCGTTGTGGAGGCCGATGCTTCACAAAACACTCTGGGAGGAGTGCTATCCCAAAGAGACACTAGAACGGGTCTGTTGTATCCCGTGGCCTACTATTCCCGGAAACTACAGCCAGCAGAACGTAACTGCACGGTTTCTGATCGAGAACTCCTAGACATTAAGGCAGCATTCGAGGAATGGTGCCATTACCTGAAAGATGCCAGGCACCCAGTAACCATCTACATGGACCATCGGAACCTGCAGTTTCTCCGCTCAGCCAGGGCCCTTACTTCCAGACAGCTAAGGTGGACCCTATTCTTCAACGAATATGACTTCATGATCACATATCGGCCCGGAAAAGAAAATGCCAAAGAAGACGCCCTATCCAGAATAGGAGAAACCAGTGAAGAGACAACCAAACCAGAACCATCATCCATTCTACCGGAATGCTGCTTCCAAGGTGTAGTCCTTTCATCCTCCTTTATATCCCAGTTACACAAGGATATCAAACAAAAGAAACCAGAGAAATGGATTGGAGACCTCAAAGGAATCACAACACGAGATGGGTTCTTATACAAAGGAGAAAACTACTTCCTCCCCTTGGTAGAACATCAGCAACAAGCCCTGTATATGTGCCACAACCACCTATTGTCCATGCACCCTGGATACCACAAAGCCATGGATCAGTTGCGTAGACACTTTTGGTGGCCATCCATGGATACCAACGCACACACGTACATAGCTCGCTGTTCTATCTGTGCACAGGGAAAAGTCCTGTCCCGACCCACAGTGGGTTTATTGAATCCTATCTCTGTTCCTCCATACCCGTGGCACACCGTGTCTATGGATTTTGTCATTGAGCTACCCCGGACCAGGACCGGCTGTACCACCATACTCACCATAGTGGAGCATCTGGCTAAAATGGCACACTTCGTATCGTTAAGAAAACTGCCATCCGCTATCGAACTAGCTGTGATCTTCATGAACAACGTGGTATGGTTGCACAGAGTACCTTCCGTACTGATCACTGATAGGGGTTCCCAGTTCGTATCCCAGTTTTGGGGAGCCGTTTGCGATGCTATAGGGATGGAAGTGCGTCTATCCTCAGCAAATCACCCACAAACCGACGGACAGGCTGAAAGGACTAACCAAACCATGGAACAATACCTCTGTTGTTTTACTTCTCTCCATAGAGAAAGAATGGTCAGAAGTACTATGGATGGTGGAGTATGCCTACAATAACAGCAAACACTCTTCCATAGAAATGTCGCCTTTTTATTGTCTTCCGGGTCGGCATCCACGAGCAGTACCCTGGGAAGAACTGCTGACCAGTCCTCTACCCACAGTGCAAGAATACCACACCCTGCTACACAACTTATGGCAACAAGCTCGGTTCGAATTGGCCAAAGCCAAAGAAACTTACAAACACAACGCAGACAGACACAGACAGGCTGAACCGGAATACAAAACTGGTGATAAGGTGTGGGTATCCATTAGAAACCTCAACGTACACGGCCCCAAAAAGCTACTGCCGCGTTATGTAGGTCCCTACACCATAGCTAAGATCATCAACAGGGTATCCATGAGACTCTCCTTACCCCCACACATGAAAGTACACCCTGTATTCCACATGTCTCTCCTGAGACGGGCTCATCCCGAGGGCTTAGTCGCTGCGCCTCCGCCTCCTGTACTTAGGGATGACCACGAGGAATATGAGGTGTGTGCCATATTGGATTCTCGTAGGACCAGGGGGAGGCTTTTCTATCTGGTAGACTGGAAGGGATATGGTCCAGAGGAGAGATCCTGGGAGCCCTTATCCCACGTACGTCATGCCCCTCAGCTGGTACGTGTGTTCCACACTCGCCACCCCCTGAAGTCACGTCCTGCCACCCCTGTTTAGGGAGGGGGGATCTGTTTTGGGAGGGGTACTGTCATGGATCCAGTCCGTGTGCCTGCGTGTGCGTGATCCATTTCCTTGTAGTGTTAGCAGTCTAGCTTCCATAACCAGGAAACAAAACCAAAGGTCACCACTAGGGCACTTCCGGGTGAGACCGCATAAGGACCTGCGGTGCTCAGCCCTAGGTGCTTCTGATCCTGGATTTGACCGAGGCGGAGTTGGAGCCCACAGAGCAATCTCTTCCTCCTCAATTCTGTTGGAAGACACAGGTATCGCAGCATTCGTACCGGCACAGGAGTGCCGGTGCAGACTTCCTTGCGTAACTCGCGCCGGAGCATGTGGTTACGAATTCAGAGAAGCAGAAGCGCTTTCAGACCTTGTTGTATAAGGCACGCGCAGGAGCACATTGCCTTTTCCTCTCTCATTTTTGCACCTTCAGGCATTTTCGTACAATGGTAAGCGCAGGAGCGCGTTACCGATAATTACGTCAGCCTTCACGAAAGGCTCTGGTAGCCGATCGTCCGCACCAGCGCAGGAGCGCTAGTGTAGTTTTTCATTGGCGTGGCTAGCGCAGGAGCGCATGGCCACAAGACCAGCCACTTAACCTCAGAAGAAGCGCAGAAGCGCTTTCCGACCTGGTGGCGCAGGGGCAAGCGTAGGAGCGTGTTGCCTTTCCAGCATTCGCTAAGTGGTGGCAAGCACAGAAGCGCATTGCCTTTCCAGCATTCGCTATGTGGTGGCACGTGCAGGAGTGTGTTGCCTTTTCAGCCTCGTTTGTTCACAGCGCAGGAGCGCTCATGTATGTCTAAAGAGGGCCACGCACAAGGATGTGTCGTCTCTCATCTTGTTCATTCTTTCTGCGCAGGAGCGCTTGATACTTCATTTTCATTTAATCGGAATCCACATTCTTGATACTTCCTTCACCAGCGCAGGTGCGCCTACTTTATGTTCCGTGTTCCTTTGGTGTGTAAGGTCATACATCACAACCTATCTGAGTGCCACATCCCAGGTGACTATAGCTGTTTCCCCTGCCTGCTTTTCCCAAAGCGCGTATGTATGTGTGCTTGTGAGGGCGTTATTGATTATCTGTTGGTTTGTACTTACAGGCAGTATTCCAAGAGGGGTTCCTACATCTCTATTGGGCATATCCAACCGGGCCTGCACACTGAAAACAAAACCACCACCTTTTAGGATTCCTTCCCCCGGCCTCCACCACCACCCCGGTCAGGCAAAATACTGGGACAGGGGAGAGGTGGGAGACGGTCGAGGTTGTTCACGTCATCCCTGCGAGACTACTCTACAAGCAGAAGGTAAGACTTGTGGGGTCCTGACACCGACGAACATACCTATTATTTTAGAGAAAACATTTGTTCAATTTAAATACTACAGGTTCTCAGTATTTACTGAGTAATTACTGATTGGCTATGTGAAATTAGGCCAGGAGAGAGAGAAACATTTTTATCAAAGAAAGTAGGAAGCAAATAGCAAGGGTAGGAAAATTATAAAGTGATTGCTGGCAGTGTGGCCAGTGTCTAAGTCATGACAACGATAGTGCTCGAATTACTGCTAGCGCAGGCCATGGAGCATGCTGACTAATTTGTTACCATAAGGTGTCCAGTAGTGTGAGAGGTATGGGGAAGCCTAATCTCACAATTATTCAAAGAAAGGTGCGTGGTGGAGCATGCCGGGCGACAGTGGTACCAGTTACGTGATATGGTAAGCTATAACTACTTACTGAGCCCAAGGTTAGGCTGGGTAATACATGACAACGAGGGCTAGGAATGCCCTGAGGGAACCCGTCTGGAGAATTGAATCTAAATCAGAAGAAGACCGAATTAGAAATGGTGGTAAACCGTGGGTCTATGGAAGGGAGTGCCGATAAATTATGCAGGGTATACTTACTCAAAGAACTGTTAAGGAGACTCAGGGTCAGAGGAGCTGCTCTCAATTGGAGCTTCTAGACGGAGTCAATGGGTATTTGGATCCCTTATGATTTTCCTGAGTACACTGCATAGTCGGTGAGACTAGTGCTGATCTGTAAGAAAAAAAATAATGACAATAAGGGCCCAATATGTAGCGGTGCCCAATGTTGCAGGGGCCGGTGGAAGACACTTACTTGGCGGGGGATACCGCATAATCGGTAGATCGCAGATGGGCAAGGAGCTCAGGAGCCTGCTGAAAGCGAGTGCACCGCGAGGGCGTGCGGTGGCTGAATATAACCTGGAAGTGGGAGCGGCGAACGGGAATGACTAGACTGCTAACCGGGAACAGGGATGAGCATGTGCACGGGGAGCAAGAGTGCTCATTCACTGCGTTGCGTGAGTCTGGCAGAGCCGTAGATGGTGAGCCTGGTCAAGCTCATTCAGGCTGACAGTGAATGGAGAGAAGAAAACCCGCATGGGTTAGTAAGGACTCAACTAATATTCATGGTCCAGGGATGACAATTAATTAGTGAATAATTACAGTATGGAAATTAATTAATGGACCATGGGTGCATGTGTAACCTCCGGTTGTAGTGATCAGTTGAGAATATTTACCGTACTTACTCCAGTGAATACGGAAGTGCAATTAACTCGCATTACTGTGGTATCATGCCGGTAGTGAATGCAGCTGCGTTAGTTAATTTCACTTGAGTAAAGCATGATAGTAAGAATACATAAAGGGTGACAAGTTAAGTTAGAGGTTCAACAATGTAGGACATCAAATCATGGAGAAACAAAAATAATTATAAACAAACATATGGAGCAGGAGTACGGTTACAAACTGAGCATATGATAAGGCATAGTACATTACATTTGTAAGGGGACCTGTCTATAGTGTAAACAGTAAGCAGAAACAGGGAGGGGGTTTGCAGAATTACGTTCCACTTCTCCTGTAAGTTCAGTCCATGGGCAATAGATTGGCATTTAAAAATCCATTTGCATTCCAGCATGTTCAGGGTAGACAGGGTGTTACCGCCTCTGGGTTGTGGGCGTAAAATGGCAATTATTTGCCAGATGAAGTCGTTTTCTGAATGTCCTTTTTCCAAAAAGTGTTCGACCAGAGGGGCTGTGGTGACTTTGCAGCAAATTCTGCTTTTATGCTGGGAAATTCTTGCCTTGATCTTCTGGGTCGTTTGACCTATATATAGCAGGTTACAGGAGCAACAAATACAATACACAAGATTGCAAGAATTGCAGTTAGAGAAGAAGGTAAGCGTGTGTTTAGTATTGCCGTGTTCAAAGACTTTGGTGTTTGTCGTGGAGGAGCAGGCCAAACAATTGCCGCATTTATAATGCCCTTGGACAGAGGGGAGGCCTAAAGCCGAGTGGATGGTGGTCTCTATGCTTTTGGGCTTGTATGCTATTACTAAATGATCTTTAATGTTGCAGCCCTTTTTGAAGGAGAAAAGGGGAGCTTCACTGGTGATATTGACTGCTGTTAGGACTGGACAGTATGTTTTTATACTCTTGGATAGTTTATTGCTGATAGGACAAAATGTGGTTACACAAGTGATCCTTGACATGGGCGTAGGAGGATATCTCTATGGGCATACCAGGCCTGCTTAAGTGAGCGTCTAGCTAGGCATCTTGGGTAGCCCCTGTCTAACAGTTTGTTGCAGAGTACTTCTGCTTCTCTGAAGAAGTCCTCCTTGAATTTACAATTCCGGCTGATTCTCAGGAATTGACCATAGGGCAGGCCATCCCTTAGTGCTCTGGGGTGTGACCTGGTGTATTGAAGCAGAGTATTTCATTCCGTGGGTTTACGGAACAATATAGTGTATAGTTCACCTTCTGAGGTTTTGGCCGTAATATCTAAATAGTAAATTTTTTCATCGCTAAATTGATGTGTAAACCTTAAATCAGGCATTGAGCCATTCACAAAAGATAAGAAGTTCCGTAGTACTTCCTGACCAAATCATGAAAACATCATTGATGTATCGCCTCCAGAGGCGGATTTTGATAAAAAAAGTATTTTGCTCATTGAGGATATGAGTCAGTTCTATGTCATCGACAAAAAGAATAGCAACATTAGGAGTGAAAACAGCCCCCATTGAAGTGCCTTTGCACTGTCTGTAGAATTTATCCTCCAATAAAAAATAGTTGTTTGTAAGAGCCACTTGTAAAAGGGAAATAATAAAGTCTGTGGGGACTTGATGGGGGGAGGCTCTAGAGTTCAGATGTTTTCTTATAACCTCGATACCCCTGTCCTGTGGTATGTTGGTGTATAGTAATTCTATATCCAACGTGACAAGGAGTTCACGGTCAGGATTAAATTCTTCTGACTCAATAAGATTTATGAAGTGAGTGGTGTCCTTGACATAGGAAATAGTGGCTTGTACAATGTCTTGAACAAAGAAATCAATGTACATGCCAAAAGGTTCCAGAATGGAACCACAACCCAAGAGTATGGGATATGGCACCATTGTTCTCCCCTTGACAGAGCTGACTTCAATGAAGCAGCCAACAATAGTGATCTGGACCGATGCCTGTCAAACCGCTTTTGATGCCCTGAAATCTGCCATGTGCACGGCGCCCATGCTCAAGGCACCCAACTTCTCCCAAGAAATTGTTGTGCAGACAGATGCTTCAGAGCATGGTGTGGGAGCAGTACTCTCACAACTGAACAACAAGGGCTTGGATCAACCTGTAGCTTTCATTTGTAGAAGGCTACTTCCTAGGGAACAGAGGTGGAGTGCAATTGAAAGAGAACCTTTTGCTGTGGCCTGGGCGCTGAAGAAGCTAAGACCCTACTTGCTTGGGACTCACTTCAGGGCTCAGAGAGACCACAGACCCCTCAGATGGTTGATGCAGATGAGGGGTGAGAATCCAAAACTGTTGAGGTGGTTCATCTACCTTCAGGGAATGGACATTATGGTGGAACATCGCTCTGGTACAGAACACACCAATGCTGATGTCCAGATTCTTCCGCCTTAGTGTTGAGAACTCCCAAGAGGGTGGGTAGTTCTCCCCACCTTTCAGCTGGAGGGGACACACGTTAGACTTGGCATCTTTGGCGTGATTTCCCCTGACTTTTTGCCTCTACCTCCTGTATTTTTTATGCTGTGCTGGATTTCGTTTTTGCTGGCTTAAATGCTTTGGGGACTTTGTCACTGCTGATCAGTGTCAAAGTGCAAGTGCTCACTGTATACATTGTTACAATTGGTTCTCCCTGATTGGCATATTTTTATTTACTGGTAAGTCCCTAGTACAGTGCACTGAAGTGTGCCAGGGCCTGTAAATCAAATACTACTAGTGAGCCTGCAGTACTGATTGTGCCACCCACATGAGTAGCCCTGAAAAGGTATCTCAGACCTGTCACTGCAGTGTCTGCACACAGTTTTGAAATGCCATGTCGACTTGGCAAGTGCACCCACTTGCCAGGCCCTAACCTTCCATTTTCTTACATGTAAGGCACCCCTATGGTAGGCCCAAGGTACCCCCTGGGCAGGCTGCAGTGTACGTGAAAGGTAGGACATGTACTGATGTGTGTGACATCTCCTGATAGTGAAATACTGCCAATTTCGTTTTTCATTATTGAAAGGCTATCTTGCCCCATAGGATAGAATAGGAAATGCTTTGTAACATCTTACAAGTATAACTTCCCATTGGGACAAGATTGAGAAATAAAGTTTAGGCTCTCTGAACTCAGAATTAAATAACACATCTTTTAGTAAAGATGGTTTTTAAATTGTGTGTTTGAAAATGCCCCTACTAGAAAGTAGGCATTTTCTTGTTTAACCATTCTGTGTGCCTTTGCCTAGTTGTGTATTGACCGTCTGGTTTTGGAGTGGCAGGGGCTGGGCATGTGCATTCACTGTAGACAGCCACTGGGGGGGTTGAGGTGTGCCTGGCCCTTCCTGGATGACTCAGAGCTGAACTGCATGGGGCTTGGCTGCATTTAGAGTAGTGGGAGGACATTTCCTTGCACCTGAATAGGGCCTGTCTCCATTTCACAATGCTGTCTCCACCCCCTGTGATCACACTGCACCAGTGAGGACAGAAATGGTTTGGACTGTGCTCACAGATCCTTGCACAAAGAGAACAAAGACAGTTTGGGAAATAATTATTAGGCCTAAAACCTCAGAACTTTAGACTACTTGAATCAAGAGGAACCTTTGCCAAGGAGAAGAGCTGGAGAAACTAAAGGCAGAGTACTGCCCCTTTGCTGTGTGCTGTCTGGGGTAGTCCTGCAGTAGCTGTTTCTGCCAAGGAAAGGACAAGGACTTTGCTGTGTGCTGTGTCCCTCTGCTTGAGGAAGATCTCCAAGGGCTTGAGTAGAGCTTGCCTCCTGTTCTGAAGTCTCAGGGACACAAAGACTTCACCCCCAGCTCCCCTGAACTTCCTTGCTGGGACATCTGACCTGCCAAGAGGTGCCTGTGACTGTGTTGGGCCTCTGGAGGTTTTTTCTGCTGTTGGGAGCTGAAAAAGCAACGCAACTACAAGAAAATCGACGCATCGCTCTTCTTGCAGCTGTTTTTCCGACGCAGCACCGCTGTGTGAGAAGAATCTCCATGCATCGCCGCGCTGCTGCCGAAACCGACGCAGCTTCTGTCGCCGCTGCAAGAACCGACGCATCGAGGGATCGCGGTTGAAGAAACCGACGCAGTGCTGCTTGATGCTGCCGCATTGATCGCCGACGCATCCCAAAATTCCACGCATGGTACCTGTGCAACAAATTTTCCTGACGCATCACCCGCGGACCAGAACCATCTTGGAATCGACGCATCACTTGCCCCTACAGGCCGGATTCGATGCATCACTTTTCCTGCGTGCAGCAGAACTGTCGCATCGCCTCCCCATAGTCTCAGGAACTGACGCATCTCTTTGTTTTTCGACACTTCCCATCTCTGCGGCTGTTTGGCCTTGTGAATTTTGTCGCAACTACAGGTACTTTGAGAGAAATCACGCAGCCATAGTTTTCTATGGGCCAAGATGTTTAAACCTTTTTAAAGTCATATTCTTATTACATGTAGGCTGGGTTTTTATCGTTTTGGTCTTGTTGAGTTTAGATAAAGATACTTTATTTTTCTAAACTGGTGTGGTTTCCATTTGTGGTGTTATCATTGTATTACTGTGTGTTTTGAGTACAAATACTTTACACATTGCCTTCTCGGATAAGTCTGTCTGCTCGTACCAAGCTACCCAGGGGGTGAGCAGGGGTTATCTAAAGTGTGTATCCCCCTTACCCTGACTAGAAGCAAGGGTCCCTATTTGGACAAAGGTACCTACCTCTGCCAACCAGAGACCCCCATTTCTAACACAAATGTTTTAGATAAAGCACGTTTACAACAAATATTCAGTCCCATATTAAATCCATAAAGCCTGCCACATGAAACACAGTATCATTTGTTAAGTGAGAATAATTGGTCACTAAATAAGAAGGGTTTTGTAATATTTCCTAAATATTCCATTGAAAACCAAAAGTATTTGGTCCGCACCCAGTAGATTCTCTAAACCCCAAAATGAAACTGTAACATTTTCAGAGAAAAGAAAAAAATAGCAGGTGTCTACAACTACTCCGACTGATTTACGCTCTTGTGAGAAATGATGTTAGGAGTCACACTTACCTATCATCGAATCCATCTTCTGCAGGGGAAAATACCTAGCCCCAACTTCAGAAATCAGTACACATGCATACATTTTGGCATTTTAAAGCAAACTAATGTTTATTATGTGATATTCTCACACAAACTATGTAAGTGTCATTGGCGCAATTATTATTAACTTGGGTGAGAAAATAAATAAAAAGGTGAACCCTATGGAAACCTAAATTGCATGCCAGCACATATCCCTAACCAATTAATACCTACCTAGTTACCATCTAGCTAATTGTGTTAGAATATTTAGGCAGTCATGTACAGCCCCACATGCCTTTGTGTCATGAAGCCTAGAATCAAAGATTCATCTCTTAGCATCCCTCTAAAAAAGTTGCCAAGCCATGTCTTCCCTGGACCGGAATCAAGTATCCTAGGACCGGTTTCAGGCTATCAGCCTTCATCAGCCAGGATAGCTTGACTCCAGTGGCGTAGTGAGCACGGGACTTCCGTTTCGGTAACATAACACCATGGTACACCCTAGGATCACTGTTCATGCTTTAAAAATTCCATTCCTTTAGCAGTGAAGTTCTATGAAGTTCTACACATTTCCATACATTTGTTCTGTGGGTGAACATGTGTTACTGTCCTCCTGTAGGCCTCTAGTACATCTGTTTTTCCTCTCGCCTGCTCTGTTATGTTATACAGTTGTAGAGCGCACTATCACACGTGTTCAGCTCCAGGATACCCTCCCGAGTGAGTCTAGCCACATTTAGGGCCTAGTGGAACTACTCAAAAATCCAGGTCTTCAGCTTCTTGCAATATTCAAGTGAGAAGAGGCTCTTATGTGTAGCGACAGGTCGTTCCATGCTTTAGGATCGATGTAGGAGAAGGCTTGACCGCACAATATGGTTTTCCGTATTCTTGGGATATGTGCAAGTACGAGTCTGGATGAGCGGAGGTATCTGGAAGGTTTGTGAAAGCAGATGTGATTGTTGCGGTATGCCGGGCCATTGTTATGTAGTGCCTTGAAAGAATGGGTGAGAAGTTTGAATTGTGCTCGTTTGGGAATGGGGAGGCACTGGAGCGCCTTCAAGCGTAATGTGAATATGGCGTGGGAGGTTGAAAGTGTTTGTAGCGGGTGAGTTCTGAGTAGTCAGCAGCCTTCTGGTGAATTTTTTGTTGATCCTCAAATAGAGGGTGTTCCCGTAGCCCAGCTTGCTTGGGACCAGGTCATATGTGATGGTTTTCCAGTGCTCCTTGGGAGTCATTTGAAACTCTTCCTCTGCATCTTCAGAGTTTGGAAGCATGAGGAGCTGCCGGCATTGACTTAGGCGGTCATGTCGAGTTTTCTGTTGATTATGATCCCGAGATTCTTGGTGTGGTTGTTTGGTGTCGATCCTAGCTCTGTTGGGCACAGGGTGCATTCCCACAGAGATGTGCTCTTACCGAATTTCAAGATTTTGGTCTTGTTGGTGTTCAGCTGTAAACAATTGGTCTTCGTCTAGTAGGGGATTTCTCTGTGTTCCTCGGTCTATGTACCCATTTCGCTCTGCTTCCCTGCTGGCTTTCCTCTGCATGCACCTGCCAGTCACACCTGTTGTAAAAAGAACAATTAATGGACAGAATGTTGAACAATGTCAAACATTCACCCCAGTACAAAGATCTGGGCCTAAATCCATTGTTTTTTTCTCGCCATTCCAGTTTGAACCCAGCCATATGCAAATCAGTCTTGACCCTGTTCCCCATGGGAACAGTCCTGCCCAAACTGCCAGGCCAGGTCCTCCCTGTACCGGAAACGAGCATCCTGGGACCGGTTTCGGGGTTTCACCCCTCATCAGCCAGGCTAGCTTGACTCCAGTGGCATTGAGAGCACTGGACCCACGTCTGGGCATACCCGTCCCACTGGGGGTGGCAAATGGAAGAAGACCAGTTGATGGACAGAATGTTGAACAATGTCAAACATTCACCCCAGTACAGAGATCTTTGCCTAAATCCATTGTTTTTTTGCTCCCCAGTCCATTCCAATTTGAACCCAGCCATATGCAAATCAGTCTTGACCCTGTTCCCCATGGGAACTGTCTGGCCCGAACTGCCAGACCAGGTCCTCTCTGGACCGGTAACAAGCATCCTGGGACTGGTTTCGGCATGTGGCACATACTGAGACATCATTAACAGTAAATTGTTAATTCAGATGGCATGCTTTATACTTTGGTGAAGCATTACAAACATTTCTGGTTCTGATGTGCTCTTCTAGTGCCTAGGTGGTGGACCGACACCTTTCTGCCCTCCTTTGTCTAAATTAATGCAGCGATCCATGAAAGCTTCCGGTATTGTATAGCATTTGGTATCCCATAGATGGACCTGCATTGTGTCTGTGACTGGTGGCCTGAAAGGTTGCTGAAGTTTGGTTGCAGGTTACGATCCAACAAAGCTACCGCTGTTGCATAATGTCGGTATCCCATAGATGTTCCTGCATAGTGACTGCTTGCGCAAAGGGTTGCTGAAATTTGGCTGCTGGGTGCAGCTTACGTTCCTGAAACAGCTCTCCAATGAAGAGAGCTCTGGTTGTTGCCCTCCTCATGACAAAGGCTGACCCACTGATTTGTGTTTATGCTTGGATTTCCCAGTGACTACATAGTTATATCATTTAATACGTGAGAAACGTATGCGCTACTCCTTCTATCCAATCAGAGCAGTGGAGTGCCAGTGCTGTGTACGGAGAGGAGATCTCAAGAGAGCTCTTCTAAGCATTACGAAAGAAGCGCCTTATTCAAGTGTGTTCTGAAGTTGTGACATTCCGAAGGACAGTGTAGCTAGTATCATAGGTTTTAAGAGTTAGCATCATACTGACAGCCCAGACTGCAGAGTTGTTTCCAGATGGAGAATGTGAGCCATATTCCCTAAGGCACGGTGGTCCTTCTGAGCCCGTTGATAACCACCATCTCATCAGATGGCTTGGACCTATGCAGCCCCTTGGGGCAGGAGGGAAACAGTACCAGGTGCTTGAAAACACCATTATTTCGAAGGGCAATGAGCGGAAAGCAAAGGACTCTTTTCCAGACTTGTGGGTCTCGCCCCCAGTCCGTAAGGGGCAGGCATAGCGCGCCAGTCGCCGGTAAAGGGGGGCACTGCTTTGCAGGCCCTCGGCTTTCTGCCCCACCGTCCTTCAAAGTAGAGCAAGAGGAGGACGATGATGACCTCCTTCTGGCTGCGGTTTATGAGGCGGAGAAGACCCTGGCCCCCACCTGTTACCAGGCTTCAGAAAAACAGGCTGAAGGTTGCTCTGGGGAGGGGCCCTCGCAGGCAGGCTCTGAGACCCTGCCAGGGTTCGATCTGGCGGCCGGGAGTGTCTGGATTTACCCTACCAATGTGCCGATCAGTTCAACATCATCCACAGCGCCCTGCTGCAGAACACCCTGGTTTGTCTACCCACTGGCCTGGGCAAAACCTTAATTGCAGCTGTGGTCATGTACAACTTCTTCAGGTGGTATCCATCTGGCAAGATCGTATTTATGGCCCCCACCAAGCCTCTAGTGGCCCAGCAGATCGAAGCCTGCAACAATGTAATGGGTATCCCGCAGGAACATATGGCTGAAATGACAGGTGAGAAAAAGTTGTATTGTATTGTAGTTTCTGTGTAACTATTACTACCCCTATGTGGTGTGCCGAAGCGCTTATCCACGCTTGTAGCTCGCAACACCGTGTGGGTGTGTGCTAGAAAGAGTGTTGCTTTTGCTGTGAGCCCATGTGTGAAGTATTTCTATGTATAGAATGATGACCACCGCATGGTTGAAGTGTTATGGGTTGCAGGTAGAAGTGGTCAAGTCAGCAAATTATTAGGGCGAGCCGAACCAGAACCCAGCCAAAAGTATGACTTGGCTCTTACAGCCCATGCATGAGCCTAGCCTTGAAAATGTATACCATGTAAATCATACAACCAACATCACGTAAAATATGATATAGTTTTTTCAAAATTCGAAAGATTTTATGTGGAAGCCTTGATGTTAATACCTCACCTAGCACTGCACAGAGAGGTACTTATTAAAAGTGATAGATTTTAAATATGAACTTAGAACCATTCCTACCCCCGCCCTCTCCTTGCCAACAGTGCCGTTAGTGAACTAAAAGGCAAGAAAGTTGTCATGTGATACCTGTATTCCTAGATTCTTATAGATAGAGCAACATTATAGTCTATTAACTCATTAACAATGGGTTTTTGTACAGTTTGTATTCTGAGATCAGATATTTGAAGGTGCTCTCATATGCAATAGTGAATTAAAAGGAGGATTGGTAAAATAAAATGTTTGCCTTAGATTATACTATGTGTTAAGCGATAAGTGTTCAACTGCCTCTATTTAACTGTCTTGATAGAAAACGACCAGTAGAGGTCAGTAAAATACCAGAATTGCTTTCTGCTTGTTCAACTGCCTCTATTTAACTGTCTTGATAGAAAACGACCGGTAGAGGTCAGTAGAATACCAGAATTGCTTTCTGCTGAGGGACTTTCTTTTTTTAATTTTTCTGGCAACTGCCTCTATTTAACTTTCTTGATAGAAAACGACTAGCAGAGGTCAGTAAAATACCAGAATCACTTTAGCATTCTCTAGATTCCAGTCCATAGAAATTGTCTTCCACGAGCACCCGTAGACAATAATATTTTTTTCAAATCTTGTATTTTCAGTGATATGACTACCGACGGCCCTGATTTTATAATAAAAAGTGACAATTGAGCACCCCTAGTTAAAATGTTGAAAATCCCACAGCGCTATTAAGCAGACCTGTGTTCTACATGCTACACTACTGTCATGCACATTGGCGCACTCTATGCACAAACAATAGGCATGTTAACATGCAGCAAGCCCTGTACTGTCTGTACCACAACATAAACATTTAATACAAGTTATGCCATATGTGAAACCCAGTGGTGTTCTTGTATTTCCTGGCAATTCTCTCAAGGAATTAGGGTTTCTGAATTTGCCAATATGTTCCTGATAAAAGCATCTTGGACTTTTGTCTTTACACCTTCCAAGCAAAGTGGGGCTCATGATGATCCCAAATGTCCTGAAGTGAAAACCATTGATGTTTAAGTATTGTTCAAGTAATACATTTTTAATATGTTTCGTTGTTTATAGATTTCATAATTGGTATTAATATTTATTGCATGTCTTTCTAGATAAAATCATAGTAATAACGAAAAAAGTAGTTCTCTTCAAGAAAAGGGCGTTTTGTAATGTCGCCCCATTAACGCCTATTGTGGTCATATTAATTCAGTGTTACGCATGAGTCTGTCAACTTATGAAGTTGTTGCAAAGACTTCACCTGCTCCTTCATGAAGCCTTTTGATATGATTACATTACCAAATTAGGATTGGTTGGCCCTGAAGGTTATAAACGTTTCACCTAGTTGAGTTGCAACCGTTGTTTGTGTTCTTATGTTTCCAGTGATACATTACACATAGGAGGGATTATCCTCAAATGTTCCCATCTAAAAGCCATTGATATTCTAATAATGGACGTATTGTCCATTTCAATGAATTAAGATTTTAGAATTTTTAATTCTCTGGCCATAACTTAATAATATTCTTGTATTTCCAATGGCATTCATCAATTATCTCGTATTTTCCAAAAGGGAGTGATTCTGTATTTCAAGTAAAGAGATTAAAATAGTGTTCCTATGCTTTTCTTACAAAGTCCTATCCTGACCATGCATTTCCTATTGCATTCAAAGGCTAATTTCCACCAAATGAACGCCTGTGTTTCCCAAGTGGGAATGACTGGTTGTTTCTCTTCGATAGCACTATATAATATCTACGCATAAGGCCTATTTTAGGTGCACCTATAAGATAGGTCAGCTGCCACAAAACCCCATGGTCCATGACAATGGCAGGCCTGCTTATTTTGGGCGAGGACGGGATTGGAGAACTTTCAAAGCCATATCTGCTCTGTATTCCATGAGGTCCTGGGAAGGGAATAGTGATTATTGTCCCCCGTGTAAGAAAATACCCAGCACATTAGGCAAATTAATTTTCTTTTTTTAAAACATAGTTTGTGAGTTTTTATTGGAAAACAATAGAATTTCAGCTTGTCTGTCATGCTGCCATGGCATGGCAGGTTACACTGCACAATTTCAACAAAAGTGTGCCTGCTCTGTCAGTAGAAGCACTTTCAGCAAAAGATTCCCGCTATGGAGGCTGGGATGTCTCACTATGGTGGGTAGGATGTAGCAGGGCAGTGGCAGGGGAGGCAATGTCTCTACTGTCCAACTCTCTTTACCTCTGTGAGCAAGTGCTGTATAAAACCTATATTCCTTTATAAAACTCATTGGTGTATGTTCTATATTGGATTTCCAAATGGTAATGCATAATATCAATGCGTTTCAGAAATAAGGAGGTCATTACGATGGCGGCGAGACCACCACCGACAGGCTGTGGGTGGAGGTCTCACCGCCATCGGGACCACCTTCACCGCCCGCCACATTAGGATGGCGGACGGTGTGATGGTGGTCAGAAACACCGACTGCCACGCATCCTATGGCTCCTTGAGCCCGCCGGTGTGGTGGAGGGCCTCGCATCTCTGCATTACAATGTCCCTCCCCGCCTGCCTTTCCATGGCAGTTCACCTGCCATGGAAAAGCTGGTGGAAAGGGGCGTCGGGGGGCCTGTAGCGGGCCCCCCTTCCCCCCCTCGCCCTAGGCTGTGGGCACTGGGGGGCACCTATGGTGCCCCCCTACATGTCCCTGCACCATGTGGCAGGCACCGCATGGTGCCTGCCACGTAGTGCAGGGATATGTGTGGGGACCCCTTTTTGTCTTGTGGCGTGTGCTGCAGCCAGCAGCACACGCCGCAATAAACAAAATAGGCAATGCGACCGCCTCGGTTGCGGTCGCATTGTAATTTCTACTGTGGGACTGCCGCCTTGTAGATGGGTGCTCCCAAATAGGAAACGATAGTGGCGGACTGAAGTCCGTCTGCCATCGTAATCAGCCCCTTAGTCTTGGCTGTACAAGGAGCAGGGTCAGATTGTGTTTCGTAGGTTTCTCGTGGATCAATACATGCAATCTCTGTATTACGAGGAAGAGGATTCAAGTTTCGATTTTGAATTTGCTGGGCAGGGTGCTATGTCAGAAATGCGACAGAGTACTTGCCTGCCGCACTTTTGGGCTGCCCATCTGATTTAGAGATGGACAGACCTTAATTCAAAGTAGCCCCCAAAAAGTGCTCCATCAATGGAATACTTCCTTCGACAGCCTGACGGAGTAAGGACTGTTGGAGAAAGAATATTACACCGCTCTCCCTATTGAGGATGGATGGTGTAATGCTTTTTTTTCCTGTCCGTCACTGCAGGGACAAAAGTGGCAAGAAAAAAAATTATGAACCCCAACACCCTGGGGAGAAAACTCCCAGTGTGAGGGCCATTCGTTTTTTGTTTATCAAACTCCTCCGCTGTAGGAGTTTACTTCTGAAGGAAAAAAAATTGAAAAGGTTTGGTGGACAGCCATCAAAACTGATTGCAGCTGTCCACCAAGATTTTCTACATTGAAAGGAACTGCCCTGATGGAGGTTCCATTTAATAAACAGAGGTGATGACTGAAGCCGGTGATCATCTCTAAATGTGATGGACGGTATCAGTTAGTCCATTGTCTGGTAGTCCGTCAGGATGAAGGAGGACAAACCTTAAATCAGGCTCTAAAGAAGTCATCTCTAGCAAAAAAATGCCTCAACCTGTGAACAATTAAACATGATGGAAGCACGCATTATTAAACAAATGAAGGACAGTTTAATTGTTGAGATTTTTTAGGTTCAATGGGAAACGTTTGATCGCAAACTAATTATCTTCTTACTGACACTGTTATATAAATCAGTGTCAGTAAGAAGATAATAAGTTTGCGATAACATGGCAAAGTTACTACTAGTGATGACATTATGACCACATTTGACGTTCTGCGCACTTGGCAGAGATCTCCGCACCCGGAATAAAGGTATTCCTATGATAAAGTGTTGACAAAAGTTGATTAAACTTTAAAAAAAATAAACTAAATAATTGCATGTTAAATACTAATGTTAATGAAATGTGCATATTTATTTTATATATAAAACAATACAATTTTTATAGCATTAATAATATATTAAATTCAAGTACTTTGAATATAATAAATTAAAATATATATTTATCTGAAGTATAAAGCATAAAAAATGCCCACCTAATGTACAGAAATGATATATCAAAATGTATTAAAAGTGATGTATGGATATACAAACTATAATAAACTAGTTTAAAATAATTTAATAATTATGTTGTATTGATAGACAATTTGCTAATGTTAAATAAAATGTTTTCTATCTTTTTTTAAATAATTTAATTTATTTTAACATTATTTCCTATGGGGTGTTATTTTTGTGACTACCACTGTTATTTTCTATAGAAGGATGTTGCAGCACCACTGGTTGGCTTTACTCAGTGCTGAAATTACTCCAGCTTTTAGCTGGAGTACACTTATGACTTCTTTGGGACCTTTTTGGCTGTAGCAACTATAGAAGGGCAGCTTGAGAATAGCAATGGGCTTAATCTTTTGTGGGTGGATGCCTGCCTTTCCCTAAACCCCTTCTTACTCTTCCCTTAACCTTTTAGCCATACATATTCCACATTTTTAAGCCACTCCCCTCTGGCCCTCCCACATTTACTGCTAAAACATATACTATGTTGGCAGAGATCTCTGCAGTGGGTAGGAGGTCTACGCATAGAAACCATAAGAGAAGTGGAGGCGTGGACTTCACAATAGGAATCTGAATAGAATTTTGTAGTGTGTCAGTAGTACTATTGCAGTACTAATAATACTACAAAATACAGTTTGTGAATGGGCCCCTCAGCTTCCTGCAAGCGCCAACTAGCGCTGATGTTTTATGGTGAAAACTACACCAAGCAGTAAACATAGAAAAAGACGGAAAGTCTATGAACGGAAGGAAGGCCAGTGACCTGAATCTATTCAAGACTTTGCTGGAGAAATACAACCTTCGCACATGCCTCCCACTCAGTAGGGGTATTCAGGGACTATTCTAGGTAGAAATTAAAGAAGCCGGGGCATATTATCAAGCCCTTTATCGCTGCGTTAGCGGCACTTTTCTGCCGCTAATGTGGCGATATTTTTATCACACTATTAACAAGCTGCAGCTAACGGGCCTTAGCGTGAGTTTTTTGGCGATAGCGGGCATTTTTTTATCTCTAAGCATGTCAGCGATATATATCGCTAATGACATGCAAAGTAGGCGTTCCTGACTTAAACTCCATTGAAACAGTCGCAAACACAACTTCTCTCTATTATCAATGCCCGCGAAGCGATAAGAAAAGTCGCGCTTATCGCTGGAATTTAACGCCTGAAAAAAACTTGCCTTAACCATCTTGTCAATGGGGGGTGGATTGTTAGGTTAAGTACACACTTGCCTATTAGCAAGCTTTTCATTAGCGCAGTTAATTTAGCGCTGGAATTCTCACGCTATTGCTGGTTTTACTCGCTATCGCTGGATTTCCTATCGCCTTTGCGATACGCGTTGATAATACAGCGCTATCACGGCAAGGAAATCCAGCGATGGCCGGTGATAAAAAAAACAGCGTTAAGCGCGCTTTGCGATAATTATCGCAGATCCTTGATAATATGCCCCGCCATCTTTTAATTAACTAGAGTTTGTGAAGCATACTTCGAACAATGACAGATAAAAATGTGTCCCGCCATAATAAAAATATGGCACAAATGACTTCTATTCTATTCTTGATTGGACGCATAACTCTATATTATATTCTTTTATGCAATTAATTTATCACCACCAATAAAACCAGCATAAATCTAGTAGTCTAAAGGCTTCTTATATGGCAATAGTCTAAGAAATTTGTCATCGAAAGCTCTTTATCAGCTTTCTATATAAAGTGAGCGATTAATGTTTGCAACTTCCTAAAATATGGGAAACATTAATCGCTCACTTTATATAGAAAGCTAAAAATGGCTTTGGATGACAAATTGCTTAAACTAGTGCCATATAGGCAGCCTTTAGACTACTAGATTTATTGGGTGGTGGTAGCCTGCAGAATAGCTCAAATAATGACCTAAGAAATTCTAGGACAAGATACACTTGCAATGCCGTTGTTGTATTAAGATGTGTCTCCTAGAAAACGTTTCCTTTTTAAATGAAATGTAGTCCCTCACTTAAAGCTAAATGGAAGCCAGAACAAATAATCTGTGTTACCTAGATTGATATTTATCAGAATGTACAAATTCTAAACTTGAATTCACACTCTCAAATTTGGGATCCTGCTTTGCTATCAAGTCCCATCAAAAGTAAATAGAAAGGTTGACTCATGCCATCTCAGGCTTCGAGGCACCTTGCTCCTGGTTTGGTGTCCAAATTATTTTTCTGATTCCATAATGTACGTATTGGAATTCTAACCCACTCATTCCCAAAAAATGCTTGAGTGACGATGTCTATTTTGGAGAGATATTGGGCCATATTAGCAAGAAGCTCGTTAAAATTATCGCCGTTTTAGCGGCAGGAAACTGCCGCTAAAACGGCGATAATGGGCTTCCCAGGTTAGATGTCCTGCACATCTAACCTGGGCTTCTATTGGAATTCTCAAGGGCATATTATCAAGCCCCTTATCGCCGCTTTAGCGGCAGTTTCCTGCCGCTAAAACGGCGATAATATTAACGAGCTTCTTGCTAATATGCCCCATTCTCTTTTCATGGAACGAGTGGAGGATTTGACACCCTTTGGCAGATTTATATGGCAGAGTTATTTATTTATCGTTATTTATAGCGCTGACTTCGTCCAGCAGGGTTTCAGACTGCTGTACATGGGTGGGTTTGAAAACACCAGGCAGTAGTTAACCATGTGCTGACTGGAGGCATAGCAACAGTAGAGTGACAAGGAGAATCTGAGAATCGCTAGAGAGCAGGGATACTTATGTAGTAAATTAACACAATGGTTTCCAAGCAAACAATAACAACACATGGGAATCAAATGGTAATTTAATTACAAAAGTTTTTATACAATACAAAAAAAGCCTATGCAGAGGGTGCCAGCGACGAACGTTCTTGGTGCTCCCTTATACGTGATACAAACGTGATGAAAGTGATCGAGTGCATATCATAATATCAAGAACAACACTGCCTGTTAAAAAAGGCACGTCATTTTCAGCGTCCGTGATATGGTTTTGATCCCTTTATAGATGTGGAATCATCATCAAGACTCAAAGGGAAATAGAGCCTGAGGAAGTACTGAAAGTATTAAAGAAGAGAAAAAAGGGAATCGCCAATCACTTATTGGTTTAAATGAAATATTTGCTTTAGAATGGAGGCACAACCAATCAGGAGTAGACTACTTACTAAATTGTCAGGTTAAAGGCATTGTAAAAAACAGTAAATGGAGAAAGAAATTAGTTTATAGAGGCAGCCCCCCTGGCTAAAATGCATGAAATGTAAAGAGAGGTAAGTTGCACACCTCAAGGTAGCAAAAGTCAACACCTGTGCTGGTCTAAAGAGTAGGTTGTTACCACCAACAGGGGCAGCCCTATTACCTGAACCAGGGGCAAGGTAAAGACTAGAATCCTAACAAAGGTTCAAGTAATGCATTACATACACCATGAATTTAAATAATATAAGACCTACATCAGATAAGACAGACAATACAAAACAGTAAAACATAATAGTATTACCAAGTGATACCCCTACCCTGGTCTAAAGAGCAGGGCACAGTGGCTGTGAGAACCCAGAAAGAATTGAAATGTGTCAACTGAAAAAGGATAAAATAAGAAAAATATGGTTGTGAGGGATGAATTGTATGGACTTTGATGGAGCAAGGATCCGTCGATAATGGACGTACCTCAGGTTTGTAGGAGAGGTAGCCCCTGGTGATCAGGGGGTGCAGGCTGCATAGCATCTTGGAGAGTTATAGTAAGCGAGAGGTGAAGGAACATATAATGGCATTGGCCTCATACAGTGCAGAGAGGCAAAGGTGGGTGTAGTAAGTTGCACCACGCAAGTCACCAATGTGAAAAGAAGAGATGGCCCGTGAGATGTGCCTATCCTGGTAGATGTGGGTCTGCCATTAGTGCGTGACATGTTGTTTGAAAAGCACGGGGACATGAAAATAGAAAGAAGAACGGAGAATTAGGCAGCCATATTGGAGAGGTGTCCCAAAACAGTGAAAAGGCAGAGTTGACAGATTATCATAAAGGCCTGGGGGCTGAGAGAAAAAACGAAAATTGAAAAAGGAGACCAAAAACGGAAAAGGCCAAAAATTAACATCTGATCTTTAAATCAATATATAAAAACAAGTATAATACACTATGAACATATTAAAATGTAAATAAAAGCCTATTCATAGTAATAGGCAGAGAGCAGTGCCAATGTCCTATATGCACAAAGTCATTATATACGAGAGGTCCACTTCTCTAGGCGATTCATTCCATTTCTCATTGTGTCCAAGTTCAAAATCAATTTCAATTCCTCTTTGTTTAGGAGTTGTTCAACATTGCCTCCTCTTTCGGATGTTGATTTCACAGCAATGACCTGCCACCGTAAATCATCTTCTGAATGTCCACATTCATTCAAATTTTCAACCAATGGGCCCTTTCAACTATGCAACTCTCATACTCATATATGCAAATTTCGACCTTCTGGGTGGTCTGGCCAAAATACAGCTTTCTATGGGCAAATTGTGGCATACACAAGTAGTTTTGGTATTGTTTTGTAGGACCTTCGCTTAGGGCGCTCTGGCTGGGACATCCTATTGATGTGGTGGATAAGGTGTAAGGCTGTCAGTGCCTTACCCTTGACTTACCTTTACGTTTATTAGGTCAGACAGAACACTAAAAATATACAGAAAGTAAAGGATATGTTAGAATATCGACAACAAAAATATTGTCTGACAAACATTGGAAAGTTGGGGGCTCCAGTGAAGACAATGAAGTGGCTCAGGGCCAATAATGGCTAGTGTAAGCGTTTAACTCCAATAGTCAAATGTTTGTCTTTATTTTTCTCCCTTTTTTAAATTTAGAATATTCGGCCCTCAGTGGGCCGAATGTTGTAATAGCCTTGTAGGCCTTCTGCTTCAGGCTAAACCGGTTGTTAAGGGCCCTTTCGCTCTTCACAGGCCCTCGCCTGCGGCCTTTAACTCAGATTCAGGGCCTCTAACAACCCATATAGCACTTGATAGAAGGCTTTAAGTCACCTATACCTATAGGTATCCATTTGCTGGGGAGAGGTTGATATTGACCAATATTAATAGTATTAATAGTAAAGCTTTACACACTGCTATAAAGGGAGGCTCACTGAAGTATACAAAATGCAGTCTTTTAATTACCATCTTCAACTTTCTTGGCTGTAAAGTTTTTTCTGATTGCAGGGCAGTGGCGGCTCGGAGTGTCGCTCCACTGCTGCAAAGCAGTGAAAGGAAGAATAAATACAATGATAATTACTCGAGGTTATTATTATTGTATTTGTTCCTGCTGCGCAGCTCTGCAGGGCGGGCGAGGTTGCTCTGCTCTCAGAGCAGGGAAGGAGTGGTTTGCCCACTCCAAGTGCGCAATGACTGTTTGGCCGGCCCTCTCGGGCCGGTCAAACAGTCATGCGCACTCCGCATGTTCTCCATGCAGGCTGCATTACAGCCTGCGTGAAGAACATGCCCAGGCCCCCATTCCCTGGCTGAACGCCAATCCACGGAGCTCAGACCAATCACAACGCTGCATTGCAGCATTGTGATTGACTTAGGAGAGGGAGCTTGGCTGCTTCCTGTTCCGGCCCTGGAGAGACGGAGACGACGTGGGAGAGAGCGGGAGAGCGGCGAGGAGGAAAGTTTTTTCTTTTTTTTTACATGAATCCTCCCCAACTCCCTATTCCCACCCCCAGGCCCACCCCACCACCCCCCATCCATGCTGGCCACTTCTGGTCTGTGTACAGTATAAAATGTCTGCAAGTGAAGTCTTTCACTGCACAAGTGACAACCGTGGCCATCGGGGTACGCACCCAG
Organism: Calotriton arnoldi; assembly: GCA_963921515.1. Taxonomy (NCBI): domain Eukaryota; kingdom Metazoa; phylum Chordata; class Amphibia; order Caudata; family Salamandridae; genus Calotriton; species Calotriton arnoldi. Next base: position 246,503 of record CAWUFW010002413.1, on the reverse strand, counting down.
TGGCCCCGGTATGCAGTATGGGTCCACCAAGGTCGCTTGGCAGTGTGTACCATGTCCCTTAAACTATGGGTGGCAATACTGGTACATTACAAAAGTGAATGCTGAGATAGAGGCGTCTCGTCCCTTGCATCCCTCCAGCTCTGCGTTCACAGCCAAACTGCAAAAGGATTTCTGGCTCGTGAATTATAATGAGGCGGAATTTCTAGTAATCTCTGCAAACTGCTTTGTGCTGTGCCAGATTAGTACATCCGGCACAAAGCAAAGAACTGGGAGGTCGTTTCACAGGCGCTGTACAAACAAAGTGTCTATTTGACCTGTTCAATAAGCCATATAGCTCCTACTTCTATGAAATACCATACAGACAGAATGACAACATCTAGCTCCGGGGCTTCATAAACTTGACAGTGACAATGGTAACAAACAAGAGACAATGGGGCATATTCACAAGGAGCTATCGCTGAATTAACGGCACTTTATCGCAGCCAAAGTCGTGATAAATTTACCCCCCCATTCACAAGCCGGTGTTAACAGCCCACAGCACCAGTTTACCCGCGATAGCAGCCGCAAAAAACATCGCCACAGTGGACCCTCGACAATATCGCTAATGAGATGCAGAGTAGGCGTTCCCGTGACAAAAGCAGAGACAACAGCACACCTCAACATTCACAACGACCAGCCACATCCGCGATAAAAACACAAAACAGGCGATAAGGTGCGTTAGCACCAGGAAATCTACACCTGCTCTGACCTGGTGTAAAGTCGGACGGCAGCCAGCACCACAAAAGGGAGCACAGCCCAGAGCCACATCCGAAGGGCAACAGATGCCATGGAGCCACTCATCATGCAGCCAGGACAACCAAGAGGGCCACAACACCCACCGCCACCACCACCAGGCCCGCAACACCCCCCCCCCCCCCGGGACCACCCGCAACCCCGGACTAAGAAATTGCACACCGACATCACGAATCCCAAAACAAACATTCTGCCTGATGTCGCACAAGCAGGAAAATAAACATACATGCGTGGCCAGAAAATGGAGAATAAGTCATACAGCAATGCAATCACCATCACAAAACACTATACAAACAAAAGCAGAAACAACCCTTAGGATGAGTCCTAGCTGCTCCTCACTGGACAATCGGTAGCACTCAGCCTGGAAGACCAAATCCAAGAGAAGAAGGTGTGCCATGCGCCCAACAAAGGAAAGAGAGGGAGAGAGCGAGGGAGAGAGACGGAGTGAGATAGCACAAGCAGCGCAAGGCCGCTCGGGCACCTGGCTCCACATGCCAACATGTGTGTGTGCATCGCCATCCGTACACCATGAGCCCAAGGCCGTGTCCCAATCTCTGCGCCAAACCCACATCACATTCCGAAAACGAAAGTAGTAGTCAGACAAACATCAGGGATGAAAGCTCCATTGTCCCAATGCAGAATGCGGGAGGACACCTGCACCTCTGACCTTGGTCCAGAACGCGCCTGGAACACCCTGATAGAGATGCAATGGCAGATGGGGACGACTCCCACACCACGCATTCCGCAAATGAACCATCCGACTCATCCACAGCCCACACATAGAAGCCCCTGCCTGTGGTACCCCCGCATGGGATGGCCTTGACACTCACGGAAAGAGCAACCCCTAACCCACAACGTTGCACACACATTCGAATCATTGCTCAGAGCTGTGGCATATCCTCCACACAACTGCCGCAGTCCAGAAGAGTGCCTGTTCACGAGACGCACCAACGCAATGGCAGGCCATACCGGGCACATGCACAACCCCCGTCACGTGGAACAGTACTGTGCACGTATGCTGCATTTACTGGGCGCACTGCCACTGGCAGTGCTGCGGATCAGTTACAGGCTCAGCTTCTGCATTGCCCACGTCACCTGCGTCCAGCCCTGGTTCCACTGCCGAACATGCACATTCGAGTGTCCCATGGATGTCTGCCTATCCAACACAACTGTTGAAGAATTGGACTATGACTTGTGTCTGCGCCCCCTGTTGGATCACGAACAGGAGTGTAACCGAGACAGCCATGCATGGGATGCCTTGACATACTGCGTATGTATTGGTAGTTGTGCATGGGAGATTGCACAATTTCTCGTGTGCAGTGACCACATCGAGGCGCTCCCCTATTGGGCTGTGTTGCGGATCGGTGAGACAGCGTGGGCTGAGCACACCTGCCCGGACCACCTAATGGATTGGCTCACCCTGGTGTTCCTTGAACACGACAACGACGTACTATTGGAACACATTGCACATGAAGCTGCACGGGCATTCATGGATGAGTAACTAAGTTCCTGCAGCCACATCCGATTGCCACCCACAGCACATGGCCCAACATCTTGTTGCATCGTGGGGATTGCTCACATATCCCACCACAACAGAGGACACGTCTGCCTTCGGTCGGGCTCTGGATGCATGTGCGTGGAATAACGCGTGTGTACACACACCTGTGCAAGGCGACGCAGGTCCATGGTTGGAGCAACACAGCGTCATCTGGCAACGTTGCCAATTCGGACACACTGCTGGGTGAGAGCACACACATGGCAATGTAGCACGACATGTGAACCTGTCGGACCCTCACACCTGATCACTGTCGGCAGAGCAGACAATCGGCGCACCCCGGAGGCAGAGCACCATGCAGACCCCATGTGCAGTGAGTCGTGCCCCCTCACACGGGGCAATGTGCAGACGCCAAACAACACATGACTCATCCAGCAAGGCAAGGTGGGCTGTGAGCATTGCCATCCATGATGAATGTTGTCCATTTCAGCCCCACCATCATCTGAACCTCGACATGTACCCATGCTGCGTGTAAGTGTCTTAAGCATCTCCCTGCCTGTTGTGGCTGTTGCCTCGTCCGTACTGACACGCACATGCCAATAAAGCCTATGCCACTCCACTGGTGTCTAACTGTGAGGTGTGTTGTTTAGATTGTCCACTCGTGTGCCACAATGAGCCTCGTCACAACACAGGGAGGAACTGACTGACGCATGTGCAATGGGGGTGTGTCCCTTTGGCAAGCTCCGCCTCTGTGAGCCAGACATTGTTTTCGGATAGGTGCTGGACGACATGTGCACTTACATGACTCCAGCTATGTGTGTATGGTGTCCAACCTCTGACCATGTGGAGCAATGTCATACATCACAACAGATTGTGTCCACACAGATGTGTGTAAGTCGGTCTGCGACATGAAGTTCTGCTGCCACACGTGGTGTGGGATACCACTCCTGGCCTGCCACCGTTTTGGTCACTCCTACACACGGTCCTATTCAACACATGGACGTGTGCCTACTTTGGGGTGTTGTGAGATTGCTGTTGATGTGCAATGGGGACACAGCTAGTACTCACCTTCCCAATCATCCAATTGGCCATGTGTCTCAGGGATAGACATGCGCATAGATGTCAGTTACCAGGGTGTACCTTCATGTGCAATCATCCTCCCCACATCCAGCCATACTTCCATACGTGAGTGAACATAGTGATGACACATCTGTGTGATTAAGAATGTTTTATTCACATTCAGGTGATTGACGGAGCTGGAGCTGTACCTGGACATCCAAGCCCACATCACATGGAAGCCCAGTGGTGGGCCAACCAGAGTCCTTTGGGGATTGCACAGTGATTGGGAAGAGGGAGAGTGCAGTCCGCAGCAGGATTGCTGTGTGATTGGCCAACGGTGTAGAAATGGCAGTCCGTGTCGGGGTCCGGGTGAATGTCGCAGGGTGTTCCGGAGGTCAGTAGGAGGTATTTCCCAGGGCATGATGCATAAGTCATGATCAGGCAGGGACAGGCCATATGGCGGTGATGGATGCTACTGCCTCCTTCCTCACACAGTAGTTCCCATCCCCTTCTCACTCCCCTGATACGGGTTCTGTGTCCGGTGTGTCCGGTGTGTGTGGCGGGGTGATGGCTGCATCGCTGTGTGCCCCTGACACATCAGACTGCGTAGGTGATGGGGCAGCATCACAGTGTAACACAGACACATCAGGGGTCGGAGATGTGTGTGTCGATGTTCCCGCTGCAGTCATCTGGGAACGGCTCAGTGGCAGCAATGGCAAGTTGGAGTACTGCAGGGCATTGCTGTTCCCAGCCACTGCTCACTGGTGTCCAGCCGTGGCGGACATCCTTCCAGCCTGCATCTGCTCCATGGTGTCCATTGCCCTCCCCATCTGTGCCAACTCTGTGCTGTCATGGCTGGTGCCTGTCTGACCAGACAGTGCTTGTATTAGACTCATGGCACCAGCGAGGTTAGCCAAGGTCTGTGGCGGAGCATGGTGCGTACAAGGGGTGTCCGATAGGGACTGTACGTGGTCCCTGATGGGACTCAGACACCCACGTATGGCATTGAGTTTGGCTGCCACGAGCTCGAAACCCACCCGCAGCTGATGAGCCAACTCCACCTGGCAACCCAACACACGCCGTTGGAATTCTATGTATTGGTCGAGGTGGTCCTGGGAGACAGCCGTGGTGGTGTGTGTTTCCTGCTGTGTGGTCTGTGCAGGTGGTGGGGTCACCTCGAGGCAGCTGGCCTGGCCTGCTCCTGGGGGTGGGGTGCAGAGGCTGTCCAACATGCGTTGGAGGGTGTCTTGACATGTGTGCAGGTTGTCCTCTTCATCATCAATGGTGGGATGTGTGGTGTGCTCTGCAGGGGGTGTTGTTTGTCCCTCTGCAATGTAAAGGGAGATGCAGGTTAACAGAGTTTCACATGTATGGTGATGATTTGCAGATGTATAGATTCAGACTGCATGCCAATGTACATTGTGACTGTTTGGGGGGTGCTGGCTATTTGATGGCAGTCAGTGTGTATTTCGACTACATGATGGATGTGTGGTAGTACCCGTACATTATCATCACACAGTGTCAGGCAATGCCAGATGTGGGTGGACAGTTACTACGCACGAGCGGAACCTGTTGTGAGCTCTGTCATCTGGTGCTGGTGTTGCACTTTGTACCACATTGCCTTCATTGCTGATGTTCTGTGATTGCTATGTGTGTGTGCTGCATTGTGGGTGAGTTGCCCCTGCAGCTCTGATTTCGTGTAGCCTTCTCCCTTTGAGGCGAGGTGCCTTTGAATTGTGTGCTTTTCGGGGCCTGATTTGCTTTTGACTTGGGTCATGTGTGCTCGCGGACTGTTTTTGTGGCCTGGTGCATTGTTCGTCTGCTGCGTGTATTGTGAGGCATGGGTTGTGGGTGCACGTGGACACGTCGGAGTGTGACCTGCTCCTTTACGGATGTGATCCGCACTTGGCTACCTCCATGTCGCTTCGTGGGCCATGTCATTTTTTTGGGGCAGCTGCCGTGCTATCGGACATGCAGTGTTACTTGCATAGTCAGTGTAGGTCACGGAGCAGCTGCTTTGCTGGATTCAGCACATGTGCACGGGTCGGTTGTGATATTGGTGATGGGGGGGGCCCTCTGTGCACATTGTGGATGGGGGCCTACTTGGCATTTCTATGTGTGCTGCAGTGTGCCAAGGCATTCAGGGACATGTTTCACGGTCATTGTGGGTGTACTGTGTGCTGCGCGTAATTGTGCATGTGTGCCATTGTGCCCATCTCCCCACGTCCCCCCTGTCCCTAGTGGTTACTCACCCTGTTGCTGTTGGGTCAGGTCATATCGTGCTGTGTCCAGGCCCCCCAATCCTGCCACCGTCTCCTCACTGCTGACTGTGGCCACCATTTGCTCCAGCTCCTCCTGTGTCGCAGGACTCCCACCTCCAGTCGCCGTTGCTGCCTCCCTGTTGGCGGCGAGCTTATGTTTGGTCTGCCTTTTCAGATCATACCAGCACCTCTTGACCTCCTCCAGTGACCTCCTGGACACTCCAACTGCATTGACCTTGGTGAGGATGGCCTGCCATATTTCGGTTTGGGTTGCCAGTGCCGCAGTGGAGGTGCCGAACAGTTGTTGATGGTGTTCGGTCACCCATGTGATGATGATCTGGTCTTCCTGCGGACTGTACCCGGTCTTCCTCTTCCTCTTGTCCTTGCCCTTCTCCGAAAGCGGGGTTCCTGGATGGTCCTCCGTAGGGCTTGGGGTGTTCGGCTTGTCCTCTGCACTCGGTCCGGGTGCATCCATGTTGCTACGCAGTTTGAATTGTTTTTGGGCTCTTTTTTTTTCTTTCTTTTATGGTGATTTTTCCCGCCGGCCGCGTGGGATTTACAGGCCTGTGGCTGGTGTTCGCTGATTTCTGTACCGCGATTGGCCTCATCGCATGATTTCTCGCGTTCGCATTTTGCATTTTTTCGGCGTGGCGTTGATTTTGAGGCTGACATTTGACGCGTTATCTGGTGGCTATCGCATGGTACCGCCTTGTTGTGAATTCCACGTTGACACGTGGATATTTTCCCACGATAGGCTGCGATATTGAAAGTTGCGTTACGCTACTCTTGCGGTAGTTATCACACGTTCTTGTGAATATACCCCAATATGTTCAGGGAAATCTGAGTACTTTACTCTATTTGTAAGCTACACCAAAGTGAAATGTACTAATTTGTGCAAAACTAGCAAATTGCAATAATTGCTAATCAAAATATACTTACAGAAACAGACTATTTTTGCAACATGTTCAGCTACAACGCCCCAAGCCAGATGCAAAAGATTTTTTTCCTTTTTCACCACATTTAGTTAAAATGATTTTACAATGGCGGAAAAGTTCCTCTTTCTATGAAAAACTGACACTGAGATCTATAGTGGTTTTCTCACGTTAGCTTTGGTGAAATTTCTGACTTATGCCCAAGTTGGAGCACTTAATTACCACAACAAAACCAGAAGCTAATTTTTATTTTTTGGTATTCGAAGCATGAAACTTCCTGTGCATGTGCATTGCCTGGCTGAGGCCACTCCCTGAATGCGCTATTTTTTTTACATCTTACCTACAGAAAGCTTTTAGCTGTCTGTTGTTGACACCTACCGTGGAAAATCCTACCATTTACAGTGGACTTTGACCCAGCCCACTTCTTCCTATTGGTTGCCAATCTTGCCGATCATATTTCCTGGTTTCTTATTAAATGGCTATCCTTCCTCTTCTTGCTTTTGTGCCTTCCCTGGAGCATAGCTTCTTTACCACCCTTGATTGGAAGACTCATATTCATCTACTTTTTCCTTTCAGCACCCCATGTGAGTGCATGTGTTTTCTTGCTCTATCCCCAGTGGCGGCTCCTCCGCTACGGTGGAGGAGCGTCACCCCACTGCTCAAAAGGAAAAATAAATTGATAATAACGTATCGTTATTAGCATTTTATTTTTCCTATTGCAGTCAGTGGTTACTGTTGCAGGGTGTCAAACTCATCACATCATGGCTCGAATAAAAAGTTAACTATTAAGGCCAATGCTTAATTTTAGCCGATGGTGGCCGGTGAGGCCCACCTGCACTCATTTTTGGGGACCGGCCCTTACTTTTTGTCATTGTACATTTCCCTAAAGTGAAAGAGAGGAAATGCACAAGGTGGAAAAAAGGAGAAAGAGGAACACAGGAAAACCGTCACAACGGGAGAAAGCAGGAACATGCAAGAATGAGATAAAGGGGCAGGCAGTGTCTGGTAGTCGAATATAGAGGCATGAGATGGATTCCAGACTATGAAGCCTTAGTATTCAGCGCATTGTGGACTTCCGAGCAGAACTTTGGACACCAGCACTTATTCCTCTGCAAATTAAGCACTGATTAAGGCAGAGTTACATGATCTACTGACTCACTTATTGTGGCGCCCTGTAAAATATTGAACAAAGTTACTGGCACCTCAGACCTTTAGCTGTTTAGAAACACAGAAATTAAATACAAGGCGATCATAGAGAATCTCATACTCCTCCTGTTAATCGTAGTGTAGGCACTAACATAAAAGCTGTTAATGAACTTGAGGAAATAATGCCAGTTGTTTTGAATAATGAAATGAAAAAGAAATTGATAAAGCGCAAGACATTCACCCGAGAGAAGACCTTCTCTCCGAACTGACCCACAGCTCAAAAATTAATACCAAGGCTCCTGAGAGAAATAAAGTTCACACACCTAGTAAGGGGTCATCTAATGCAAAGGTCGGTAGTAAAAATGGAGGAAACAATGGGGCATATTTACAATCCCTCACTGCCACTGGAGTGTAACTTTTTTTGAGGCTCAGGTGGTGCAGCAGCATTTTCCATATTCACAAGGTGACGCTAAGCCACTTTGCATGGCTTAACGCCACCTTGTATATATGCCCCTTTCTGCCGCAGTCCTCTGCGGCAAAGGGGCGTGCAATGGGTGTTGCTGTGCGCATTCCACCACAACACTGATTGCATTTTGATGCTGTCTTAGATTTACAAGGCTGAGGCAGCACCAAAAACTAATGCGATGGAATACCAGGCATTAGAATGGCGATACGAGGAGAAGATATTAATTTCTCCAAATTTTTTGCTCTTTCCATGTGTGCTGCTTTCTGCAGCACACATAGAAGGTGCAAATCGCCATTATTGATTGTGTCCCTTCCTGCACATAAACAATAGACCCTGCAGAGCAGGCACCCTTGCAACATGGCGGCAGGGTGCCTGCGCTGGTGCTAGGCAGCTTTTTTTGCACCAGCGCTAGGGGAAACACAGGGGCGCACCGTACTCTTGTGAATACGGAGCATACCTGCATTTCAAAATTTCAGAGCGCGGCACTGTCAAATTTGGCGCAGCTCCGCACTCTGACAAATTATTGTAAATATGCCTCAATGTTTTTATTTCCAACCAGTTTGCGTCAATTTTACGTTCCTTGCTGCAAGCGATAGGTGCTAAAATGTCACTGAGATAAATTTGATGCCCAGGGATAACTTTTACAAATTTTAGCTTCTTGCATTTCCTCTGCGATAAAAGACTTGGCACTTTATGTACCCTTCTGCATTATATTAGGGAAGAACCAGAACCGGTTACTCCAGTATATCAAAGTTCCTTGTTCATTGATAAGCCCAGACACTTACTCGGCATTATGCAATCCATTGTAAAATACTTTCTTATAGGTTCACAAATAAAAGACGAGATTACCTTGCAGGAAGTAGACGGAGGTACAGAGTTGGGGTAGCACATAAAAACTACCATACACTTTATGAAAACTGAGACATCCTCTACAACTCATGGACAATTCCATATAGATTACAAGTGTTTGGGGTGAGGCCAGTGCCCATTAGAAACTCTAATTGAGAAATTATGTTTCCGCCAAAGAAACAATTCTTGAAGGCGAGAATAGTCCCAGATGTTGGCCACGGGGGATCAGGCCTGGAAACAGATAAACTAGAACCAGTCATAACACAATAAGGAAGTAAACAAAAGTTATAGAAGCTACTAAAAAATAAAAGCCCCATCTTCTTGTGATGGACTCTATCAAGTGTCAGTCCTTCCACTGCTATATTTCTGTATCCAGTTTTAGTGAAGTCCATAGGCAGGAAAAAAACATACACCAACAGCAAGAAGGTGAGGCAACTGAATTAGTCAAAGGTGGAGCCTTTCTTAATCAGTGTCAAAGAAAGGGTTAACTAGTCACTCATTCCCATTACATTTGCATAACTGGACAGAGTTTTAGACTCTGGCCCAGTATAGACACTGCTGTATCATCATACCCTGTTTTAAGAGAGAACGAAATGAAGGGCTCTTAAATGAAATACATGGTGATCCAATAAACCTTATACACTTAATTAGAGGGTAGAGGAATCTTCTTCCCACAATGTAAAGTGAGAATCTTTGACACCCTGACAGTCTTGGGTAGATATATCATGTAGAAAGTCTCAGGATTTAGAGAGTCAATTAGTTGAGCCTCTTTTAAATCTTAATCACTTTGTTGGTGGTTTTGAAAATGAACATTATACGATATGATATAATGTTCATAAGGGACGCACTTAAGGTCACTATTAAAAGTCATATAATAAGATACGTCTTCAAGGAAAAAAGAAACAGAATCAGAGACAAAGCCAGCTACTGGACAATTTAAAGAAAAGAGCTAATCTTTTTAATCATAACTCAATAAATAACCTACAAAAATCATAATGCGTTTGGTTTTGAGAAATTGGTATCGGCAGGAAGAGATTTCTAATGGTCGAGTAGGAAGACAAAATGCACACCAGGAAAATGAGAAGACTAGCCATTTCCTGGCTCATATATGAAGAGAAAAACTGTAACAATATATTTTGAGTATTCTTTAAGCAATAATGAAGAGATGACATCAGATACCAATAAGATCAGTCATTTGTTTCAACATTATGCTAACATCTATTCAGAAGTATCAAACTGCAATATTTCTACAGAGGAAGTGTCAGAGTCTCAGAGGAAAATCAAGCTACCTTGTCTAAATTTGAAAAGCAAATAGCAGCGATCATACTCGTATTTGCTCATTCAAAATAACCAGGAGAAAATGGTTTTCCAATTGAATGGCATAAGACCCTTCTGCCATATCTAACCCCCACTTTGGCACTATTATTTGCCAGCATATTGTCAAGTGGAAGAAGTCCCTTTTCATTTAAAAATGGGGTAGCCACCAGCGTCCTAAAACCAAATAAATCATCTTTTGATCCTGGATCTTATAGATCTCAACTTTATTCAACTCAACTTAACTTTACTCAATCAGATTACAAAAGTCTAACTAAAATTGTTGTTGATGAAAAAATGAGATCTATGGATTCAGTGATTTATAGAGATCAATCAGAATTGATGCCAAAGCTTAATCTTTCATCCAACACAACATGTATCACAGGCGTTATTGATTTGTTCACATCATGTAAAATGCAAGTTCTTCTTCTTCTTTTAGACTCAGTTAAAGCTTTTGATTTAGTAAGATGGAAGTTTTTGTTCTTGGTTCCTTTACAGTATAAATTTAGAATTTAAATGGTAAAAGTGATACAAGGGTCCAAAGTGTATATAATAATTAGCAGGCCAGACATAGGTGAAGGTACTCATCAGGGGGGTCCCAGCCACCAATTTTACTTGCTTCCTTTTACTGAGCCCTTTGCAACAATAGAAAGTTCCACTAAGTTTCCTCCTCCTATTGCAGACATGTTCCCAATTAAATTGTTTGTGGATGATACTGTGCTTGTGTATGATACCAAATATGGAGGATATAAAATGATTCAAACATATTTTTATTTTACACTTCAAGGAAGTTTGCATATCGGATATCGAGTTTAAACAGAATTCTCTCCCAAAAAGGTATCTGGGACAGAAGCGGCTCCTCGAGGGAGTGCTGCGGTGGGGCGGGGGAGGGGCAGGGTAGGGTGTAGTAAACTCTGGAATATGGGCGAACGGAGTTGAGTAACTAAATAAATGAATAAAACGAATTACATTGCGCGCTGCATCGCCGATTTGGCGTTGCAGCGCGCGCAATGTAATTCATTTTATTTATTTATTTAGTTACTCAACTCCATTCGCCCGTATTCCGGAGTTTACTACCCCCCACCCTGCCCCTCCACCGCCCCACCGCCCCGCAGCACTCCCTCGAGGAGCCGCTACTGATCTGGGAGTTAAGTTAATTACTCAAATAACATTGAGGATTTGTAAAAGTAAAATTATACTTCCTTCTTAAGTAAGCATGATGATAGACTGGCTAAATAGCACCATACCACTTATTAATAATGGGCAAGATAGCTTATGTCAAAATGTTAGTATTGCCCCTTTTTTGTTTCTTTCAGTGCAATGCTTTGTTTTTTGTCATAAGCAGTTTTTAATAAACTCAGAAGTAAACTAATCAGTTTCATTTGGTGTAACTAAGTCCTAAGACTTAGTATTAATAGATCGACAAGATCGGTAGCAGATGTGGGTTTGAGATTATCTGATTTTAGACTGTGGACCTGAATTAGAGTTTGGCGGATGTGTACTCCGTCACGGATGTGACGCATATCCCATCTGCCTTATGACATCCACCATATTAATGCACTTGTAATAAGGTGGATGGGATATCCATCATTTTTGTGACAGAGTAACCTGTCAACCAAACTCTTACATTATTTAACTTCTTTTTTAATGCACAGTATATGAACCCAGATTTCATGAATTGGTTTGATAACACTTTGTTAATACAAATGTGGAAGCAGCTTGCAATCCTAATCTCCATTGCTTATTGAAATTCCTTGAACACAAAATCAGTCCACTTTAGAAGTTTTAGTAGTGCCATGTTATGTTATGTTATGTTAGCTGGGTATTTGTAAAGCGCACAGCTACTCAGTTGAGTGTCCCGGCGCTGACGACATCTAGGCGGGGCTGACGGGAGACGCTGCTCCAAAGGAAGCCTATTGCTGAAATAGCCAGGTTTTCAGAGCCTTTCTAAAAGTAAAAAGATCCTGCATCTGTCTGAGGCCCAAAGGTAGGCTGTTCCACAGTTTGGCTGCATGCACCTGGAAGGAGCGGCCTCCTGTTCGAGCGCGGGTGAACTTGGGGATGATAGCCTGCTGCAAAGAGGATGACCTCAGAGTACGGCTAGGATAGTAGAACTGTACTCTTTTCCTGATATAAGAGGCACCTGTACCGTGAAGAGCTTTAAAGGCTAGAACGCCCGTTTTAAAACTGATTTGCTTACGGATCGGCAGCCAGTGCAGGGCTTTCAGATGGGGCGACATCCGTGTTCTGGGGCCGAGCATAAGAATCGCCCTGGCCGCAGCATTCTGAGCCACCTGAAGACGAGAGAGTAAATATTCAGGTAGTCCCGTGTACAAAACGTTCACATAGTCCAGCCTAGATACTATCAAAGCCTGGACTACAGTTTTCCTGTGACTGACTGGGAGAAGGGGCAGAAACTGCTTGAGCATTTTGAGCATGCCGAAGCATGCCCCTGCTACAGTTTGAACCTGATTTTTCATGGACAGGTTGTCATCCATTTTGACCCCTAGATTTTTGACTATCTTGACCGGGGATGTAGGAGGGGACATATCGGCCGGCCACCAGTCACGCCACACCTCGCAAGGGGAGGAACCAAAAAAATGATCTCTGATTTCTCAGTGTTACACTTCAGTTGGTTCCTTTGTAGCCAGGAAAACACCTCCGATAGACAGGTGTTAATCAAGTCCCCTCTAAAGACATCGTCTTTGTCGCAGGTAAAGAGCAACTGAGTGTCGTCCGCATATGACACTATTTTTGCTCCGTGGGTCTCTGCCAAAAAAGCTAAGGGCGTCATATAAAGATTAAAAAGTGTCGGACTTAAGATCGAGCCCTGTGGGACCCCCGCCTGCATATGGGGGATGGGTGCAGCAAAGGTGGAGACCAAACCGCTTGCTGACGGTTTTGTAAGAAAGAGGTGAACCATTGGAGTACCGTGCCCCCGAAGCCGCACTCCTGGAGTCTCTGCAGGAGTCGGTCGTAGGGCACGGTATCAAAAGCCGCCGATAGATCCAATAGTATCAATACGGCCTTACCGCCTTTGTCCGAGGTTTCTTTAATAACCTCGGAGACTTCCAGAAGTGCCGTTTCCGTGCTCAAACCGGCCCTAAAGCCAGACTGACTTTGATGGAGCACGGAATTAGTTTCGACATAGGCGGAGGTGACAAAATGCACATATTTTTCCAAGGTCTTAGTGAAAAAAGGAAGGAGGGATATTGGTCTATAGTTAGAGGCAATCTCAGGATCAGAAAGGGGCTTTTTCAGTAGGGGAAGAATCTTTGCCTTCTTCCACCTGTCAGGGACTTGCCCCGACTGAAGTGAAGCATTCAAGATTCTATTCACCGCCGGATTAATTATCTCCGCTATAGATGCCAGAACTTTTGCCGGGCACGGATCAGAAGGTGAACCGGATTTTAGAGATTTCATCAATTCTAAAGATTTATCCAAAGAAATAGGCGGAAACTGTGAAAAGGACAGATCTCTGCCATGGATACGAGGGAGGAGACATTCCAGGCAGTCACCCTGAGCCGGGGACTGCCCGGGGAAAGAGTCCTGAATATTTTTAATATTTTCGTAAAAGTAAGAAGCCATAAGGTTCGTCCATGCTTCAGTAGGGGTAAAAGGTCTCTCCACTGCACTTGGCGAAGAGAACTCCTTTACGATCTTAAATATTTCTTTACTTTTATTGGTAGCCGACTCAATTTTGGCGGAGAAAAATTTCTTTTTCTCCTCAAGTACTCTGTTAAAATGAGACTTCAACGCCTGTTTGTAGTTTATTTTATCCTTATTGTCAAAATTCTTGCGCCACGCCCTCTCCAAGCGTTTGCAACATCTCTTACTGTCCCTAAGGGCTTCAGTAAACCACGGGGCTGATGCCCTGGCCCCCTTAGCTGAGCGCAATGTAGGGGGAGCAAGCTCGCAGACGCGGAGCTGGAGCCAGTCTTCCAAATAATCTACGTCATTTTCAAGATTCCCGCTAAAAGGAATTGGGTTGTTGCGGAGGGCTAAGCTCAATGCCTCAGGCATAGGGCATTAGGCATAAAACAATGAGAAGGACTATTCTGTATGCTACAAATCCCCAATATTCATGTTGAAACCATTATATAAGATTGTTGTACACTAGGATTATTAAAAGAAAATTTTGCTTGTAAATATTGGGATACTCATTCTTTTGACAAATTGGGACTTTTTTTTTAGATTCAACAAGATTTAAGAATAGACATAAGATCGTACATCAGGAGCTATTAGAGATGACTCAGGCTGTATTTGCCCTTTAACAAATATAGAACACTCTTTGTACTTTACCTGCTCAGGAGATAACATCTACAGCTATAGAATATTTATTGAACATACAGAGTTTGGCTTGATCATATACTTGGTTGCAAGACCATTGTATGAAGCTAGAAAGCCATATTTTAGAGGCTGGGAAGTGGAATGTGGTACAGAAACTATACAACTAGAATTGGAGAAGATTTGCTTGTTTAGGTACTCATAACAAGAGGTAGTAATTTAAGAAGAATGGAACTCTACTGCATGTGGTTGCTATATTAAACCCAAGAACACAGGTTATCTCATTAAAAGGGAAAACAAAATTGCAAACTCGGCCCCAGATGTAAAAATAATACCATAGGTATATGCACCATATGTTTTGGACCTTCACTCAACTTACCATATACTGGGATGATAATGAATTTTGTTTATAACAATTAGTCTCCCAAAAAGCGCTGATCTCTTCGTTTATGTTAGCATTATTTAGGATTAAGATAACTACCCAAGAGGTACATAATAACACAGATCAGAATTCGAATTTATAGAAATGCTTCTTACTCGCAAGATACTCACTGAAATTGTAAATCAAGGAATTTTCCACATTTAAACAGTGGGGAATAAATTAGACAAAATTTGAGAACTTGAAAAGTGCTATAATTTTAGTAATTAATCTCTGAAAAAATATGGTCTAAATTGTACTTTTTATGATAACTTGTTTCATATTGAATGTAAAAAGTTTAAGATGTTACCATGAAACACCTTTCTTTAAGAATTCAGTTTGCGTATTCTCATGAATAGACCCTTACGGATTTAAACGGCATCAATCAGGGAATAATAGGGACATTGAGATAGGTGTATATTGTATATTATGAGCGTCTAGTCTAACACGCTATTTAATTTGAGATGTTTGCATCTTTAATGAATTCCATAAAATAAGCAGATGTGAATAATTTGGGTCCCCTGTGTCTTATTGATTAATGTATGCTTAAGTGTGCACAGAAGGGCCACAAAGGCTAAAAATGCAGCAAGTGTAAACTGCATAGGAGATCTAATTAAAAACAAAACAGTGTTTGAAGTAGTATTGGTTAGGGATTTTAATTTTAATTTGAATATAATGATTGCACCCACTGATCAAAATACTGAAGACGGGGATTGCTTAATGGGTATTCCTGCAGCATTCCCATTCCACAAAAACAAGATACAGCAGGTCACAGACTATTTGAAATCGACATACTTAAATTTAAGAGCTCTTAATGTGTGTGCTCTGCCAGACACTAAATGAAATAACACATGCATCTCTTGGCACCTACAAGCCATTTTAGACTATTGGCCTGATTTCGATCTTGACGGACGGGTTACTTCATTACAATGGTGACGGATCTGGTGGCTCAGTGGACTAATGCATCCACTGCAGGGGCCTGTGTTCGACCTCATGGTCACAGGTTCAAATCCCGGCAGGTCCACTCAGCCTTTCATCCATTTGCAGTCGATAAAATGAGTACCATTGAGTTGGGTAACAATAAAACATCTGTTATTCAGCGCCAAGATGCCCCGTTGCTGGGGTGAACGTGCGCTTTACAAATACACATGTTATGTTATATCCTGTACGCCAAAATATAAATCCCATTATATCCTAGGGGATTTATATTTCGCTGTACGGGATATCCGTCACTGCTGTGATGGAGTAACCCGTCCCCCAAGATCTAAATCAGGCCCTATGACTTTTTGTCTGCTCCGTTATTTGGTCTGAAACCTGAACTAAATGCCTTCCCAAGATAATAGACAGGCCACTTTCAATCTGTTGTGCCTCTAATGGGTGATATTGAAAATGGACCATGATAGGGAAATTTGGATCACAAGGGTCAGAGCAAAAGTGTAAAGTGGAATTTAGAGGCAGCGCTATTGCTTAATTAATGTATGGTTAAGTGTGTACAGAAGGGCCAAAAAGGCTAAAAATGCAGCTAGTGTAAAATGTATAGGAGAACTAATTAAAAACAAAACAGTGTTTAGTAGTAATGGGTAGGGATTTTAATTTGAATCTAATGATTGCATCCACTGATCAAAATACTGAAGACGGGGATTGCTTAATGGGCATTCCTGCAGCAATCCCATCCCACAAAAACAAGATATAGCAGGGCACAGACTATTTGAAAATCTACATACTTTAAATTTAAGAGCTCTTAATATGTGTGCTCTGCCAGACACTTTATGAAATACACATGCATCTTTTGGTACTTACAAGCCATTTAAACTATGGGCCTGATTATGTGTTTGGCGGTCTTGCAGCAGACCACCATGCCAGCTCCCCGCTGTGAGACCACCAAACCTGTAGTCAGACCGTCCCCCAGATTACGAGTTTAATCCTGTCTGGCAGCCCTGCCGTGGCGGTCATACAGCAGTGCCTTTCTAAGGCTCAAAGAAGAGCCATAGAAAGGCAGCAGTGTGGGAGCGCCGAAGCAGGTTCCTGCATGGGAAGAAATGCACCAAGTTGTGCATTTCTTTCTGTGTAGGAACTGGGGGATGCTAACATACAGGAGGTACACTATGTGCCCCCCTGCATGCACCCCCCTGCACAGAGGTGAAAGGGGGCCCTTTAAGGGCCCGATGAGTTGCCTCACCGCCACCCTTTCCATTGTGGGCTCACCGCCGTGGATAGGGTTGCAGTGAGGCAACTCGTAGTAGTATGCTCGGCAGTGCCACATCAGCACCGCCATCATATTGTAGCCTCAGACCGCTGTGCCACCGCCACGGGATCCATGATCCCTGGCAGTTGCGGCGGTCCTGTGACGGTCCAACCGCCAAACTCCAAATATGGTGGTCGGACCATGGTGCGGTGGTGGCCACACCGCTACCATGGGTTCAACTTGTAATTAGGCCCTATGTCTTTTTGTCTAGTCCGTTATTTGGATTGAAACCTGAACTAAAAACCTTCCCAAGAGAAGAAACAGGCCACTTTCTATTGGTTGTGCAGCTAATGGGTGATACTGAAAATGGACCATGATAGGGAAGTTTGGTTGACAAAGGTCAGAGCACTAGAGTAAAGTGGAATTTTAGAGGCAGTACTGTTGTTTGAATACATGAAGCCGCTATTCTGGTACAAGACAACATTCCAAGAATTTGCAGAAACTCCTACTCCCTTCTTCCACAACTCTGTTTGGTCTGAGTTAATCAACAATTTATGAGTATTTTGTTATCAGTGAATGCCTCAGAACAAATTAAATAAAAAATTTAAAACATGCGTTGGCAATGCCAATATGTCCAGAACTCTGCACTCACACATACACATTGAGCATGTAAAGAAAATAAAAATAAATAAAACGTACCTTATCGCTGCCGCGTCTCTCCAGTCTCTTATCCGCGTCAATACTCGGCCGGAACAGGAACCAGGAAGCACCCAGGCTCCCCTGACCAATTACAACGCTGCAATGCCGCGTTGTGATTGGTCTGAGCTCTGTGGTTCGGTGCTCAGCCAGGGAATGGGGGCCTGGGCATGTTCTCCATGCAGGCTGTAATGCAGCCTGCGTGGAGAACATGCAAAGTGCGCATGAATGTTTCGGGCCGGCTAAGCATTCATGCGCACTTGGAGTGGGCAAACCACTGCTCCCCTGCCCTGCTCTGAGAGCAGAGCTGCCCTGCCTGCCCCGGCCGCAAGGCAGCAGGAACGAATAAAATGATAATAACATTCAGTTATTATCATTTTATTTTTCCTTTAGTTACACTGCTTAAACGCAGTGGGGCGACGCTCCTCCGCCTTAGCGGAGGAGCCACAACTGGTGCCCACATACCACTTCTGAAACATTCTCATAAGATTGACAGACAATACATTTTTTTTTTTTAAATGCTCTATGTAAGTATTAAAGTCAAAATACCGAATGTGCCATCAGCAAATTAGCAGCATAGCATATAAATCAAAGAACTCAGTACAGTTCAATATGAAATCTGGCATACATTCTTCTCTAAGAATGGGAGTAGGGTGCTCAGCATTTGTGAGAGAAATGCATATTTATAATTATATAGAACTTTGGACAATGGGGTTCTTTCATTCAAATAGAACACATCAAGATTTAAGATTGAAGATTTTAGTATTATGATTTGGAACTCAAAGAGGTCGGCATAGAATACAGTAAAAAAGTTTTTGAAAAGCAATACATACAATATACAGTACATGGAGCTCTGAAGTACAAATACACAAACAAGTAATGCACAATGTTTTAAAGTGCAACACTAATACAGTACTTCTAATTTGCTCATTACATCCATCATTACAAACAGAGAATTAATACAATAAATCTGTTTTATATTTTGCAAAAGTGTTTGAAATCTAAAATACCAAGGGGCATATTATCAAGGAATAGCGATATTTATCGCTAACCGCGCTTAGCGCGACTTTGGTTAACGCCGCCTTTCGCTGGAAAATATCGCTGAGATAACACCCTATTAACAAGGTTTATCTCCATAGCGATAAAATTTCCAGCGATAGCGGCAAAATGTGAGAATATCGCTGGAAAAGCAGCGATATTCACGCATTATCGCTAAGGTGGATTCAGCATTAGAATCCACCTCCTATACTTTAAACAGGTAAGTCATCCTCACTAGCAGGTGATAAAATCTAGCAATAAACGCGCTTAGCGCGAATTATTTTATCGCTTCGCCTGCCTTGCTAATAGGGGGTAGTGGGATTAGCGACTGTTTTCAGTCGCTTTTAGTAGGGAACGCCTTCCTTGCATGTCATTAGCGATAATTATCGCTGACAGGCAAGGCGATGGAAAACGCGGCCTCTAACGCCTGAAAGCTGTCGCTAACGCCTGTTAGCGACAGCTTGCTAATAGGGCGATAAAATGATCGCCGCTTTAGCGGCAAAAAGTGCCGCTAAAGCGGCGATAAAGCCCTTGGCACCGCAATGAATGAATGATGATGAGGACATAAAAAATGCACATGATCTAAATCTTTAACCCAATTCCCACAGAGGTCACAAAGCCTCTCCTCATTTGATAGTCCTTCCCAGGATCCAGTAATGATTCGCAATGGGAGCAGATTCAACCTTAATAACAAATGGTTCTGCACACACCATGAGAAAGGTTCCATAGTACATAGGGTTGTGGTTTTTTACATATGCTACTCTCCAATACTATTTCATTCGGGGCATACTGAGCACACAACATGATATCCCTTTTCTGGCTTACTTCGTAGATTGATTTTTTAATCAAGTTTTTTAAGGTTCGGAAGGGGAACCATCCCATTCTGACCAATTTTAAACATGTCCAGAGCTTTCAAATAATTTAAAAAGAGGGCACTACTTCCCTTCAAACAATAAAATATTTCATGTTTCAATGCAGCTCCGATGGACCTGGGTTTGCATTCAGTAGATTATTCCGCCACCTTAAAACAGCAGCCATAGCAAACACATTCCTGGAGAGGAGCCCAAATTCAAGCCGGAGAGCCGATGGAGCGGCCAAAGAATTCAGATAACAAATTTGGCACCAAATTCGCCCTTAGACTTACTCAAGAACAGACCAATGGCGCTCGTTCATTACCTCACATGCATAATTCAACGAAGGCAGAATCTCAATGGCTCATTAAGTTTAAACAATTAAGAAACAGTCTAACAGAAACTTTTCTACTTAGAATACATTCAGTGATTTTCCCACCACCGATGAATTATGGTTCGATCATTCTCACAGTCTTGGTTATACGGTTTAACAGATGCAATGTTAACAGGACTAGGATGAGCAAGATTTGTCCTTGGCTTACATTCAGGATACTTTCTCTGAGAACATTTTCTGCTAACTTGTGTGAAACTATTAAAGTTTATTTTAGAAACAGAATCAACAATCATATTACATGACATAGGATGATGATAAAACAAAATGGAAGACGATGTAAACACGGTTCAGTATTAGCAGTAGCTCAAATTTAGCACGTAGTTTTTTATTTAATTTATAGAAAATTGCTGCTCACAATGGCCTACCTTATGATGCCAGACTGAAACATTAAAGGTGCCTTGGAAGTTAAGGACAGTATACATGGTGGATTCTGTTAGTTTGCTATTCCCTCCCATTTCCTTCTAACGTGAGTGAATCAAAAGGTGTTTTGATTATAGTGTAAATATTTTAAGCCCTATCAGTTTACTTATCCATAGTTCAGGTCACCGTTCTGTCACCAGACCACTTACTTCCAACTAGGATGGTGAGAAGGAACTCCAGTAAACTACAAGCTTTCCACCATACAGGAAGCTCCCCCTACACAGGCTCCGCCATCCTGTATTTCACAAGCTATGCCCTGCAAAGTCTTATCAGACATAAGACAAATCTCACAGGGCTGAAGTTACATCACAGTTCTGAGGACAAAGAGTGGGTAGAATCTAGGCAAAGCAGAGTCCTTGGTCCGTAAGTTCACGAAAGAAGAGGAAGTGCTTGAAGAAAGAAACTCCCTCCCTACCTTGAGTACTGGAGGAAATGTCCAGAGAATTGTCTTAACATTCTGCTGAAGGAAGAAACAGTAACTTACACTGGCAAAAAAGTATTAGTAAGAGTTGTAATGCAATGGGTGTTAGTGAATATTTACCTGCATTATGCTGATATGGCCGATAATAGTCGTAGAATAACCATCACTGATTTGTGTATGACAGAGACACAAAATGACACAACTAAGAAACAATGAATGAGTGGCGCAATACACAAGGGGCTCAGTAGACCACATAGCCTATATATACAACGCGACGGACGAAAGAGAAGTCTGTTCTGGTGCCTCACAGAGCACACACCGGATGGCGACCAACCTTGGAGGGAGGTGCTTTTGGACACTCATTGACGGGTCCCTGAATTGTTGCTAAACTCTTACTGAACAGTCATTACTTAGTAATATTATTTTGGTGTGGACCCTGGGATTAAGACGGATCTCTTTTCTCTTTACACACTGGACTACTTTGACTGCTTTCAGGATCTGAAGTCTGACTGTATTGTGGTCAAATTTTCTTTTTCACTTGACTTTAATTTTGGAAGATCCATTTGACCTTCCGCGGGTCAAAATTCTTTGCCCTGATGAAGCCTTTCTAGGTGTAATGTGCTGGCTGCACTGCTTTTTGGATGCACTCAATAAAAGAAATGAATCTACTGATGTTCAAGTTTCATGAGCCATTGCTTCTTTGTAGTGTAATCTGCATTTGTTGCCTCTCTTTATTTTAAAAACATAGCCTATACTGCCCTGATTTGCTGGTGGAGGTGGGGATCAAGAGCCGTCGGTGCTACAAAGCACGCTCATCTCTCCCACTGCGCGGGCACACATGGGGCTCAGGCAGGGCCGGACTGGCAACCGAAACCGGCCCTGGCAAACTGCTCGGCCGGCTCCCCCTGGGGTGAGGGGGGGTGCAGCCGAGCAGTTTGCGAGGCGCCAGTTTTGGCCGATTTTGTTACAGGGGGCCGATATTGCCGACCCCCGGTAACAAAAACGGCCCCCCAGGGGTCCAAAACCGGCTCCCACCCTAGCGGCCCACCGGGGAAACGCCTGGTGCCCGGTCCGGCCAGTCCGGCCCTGGGCTCAGGAGACCACATAGGTTGAACTGTCCTGTCTTACTGGAGGAGACAGGCCTCTGCAAAGCATGTTAATCTCTGTTACTGACTGGGATACACGTGGGCACAGCCCAGGCCAACATCGGGCGCTTCTGTGCCTGTCAGAGCTCGAAAGAGGCTGGGCTGGACCATGATCCTTGACATTTGCAACATGATTTATCACCCTAATCAAACGATAGTGGCAAAAGGAAACCAGTGACCTCAGACGATAAGGAGGACCCTTTAACTAATTCTATTGTGAATTTTCTTTCTTGCACCATGCGGGCTGTAAATCATGAGATTGACTGTTGAAGAGAAAGGCTGGGTGCTGAGAAAAAAGCTATATCGGGGAGCTTGATGAACGCACCTATTTTGGCATTCCAGGCTCCAATCATGGTTCCAACCCTACTAGTATTATTCTCTCAGAATCACTATGAGTAAACACTGGGAAGAGGGTCAATCCCTGCATTTCTGACACCATTTCTACAACTGATACAGTGGGCACTAGTGCTGCAGAACCGACAAATGATTCATTGGGTTTGCGCCTGCAAAAAGGGAAAATGACTCAGTACGTCCCATGTGGCAGAACGCTAAATTATTGAATACCAATTCTATTGGTCATAATGATGATCATGGAGGAACGGGCGTGTGGCTAAATCTTCATTGCTTAGTTCTCAAGTGGCTAGCCTGGAGGATTTGGCTGCGAAACTGCTTCACACAATTATTAGGAGTCTGAAAGCCACTGAAAACATTATCCTGGAAGTACCCAAAGCTGTGGAGTTGCACAAGACAGTCCATACTACAGATGTCCCCTTACTTCTACTATGTTTAATAGGCCGCCTTCTAGCTCTGGACATTCTGGACTTCTGTGGCTCAACAGGCTGCACCTACCTTAGACGTTTACCACCCAAGCCCTTTTGTCTGTTCCAACAGCACTCTGGACAATGTATTCATGCGCAAGGAAAAACCCCTGCTTCGATTCATTTGCCCCCAGAAACAACCCCATTTGTTGTTGTCCCTAACTGCGATCCACCATTAAGATCATCTCAGAGTAAAACATTGATTAAAATATGTTGTGCATTGGTTTAATGGAGACTCAGGGGGGTTCGAGCTCATTGCACAATCAAATAATTATGGCTAGAAGGGTATCTTGGACTGGCAACGGGTTAAAGTCTGACATCAATGATCACATTGTGATTAATTTCAGAAGAGCATGCGTTGTAGGCACCCTTCTGAGGAAGCCTTATTTTCCCCTTCTAGGCTGCTGCAGAATAAAGGTGCTCGCTCTGGGACATTTTTACAAACCAAGTTGATGTCAAACTCGTGAGGCTAGTGAAATTGTTAAATCTGCGAACTCACATTTTTATAGTGTACCTGTGACTAATATATATGCCCCTTTGGCACAACTAGATTCCGTTTATTGAGGCGCTCGTAAGGCGCCACTAAGATGTCTTCCTCCATGTGATTTAAACAAAAGCATTTTGACTCTAGATGTTGCCCAACTTCAGCTCCAGCTGTCTGTCTGTCTGAGTCCCTCAATGTTTCCCCAATTGGCACAATCCCAACAATTGCCACCTGCCTGAGTCCCTTAATGTTGATACTGATGTACGTTTGGCGACCACCTCAAGGGAAGCTCTAGATGCTGCATTAACAACTGTAGCCCTTCAACTCTGCTCTTGGAACATAGCAGGGCTAGGTGCAAAGGTACATAATCCTGATTGGGCACTTTTTATTACTCAAGAAGAGCCAAAGGGGGACTGCTTACTCTGGTATCTGTTGCAATTCCTGGGAAAGCTTACCAGTATTACCTAGACTCCTTTTGTTATCAACGTTTCTGGGGCAAGTGTAAAGTAAAGCATTTCTATTGATCAATTTCTATAACAGTAATTTTGATCCTCAAAATACCGATGTTATTAATTGTCTATGTTTGGCTGTACCAAGAAATGGAGCTGTGAATTTCCTCTTGAGTGGGGTGAGTACTCGGCCAAATATCTGGGAATATACATTCATAAAGAAACAGAACAAATAATACAAATAATACAATTGAACTACGGCCCGGCTATACACAAATTGGAACTACAGGTGGAAAGATGGCTACGACTTCCCCTCTCGCTTGGGGGCCGTGTCGCGCTGATAAAAATGATTGTCCTCCCGAAATATTTGTATTTATTTAACAATATTCCCATCTCGCTCCCTAATAGATTTTTTCTCACGCTGCGCTCTCATCTCATCAGGTTGGTCTGGGGGGGCAGGAGACCCAGGGTTAGCTGGGATGTCATGACCCTACCGTATGACAGAGGGGGATTCAGTGTTCCGAAACTTCAATTATACTATTTGGCCGCGCAATGCAGTTATGCGCATTCCTGGTATCACCCTGATGCCCGGATTCTCTACATTAGGCCTGAGGCAGATTTAGTCTTGCCTGCCTCTCTGAACACGGTACTGCCACTGGGATTCCCTAGAGACCCCAGTGATATTCAAACTGTGTCGACTACCAGTTGGGCCTGGCAGAAGACAATTAGAGTCACTGGAGCTCATACTTTATATTCTCATGGCCCAATAGTTTGGGTCGGGATGTTAACATTTGACTCTGTTACCAATCCACAAACATATCATGTGGCCTTCTTACTTCAGGATGGTGCAGACACACTTTTCCAATATCTCTTATGGAAAAGCTTTAAATCAAATTATTTGTTAGGTAGTGCTTGCAGTTTGCCTCTACCAAAACTCTAAGGGGTATATTCACAAGAACGTGTGATAACTACCGCAAGAGTAGCGTAACGCAACTTTCAATATCGCAGCCTAGCGCGGGAAAATAACCCTGTGTCAACGTGGAATTCACAACAAGGCGGTAGCATGCGATAGTCTGCCGAAACCGCGGACAATGTCCGCGATACAACCACCACGATGGAGATAAAAACACAAACCACAACACCAAAAAACACGCGATGGGCCAAAGCACGATGAGGAAATCAGTGACAAGCAGCGCCAGGCCTGCAACACACACCTGGCAGGCGTCAAAAATCACCATAAAAGTAGAAAATACACCCACACACAAACTGACCAACACCCAAGCACCATGGAGGCATCCGGAGCAGGCGCAGAGGACGAGCGCAACCCCACAAGCACCCCGGACGACCAGCCTGGGACCTCGGGGACAGGGAAGGGCAAGGACAAGAAGACCAGGAAGACCAAGTTCAGTCCGCAGGCGAACAGGATCATAGTCACGGAGGTGATGGAACACCATCAACAACTCTTCGTCACCTCCAACGTGTCATTGGGCACCAAAAATGGAATATGGCGGGACATCGTCAACAATGTGAATGCCGTCGGAGAGCACAAGCGGACAATGGACGAGGTCAAGAGGCAATGGAATGACATCAAGCGGAAGACCAAGGAGAAACTCAGCGCCAACCAGAAGGCAGCAACGCAGACCGGAGGTGGGGGCCCAGCGCCACAGCTGGAGCTGGATGACATGGAGGAGCTGGTGTCGACAGTCACCAGTATGGATACTGTGGCCGGAGTCGGGGGACCGGACACTGGTCGACAGGACACAACACAACCGCAACAGGGTGAGTGACCACCAGGTAGTGGGGGGACGGGGGGAGATGGCCACAATGGCACACATGCACAAGCAAGCAGGGCACAGTGCACACCCACAATGACCCTGGGTCCTCGCCCAGACCCACAGACTGTCACAATGTACAATGCCATGCTGTCTGAATGTCAACCTGTACCATGCGGCTACATACATGTGGACACATTGTAATACACCATCTCCCCTTCACATCGCAGGGGCACCGTCAACACCTCATGCAGAGCAGTCACAGCCACTCTTCACTGATGACGAGGAGGAGGACAACACCAGCATCGACACCCAAACCATCCAAGACATCATTGACCTCATCCGCCAGCAACCTCCAGGATCAGGGCAGCCCAGCTACATCGATGAGACCCCACCCACCACCCAAACCACCCAGCAGGAGGCACCCACAGCCCCGGCACTCTCCCAAGACCCCCAGAAACAACAAATGGCCTTCCAACGCCGTGTGCTGGAGGGCCAGAGGGAGACGGCCGAGCAGGTGCGGGTGGGGTTCGACCTCATGGCTACCAAACTGGACGCCATCCTTGGGTGTCTATGTCCGCCCCATGGTCTCCAACGAGCCCTGACTGACATCGCTGGAGTCATGACGCGGAGGGAGGAATACCTGTCCGCTCAGAGTGGCCCCAGCAATGCCAGCCGTGAGCTGGCACACATGCGGAGGCTCATGGAGGACATGGTGCGGATGGAGGCGGAAAGGATGGCAGCCACCTCTGCACAGCAGCGAAATGTAGCTGGGATCTACCAGGCCCTGCATGTCTTCATCATGGCATTGCTGCCACAAGGCGTGGCGATGATGAATGCTGCTGCCCCCACACCATCCACATCTCCGCCCCCTGGTGTGTCAGTGCCTCCCAGTGTGGCAGGCGTATCCACTCAGGCACCTGATGTGTCACTGCCACACAGTGCGGCCGACAATCCTCCTCCGGCCCCTGATGTGTCAGTGGCACACAGTGCCGCAGCAGGCACTGCAACACCCACAGGTGGGTCAGAGCACACATCCGGGGACGAGGACGTTGATGGGATTGAGATCAGAAGGAGGTACTAGCATTCATGTCCGCCACCTTGCCTGTTTCTGCTTGGTGCTGCACATGCCCTCAAGACCTACTACTGACCCCCGATACACTCCGATGCACTCACCTTGGACAGCGACATGGACTGCCACATCCTGTTTGACGACCATTGACACGGCGGACAGACTGCGGACTGTACCCTTCCCCTTCCGCAGTACAGGTCTTCCCCTGATGTACACTGGCTGGTCCTCCACGGGCCCATATCGTGTAGTGTGCTCGGCATTGCCCTGTATCGCTCCAGCTGCATGACTGCACTGGATGTGCAAATAAACATCCAATGACGCACTGCTGTGTAATGTCTTACGTCATTCATGTATGGATGTGTGGATGAATGTGGGGACAGTGCCTTCCCTTGCGTCAATGATGTTCATTCTGTTGGATGCCATTCAGAGGGTGCGACATTGCATTTTGTGTACCGGGTCCCGTGATCACTACAACAGGGACACACGCATCAGTCACTTCCTTGTCCGGACATGGACTGGACCACGCCCAGATCCCATGAGTCATTGTTGCAAGCCCTGCGCTGGTCCGGCGTATGGCAGGCCAGACCACTCCGCTTACGCCCCGAGGGGGGCCCTCATTGCTACCCGTCGCAGCCGTACTCGCTGGTGGTGTGCAGGTCACTGGTCTAGTTGTCAGCATGTCACAGCCAATCCCTGAGGGCAGGTTCTCACACACACCACACCCATCCGGCACAGGCGTCACAGGCCATGTGACTCCGCCAATATAAGGGGCCGACGACGTCACATTCCCCTCTTCCGGTGGTGACTGGATGACGGACGCTCCACGGTTCGCACTCATATAGGGCCCATGAGTTGTTGCGCACAGGGTTAGTGGCATCCGAGGCCTTGAGTACGGCATGGGCCTACCACCACGTGGCGCAGACTGGGGTTGCACAGGGTTGGTGGCATCCGAGGCCTTGAGTACGGCACGGGCCTACCACCACATGGTGCAGACTGGGGTTGCACAGGGTTAGTGGCATCCAAGGCCTTGCGGACGGCACAAGCACCCCGCCACGGGACGGTGACTTTGGGTGCACTGAGTCAGTGGCACCTTGAGCTGCTGAGCGGGTGTGCAGCCTGCAATGATGCCCCGTCCCGGCGGTCCGGACAGCTCAGGTTTTGTGTGCCCTGCTGGACCGCAGTGTAGGCCAGAGCCAACGGGCAGCGCGGGCCTACCGCCCCGTGGCGTCGCTTCCAGGATCCCAGAGTTGGGAGCACCCATTGGGCTGAGCGGGTGTGCAGCCTGCGATGGTGCCGGGTGCACTGGTATGTCCTCTGCCATGGAGTAATCAAGACCCAGCACCAAACGTGAGACCTGGTGGCCTGCGGAGCGGGGCTGCATGATGTGGAGGGTGCCATGTCCGCGGGCCTCGGGCTTGTGGCTTGCAGCGGCACGTGGTGGGACCTCCTGTCTATGCGCCGGTGGCGGAAGGTGAGCATTGAGGCCTGGGTGTGCATGGGCGGGCATGCTCCGATGGGCGACGGGAGGGGTTGGGGTGCCTCTGCCTGGGTGTGCATGGGCGGGCAGGCGATGTTGTCTTGTGCAAGTGTGTGTACTGTGCCAGTCATGTATCTGGGCTCTGTTTCAGCTGACGGCTCTGACTCAGATGTGTGACCTGGTGTCCTGCTATGCATACCGGCACGTGGTTGGGGACACCGGTGGCAGCAGGTGAGCAGTGTGGCCTGGGTGCGCAGCGGCGGCACGTTCTCTCTCTCTCTCCCTCTCTTCCTCTCTCTCTCTCTCCCTCTCTTCCTCTCTCTCTCCTCTTCTCTCTCTCCCTCTCTTCCTCTCTCGTCTTCTCTCTTTCTCTCTCTCCCTCCCTCTCTTCCTCTCTCTCTCCTTCGCTCTCTCTCTGTCCTCTGATGTGCGCAGGACACACCTTCTCATCATGTTTTTTGTCTTACAGGCTGTGACCTACGTATTGTCCCGAGGGGAGCGGCCATGTGTCTTCATTTCATTTCGTTGTTCATTTTAATAAAGTTTTATTTGTTGCTTCGAAAGTGAATGTGTGCTGCTCATTTCTGTGACGACACATGCATGTCACCAGTTGTGATTGTGCGGCATCAAGCGGAATATTTTGTACATGTTTAGGTGTGGCTGATGTGGCATGTCTTTGGTCGGGGGGGTGCCAGGGATGGGTGGTCCTGGGGGTGGTGGCGGTGGGTGTTGTGGCCCTCTTGGGTGTCCGGGCCGCATGATGAGTGGCTCCATGGCATCTGTTGCCCTTGGGTTGTGGCCCTGGGCTGTGCTCCGTTTTGTGGTGCTGGCTGCCGTCCGACTTTACACCAGGTCAGAGCAGGTGTAGATTTCCTGGTGCTAACGCGCCTTATCGCCTGTTTTGTGTTTTTATCGCCGATGTGGCTGGTCGTTGTGAATGTTGAGGTGTGATGTTGTCGCGCCATTTGGCACGGGAACGCCCACTCTGCATCTCATTAGCGATAGTTGCGCGGGTCCTCTGTGGCGATGTTTTTTGCGGCTGCTATCGCGGGTAAACTGGTGCTGTGGGCTGTTTACACCGGCTTGTGAATGGGGGGGGGGTAAATTTATCACGACTTTGGCTGCGATAAAGTGCCGTTAATTCGGCGATAGCTCCTTGTGAATATGCCCCTAAATCCATTCTCTCAAAACTAATGATTACTAGTAGGGGCTCTTTTAGTATGACTGACTTTATAGGTTACTCACTGGATATCAGTGACTATGTTTTTGATTTCATTGTATCTGAATATGTATTTCGTTATCATAATATGATATCAATTTAATTTCAACATGGGTATCTTACTGTGTCAACTAATGTTGTCAATTTCAGTTATGGCTGAAAACAACACTGTAATTTCTATGAAATGGGAACAAGTAGACACGCAGAGTCTGCTAACCCGCCTAGCGCTGAGATATAAGGTTGACTCCATGCGATGTTTGAATGGAGAGGCTGAGGACATTGTTATTTCATAAGGCGTTTTATGTGGGGCGGTCAGGGAACTCATGATTGTCCCTCCGGACCATAGCCAGGGGAATGTTGCTAGATGATTAGATCCAAACTGCGCTGACGCACATGGTGACCTCAGGCCTGCTCTAAAGAAAACACTTAGAAATATGGACGATGTGCATGCCTGTAGTATGGCTTGTAAGAAGGTCATGAAACTTAGAAAATCAACAATCAAAGAAGATGCCTGAGAATCCAAGCACCTTAAAGGAGTATCATGCATTTTGGCAAGTTGTTAATCTCTTTTTTTTAGGGATTCTACTGATTCGGGTTGAGATATTCTGATTCCCCCAGAAAGATGTATGGTCATTTAATCAAGGTCTACGCAGTAGCAAGTCTCAGTCAGGGCATTTTTTTTTTCAAATCAACTTCATTAGTTTTGGGTGAAATCACATAAACAGTGTAATGAAGGAACGTTCAGCATAGTTCATTGTGCCATTTTTCACTTCGCAGTCTATTCAAGCATAGGTATTGATAGAGCGCTGATAGCACTCTATTTTGTATGAGTGCACTATACTCATGGTTTAAACACACTCTCATGTATTCGTATTGTTTGCAGTGTTTTACGACTATTAAGAAACATTTATTTGAATCATTTGATGTTGAAAACTAGTGAACGCATTGAATTTTGTATGTATTATGATTCCTTCATGCATAATGTGCAGGACGATATTATTTCTATACACCGTAATTGTGGTTAGTTTAAGTTGCCTGAATTATAGGCCCAAAGTCTTAAAGTTTCGATTCTCCTTGCTCTCGACAAATAAATAATTAAATGTTGTTGTGTTCGAAATGAGAATGTTCTCATCCAACTGCAGGTGCAAGAATACACATCGTTATTTTCAGAGTTAAGGAGAGACCCGGAATGTCTTTGAAGATGGCTGGGAAGCGAGAAGGGAGGATGCCTTGCGTATCTGGTCTGTCTGAAAGCCAAGGCCACTGGAAAAAAGATATCATTAATTAAATTTATGCCATGAAAGAAAAGGCTACTGCATAGAGGTGCAATGGAAAGTTTTAAGAAGAATGACGTATTGTGCGTTGAATCCCATCTTTTGTATGATGCACAGGGACAGCGAGACCAGACTTCTGCTAGCTTTTGGAGGAGAAGGAGCATTTTAGAGCGAGCTCCATAGCCATAAGCTAAAACGACCCATTTGACGTGAGTACTTCTTAGGAAGTCAACACGTGCTGACACCGTTGGGGAATGATAGAAGAGAGACAGGAAGGGCCCTCAATGTAGAGCAGTGTAGGGAAAGATTTTGATTTCTTTCAATGAGTCGAGAGCTGAATATCGCATCCATTCTGTGTTTTGCGTTGTGATTTTGGAATTTATAATCACCTGTCTTTTGGGCCGCATTACTTATATTCGTAAACTTGGCTCTGTATTAATTTTTCTGTACCTCTATACTTTGCTACTGAGATGTATTTACATCCAATTGTTTTTGGCCTTATAATAAATATTCAAACTGCACTTTGGAGTTGGTGGTCTTTCCAGGCATGACAACTTTGCTGATATTTATCTGAGTTGTTTCCTCCCCTCAACCACTTTAGGTAAATAAAAGATCGATTGCTTACGCTATATTTAGTAGGGAACATCAGGTGTGCAATTTAGCGTAATCAAATGGTAGCAGAGGATGGTTTACCTTTAAAGTGGTTTACCTCTAAGGTGAGGGGAGTAATCAGGAGTAGGGTTGAAGGGTGAAGAGCCCTGAAGTGGAGTGGAAGACGGCAGTGACCGGAGACTGGCGGACGTTGATGGTGCGGCGGAAACAGATGTGGCGTGAGTATGAAAAGAATTGTGGTGTTAGATTGCGGTAATGAGTAAGTGGGTGATGTCTTGAGGAGTTGGGATGTATGTTGAGTGAATGTGGTTTTTGGTTTACTGGTCCGGACACGTGCGGAGCAGGAAGTTTTGGTGAGCGGACTCAAGAGAAGTCCAAGATCCCGGGATAGTTTTGTATTGTAATTGTCTGATTAAATGTGGGTGTTGTGAAGCGCTATCAACGATCCACTTGTGTTAGGGAACTTTGTGTGAATGAGGAATAGGTCGCGGTAGAAAGCCTCAGGTACCGGGGGTGGACTATGGCGATTGAGTGACCAACGCAGGTCGGGGGTCACAATGGCTGAATTTTCTTGTGAGAGTGTTCTATCGATCTTTTTAGGGACAGACAATTACTTGTTTATGTGACTGTAAGTTATTGTAATTGTGTAGGAACAGTTACTTGGTTTAATAACTTTTGGATATACAGTTACTTGTGGTACGAATGTGTGTAAGCGAGTTTGCGGTGAAATTGTAAAGGCGGGTGAGCCGCTGCAAGGAGTGAGAAGTGACGTCAGGGTGCGCCGTGCTGTGATAGGTTGGTTGGTGTAACGAACGCTGCGCTGGGATTAGTGGAAGTTCGTTTGCAGTGGAACAGCGTATTTTG
The DNA here is from genome assembly GCA_963921515.1 of Calotriton arnoldi. NCBI lineage: Eukaryota > Metazoa > Chordata > Amphibia > Caudata > Salamandridae > Calotriton > Calotriton arnoldi. The sequence continues at coordinate 214,293 of CAWUFW010002413.1, read as the reverse complement.
GGCTTGCAATTGATCGATTTTACAATGAGATGCTTTAGGGTATTGCGAGATTTGTGTAGAGGCGACACAGGGGTAGTGACTCGGGTAGGAGAAGAAGCTCCGCCAGAAGACACACCGGCACATTACATGGCAACGAATGTAGGACTTCATAATATAGTGTGGCTTCAGAATTGGCATAAACTTACAGAGAAAGAGGGTGAATTGGCTTTCCCTTGTTATGGGTCTTTTTGTATGGAAGTGCTGACCCAGCTGAGGGGGGTGATTAATGCACTGAAACCTCCCCCTAGACCCACACAATTTGAGGCATTAGATGCATGGATGAGAGCTGCTCTAGTAAAAATGAGAGAGGCTTCACAAGGAAGAATGAGGAAAGCAATGAAGGCATATCATGATGCTAGATGGGATGCCCAGTTGAAAAGATGGAGAGTAGACACCATAGAGGGAGAACGCTTGTACCCATTTCGTACGTTAAGAGAGGGGGCTGAAGGGAAAAAGACGACAGAGGAGGACAGTGATACAGATGACAGCTTCTCGATAGATTGCTAGCGGACCGTCCCCCACCGTGTGACTCTAGATCAGAGACAGAGAGGTTGCGCCCATCAGAAGAGCTTTTAGGTGTGGGACAACTGGGTTCAGAGGAAAAATCGGCAGGAGTAAGAGGCAAGATTACAATGGTACACATTCCGGGAGGATCTGGAGGAATGAGGTATCCAAACCCTGAGCCAGTACAACCTGCAGGAAACATGCAGTTACCAGATGCTTTGTCGGTACCAGTCACAATAGGGCTGGTGGTTCCGATACATACTCCTAGAGAAAGAACCGATGACAGTCAACAGCAAATAAGTGAAAGGGAAGAGACAATGTCTGGAGGGAGCCTTGCAATGAGTGGGAATGGGTTAAGTCAGATACCAGTGGAATCTAGTACTCGACTGCCAGCTACAGCTGATCCATCAAGAATGGATAGTGAGTCAGAACAAAGACGGACAGGAGCTCTAGCGAATTCTAGGTCTGACCTTCGAATGTGGGTTCAACCAGTGAGAGAGTCAATGATGCTGCGGGAAGAAACAAGCAAGAGGCAAGAAGCGCCTAGAGTACTGTTTGAGCCACAGGTTGTTTGTGCAGGTGACCATTGGAGAAGTCGAAGCTTGGAAAGAGAGAGACGCCCAGCTTCAAAGATAGAAGAGGGTGCGGTTCCTAGGAGAACCCAAAGTTGTGACAGGGAAGATACAAGAAACGAGGAAATTCAGAAAGTGTTAAAAAGCGCAATAAAAGCGCCAATGCTAGATGTGGTACGATTAAAGGCAGAACTAGATGAGGTGATTGAAGGTAATTTACCCCTGATCAGAATTGAGACGTATGACTCGAGCGAACTACTGTTCGTAGCAAAGGACATGACAAGAAAGGCCAAACGAGCTTATGATGCATTGTTGCTTTTGGCACAAAGGTATGAGGTCGATTTGTCAAAGACAAAGCTGACACAGGGTTCTTGCAGATTAAATTACACAGATAAGGATTTGGAAGAGAAGCGAACGATTGGATTGAAAGCACAAATTAGAGAACTAGTGATAGGGATGCGATCATGGAAAGAATTAGACAGATGGAAAGAAAGATGGGCCAAAAAGAAAAGCTTCCAGACTGGAATAGGAAATACTCCGCCTCCGGGTGGAGGGACGGGAGCTGCAGGAAATTTCCCCCTCAGGGAGGTACAGAATGGAGGGTATGTACATGTGCCATGGAGCAGGGGTGATTTAGCAGCATTTACGAATGATTTTCCTCGGCTGAGGGAAAAACCTGCTGAGTGGTACAAGCAAATAGATCGGTTTGTAAAGATTTTGAAAGTATTGTGGATTGATTTAAACACCTTGTTTGATATAGTAGTGCCGGCGGATTTGTGGGCGGCATGTAAGATTGCCATTCAGTGGCCTACTGCAGAGCCACCTAGAGATTCAGTGACTCATGGTCCTTCACCTGATGTAATGAGAAAATACGAGCAAGTGATTACGTGGTTGCAGTCGAAGGTAGCTCCTCAAACTGTTGATTGGTTGAACATTGATCGCACTACTCAAGACTCTAAGGAATCAGTACATGATTATTACGAAAGATTGTTGTTGGCTTTTAAGCAGCATAGTGGATTGGATACAATTGAACAGAAAGATATGGGACAGTTTGTCTCGAAGTTTGTGTTGGGACTGAAATCTGATATTAGTTTGATGATACAGCAACACTTGATATGTTGGCAGAATAAGTCGGTGGACGAGATTCTGCGTTATGCTAAATATTTCAGTGATCAAGTGGAGTCGACACAGAAGAAATTGAAGGACAAGTTGATGTTGGTGCAGTTGAGAAACGCTGATATGACGCAGGGGATTGGAGGAGGTAGAGGTAGAGGAGGTGGAAGAGGAATGGGACAACACATGGTGACCCAACCTGGTCAGGGTAGAGGAAGAGGAATGGATCCAGGTGTAAGTGAGTGGGTGGCCCAACAGAAAAGGGTCACTGCCTGCCATTATTGTCACAAAATCGGGCATTGGAAGCACGAGTGTAGATCGAATCCAGCAAATCAGATACAGATGGAAGGTGAGGGACAGCTGTCCGAGACTGTCAATACTGTGACAAGACCTAGGTCTATGTATGGAGGAGGATATGAGCCGCAAGTGCAAGTACCTCAACCTCCTAGGATACCCATGCAAAATCAGTTATACCATCAGATGCCTTATTTTGAAATACGAGATAGATTTGATCAAAATCAAGATTTACAAGAGTGTCAGAGGGGGGTGCACGAGGAATGCACCTTAGATGCGATCCTAGAAGTAGATCAGAGTGGGCCGTTTGTAGATGCAGATGTGAATGGATATCCTGTTACCTTCTTATTAGACACTGGAGCTGCTCGCTCCACGGTGAGAACAGAAGTAGTCCTAAATTTAACTCTTTCGGGACAATCGATTCAAGTAGTCGGGGTTAGTAATCAGAAAATGACCAATCCATTGACAAACGAATTACCCGTGAGAATAGGACCATTTCGGGATAAACACCAATTTGTAGTGTGTAATTCAAGACCGTTCTGTCTTTTGGGACGAGACCTTCTGTGCAAGCTCAATTGTACTATATCGTGCACTCCGAGAGGTGTGGAATTGCAAACATATGATGACGATGCTGATTTTAAGATGGCTAACATGAGTCTGTGTGCAGAAATGTTTGTGGTGCTCACAATAGCAGAATTGCCACATGACGTGAGAGACTCAGTTGATCCGAAAGTGTGGGATTTTACAGGCGAGGATGTAGGTCTGATGAGAGAGGTTGAGCCAGTTAGGATACAGGTCAAACCCAATGCTGAATTCCCACAAACGCCACAATATAAATTGACTCCAGAAACTGTGGCCGGAATAAGACCTGTGATTGAGACTATGATTGCCCAAGGTATTCTTAAGGAGATAAGAGGAAGTCCCTGCAACTCACCTATCATGGGACTGCAGAAGCCAAGTGGCAAGTACAGAATAGTGCAGGATCTGCGTCGGGCTAATGAAATTGTGATCCCATGTTGTCCTGTGGTACCGAATCCAGCTGTTGTTCTATTCCAGATACCATGCAAAGCAGAATGGTTTACAGTGATAGATTTGTGTCATGCATTTTTCTCCATACTATTGCATGAAGAAAGTCAGTTTTTATTTGCGTTTAGGATGGACGATCGTGTATTAACATGGGAAAGAATTCCTCAGGGGTATACAGAAAGCCCCTCCATTTTTAGTCAATGTCTGAAAAAGAATCTTGAAGGACTGGTGATGGCCCAAAACTCAGTCTTAGTGCAATATATAGACGACCTTTTGGTCGCCTCAGAGACTGAGGATGCTTGCAGAACTGACACTGTGGCGTTGCTGAATCATTTGGCAAAGAATGGACACAAAGGGGCCGATTCCGATCACGGCCGGTAGGGCTCCGAATCGGATACGGCTTAACCGGATCCGATTCGGAGCCCTATTTCCCGACCGATTCGTACGCGCGTCCGGGCGAGCAAGTACGATGCGAATTCGCCGACCGACTCGTCCGGGCGTCCTGACCGCTCCGACCGACTCGTTCCCGGGTCGAACCGCACCGACCGACTCGCTCGGACTCGACTCGCACCGCGCAATGGAGACGTTCCCCGGCCGGGTAAGTACGATGCGCGCCGCGAGCAGTCCGACCAAGCCGCGCACTCCGGCTCGAAAGGGCAGTCGGAGCCGTACTTTGGGGGTCCGTGTCGGACCCCCCTGTACGCATAGCCACGCGAGTCGCACACAGGGGGGACCCATGGGTCCCCCCTACCTGTGCGTGTACGGCGCGAGTCGCTTCACCGCGTACACGCTGTAGGGGGTGCCCTTGTCCGCCTCGCACCCATTGAGTCAATGGGAGCCCGCATACGCGTTGTACGACAGGCTCCCATTGACTTCAATGGGAGTCCGACCGACTCGAGTCCGATGGCATACGTGCGCATCGTACTCGTTCGGTCGGGCTGCACGGGTCCGAATCGGTCGGAAATCTCTCCGGGTCCGGCTCGGTCGGAGAGATTTCCGGCCCGAATCGGAATCGGCCCCAAAGTGTCTCCAAACAAATTGCAGTATTGTTTGTCTGAAGTTCAGTACCTAGGACACCGGATTGAGAAAGGAAAACGAAGGGTGTCACCAGATCGCATAGAGACGATTCTACAAATGGGAACTCCGAAAACACAAAAAGAAGTCCGCATGTTTTTGGGAATGGTCGGCTATTGTCGACAGTGGATCCCAAATTTTTCCTTGCAAGTAAAGCCACTGTTGAAACTGACTCGAAAGGATGTTAGTACCATGGGATGACGAGTGCTTGAAAGCCTTCCGTGAGCTGAAGGAAAGTATCTGTCGTGCTCCAGCTCTCGGAATGCCGGATTATAACAAAGCGTTTTCGCTCTTTTGCTGTGAAAAGGAGGGATGTGCGTTAGCAGTCCTAGTGCAGACACATGGGGGTGCCCGTAGACCAGTAGCTTACTTCTCAGCTACATTAGATCCTGTAGCTTCTGCGTTGCCCGGATGTCTGAAATCCGTTGCTGCAACCGGTGTCAGCATTGAAAGATGTGAAAGCATAGTGATGGGTTATCCGCTCATTGTTTATGTGCCCCATTCAGTAGAATTATTGATGACCAGAATGAAGACACAGTATCTGACCAACAACAGACTTACCAAGTATGAGCAGGTTATCTTGGCCGCTGAAAATGTTACCCTGAGACGTTGTACCACCCTGAACCCTGCTACATTGTTACCTGTTCCGGCAGAGGAAGGAGATGAGGATTGTGAAGAGCATGACTGCCTAGATGTTACTGACCTATCTACCAAACCCAGACCTGACATTGTCGATGAACCTTTGCCCCAATCTGATTTGATCCTTTTTGTTGATGGTTCATGCTTAAGAGACAATGAAGGGTATTTGAGAGCAGCGTTTGCAGTGTGCACCATCATGGGAGTAGTGGAAGCTGCCTGTTTAAATAGAGTATTCTCTGCTCAGGTGGTCGAAATTGTCGCTTTGACACGTGCCTGCATTATTGCAGCTGATATTCGAGTGACTGTGTATACTGACAGTCAATACGGATTTGGTGTAGTTCATGACTTTGGGCACTTATGGTCACAGAGGGGGTTTCTAACGTCCTCAGGGTCACCTATACGTACGGCGAGTATGTGCGCCAACTATTGGAAGCTTTGCAGAAGCCCAAAGAGATAGCAGTTGTTAAATGTGCAGCTCATGGAAAAGGAGAAGACTTTGTCACTAAGGGCAACAATTATGCAGATGAAGTAGCACGATTTCGCGCTGAACATGCTTGTATTTTCAATGGAGAATATATAGGCAAGAGCACAGAAGAGACCGAGCTCAGCATGATGTTAGCTATAGCCGATACTTGGGATGAGGTGAAGCGGTTGCAGGATGAAGTCCCTGAAGAGGAAGCTGCTTCATGGGTCAGAGCAGGTTGCACAAAAAGAGACAATGGCATTTGGGTGTCCACAGATGAGAGAGCAGTATTACCCAATTGCCTACTGAGCCCAATGGCAAGGCAAATTCACAGAGAAGTTCATCTGGGAAGAGATGCTATGGTGCGAGTGTTTAGGCAGACGTGGTTTAATCCACGCTTTCGTGTGTGGGCTGAAACGGTATGTCACAGGTGTGTTACTTGTCAACAAATGAATGTTGGAAAGAGAACTGTGGTTGCATTGAGTCACATTGGAAGATCTGGAGGTCCCTTCAATAGGATACAATTAGACTTTATTGAAATGCCGAGGTGCAATAGGTTGAGATACGTTTTGGTGGTGGTGTGTATCTTTTCACGTTGGGTGGAAGCATATCCAACTAGACGATGTGACAGTCTCACAGTAGCCAAGTTGTTGTTGAGAGAAGTGATCCCGAGATATGGATTTCCGACAGCAGTGGAGACAGATAGAGGAACTCATTTCCACAGTGAAATCATGAAATTGTTGTGCTCTGCTTTAAACATTGATCAGAGGCTGCATTGTAGCTACAGGCCGGAGGCTTCAGGTCTTGTAGAGCAGGTTAATGGCACCATCAAGTCGAGAGTGGCAAAGGTGTGTTCGTCAACTTCATTGAAATGGCCAGTTGCGCTGCCTCTGGTGCTTATGAGCCTGCGTAGCACCCCTGATAGGAGAACAGGGCTGTCTCCCCACGAAAGTTTGACCGGAAGAGCTATGCGTTTGCCTATGGTGCCAGCTACAGCATTGATAAACATCACTGATGATTTAGTGTTGGATTATTGTAAGGGACTGGCTGATGTGGTTACTTCTGTATCCCACCAGGTCGAGGCTGCGACTGCATCCACCTCGAGAGACCTGCTGCATGATCTTAATCCAGGTGATTGGGTACTAGTTCTCAAGCACGTGAGGAAGAGTTGTCTTGATGCTCGCTGGCGAGGACCATATCAGGTGATATTGGTCACAAGTACCGCTGTGAAGTGTGGAGGATTGCCGAACTGGATACACGCTTCCCACACTCGCCGAGTTCAAGCGCCTGCAGAGGAAGAGAGTCCCCTGGTTCCGAGGAGCGTGTGTGGACCTGACACAGACAACGACGAAGGCACAGACCCAGCTGTAAGAGTTTCGGATGAAACGGAACAGCCGAGTGAGCACGAGAGACGAGAGCTGAGTGCTCCTGAACTGAGCCCAGATCCTGAAATAGATGATATTGCAGAAGTGAACTGTGCACCAGAACAAGGTGAGAGGTCTATTTCAGAAGGATCAGATCAAGAGGAAGAGAGGAGAACAGATGCCAGAGCGGAGAAGTGGCCAGCAAGAAAAGCAAGGCTGAATATAAGGCTCGCATCCGAGAAAAATCTCACTCCGATTCCTGAAACATCTGAATCAGATCAAAGTGATGCTGAAGAAAGACCGGATGGTCTGAGACGTTCCAGAAGAGAAAGAATAGCGTCTCGAAGATACGCATCTCCTGAGTGGACGTACCTGGCTGCAGATGCAGAGCCCAGCGAAGTCCGGGAGGTTGGGAGCTGGTACGGTGAGCTACGGAGGGGACACCCTCTCGATTAAAATACAGTTGCTGGTCCCAGGCGTAGAAGCATTTGGAAAGCTAACTCTGCAAGTTCCAAATCCTCCAAAGCTGAGTGGATTGCGTTTCCTGATCCTCAATCAGGTTATTTTCCCTTCATTTGGCCGAAAGCTCACCGCGCAAGAATTAGGAGAAATTCGTGCAGAGATTTTGCAATTTGTCCTCGAAATACTTGGATCAAATATCATTAACGATGAAGCTTGAATCATAACCAAAGAAAGCATTAGGCCTTAGAAAGAAGATAACTTAGACCCCAGTTTAAGAAGATTTAAAAGTAGGGACTTTCTAGTAGATGATGGAGTGAGGAGTAGGGCTGACTACATCTCTTCAATAGGTTTAGTATCAATTGAAGGAACGTTGACATTAATTGCATGGGAGGAGAGAAGTGAGAAAGACAGTGTTAAACAAAGAAAACAGAAAGAGACTGTGTTTTCCCTTTTGAGCTTCGGAACGAATCAGTAGAAACCATGGTGTCCGAAAAATCAACACGCAAACAGAAATGCATCATTGGCACCCTCATTGTAGTGGTGCTTATTGTTATAACTGTGGTGATCGTTACATCTCTAGTTGGATCTCAGGATGACGGATAGAATAGGGTACATGCAACACTCACTACACCAATCTCTGAGATAGATGAGGAATGCATCCGCAAGGGATCTAGAAATGATTAAGGAAACTAGTCGTAGATTACATGTTGATTTGTCAAAGGGTGATTTTACTTTGAATGCGTATGCTCGATTATTGTACGAGTATGTGGATACCATGGAAGCGAAGGATTGCTATGTGTGTATGCAATTACCAGCCTCAGTAGAAGAAGGCATTCAATACCATCATTTGCTTTTGACCTATGGCATTACATGTAGTGTGTTGTTGAGCATGTTTTATAGCAAAGCACACTTCGAGTACTATTTCTCAAATTATGATGTGGTACTCTCAGAAGTCCCCGTTCTTAAATACATGAATAAATATGATTATTATAAGGAAGTAGAGTGAATGTCAAAGTATTTCGTGCCTACCATCACTTTAGATACGTCCTATGCCCATAGACACAATTTAACCTGTATGTTAACTGACATTGAAAAGAAGTTTATAGATCAGATAGAAGATCGGCATAGACAGACTCTATTTCGTCCAGATCCAAAGCACAAGGTTACCCCATGGACTAAAGAAGAATTAGATCATAAAGCAAAGGGGAGTTTTGGACCCATAGCATTAGATTTCCAGCAGAAGGGGAAGTTGTGTATTAGACACCCGACCACATACTACGATAAGATATTTGTGGGTGAAAGTGATTGTGAGCACGTCTTCTTGATCGAAGAATCAATTAGAAAAGCATTATTGGACAAAATAACAATAGTGTCCAATGTGTATTTTGTGTGCGGAAAGAATGCCTATGTGAAGTTGCCCAAAAATTGGTATGGCACGTGTTATTTGGCTGTGGTATTTCCCAAGATTTTTCATGTGAATGATTTATGGCCCCTAGAAAGAAACAGACCTCACAGAGGAAAACGAAGTGTGAGTGCAGGAGAAGTGATTGGAGACATATTTGGAGCTATGATACCGAGTATGGGTGTGATTTTGAATGATTTGAAAATCAGAAAGCTGGCAACATTAGTGGATAAGCTCTCAATAAATACAGCTCAGATTTTATTACTTGTAGATGGGGAGATGGTTTCGATAAGGGCTATGGTTTTGCAAAACCGTCTTGCCCTAGATGTGCTGTTAGCAAAAGCCGGAGGAGTCTGCAAATTATTGAAAGTTCAACAGTGCTGCACTTATATTCCTGACAACAGTCGGGATATAAGGAAATATATCAATAATATTTCAGATATACACCAAGAGTTACGTGAGATGGCTGCTGAAGGACTCTGGGAGCAAGTGGGGAAAGGATTTGGCAAGATAGGCAGTTGGTTTGGAAGTTTGGGACAAGGAATAATGGGATATATCTTGAAGCCTATTATAATAGCTGTCATTTGTATAATTGTCCTACTAGGAGCCATCAAGGCTTACAAATGGCAAAGGGCATGAGATCAGGAGACTGTTTCGAGAAAGCGAGAGCGCCAACTTGAACGACTGCAGGACAGTCATTACCAGCACCTTAAGGGGTTAGAACGATTCAGACAGGGACGGCAAGCTACAGCTTCTGTTTAGGTCGGTCTCTTCTACAAGGAGAAACTACAGGAGAATAGAAAGTTGGTGTTATGACACTAGTCATAAGAGGGGGGAACTGATAGAGCGCTGATAGCACTCTATTTTGTATGAGTGCACTATACTCATGGTTTAAACGCACTCTCATGTATTCGTATTGTTTGCAGTGTTTTACGACTATTAAGAAACATTTATTTGAATCATTTGATGTTGAAAACTAGTGAACGCATTGAATTTTGTATGTATTATGATTCCTTCATGCATAATGTGCAGGACGATATTATTTCTATACACCGTAATTGTGGTTAGTTTAAGTTGCCTGAATTATAGGCCCAAAGTCTTAAAGTTTTGATTCTCCTTGCTCTCGAGAAATAAATAATTAAATGTTGTTGTGTTCGAAATGAGAATGTTCTCATCCAACTGCAGGTGCAAGAATACACATCGATATTTTCAGAGTTAAGGAGAGACCCGGAATGTCTTTGAAGATGGCTGGGAAGCGAGAAGGGAGGATGCCTTGCGTATCTGGTCTGTCTGAAAGCCAAGGCCACTGGAAAGAAGATATCATTAATTAAATTAGTGCCATGAAAGAAAAGGCTACTGCATAGAGGTGCAATGGAAAGTTTTAAGAAGAATGACGTATTGTGGGTTGAATCTCATCTTTTGTATGATGCACAGGGACAGCGAGACCAGACTTCTGCTAGCTTTCGGAGGAGAAGGAGCATTTTAGAGCGAGCTCCATAGCCATAAGCTAAAACGACCCATTTGACGTGAGTACTTCTTAGGAAGTCAACACATGCTGACACCGTTGGGGAATGATAGAAGAGAGACAGGAAGGGCCCTCAATGTAGAGCAGTGTAGGGAAAGATTTTGATTTCTTTCAATGAGTCGAGAGCTGAATATCGCATCCATTCTGTGTTGCGTTGTGATTTTGGAATTTATAATCATCTGTCTTTTGGGCCGCATTACTTATATTTGTAAACTTGGCTCTGTATTAATTTTTCTGTACCTCTATACTTTGCTACTGAGATGTATTTACATCCAATTGTTTTTGGCCTTATAATAAATATTCAAACTGCACTTTGGAGTTGGTGGTCTTTCCAGGCATGACAACTTTGCTGATATTTATCTGAGTTGTTTCCTCCCCTCAACCACTTTAGGCAAATAAAAGATCGATCGCTTATGCTATATTTAGTAGGGAACATCAGGTGTGCAATTTAGCATAATCAGTATAAACAAGTTTTTTTCAAAATGCAGTACAAATGTGTCACATACTATACGTACCAAAATTTGGTAAAGCTGAAGAGAAAACCACAGAAAGTGTGATAGAGGACCTGCTACAAACATAAGGTGAGAATTGACATAGAATGACATCAACTACAGTTATAATCGGGAAACAATAATGACACAAACAAGGCAGCTGTCCATAAACCAGCCCAAGAAACTAATAACTAAACTCCCCTCTCTGCTCCCCCGCTCTTGTGCTCAGTCCCGGTCCCTGGTGTAAGATAATTCCATGATAAGTGGTACGTGGACGCCCATGACACAACCTCCTGTAGCCCAGGGAGTCCCCTGCTCTCACTTTAGTGATGTTATGGTGTACTCAGTACATCACGTGATCTCATCTCCGTAGGCGGCTGGTCCCTGAGGTTCCTTCAACTCAATTAACATGGCTGATCAAGCCCTCAAGTCATCCTCTAGCTTATCATCCCTGCAGACATGCTTCATGTTCACCTCCTCCGCAACCGCCCACTCAAAAACGTCCTTCAACCATGCTGCATATTTTGGTGGAATCAGGCTGCACCACCCAATCGCTATATGGCGCTTTGCCAATACTAAGCCAAGGAGGACAAACTTTCTATTCAGCCTTTTCTTTACAGACGAAGGAAGCACGCCTAGAAACACCTGACAGACTTCAAGTGGCACTGCGAAGCCCGAGGCCCTATTCAGATTTTTCAATATTTCCTGACAGTAAAGGGACAGAGAGGGGCAAGACCATACTATATACATGAAGTCTGCCGAAGTGGCCCGGCAGCGTGTGCAGCAGGCAGGTCAGGTGGGGTATGTAGCATGCAAGGTTTGTGAAGTAAGGTGCGTTTGGTGTATAAAGTTATACTGCAGCAGGTTGAATCGTGCATTAGAGTTAACTGTCCGCATGTCCCTCATGAACTTTTACCCATTCCCTAGCTGTTAAAGGTTCCCCTAATATTTCCTCGCACTTGGTCTATATGTTAAGCGTCCGTAGCTGTAGATCATCGCAGATCACCCTGTAGGTGTGCAAGATCAGCCTACGGTCATATCCAATAGTGTCATCACGGTGCTGGATTGGGCGGTGCTTCTGGAAAAGTCGGCACACCTTGCGAGCTGTAGTCGAAATCTTAATGTATTGGACGACTTGTCCTGTACCCAAGGAAAAGGAGTCTATGGCTTCCTCCCGTGTGATAAACTGCCACCCGGGTTAGAGGTCCCCCATAGTATTTCAGCCTCCATCCCTCCATCTCTGCACCGACATTGAGTCTGCGATGTGCAGAAAGGGTTGCACAACCTATAGTGGCATATCCAGGGCATATGGTGTGCACTGAATCACCCTCTGGACCACTTGCTCCCAGACACCAGCCAGTAGACTAATAATATAGGGAAAGGTGGGAGGAGGACTCGCAAGCCACTCATTAGCAAGATGGGAAGGGATCTTCCCTCATGGGTGCCTCGTAGGAGCTGTTTTTCCCAGCTGTCCTCTGGGTCAAGCTGATCACGTACTAGAACTCCAGATGCAGAACTTCAAGACCCCCCTCGATCCCACGTCCCTCACAGTGTGGCTAACTCGACACATCTACGTTTGTTTCCCCAGAGGAGATCCACTTTAAGACTATCCAAAGTGTGAAATAGTGCCTAGGGATTGCATATAGGGTGCTTTGGAGTGCATATAGGCAATGCAGTAAGACAATCATTTTTACAATGGCTATCCTGCCCATGAGGGAAAGAGGTAAGTCCCTCCAGAATTGAATGGAGGCCTAAAGCCCCTCCACTACTCTCCCCACATTTAGAGCTAGATAAGTTGGGGCCGTGTGTGTCAAGTAAATACCCAAATACCGCACATCACTAGTCGTCCAGGGGAGTCCCACCCCAGGGAGCTCCTCCATCGGAACCCCCGTCAGTCTCCCCAGTGTAAATAATTTAGATTTCTCTGGATTAACCCAGAGTCTGGAGAGCTCTCCAAACTCATGAATGACATTCAGTAGGAATGGCACTGAGACAGTTTGTTGTCGCAAATATACCAGGGAATCGTCAGCATAAAGCGAGACAATATGATTGGTGCCCCCAGTGGTATACCCCATGGACCCATTGTCCGTCTCTAAGTTTCTGCCAGGGACTCCATTGCAAGGGCAAACAGGAGGGGCGAGAGGGGATATCCCTACCGGTACCTCTACTCAACCGAAAGGGCTCAGAGAACACACCACCTGAAGGCACCCTGGCATAAGGGTCAGAGTAAAGAAGATGGACCCATTAGATATATCTAGGGCCTAAGCCCACCTTACACAGCACTTGCACTAGGTAGACCCAATTTAGGGAGTCGAATGCCTTCTCAGTGTCTAACAAAGACAGGGCATAGGCGTCATTGCGGAGCAGGGGGGCATGATAGACATGAGCTGAACATCGGAGAATGTGAAGGGTGTTCCACCTCGGGATTAAACCCGAGTGGTTTGTGTGAATGAAACCTGGCAACTGTAGGAGTAGGCGTGCTGGTAGCACACTGATTTTGCTTATTGATTTTGTTGCAAAGATTGCCTGTAGAATTCTTTAGGATTGGCTTGAGGTCGGGGCCCAGGAAAATTGCATCCTCTCTTACCCTCAATTTCGATTTTGTGCAGGCCTGGGCACCACTGACCAATGCCTCAACATGTAACATTTGATTAACAAATATACGAAAGCCAGGCAAGGTAGTCTCTACTTAGCTTCTATGTATCTTAGTTCAGCTTCTGACCTTGTGAACCAGTCAAAACTGTGAAGTATTATGAATATAGTGGGGGTAGACGATCAAATCATCTACTTGCTTAAACAATTGCATAGTCGTGTTACCGCCAGTGCAACATGATGCAGCGTTTTGGGCCTACTTTCTTACCATTTGTCCTCTGGTGGACCTTTTTATCCAACTGAGAGGTGAGGCGAGTTAACATTGCATCAGCCAGTTTCAATTAACAGTGTATCCCATTTGGCTACACAATAACGACCAGGAATCAGTGACTATGGTTAAGAAGATCTATTACAAATTAATAATCAAGTTAAGGTACACAAATCTCAGCACCATGCTATAAAAATACAGAATAACAACTGGGAAACACAACCTCCTAAAAATGTTTAGGCATACCAGTATTAAACAAACAAGAAGTTCAGTCACAGCAATACAAAAGTTTAGCATTAAGATCTAGTGTTCAGAGAAGAGGTTTCGGTCCTCTCTTCTATACACTGATAAATCTAGAATCGTCTCATTTAAAGTCCAAATTAAGAGGATAATTCATTAGTCTAAGGAATCTCAAAATTCAGGGAACTGCAGAAAAATAGAAAAATGTAGGAAAACGAGAAGTGAAAAATGAAGGAAGTAAAGAAAAGTGAAGGAAGGTGTCAACCTTGCTGAAGCTTGGTCAAGAGTCTTCTTGGGTCAGGGTAATTTTGAGTGTCTAGCCTAAGCCACACTCTGCATGGATCAAAGGGAATAAGCATAGAGGTCTAAACCTCTCAAAGACCAAGGAAAAGAGCTCCAGTATCAGACAGTGTCGACTCCCGTTATTCACACCAAATCATTCACTTAACACCCCTCTGTTCACATCATCAGGGGTTCCATTGTCCGTCTCGATTCTCATATTTTAAACTGAAACATCGGGGAAATATCCCACACTGAACATGGGAACGACATCGTCCTTGCTCAGGCAAACCCATGTTGAAACAATGCTGAATAGGACTCTACAGTTAACGCTCTGGCTCTCCATGCTCTTTCGTCAAGGTCTTCTTCTCAGGCTCGCTCTCTAGCGCTAATACAGTGTTATATCTATTTGCAAACTAATGATGTGTCTGAATACCTGCAAGGGAAAAGTCATGTCAGCAGAAATGGAAAAGAATATTTTATGCAGAATGGAAAAAATGCCTAGTAAGTGCAAGTTTAAAATTATTAAGTAAATGGTGCACCTTTAATATCGTGTGCATGTTTAAACACAAATGAATATAACTTGTCAGTACATTAGATTCATATTGCATGCAATATACGGTAACTCTTTAATAATCATCTGTAAGTATGACATAAGAACTACATTTTATATAAAATATACGTGTAACATTAGTGCACACATTGCATAAATACATTATCGTTTCTAGGGTAAACACATTGTACATATGTAAAGACAGTTTATTCATCAAGTCTACAAAGAAAATCTCATTTCATATGGTTAAGACTCACAGTGTAATGTAGGAATTCTCTAATTCTACAGTGAATGCACTTCAATAATAATGTCAAGTGCGGCATTCCTTATTAATGTTGTTCGGCCACACAGTAAACATGTGCTATGCGCAAGTTTTAGGTTATGCATTTGTGACGTGTAAAGGTGGGGTCAAAATTACACTGTACCTACCATAAGGCTCAAATGGAGAGACCACAGTGCCTTTAAGGCTCAAAGGGGGTGTGGGGCAGGGATGTGTGCTCACCCAGTTTCTCTTTACACTTTTTATCAACAGCCTAGAGAAGTACTTGCTAGACACAGGTCGTGATATGCCACAGATAAGGACCGCCACATCCCAACATTATTATATGCTGATGATGCAGTGTTCATGGCAAAGACCCCAATGGGTTACAGGGATTGTTGGATCTGTTTATCAGCTTTATGGTCGAGTTTTTATCTATCTGTTAATCAATCCAAAACCCAGATATTGGTTTATGATCAAAAGACACTGAAATCCAGAGCCTGTACCATTAGCAACATTAAGATCAAGACAGTGCCATTATTTAGGGGGTTTGTTTCATGACCTGGACAGTTGGAATCGCCAAGGCAACACCCGCCGCGGCCCATGCAGGTTAGATCGGTGGGGCAGTGGGTCCGGGTGGTGGGGGGTGGGATTTCGACAGACGACGACGAGGGGAAATTAATTATTTATTTCATTTTCCCTCATGGTCGTCTGTCGAATCCCTTCCCAACCCGGCCCCTCCACTCTTACCTACACGGGCCGCTCCTGTGCAACACTAGGATGTCTGAGTTTGTGAGTAGTGTGGAAGCACTGCTTACATTCTCATCCAATTTGGGGGAAACCCACTAATAGAAATAACCACTGTTTATGTGAGCAAATGTACCACGATTGCCAGTATGGTGTGGGCCTATGGTGATACAGGGACAACCTGGAATACAAAAACACTGAAAACGGGTGCCTGAGAAGGCTATTCGCAGTTCCATCTAGCACCTCAACTTACATATGTCACACGGAACCTGGAATCGATTACATCACGGACTTTATTAAATTGCGTCCTCTCATGCTCTTGCTCTCAATATGGGTAAAGCATGAAGCCAGCTTCAGCTGGCTGGTACTCACTGATTGACTAAAATTAAGCAATGTTTCTAAGAATCCATGGCTAGCTTACATAAAAATACAGTGTACTAGTTTGAGAAAGTCAGAGCTGTATAGCAATCCTGAAGGTATTACTACCTCTAGCAAAGCACTTGTTTTTGTTCGTTTTCGTTCTCTGTGCAATAGTGTTAGGGACTGTGTTGAGTTCCCCAAACAAATGATTAGGCCATATCTTTTATTAACAACAACCAATGCCATGGAACCGTATCTTACTTAGGTTACTAACAAGCTGCACAGGTATCTATTGATATTTTTCAGGCTCAACACGGCTCAACTATTTGTTGCTCATCCTAAGCCTAGGTATCTTTCGATTACCTCCGTGTGCTTTTTTGATAAAGACATTTTTATTGTTTTATTATTTGCAATACAACAGGTGAAAAACCCCGGCCAGCAGCTTATTTAACATAAAGAATATTCATTATAGTAGTCAGTGCATCAGGCAGGTGAAGTATTTGTAATTTCAGCTTCTATTGTTTTTCAGCAATTTGACACACGCGGACCCCAAACCATTAACTCCAAACCTGTGCATGCTTAGAAGGCAGCCCCGAGCCTCATATACTTGCTTCCCCCTGTTGGGCGCACCAGGCCACCCCTTGTCTCCACAGTCATAACTTCGGATGCGTGGTGGCCTTCCATTGAGCAGCAATGTCTCGTTTAGCAACCAATAAGAGCCATTCCCAATACAGCTCTGTCGACTTGTGACTCACTCACTCCATCATCCACTCCCAACAGGATCAGCGAGGGAGAGAGCTCTAAAGTCAGGCCCAACACATCTGAAAGTTCAGCGATAACAGATTCCCATTAGTGCGCTATGATGGGGCATGCCCACACCATATGACAGAAATTCACCGGAGTGTGGGAGCAGCGGTTGCATGCCGGGCTGGGAAGGAGGCCTGCTTTAAACACCCTGGCCGGGTAGAGATATGCGCAGTGCAAATAGTATGTCTGCACTAGAGTGCTTGTGGCTCTCACTCGACTCAGTCCACTTTGCACTTTTTGGTGTTATGTACATTTTTTATCAATCCTAGGAAACGTTTTTGTCGCCCCTCTTAAGATATGGTAATTATATACAGGGTAGATCTGCCATGTTTTATTTGCAACTGGCACACTCCACTTCAATTTGTCTCGCGGTAGCTAATGCTGAAATTAGAAGCACTTAATTGAAGGGGTGGCGCCCATCATATGTACTTCTTGTATTGACATTTCTTTCTTTAAATTTAAGCTGCATAGGTCAACCAGTGCTAAGAGACCTTGCTGCTAGCCCCCTTCATGTTTCCTGAGCATGAACATTTGTTTTAGCCTAGATTTATTAGTAAAATTTGAAATGCAGTGATGTTACTTTGTTTTTATTGTTTTATGTATCTTTTATGGTGTATATTTAATCAAATAAAGAATATTTGACTTGACTTGAATGGGTGTTCCTTAAAATGATAGGCAGGGGGGAACTAAGCAAGCTCAAAACACAGGAATTTCCAAAGTAAAAGGTTTTGCTGTGCTTGACACCGAATGCACTATACTCGTGGGGCAAGATTAACCGAAAATATGATCAGTAGTGTTCAATACCTACAGAGATCCCACACAGATATGGACATCACATTAGACATTCAAAAACACGTCACTTACCAAAAGGTACAACACCTCGGGCAGTGCAGAACAGCAAGTCACCTTCCTGCGCTGCACTGCGTGACAGGGAAAGGACAGGAATGCACTGTATTTAAGGCAATACGGGGCATTCCTGTCCTTTCCCATGCGCTGTCGCCCTTTTGGCAGCCTATCGCCAACGCAGGCACCCTTGTACCTTGGTGCAAGGGTGTCTGTGTTGCATGCAGGATTGTTTTTGTGCAGGAATAGGCACCTTCCTGCACAAGAACAATCCTGGGAGGCCTACTTCTCTTTCTGTTTGTGCTGCATTTCAAGGGGAAGAAACAAGGAGAAATAGAGATATTTCTCCTTGTTACGCCTCCCCTGGGAAGGTGTAAGATTTTGGTGCATTCCCAGGTTTAATAAATCAGGGAATGTGTCAACATCCATGGGAGTTGCATGGGAACACCCACGCAACGCCCATGGAAGGCCTTCCCAGGGCAGAGTAGCACAGCAATTTGCACTGCGTTACTCCAGATTTATGAAGCCACTCATAAATCTGACTTAGAAGTTTGTGTTGCGCATGTACCAAACCCAACACAAGCCCACATATGTTTTGCCATCACGTCATTAGACCTGAGGCGTACAGATACAAAATGTGGGCGTTTTCCTCATTAGCAACGAACGGGAGAAAATTTGCACAAGGCAGTTTTGTGCAATTCTTTAAGACGAACAAGTCAGTAAATACATTTTTAGAAGTTATGGACACTATTTAAAATGATGCTTTTGGGGCGCTGTCTTCACTTTATTCATATTAGGTCAGTAACCAGCAGGCCATGGTGTATTCTCTTTCACCACTAAGGTTACAAAATAAAAGTGAATAACTACAAATACACAGTAATAAAACATGTGGCTTCCGTGAAGACAATGGATTAGCAGTAGAAAAAAATATGCTGGAGGGCATAAACACCAGCATTCATCTAACTGGTTATTTTCCTGCTGCGCTGTCAGTTGGAGAGATAACGATATACAAATGAGATTCATTAACATACACCAACAGTACAAGGACTTGGCAAGACACAATAATGAATCAGGTGTGGAATGTTATTTGTAACACTGTGTTTTATAGCAAGATCTTTATATAATGGACAATATTAATAATGGTGCACAGCTTTTAATTTGGTACTGGCATACTTGTTTACCCTGTCTATTTCTTCATTTGGTTTTATGAAATGTTAATTACTCTGTAGTTAAAGGTCAGGTAAGGCTAACACTATCATGAGCATAACACAGCTCTCTGTAACCAATCTCAAGAAGGAGAGCCAGCAGCAACAACAAATTCACAGCACATAATATTTGCATAAAAACAGCTGTAACGGTTGTAAATAATGAGCAAGACAAGTGACCAAAAAAAACAGAAAACGTTATCAACATGAATTGTGATGCATGCAGTGTTTGCATACAAATGAGTAAGAACTGTCAAAAGAGAAAGGAAGCAATTAGGATGTAGATATTTTCATTTGAATACATCTTAAAAATTGAGAATTTACAAAGAGGGCCGGTACCTGAAGTGGACTTGTCTCAAGAGAAAAGGCAGCCTTTTGCACAGGCTCCCGGGCAGAATGTTAGTTGTAACAACACAATGTATTACATCAAGGTACGTTACATTGTGGTAATCACATCGTGATACTCATTAGATTGCAATGCTCTTCCGTTGTTGAAGGTTTACATCGTTGTTTAGGTGACAAACAGTATTTCTAATCCCTATGCAAGGAAAAGCGTTTTTTAACTTGCCTATATCTTTGGCGTTGTTTGATGAACCTTCACGAAATTTTCACAAAAAAGTGTGACGGTCAATCTTGTTGCACATGTAAAGATTCAGGGTGATCCGTCACGCGTGGGGCCACGAAAAGGGAGGGGGGTAAAAGAGAGTGCATTTCCCATGTTAAATCCCATAGGAACTTTAGACACGGCTACAGCCCGAACTGCTGAAACAGAATTACACCACATTTGGCAAAAAGGTAGATATTAGTCCAGGGAAGTGTCTTTTTCTGATTTGGTGTAAATTTGTTCAAAGGTTTTGGATATATTAAGGGAAATCCAAATTTGTATATATAGGGACGCGGATCCTCCGTGGATCCTCCTCAGATCCTTTTCGGATTCGATAATCCATGCATCAACAGCAATGCTGTGATTGGCTGGCCACAACCTGTTAGGAAAGTTGCGGCCGCCATTTTGTTCATCGTGACTTGGTTCCCTGCATGGAAAATAAAGTTAAAAATAAATAAAAGGGGTCAGGGTAGAGATACCCTGACCCCATGGGACTAATGGAGGGGTCTTCGAGGGACCCCTTGTGGGTAAGAAATTGTTCAAAAACCTTTTTCTATTTACCACACGAGTCGCTGATCCTCCCTGGATCTTCATGGATTCGGGTGGATTCAGGGAGGTTCCAGGGATCCAGAACCCAATTTAAAAGAAACATACACTCACTCACAGATCCACACACCTACTCACACACTCACTCACACACCCATACAGCCACTCATATACCCACTAACTTACTCACAAAACTACTTACATACCCACTCACAGACCCTCAAAATGACTAACATACCCACACAGCTTTCCAACACCCACTTACACACCCACATAACCACTCACACACCCATACAGCATCTCACACACCCACTCACTGACCCGCAAAACCACTCACCCACACAGTATTCACCCACCCACTCACACACCCACTTACACACCCACACAACCACTCACATACCCATACAGTCACTCACACACCCACTCACACACCCACACAATGACTTACACACCTTCACAGCCACTCCCACACCCACTCACAGACACACACAGCTAGTAACACACACACTCACACACCCACCACACACTTACATACCAACTTACATACCCACACAACCACTCACACACCCCCTCACACACCCAGGCTGCAGGTACATTATAGATAGGAAATAGTGCTAAAAACCATAGTAATTCACTGAAAAAAACTAAAGTTACAGAGACGTTATAATTAGGAAATAAAATTTAAAAAACCTTAGAAATTCACTGAAAAAACAAAGGTTACAGGGACGTTATAGTTAGGCTCAGATTTTACTCATACAAAACCATTGAAAATCAGCAGTTATAGTTTGAGTTATCTCAAGTAACTATAACGTGAGCCCACGCCATTTACTGCTGATTACCCCACATATTTCATCAGCCATGACATCTTCTATGACATCCTTGATAATATCATTGCAACATTTGTAGTAAAATTATTGATGAGAAAACTGTGCATGGCGAGGGTGTGTATTATAGTTACCTGAGGGCATGAGTTATAGTTACTTGAGACAACTCATACAATAACTGCTGAATTTCAATGGTTATGAGTGAGTGAAATCTGAGCCTAACTATAACATACCTGTAACCTTTAGTTTTTCAGTCAATTTCTAAGGTTTTTAACATTCTATTTCCTAACTTTGACGTCGCTGTAGCCTTTGTTTTTTTCAGTGGATATATATATATATATATATGTATATATATATATATATATTTATATATATATATATTTATATATATATATATATATATATATATATATATATATATATATATATATCAACAACACGGTCCTTTACGGGGGAGCACGATCCAGCTGGTGCTCGTGGCGAGAACAGGCCAATTCTCGCAAAATATAATCCAACAAATGATTAAATACACGGCACTCTCCTTGGCTTGAATTCGATTCTTTATTTAGCCCATTCCTCTCCTCCTCCTACGCGTTTCGAACACAAAGTTCTTGATCACGGTAGTACTCGGAGTCCCTCTTCACTTTTCACTATTTATACCAAATCACCACTGATGCCCTTAATGAGGCATTATGGGATTGGTAGTCATAAAAATAAGCCGGTTTACTAAACCGATCTTATAACATCAAAATGTTGCGAACTCACGCTAAAAACAACAACCACAAGTTAAGGCAATACTGTTAGTCAGCCACATGAGTACATATACATCGGTCCAGATACTTTATCTATACTGGCCGATCGTCAATGTCATTAAAGTCTCAAAGTGTCATGTACATACGAACACATGTTGAGGCATTATTGTAATTAACCCATGTCTAGTACACGAAAATTTAATCTTCCATCATTTGAACTGGTAATATAGACTAAGTGTCAATTTATAGTACATAGGCTGAGTGCCCAAATGTCTCTGTGGCTGATACATGCAATCAAATTCTCTTTTTGACGGGAATTGTAATTAACTACGTTGGCAAACAAAAAAAAAACTACATGATGATTAACATTCGGTTACTTAATTCTTATCTTAGGCCAGTTACATTATTTCAATGGACTATGAGCTGCAAATTGATTATTTCGTTTTGGCTGATTGTCAAGTCTTTATTTTAATAAATGACCAAGTTCCAGGCAACAGTTCTATGTGTAATTCACAGATGTATATACATTTCTTCATCCCCATTGAGCCCAAGGGGGACCTTTGTCTTGAATCTAATAATCATTTTGGACTCCTGGCGCCTTAATTTCAGTGTTCGATTCCCTCCTCTCTCATGCGGTGGTATTGTGACCAGTCCAGAGTATTTCATATCCAGCCAGGTTCGATTCTCATGTACTTTCATGTGTTTGGCGACAGCATAGGACAGATCCTCATTCTGTATAGCTCTGATGTGTTCGAGTATACGTTTTTTGAGGGGACAGATGGTGCTTCCTATATACCTCTTGCCGCAAAAGCACTCTATTACGTATACGACATGTGTTGATTCACAGGTGATATTATCCTTGATCTCAAATACTCTCCCCCTTGGATCTTTGATAGATGTGAGATTCTTTCCAATTTTGCACGCCTTACATGTTGTACATTTGCCAAATCCTCTCTGTTTGGCTCCCAGCCAAGTGTTTTTTTTGGCACTTTCGAAGTGGCTTCTGATCAATGTGTCGGATATGGAGGGTGCCTTCCTATATGTCACAAGTGGATGATTCCCTAATTTTGTACCAATGTCTGGATCCTTAGTCAACACTTCCCAGTATTTCTTCAAGATTTGTTGTATTTTATAGCTTTCCTTACTATAAGTTAGAATCAATCGTGGTACTTCTTCCTGGGTTTCTATTGCCATGTTTGTTGGCTTTTTATCCACCAATGTTTGTGCTCTGCTTTTTTGTCTAGCTTTCATCTTTCCTCGTTGGATGTCTCTGTAATTATACCCTCTATTAAGGAATCGTGTTGTTGTCTCTTCAAACTTTTTTTCCATTTCTCTGGGTTCAGAACAATTTCGTTTCATCCTTATGAACTCCCCGTAGGGGATGCTTCTCTTGAGGGATTGGGGATGAAAACTAGAACCATGTAATAAGCTATTTGTTGCAGTCTTTTTTCTAAAAACAGTTGTGTGTATTGTGTTCGATTTGATATAGACCTTCGTGTCTAGAAACTCAATTTCTTTGGGGTGAATATTGTGAGTAAATTTAAGTCCCACATCATTGTCATTAAGAATCGCTAGATAAATCAGGAATTCCGCTTCAGTGCCTCTCCATAAGAGAAAGAGATCGTCAATGAAGCGAAGCCAAAGGGCCACCTTCATCGTGTGTGGATCATTTTCCTCTCTCCAAGCTATGTTTTTCTCTCACCAACCCATCATGAGGTTGGCATAGCTTGGAGAGAAGGAAACTCCCATCGCAGTGCCACAGCTCTGGGAATACAGCTTTTTGTTAAATAATTTTTTTTATTTTTCAAGCAAAGCTTCATCATGTCTATCAACATGGTCGTGTGTTTTAGTTTTCCAATTGGTCTCTGCTTTAAAAAGTACAAGGTAGCCTGTATTCCAATATCATGATTGATCGATGTGTACAGCGACACTGCGTCGATCGTTACCAGAAGGTAGTCCGGCTGCCAGTTGGTTTCCATGAGTATCCTTAGGAAGTCTCCTGTATCTTTTATGTAAGAACTGAGGGTGGGCACAATTGCGCCAAGAAATTGTCCACATATGAAGCTACATTTTCCATTGAAATAATGTAACTGGCCTAAGATAAGAATTAAGTAACCGAATGTTAATCATCATGTAGTTTTTTTTTTTGTTTGCGAACGTAGTTAATTACAATTCCCGTCAAAAAGAGAATTTGATTGCATGTATCAGCCACAGAGACATTTGGGCACTCAGCCTATGTACTATAAATTGACACTTAGGGGTCGATTCCGATTCGGGCCGGAAAAAGCACCGACCGACTCGGATCCGGAAAAAATACCGACCGACACGTACCAGTGGCGCCCGACACGCCAAGTACGATGCAAGCCGCGATAAATCCGACCGACACGTCAGGAAACCAAGCCGACCGACCGAGCCGCTCGGAAAATAGCAATCCGGCCGGAAAAACACGCGAATCCAACCGACCGACACGCACCCGGAACAAATCCGACCGAATCGTACCCGCCAACTCCAACCTGCAAAGTACGATGCAAGGCGCGAAAACACGACCGAGTCGGACGGAGGACAAGCCGTACGACCGACACGCATACAAAACCGAGCCGAAGCAACACAATACACCGCGACCGACGCGTACGCAGCATACAAAACTGCACAAACACAGCGTGAACGAAACGGAAAACACCGTACGAGACCAATGCAGGGTCCGACTCGGTCACAAGAACGTTTCCAACATACACAAACAGCACAAAGGAAAAATCAACCAAAAAAAGGCCAAACAAGCAATTACCAAGCCAATAAATACTGGGGGGGTGGGGACAGAGAACAAAGACACACCAACAACTCCACCTATATAAAGGACACAAATCACTACCATGAGCCTTTGCAAATGCCATTCCACTGCCAGCACCCAAGAGAAAGCAACCACACACCCACAGCTCATCCCTCACACAAGCCACACACCAGCAGCACACCAACAAATACCTACCTCACATACACCCAGCACAACACACACCCACACACCCTCACCTGCACACCAACACACACATCACCCACTATCACCACCCATCACCATGCCCCCCAAGAAGAATCCCAAGTTCCTAGATAGTGAATTGGAAGTCATGGTAGACGAGATCCTCAGGGTGGAGCCACAGCTGTTTGGCACTCTGGTCCAACAGACCCCCATGTCGCAGAAAACCAAGATGTGGGAGAGGATCATCAACAGGGTGAACGCCCAATCACCATGTCGGCGCACAAAGACCGACATCCAGAACAGGTGGTATGACGTGCGCAGGAGGGTCCGGGAGCTGCTCAAGAAAGACTACCACCTGAGCCAATACACCGGCAGTGGCCCTCCTGCCAAGCCAGTATACCTCAGGCCCTGGGAGGAGAAGGTGCGGGCCATCCTTCCGCCAGTGAGCGTATATGGACTAGAGGACATCCCAGAGCCTGGTGAGTACACAACAAATGTACACAATAAACTGCCACAAAACACACACATCACTGTCAAGGGGAGAGTCAAACCATGCACTCATAGCAATTACACAGCAACTAGAACAGAATCATCCCAAAATGTGTATGTCAGTCAGATAAACACAACACATGCCATCAAAAAAGTCACATCCAACTGTGCCAACACATGTACAAACACAACCACAACTACAGCTAGGCAGTGGCACAAATAGAACTAACACACACATCCACACATGTAGCCACCACAACAACACCAACACACAGTGAAGACCACTCAAAGGAAGGAATTCTGTGTATGCTGGCCAAGTCAGTGTAGCCAATAGCATCATGGGAGTCGCAGTCACACATATTGCCCCCCCCACAACTGTCCCATCAACACCACCCTGAACCATGCTCACATCACAGGGAGTGGAGAAGGACTCACAAGATGGCTGACACTGGCTACTGCTGTGGGGAGCACAAGGCCCTGCTGCCAACTGTGCACCAACAAACAGCAGGACACCACTGACTGACATCCTGAGAGACAACTTACACTCCCTGCAATGCAAGCACGTTCCATGGTGGGATATCTGGCTGGCTGGCTGGGTGGGAAGGGGGACTTGCAGCACTGACCATAGTCACCAGCACCTCCCCTCACACCCCCCCCCAACACAAACTCCACAGTACCCACCTGGTAGAATGCAATGCCCTCCATCCTAACACAAGATCCCACAAAGCACCACCACCCTGGGTTATGTTGTGTGAAGCACAGGGACACTCTTGGGACTCTTAGCCAAACAACTGCCAGGACAACACTCCCAGCCATCCTGTCAGCACAGCCAGCCCACCCCACAGGGAAGCAGAGTCAAAGGAAGGAAGCATGGGCATGCTGGGAAGGGGGGTGGAGGCAATAGCATGATGGGAGTGGTAGTCACAGACATTGCTCAGCCTCACAACTGTCCCATCAACACCACCCTGAACCATGCTCACATCACAGGGAGTGGAGAAGGACTCACAAGATGGCTGACACTGGCTACTGCTGTGGGGAGCACAAGGCCCTGCTGCCAACTGTGCACCAACAAACAGCAGGACACCTCTGACTGACATCCTGAGAGACAACTTACACTCCCTGCAATGCAAGCACGTTCCATGGTGGGATAACTGACTGGGTGGGTGGGTGGGTGGGAAGGAGGTCTGGCTGTCAACCAAACACAATCAATGCAGACCATGTTCACACCCCAGAGAATACATAGAAATGCCCAAATAATGCAGGACAATGTGCCACACCAATATCAACCCCTGACTGTGACGACTTAGGACAATACAATGTACAGGCCCGCACCCCGAGGCACAGTCACAACTGTCAGGTGTGTCAACCACTGATGCCTGCAGAAACATGACATACATTGTTTGTGTCTCCCAAAAACAGGTGATGATAGGGACACAGCAGCAGACGCTGAGGAGTCCCAGTCCCAGGCTCAAGAGGATGCCGAGCTCACTGGCGTCGTACAGCCTCTGTCCTCCTCGGACGATGAAGAACAACCTGGCACATCCGGTGCAAGTCAACATGCTGCACCAGCAGGACCACCAGCTGCAGCACCAGCAGGTCCACCAGCTGCACCCCCTGCACCCACCCCTCCAACGACTGTCACCACGAATACCATCCCTGCCGACATGGACAGAATAAGGAACAACACCAGCGCAGTGACCCTGGACCAACCTGGGGCCATGGACACCACCACCACCACCAACCCCCAAGGTGGACCAGGGTTATCTGTGCGTGCAACTGCACACACTGCACATGTCAGCAGGGGTGGTGGGAGGGGTGGGAGACAGAGGTCGCTGCTTGCAGACGTTGCTGGTGTGCATGAAGACCCACAACTGGTACGCATAGCTGATGCGTACCAGTCCAGCACCGGAGAGCTCAGCCAGGTAGTGGGGCTCCTCAGAGACATCAAACAGCAGCAGGCTGCCCATCATGCCCGCTTGGACTCCCACATGTCCCATGTGGAGTCACACATGTCACGTGTGGACTCCCACATGTCACGTGTGGACTCCCACATGACCCGCGTGGAGTCCAAGTGGGATGTACTACATGAGATGACGGCGGTGCACAGGGACATTTTACAATGCCTCCGCCAGATGAACAGCAACCAGTCCACACCTCCCTGTGTGCCAACAACATCTGGTACCGAACAAACTGCAACTGCCACAGGGAGGGAGGAGGACTCTGGCGGAGAGTCCCCTGCACCGCAGCAGCCTGCACTTGAGGGCCCCCCCCCAAGAAGAGGGGTCGTCCGAGGAGGGGAAAGTGAGAGGCTGATGGCCAAGCGCAACTCCCAGGAAGCCTGAACCTGTTCTGGATTTTCGCCTTTGTGCACAGACTGTTCACCCTGTTGATGGCAACACTACTCCCACACATTGCATGGGGAGTACAAGTTGGAACAATGTGTCAGACAACTGTGGCCCCGATACTGGGGATCCTGTCTACCTGGACTTTCTATTCATCTAGGAACTTGGGATTGCAAGATTCATGTACAGCACAATCCATCCTATGCACTATTATCACAGATGTATCACAATAAACACAATAATACACCATACTTGCCTCTGTCGTGATTCCAACGTGGGTGCTGTTATGGGGATGATGAACAACAAAATTACACTGTGTATGCGAACTGCAACAGCAAGGACAACACAGGCATGTGAGTACAGGCAACGTGACACATATGAGGGAGACACACCACCAGGGCTACACAACACATACACACCTAGGCCATCTGACTCATTGCCTACACTGATGTTGCCAGGGAAGACGGTGCAATGCACAGACACCACACCCATTCCCAGTTGTAGTCAAGTAGCCCACAGGTGCAGTAAGCAAATGGCAGTCAAATGTGTGACCACAGACAACGCACATCACTAAGTGAAGCACAGGTTTATTACACAGTAGCAACATGCCGTAACCACTACAGATGCAAGGTAACCCCACCTGGTAGCGGGCACACAGTCAACAACTGTAGACAGAAGGAAGTCCATGGGTGTGGCGCACATCACCTGTAGGGACACAACAGCTACCAGCCTGGATGTGCAATCACGTTGTCGGTGGACACAGTTGACCAAACGAATCTGAAAGTACCCTGTGAAGGACAGAAATGACACACAGTCAAAAGCAATGGAGTACAGGACAGAACAGCAAAACTCATGCACAATACATGTTACAAGATACCCACCCAGAACCAAGTTAGCATGTGAACACTGTTGGGGAGTACAGCCCACCTGTAAGCACACATCGCAACACACATCCAGTCAAGTAGCCCATGGACACACTCCAACAGCACCAGAGCACCACCCACACATCATGCCAACTCACATCATTGACATGACACCTCAGGATACTCACATTCAGCTAAAGAAGTTGGTGATGAGCTGTGTGCGGACATCACCATCACCATCATCATCATCATCGTCACTGGCATCGTGTTCCAGGCCAGGATCCTCCACAGGTGGCGGATGTTGGTCATCGTCATCCTGGATGAGAGGCAACTCCTTCCGCACTGCCAGGTTGTGGAGCATGCAGCAGACGATGATAATCTTGCACACTTTCGCAGGGGCATATGGGAGGGACCCTCCGGTCTTGTCCAGGCAGCGGAAGCGGCTCTTCAGGAGACCAAAGGTCCGCTCAATCACTCTCCTGGTCCGACCATGTGCCTCATTGTAGCGCATCTGGGCAGGTGTCACAGGGTTCCTGAGGGGTGTCAGCAACCACGGCATGTTGGGGTATCCCGAGTCACCTACGGACAGACAAGTGCACATCAGCTGACTTGGAAAAGTGGGCGGAATACTACAGATCAGATCACACACAATGGCACAAAGTCAGTACACACCGACAAGCCAGGCACGCTGGTTCTGCATCTGTGCCATCAACCTGGGGATGCGACTACTCCTCATCACAAAGGCATCGTGTGCTGAACCAGGGAAACGGGCACACACGTGTGTGATGGTCATGTCTGCAAGACACACCACCAGTGCATTGACCGAGTGGTAGTGCTTGCGGTTCCTGTAGGCCTGCTCCTGGGCCTGTGGTGGTACCAAAGCCACATGTGTCCCATCAATGGAGCCAATGACATGCGGCATCCTCCCCAGGGCATAAAAGTCACTCTTCACGTCAGTGAGTCGTCGCAGTCTAGGGAAATAGATGTACCGGTTCAGGAAGAGCAACATTGCCGCCAAGAAATCGCGGAGCACACGGCTGAACATGGTCTGTGACATCCCACCAGCAGACGCCACAGTATGTTGGAAGGTACCGGTGGCAAAGAAGTGTAGGGCTGCCATCACCTTCACCTTGGGGGTCAGCGCTGTAGGATACGGCCGGCCAGGCTGCAAATGTGGGGACAACTGCACTGCCAAATCCTCAATCAGCTGCCTGGTGAAGCGGTACCGTCGGATGCTGTCCCGTTCCACCATCGTTGCCAGGTCTGGGAATGGCCGATGGACAGCAGGAGCCCTGCAGTGCAGAGGAGAAGTAAGCAAGATCGTCAGTCACCCCACATATGCGGCATTGAACACACTCAAGATCCCAACATACATCATCATGAGGCACAACTACATGAAGTGTGCAGTACCGGAACGACATGTATGGTACATACATGGCCAACATCTGTCAACACGGTCCTACAGGTGGCATCAATTTGTCCCAGGTTGGCCCATTGGATATCATGATGCTGTGTCACAGTCACCCCCCAGTGACATGTGAGGACAGATGTGCCCCAGGCACCACAGCTCAACGACAGGCACATTCCCAGGGACCCTGTAATGCCACATGGACACTGGCATCACCTGGAGTATCATGTGTACACCACAACAAAACAAACATGACCCCCACAGGTAGTGGCCACACTTGCCATGGCAGGAGAGCCATGGACGTCTGTGACACACACGCACAACATCAGAGTCCATGCACACACAACGTGGATGTGGAGACTGTCTCCCATTGTGCACATGAAATCAGAGACATTGTAAACACTACATGCACAAAGACTGTGGAGGGCCATCACTATTGTGCCACTGGGACACCCTGGCTCAAACATACCGTCCCACATGGGACTCACGGGGTATGTGACATGACATACACAAACACCACTGTGAAATGTGACCATGGCACATGCACAGATATGAACAGTTGCACATCACAGTGGTCACGTACACGTAACACCCAGGATCCTGTCCCCATTAACACGTGCACAGCCTGGGGGTGGCTGCCCACAGGTGACACCCACAGGACAAAATGTACACCAACATACACACAATAGGAAATGCAGCCTTACATGCCTTATGATAAGGTTTGGACAGGCTGTCGTGATGTAGGTGTGCCCCTCACTCCCTGGGAGCTATCTGTGGCTGGCATATGTCCATCTGAGACAGGCATGCTGACATATGCCAGTCACATGTACAGTGATGCGTTGAACAGCAATGGACCGATCGGTGCCTCCGGCCGGCCCATTGCTTTCAATGTGTGCGGGTACGCGTTGTACCCCTGTGCGCGTTGTACTGCAATGGACCGATCGGTGCCTCCGGCCGGCCCATTGCATTCAATGTGTGCGGGTACGCGTTGTACCCCTGTGCGCGTTGTACTGCAATGGACCGATCGGTGCCTCCGGCCGGCCCATTGCATTCAATGTGTGCGGGTACGCGTTGTACCCCTGTGCGCGTTGAACAGCAATGGACCGATCGGTGCCTCCGGCCGGCCCATTGCATTCAATGTGTGCGGGTACGCGTTGTACCCCTGTGCGCGTTGTACTGCAATGGACCGATCGGTGCCTCCGGCCGGCCCATTGCATTCAATGTGCGGGTACGCGTTGTACCCCTGTGCGCGTTGTACTGCAATGGACCGATCGGTGCCTCCGGCCGGCCCATTGCATTCAATGTGTGCGGGTACGCGTTGTACCCCTGTGCGCGTTGTACTGCAATGGACCGATCGGTGCCTCCGGCCGGCCCATTGCATTCAATGTGTGCGGGTACGCGTTGTACCCCTGTGCGCGTTGTACTGCAATGGACCGATCGGTGCCTCCGGCCGGCCCATTGCTTTCAATGTGTGCGGGTACGCGTTGTACCCCTGTGCGCGTTGTACCTCAATGGACCGATCGGTGCGCACCCATTGACAATGGGCTTGCCTGGCAACGGACGCGTTTTCGAATATTCGAACGAGTCGGTTGCTGGAAAATCAGTTGGTCACCCACAACAATGTTGCAAAATCATGTATGTCATGAAGTTGAAATTTTGAAGGATGCTGTGGGCGTGTTTTGGTGCTGCTATTCCATGGATTGGCCAGATTCAGAAGATGCAAACGACTTGGACCTATCACTTTGGACACAAGGGACAGTATCTGCCTCTCCAGCACATATATATTGCTGCATGTTCCCCTGAGAGCCCACTTGCCTGCACTACATGCTCCAGGACGACATCTGCCACTGCACTGCTGCTGTCTCTGCCCCTCTGGACCCTGCAATGGCACGTACTGTGGAGAGAGCCCCAGCCTTCAGCCTTGAAGAGAACCAGGCCCTGCTGGACAGCCTACTTCCACAGTACAGCAAGCTGTATGGGACACCAGGGGAGCAGGTGAGTGTTCTGTGCACTGCCTTTCTGAATGTGCATTTTGTCTGACTAGCAAGGCTGAGAGTCAGCACACCACTGGCTAGCAGGCTCACTGAGTAGTTGTCACCCCCCATAGTGTGTAGTGACTTGCACTGGACAGGTATGGTGCAGTGACAGTGCTTCTGAACAGGGTTTTACTCCCCATGCTATGATACCATGTAGTGACTTCTGGAAAACTGTCCATGGGCAGCCGTGCACTGCCTGGGTACACCATGTGCCCCTGTGATTGCGACATGTATATGCAACTGTGTCATGCACGGATATGTTGCATGTGTAGTAATGGCCTTATCACTTTGTCATCCTGACAGGCTTCTGCCCATCGGAAGCATGAGATCTGGAAGGACATCGTCCGGGCTGTCCGGTCCGTGGGGGTCTACAAGCGCCGGATCCGCAACTGCCAAAAGAGGTGGCAGGACCTTCGGGGCTGGACCCGGAGGATTGCACGGGTCCAGCTGAAGCTGTCGCCTCCTCGCAGGAGGGGCGGAACACGGACCCTGACCCCCCACATGCTCAGGATCCTGGCGGTGGTCTTTCCAGACCTGGATGGGCAGCTGAAGGCCAGAGAGCAGCAAGGAGGGGGTGAGTCAAAGACTGCACTGTGTACTCTGTCTAACATGTTATGTGCCCTCCTCGGGCCAGGTTGAACTGCCACAGTACAGCAGTCATGTTGTCCAGGAGCCATGTCCCTCTATTGTGCACTGCCCACTCCTCATCTGATACCCAGGTGTGGCCCTTACATGCAGGGAATTCTGTCACTTAGGACTGTGTCCTTGCAGTTTGCTTGACTCAAGGTGGGAGACAGCATCTGTTTCCCTGACTCTGTGGTGGGCATCATGGGTGGGTCCATTGCTTACACAATGCCTGTATTCTGACATGTATTCAGCGTGTTACTTTGATCTGTGGTCCAATTGCTGAGCTGATCCACCACATGTGGCTGGGGTACCTGGCACACACCCATGCTGCGGGTGGGAACAATGTTTGGGCCCCAGGAGTATGTATATGACGTGTGTCACACATACTTAGCCAGCTGCCTACAGTCCAGGGCTCATCCCTCATTCATGTGGGGCTGGACAGTCATGCCTACTCCAGGCCATACAATACACTCTGTACTCCCACTCCCGTGTATCAGAGGACACATTGTGCACAGTGATTTGACCCCTCAGGTGTCTGCCTCTGTGTCAGTGTGCTGTGGATTAGTCGCCAGGACTGCTGTGGAGTTTCTTGGTAGGGGCTCAGCATGCCACTGGAGATGTGACCATAGGAGACGATACTTGTGTGACACATAGGTGTCTGATCAGCTGCCCATGCAGACTGGGGCATGTAAATGTGAAGTTCAGGCAGCTGTTCCCCATGCACAGCAGAGTGTGAGGGGCTCAGGTTCAGAGGGTAGTGTCACAGGTCTCCCATATGTCCAATAGGTATGACCTGGACAGATGAGGGTTAAGAGGATGTGTTGTGGGGGATGTACATGTGCACTTGTGCAGCTCCAGGACTTGCATTCCCCATGACCTACTATTGTGACACAGTGCAGAGTGTTGTTAGTCTGGCTGCAAAGTCATACATCACTGAGACAGTGATGTATGACTTTGCAGTCATGCCTCCGCCATGGCATGTGTCTACTGATTGGTGATCCTGCAGGGGAGTGACATGTGCTACATGCACACCATAGTGGCGCTGGCTATCAGGACATGGGTGCATCATGGTGTCTGTCGCTGGTATGCATCACATGCATTTCCTATTTGACTCTGGGCATCCCTTACATCCGTAAACCTGTACTGACTCAGTGGCAAGAGCTGTGATGTGTCCACACCGTGTCCTCTGCACTGTCCAACTACTGTGTACTTGGTGCATGTGTCAACACTGGGGTGTTGCAATCCAACAGACACCAGACAGATGGGTGCAAGGCCATGTGGGATGTGAGTGCCATGCTTGGCATCAGACTGACAATTGACTTCTCCTGTTCAATTAGGGCACTTTTAGCAATGTACAACTAATGATGCCAGGGCTTGCTCTGTAATGTGCTGTGCTCACAGTGGTGTGTGCGTTTGGTGCAGGTGACTGATGTCTGTCTGTTTCCCCATTGTTTGCAGATACATCCACGGCCACGGAAGGGGACAGCTCCACGGACCAGGAGGAGCCGGAGAGCCAGACTGGGTCAGCAGCCGAGGAGTGGTCGGAGGGACCCAGTGGCACGGAGGGCGAGGGGAGCCACACCGAGGAGTCCTCAGCAGCATCCACCTCAGCTGAGGACCAGAGCAACTCGGAGGATGACTCCCTTGTGGAGGCGGGTGTCAGCAGCCACCACACCCCAGCTAGTGTTGCTGTCCCCGCCACCACCAGCACCACCACCGCCCTCCCATCGGCTCCCATTCCCCAGGTCCGTGGAGGCTCCCATGTCCGGGAGCGTGTCTCCTTTGGGCCAGGCACCGCACCCCCTGCCCCTGTGTCCCCTGCTGCCCTGAGTGAGGAGTCTGTGTACCTCCTTCGCCAGCTCCATGTAGGGCAGACAGCCATGCTGAGTGTCCTCCATGCGCACACCGCGCTGTTGACTCAGCTGGTGTCGTTCATGGAGGGCATCTCATCGGGCATGTCTGACCTACAGAGGGGCAATAGGTCCATGGACTCCTCCCTGACGGCAGCAGTGTCCCTCCTCAAACGGTCCCTCACCCCTCCTGCCTCTGCTCCATCCACACTCCCCAGCACCTTACCCATCCCAGGCACACACACACTGGCACAGGCACACACCAGCACACACACATCCAGCACACTGACACACACGCCAATGACAAAACGCACACGCACGCACATTCAGGGGACTGAAGCCAGACTCACAGGGGATGGGGCCCTGGAACACACACACGCATCCACATGCACTGCGCAGTCCTCAGTTCCCTCTCCCTCCAAAGCACCCTCCCTTGCCTCACCTGCAACCCCAAAGTCACAGCAGCTCTTCCTCTGTGACCTCGGCCTCTTCCCCACCGATGAAGCTGCTCCAGCATCCCGGGGGAAGAGGAAGCCCACCCACACGGAGCAGAGTGCCCCTCGCCCCCGGACACCCTCCCCCAGGCGCAGACGGACTGAGGCCCCCACCCGCAAGTCCCCCCGGAGTGCTAAGAGCAAGACCCCGCCACCACCCTGCAGCTCAGGCACAAGGTCTCCGTCCTCCATCCCTCAGGCCCCCACTGCACAGGTGCCCCCACCACACCCTGCCCCAGGTTCCCCCACCCACAGATATACCATCCCCAAGATGCTCCGGCCTTCTCCCCTGCCACTTGCTCTCCCAGCACCACACCCCCGCTGCGCTTGTCTGTGCCACTGATGTGGTGAGGGTGTCCCCCCCTCTGTCCAACCCACCTTGCCTGTTCCCCATTCTCCTCCCCTGGAGGTAGGCACTGCAGTGGAGTCCACTACCGCCCTGTCTGACTTGGGCACTGCAGTGGCGGACCTGTCCACCCCATCTGCAGGGTCCACTGCAGTTGTGCCGGCACCCACGACATCTGTGTCATGCCCCCCAGTTGTGCCGGCACACACCATGTCAGACACCTCCACTGCAGTTGTCAGTGGCTCTCCTGCACCCACCACCCCTTCCCTGACTCCCCCTGGTGAGCCCTGATCCTGTCCCTGCGGTGCCTGGCCTGCCCCCCGGTTGCCCCTCCTAGT
Source organism: Calotriton arnoldi (assembly GCA_963921515.1). Taxonomy (NCBI): domain Eukaryota; kingdom Metazoa; phylum Chordata; class Amphibia; order Caudata; family Salamandridae; genus Calotriton; species Calotriton arnoldi. The sequence goes on along the minus strand of CAWUFW010002413.1, from coordinate 178,685 downwards.
GGATTGTCCCTGGTATTGTGCAGGCATGCGTAGGGTGACATCTGCCAGTGTCACCCTGTTTGAACTTTGACAATGGACTGGCCATTGGCCTTTGCTCTTTTTTCAGGACTTCGTTTGGCCTCAACACATATGCTGAATAAAGCAACTTTCTTTTCTCTAGTGCTCATGCTTCAGATGTACATGTTGTTGGTGCAGCTAACCATGCCCTTGCTGCAGTGATGGTGATATCTGGTCTCATGATTATGAAGTGTTACTGTGCAGGAACCCATGTGGTCCAGGGGGAATGTGTCCTATCATGTGGTGTATCCATGTCATCAATAGCAGCATCTGAGGGTGTCATGTGTTCAGTATTTGGCAATGGGTTTCCTACTTACATTGGCAATTTCATATCTGTGGCTTCCACCCCTGCACATCTGTTGTGCCTGCCATCGTTGCATTTGTCTACTTCCCTGACCGTGTTGCCATCTCCAGTGGACATGCAGGTTTGGGCATCAATGGGGAGGGACTCATCCGTGTAGTCAGTGCAACATTGCTATACAAGTGTGTTGGATCTGTGCTGATGATTCCGTTGGCACATCCATGACCAGGCTGATGTGATGGGAGCCCTCATTTGGTGCTAATTGTTGATTGTGTGACCAAGTGCTCAGCTGACATGATGGGGCCCTACTGAGGCAACATATGGCACAGCTTTCCTCACACAGGAGTGGAGTCCCCTCATGGCAGTGTGTACACGTGTGACATTGCCTGCGCCCAAGGTGTGTGTTGTATGTGCATGTCTGTGTGTTCACTTCCATTCATCTGCGCATGCTGTGATCCCTAGTGTTGTACCTGTTTGTGATGCTTGCTGACTTGAGCTATGTTCCCCCAAAGTCTTCTCCCTGTGTTCTCTGTGATGTGGGTGCATGGCACATTACTGGTCATCAGGGTGTCACCCATAGGTGTGTTTGCTGTCAGGGCAGAGTTTGTGTGCTGACGCAGATGGGTCACAGTCAGGTTTCCCTTTGGCACTTGTTGTTTGCCCCTGTCATGTGATTTCCAGTTTGTGTTATCTTTCAGTGATTGTGACACGTTGTGTGTGTGACTGCTGGCACTCCTTAGGGTCCGGGCTGCAATGTTGGTTGTTGTCTATGTGTGTTCTTTGTGGGTGACCTTGGCTTCTTCATTGGTGTGTGACTGTGGCTGGGATCCCATTGGTCGGTGTGGTATTGCCGTCATGTCCATGTACAGAGTAGTGTGCAGTGTGTCAGACATTCAGGAGTCTTGTTGAGTGTCCATGTGTGATGTGTTTCTACACCTTGGTTCCCACCCACCACCCTGGAATAGTCATGGGTGCATGTGCAATGTCACCAGTGCATGTGTACTTCACTGCTGCACATTGTTGGAGGTCGAGGGGTGTGGTCTTGAGTGTGTGCAGATGTGAGTTGTTGCCCGGCTAGTCCCCTGCCTCCATGTTGGCCTTGGCTTACTGGCCATGCTGATTGATTTGTGCTTGTGTAGGTGTGATGGTAGTTAGTTGCTCAGGACACCTGACTGTGGTTCACAGTGTGAACGACATTTAGCTTTGTCATCACAGTGGTATTTTTCTTCAGCCCAGGGTCACCACATTGTGGGGGCCCTGGGGGTGGTGCTGTGGTGTGTCTGTGACTTGCTGTGTCAGTTGTTGTTCCTACGTGCCTGTGTGACATGTGTGTTTTGTGCTCCCTCTCACCTGTCAATGCCTGCTTGCCCACATAGGGGATTTGGATCCATGAGTTAGCTTAGTGTGGCAGTGTATGCACATCTGTATGATTGGTATTCAGCTCTCCTCATGTGTTGTGTTGTTGCCTGGGGACACTGGCACCCCCACCCCTCACCTGCTGTGTATGATGACAGTGTTGGTCTGCCTGTTTGTGTTTGTGCATCTGCACCACTGCATTGGCATATCTTGGGTGTGCCATTGGCTGTATGTTGTTTGGTGTGTTTCCCCTGCTGTCCCTGGGACTCCTAGGTCATCGGTCAGCACAGTGATCATGGTTTGTGTGTCCCATTGCTGCCATGGTATGGTATCTGTTCACCTCACATCTGCTGTCTCCACAGGGTATCTGCATTTGTGTGCCCATTGGTGCAAATATGTGGTTCTGCATTCTGATGGTCACTTCTGTCATTGTGTCATTGATGACTGTTGACGGTCTCAGCCCCCATGGGTGTTGTTTGTCTGCACATGGCCAAAGGAATGTTTCATTTGCACTGCAGTATTTGGCTCCCCCAATTTATGTTGCAATGGGACACATACACTACTTTGCCACAGATGAGTTTTTGGTTCTGTGACCAGGAATGATCCATGCAGTTTGGCAGTTGCAGCTCTTTCTTTGTTAACAATTACCTTTTGGTCACTGTGATGATGAGGGTGTAGACCCCATTGCCACAATGGTCAAAATGTGCTTCAGCTATGGACCCCACACTTACCTTTTGGTCACTGTGATGATGGGGGTTTAGACCCCATTGCCACAATGGTCAAAATGTGCTTCAGCTATGGACCCCACACTTGCCTTTTGGTCACTGTGATGATGGGGGTTTAGACCCCATTGCCACAATGGTCAAAATGTGCTTCAGCTATGGACCCCACACTTGCCTTTTGGTCACTGTGATGATGGGGGTTTAGACCCCATTGCCACAATGGTCAAAATGTGCTTCAGCTATGGACCCCACACTTGCCTTTTGGTCACTGTGATGATGGGGGTTTAGGCCCCATTGCCACAATGGTCATGGGCTGCTTGCATTGTGGGTGCCACACACATATATGTGTGGCACATGTGCTAGGGGGTCACATTGTATGTTCAATGTCATGTTCGGTGTTGTAGGCATTTGACACAGCCTGCTCACACGCTTGTCATGGTGGTGGGGGGATGTCTTAATCTTGCATTCCCTAGGTTGTGGTGTGCTTGTTGTGTCATGCATTGTCCATCCTATGAGTGGGGGTGGTAGTAGTGGTAGGCATCCAGCCCCCTGGCTAAGGGTGGTAGTAGTGGTAGGCTTCCTGCCCCCTGGCTAAGGGTGGTAGTAGTGGTGGGCATCCTGCCCCCCTGGGTGAGGGTGGTAGTAGTGGTGGGCATCCTGCCCCCTGGCTAAGGGTGGTAGTAGTGGTAGGCATCCAGCCCCCTGGCTAAGGGTGGTAGTAGTGGTGGGCATCCTGCCCCCCTGGGTGAGGGTGGTAGTAGTGGTGGGCATCCTGCCCCCCTGGCTAAGGGTGGTAGTAGTGGTGGGCATCCTGCCCCCTGGGTGAGGGTGGTAGTAGTGGTGGGCATCCTGCCCCCCTGGGTGAGGGTGGTAGTAGTGGTGGGCATCCTGCCCCCTGGCTAAGGGTGGTAGTAGTGGTGGGCATCCTGCCCCCCTGGGTGAGGGTGGTAGTAGTGGTGGGCATCCTGCCCCCCTGGGTGAGGGTGGTAGTAGTGGTGGGCATCCTGCCCCCTGGCTAAGGGTGGTAGTAGTGGTAGGCATCCTGCCCCCTGGCTAAGGGTGGTAGTAGTGGTGGGCATCCTGCCCCCCTGGCTGAGGGTGGTAGTAGTGGTAGGCATCCTGCCCCCCTGGCTAAGGGTGGTAGTAGTGGTAGGCATCCTGCCACCCTGGCTAAGGGTGGTAGTAGTGGTAGGCATCCTGCCACCCTGGCTAAGGGTGGTAGTAGTGGTAGGCATCCTGCCCCCTGGCTAAGGGTGGTAGTAGTGGTAGGCATCCTGCCACCCTGGCTAAGGGTGGTAGTAGTGGTGGGCATCCTGCCCCCCTGGGTGAGGGTGGTAGTAGTGGTAGGCATCCTGCCCCCTGGCTAAGGGTGGTAGTAGTGGTAGGCATCCAGCCCCCCTGGCTAAGGGTGGTAGTAGTGGTGGGCATCCTGCCCCCCTGGGTGAGGGTGGTAGTAGTGGTAGGCATCCTGCCCCCTGGCTAAGGGTGGTAGTAGTGGTAGGCATCCAGCCCCCTGGCTAAGGGTGGTAGTAGTGGTGGGCATCCTGCCCCCCTGGGTGAGGGTGGTAGTAGTGGTGGGCATCCTGCCCCCTGGCTAAGGGTGGTAGTGGTGGTGGGCATTTGGCACCCCCTGGCTAAGGGTGGTTGTGGTGGTTGGCATCCAGCCCCCCTGGGTTGGGGTGGTGGCGCGCATTCAGGCCCCTGTGTGCATATGTGGCATTGGTGATGGGCATCCCGCCCCTATGGTGCTGCTGTTGCAAGTATATTCAGATTCCCCGTGTATGTGTGTGATGTGTCGTGTACGTGTTGTATGTGTTTTGTGGTTGGTGTCTGACTTACCTTCTGCGCCGTACGCGTCCGTGCCTGTTCCGGTAGTAGATGTAGAATATTGGTATGATCGGGACGAAGGGATTCATGGTTGGTTCGTGTCGTTCGTCCTTCTCGCTGCTTCGCGTCGTCCTCGTCGCTTGGCTTCGTCCTCGTCGCTTCGCTTCGTCCTCGCCGCTCGCGTCGTCCTCGTCTGTGCTGTGTTCGTCTCGTAGCCGTGGATCGTGTTGTGGCGCGATTCGGAGCTTATGTGCGCCTCTCCCGGATGCTTTGACGTGCCGTGCGTAGCGACGGGTTCGGCGCGTACGGAAAGCGCATCGTACTTGTCCGGCCGGACGGGGCTGCATTTTCCCTTCCGTGCGACTCGATTCGGCGTTTCCGGATTCGCCTCGGTCGGAGAACAGGACCTGGTTTGGGTGAGTACGGCTCGGCCGGAATTTTTGCTGTTGTGCGCATCGTACTTGCTCGTTCGGTGTGCTGTACGGATCGGTCGGGAAACTGGCTTTCGCATGGCTTTTTTCCCGACCGAATAGTATTGGGTGCGCCTCCGACCGAGATCGGAATCGGCCCCTTAGTCTATATTACCAGTTCAAATGATGGAAGATGAAATTTTCGTGTACTAGACATGGGTTAATTACAATAATGCCTCAACATGTGTTCGTATGTACATGACACTTTGAGACTTTAATGACATTGACGATCGGCCAGTATAGATAAAGTATCTGGACCGATGTATATGTACTCATGTGGCTGACTAACAGTATTGCCTTAACTTGTGGTTGTTGTTTTTAGCGTGAGTTCGCAACATTTTGATGTTATAAGATCGGTTTAGTAAACCGGCTTATTTTTATGACTACCAATCCCATAATGCCTCATTAAGGGCATCAGTGGTGATTTGGTATAAATAGTGAAAAGTGAAGAGGGACTCCGAGTACTACCGTGATCAAGAACTTTGTGTTCGAAACGCGTAGGGAGGAGGAGAGGAATGGTCTAAATAAAGAATCGAATTCAAGCCAAGGAGAGTGCCGTGTATTTAATCATTTGTTGGATTATATATATATATATATATATATGTATATATATATATATATATATATATATATATATATATATATATATATATATATATACTGAAAAAACCAAAGGTCACAGGGAATATATAGTTAGGTTTACTTTTTGCCCGCACAAAACTATAGAAATTCAGCAGTTATAGTTATACTTATAGTTATACTTATGCAAAGAGGATGTATCCTTATGGCTAGAGCAGTCGACGTCGAAGCTGGGGAACCGGGTTCGAGTCTTGGCAACGACGCTCAACATCCTGTGATTCTGGGCAAATCACTTAATCTCCCTGTGCCTAAGAAAAAAAATGAATGTGTCCTTGTGTAACGAAACTGGTGCTATGTAAAGCGCTCTGATACCTGATATCTCCGGGTCTAGTTCGCGCTATATAACACTAAAAAAAACCTAAAAAAACTATGACTCATTGCCTAAAGTTACTTTAGGAAGCAAACACAAGGAGATAATGGACAGAGCGCTGAAACTTTTCAGACACTCACCCCCAGTCACAGATCTGGGTTGAATCCATCATCATTCTTTAGCTCACTTCGCCACCCCAGTTTATACACAGCTATATGCAAATCAGTCTTGACCCTGTGCCTCATGGGAACAGTCCAACCCGAACTGCCAAGCCATGTCTTCCCTGGACCGGAAACAAGCATCCTGGGACCGGTTTTGGGCTAACAGCCCTCATCAGCCAGGCTAGATTGAATCCAGTGGTAAAGAGAGCAAGGGACCCATGTCTGGGCATACCCTGCTAACTTAGGGCGAACAAAGCAAACACAAGGAGATGATGGACGGAGCGCTGAAACTTTTCAGACACTCACAGATCTGGGTTGAATCCATCATCATTCTTTAGCTCACTTCGACACCCCAGTTCAGACACAGCTATATGCAAATCAGTCTTGACCCTGTGCCTCATGGGAACAGTCCAGCCCGAACTGCCAAGCCATGTCTTCCCTGGACCGGAAACAAGCATCCTGGGACCGGTTTCGGACTAACAGCCCTCATCAGCCAGGCTAGCTTGAATCCAGTGGCAAAGTGAGCAAGGGACCCACGTCTGGGCATACCCTGCCAACTTAGGGCGAACAAAGCAAACACAAGGAGATGATGGACGGAGCGCTGAAACTTTTCAGACACTCACCCCCAGTCACAGATTTGGGTTGAATCCATCATCATTCTTTAGCTCACTTCGCCACCCCAGTTCAGACACAGCTATATGCAAATCAGTCTTGACCCTGTGCCTCATGGGAACAGTCCAGCCCGAACTGCCAAGACATGCCTTCCCTGGACCGGAAACAAGCTTCCTGGGACCGGTTTCGGGCTAACAGCCCTCATCAGCCAGGCTAGCCTGAATCCAGTGGCAAAGTGAGCAAGGGACGCGCGTCTGGGCATACCCTGCCAACTTAGGGCGAACCATGAGTGGGACAGGTACGCCCAGACGTGGGTCCCCTGCTCTCCATGCCACTGAAGTCAAGCTATCCTGGCTGATGAGGGGTGAAACCCCGAAACCGGTCCTAGGATGCTTGTTTCCAGTTCAGGGAGGACCTGGCCTGGCAGTTCGGGCTGGACTGTTCCCATTCGGCACAGGGTAAAGACTGATTTGCATATGGCTGGGTTTAAACTGGAATGGCATGGTGAGCAAAAAAACGATGGATTTAGGCCCAGATCTCTGTACTGGGGTGAATGTATGACATTTTCTGCATTCTGTCCATCAATTTTTGTTTTTGCATTTGTCACCCTGAGTGGGACGGGTATGCCCAGACGTGGGTCCCCTGCTCTCCATGCCACTGGAGTCAAGCTATTCTGGCTGATGAGGGGTGAAACACCAAAACCAGTCCTAGGATGCTTGTTTCCAGTCCAGGGAGGACCTGGCCTGGCAGTGCGGGCTGGACTGTTCCCATTGGGCACAGGGTCAAGACTGATTTGCATATGGCTGGGTTTAAACTGGAATGGCATGGTGAGCAAAAAAATGATGGATTTAGGCCCAGATCTCTGTACTGGGGTGAATGTATGACATTGTTCTGCATTCTGTCCATCAATTGTTGTTTTTGCATAAAGTTACTTTATGGCATGAGTAGAAGGTTTTGTTGTGCTTGACACAGAATAACATGATCAACAGTGTACAATACATACAGAGATCCCACACAAGTATGGACATCACATTAGACATTCAAAAATAAATCACCTACCAAGAGGTACAACACCTAGGGCCATATTTTTGGCCAAGTCACACAGTACAGTGCAGTAAGTCACCTTGGTATGCTGCACTGTGGGACAGAGAAAGGGCAGGAATGATCCATACTTAAAGCAATTCGGTGAATTCCTGTCCTTTCCCATCACTTTCCCAGTTATATAACTATAACTGCTAAATTTCTATGGTTTTGTGAGGGCGAAACGTAAACCTAACTATAACGTCCCTGTAACCTTTGTTTTTGTCAGTGGATTTTCTATTTTTTTTTTTATTGAAAGTGTGGCTTTGGATCCACGAAGTATCCGCATCCCTAGATATGCACATTTTTATTTCTTTATTAACTCCAAAACTACTGAATGGATTTACACTAAATTAGAAAAAGGCTCTTTCTGGAACAAGAGCGAGCTTCCTGCCAAATTTTGTGTAAATCCGTTTAGCAGTTTTGGCTGTAGTTGTGTCAAAAAACTGCAAAATCCCCATGGACATTGCGTATGGATAAAATGTTTTGGGATCCCCCATTTCCTCAGCCCCCACTTGACAAATCACCCTGAAACGTTCCACACAGCAGCTCAAGTAAATGGAAAACTAGTTTTGAAAATTTCGTAAAGATTCGTCAAATGGCGTCAATTTATTGGCAAAACAAAGAATGTTTTGTCTATGGGAAAAGTTGGTTCTAACTATAACTACCTACTGAGCATCGCCAATAGGTTAAATATATATATGTATATATATATATATATATATATATATATATATATATATATATATATATATATATATATATATATGTATATATATGTATATATATATATATATATATATATAGATAGATAGATAGATAGATAGATAAGTATCTTTATTCGATTTTAGCATAAAAATCATAAAGGCACATCAATATAAAAAAGGTTTAAAAATAGAAAAAGTAGTCCTCTCATCAAGACCTCAGAATAAAATAATACTGTTGGGCACGAAGTACATAACACATGTTTCTTGATCGCAGTTCACATTGGCATCTCCCAATAACTGTTCAATTTGGGGTACATCCAAGGACCATGTGGTGATTTCCATTGACAACCATGTGTGTATTGGTATTTAGAAAAGTGTCTAGTGCTGATACCATTAAAACATCTGCAATAAAACTATACTAAAATTGCGATATGTACAATAAGATCAACAATTTGAACCTATCATCAACTGTTAAAAAAATGTTATCATTTGTTGGAATATTGATACTGCCGTTTGAACCCTTTATGAGTTAAAATCCTATTATCGCATTAGGCGGTACTCTCAGTGAGCGGTAACCATTTCTTAAGCACATATATGTTAGCTACACTGGTGTGCTTTAGCATTTTGTTGTTAACATAATGTCGCCATTGTTACATACCACAAGTTCCCGTTAATTATAATCTCATGGAGGATACATATCCTTATAACTTGATTCGTCTTCCTAGCATTGTATGCACTTAACAAACATGAACATGATTTTTAAAAAAGATTATTTGATGTTCAAAATTTTCGATGTCCTACTCCTTAATGTCCATGCATGGAGCAGATATCTAGACAATCCAAAGACTAGGTATTCCGTGCTATCACTTATTAAAATTCTAACAATCTGCGTTAAACGGTTAGCTGCAAGAATCCAGTAGATTGGAAATAGCCAGGTTCTTCTAGTCTGTTTGTACATAGGACAGAAAAATTGGAAGTGCACTTCTGTTTCAAGCGCAACCTCACATGCTGGGCAACTGGGCGAGATATCAACACCATTGCAATTACTGCGAAAGCTATTGATTGGAAGTATACCATACCTGAATTTTAGGTATAGTGATTTTGCAAATGGTGGTTCTATTCGGTCCAAAAAATCTTCTTGCTGCATTTTATCTTTAATACTAAGGAACCTGAATGTCAATTCCCTGCACTCCTTCTATTCAGTCAACTTTCCTCACATAGCTCCAATATCTCTTTTTGAGGAGATTTAGAGACCTTTTTTGGATGTTGCCGGGGTTTAGCCATAGATCACTCATACCCAGTTTGACCAGCCATGCCTTTATATAATTGAACCACTAAACACACTCTGTGGTCTAATGATAATAAATCTCAGAGTGATTCTTTCATGGGCAGTGGTGAATCGTTAGACCAAAAGTGCATCCAAAAAGTTAAGGGCCGGAGGGCAATCGCATGGGCGACGCTCTTCATGCCCAGATCGAAACGCATTGGTGTCAGTGGAGCATTTCAGGGGAGCTCCAACACTGATCTCATGAATTTATTTTAGTTTTTTTCAATAGGGGCTACGTTAACGTGTCCCCATAACTCTGCACCATAAAGTACGGCTCCTATTCCCTTTGCTTGATATACTTGAATCACTGGGGTCACCGGTCTGTAAGTTGACTTTCTTATCTTTTTGATTAAGGCGGTCCCCAAGTTTTGTTGCGAGAGTTGACTTTTTAGTAATTGTGATGACCATGATAATGTGTTGGTAAGCCTCACCCCTAAATAATCAAATTGTCTCACCTCCTCTAGTGTAGTTGGGCCCAGCTTTATACTTCGTTTGAAGGACTTATGACAGTTGAAAACCATGAATTTTGTTTTTAATGTATTAATTTCTAATCCATGTTCCTCACAGCCCCTTCCAAACTGGTCCACTAAGTTTTAAAGCCCCATCGGGGACCTGGAAATGAGCAGGGTGTCATCTGCAAACAGTAGTGCAGGCACCTCTTGCCCTGCAAGCTTAGGGGGATCACCCCTACAATCTGTTAGTTGTTCAATCAGTCCATTTATGTAGAGTGTAAAGAGGGTTGGTGCGAGGACGCACCCTTGCCTCACTCCGCGACTCAGCCTGATCTGGCCCGTTAGCCCACCCTCACTCCCCCATCAAATTTGGGCATAATTATTTGTGTGGAGTCTGATAATAATTTGCAGGAGGTTTTTTAGGATCCCCAATTTGGTGAGAGCTGTCCAGAGTTTTTCCCCTGGGACTAAGTCGAATGTGGCGCGAAGATCTACAAATACTACGTATAAAGTGCCTTTCTTGATTTTCACGTATTTCCACAAGATTAGAAGGAAGCAAAGCAAATGATCTATAGTGCTTGTCTTCCCTCTGAATCCTGCCTGCAGGGGTGATAGAAAATTCCCTTCCCTCGTCCAGTCATGGATTCTCTCCCTGTGTATATATATGTATATATATATTAAGGCACGCAGTAGTGCAATTAAGAGATTTCAAAGAAGGGGCTACACAGAAGGCATATTACAGGAGGCAGTCAAGAAGACAGAATTGATTAGTAGACAACAATTTCTAGTAGACAAATCCAAGACACAAAAAGGTAAAACTAAAGAAACAGGAACCATCAGGATGATCACTGATTTTAATTAAAAATTGGGCAAAGTATCCCAGATCTTTTGGAAGAACTGGCATATTATCCGTACTGATAATGTTATAAGAAAGTGGTACCGTTACAACCTCAGATCACTTACAGACGTAGCATTTCTATCAAAGGTCACCTTGTACATAGTCACTACAAAACTATATCGACCAAAAAAGAAACATGTAGGGGTTTCTTTCCATGTCTGAGGTGTAAGGCCTGTAAATTTAGCAAGAAAGTCACAGAATATTAATTCGAAGGACAGGGTGCTACTAAACGCAAAAAGATAATGAAATTACTTAATTGCAATTCTGAATATACCATCTACTGTTTAGAATGTCCCTGCCCCAAAAGATACATTGGCAGTACTATACATCCTGCCAAAAAGAGAATAATTGAGCACATGCGTGCTATCACTAATAAGGACCAGAGCTATCCGGTTGCTCGTCATTTTGAGCAGAAACACAACTGCAACTGTGACTTATTGAAATTCTTTTGCATTGACCAAATATAAAAAGACGAAAGAGTAAGCGATAGGGTAAAAAACTGCGAAGTCTGGAATCGAGATATATTGTAGAATTGTAATTGTCTACTAAAACCCCGGTCGGCCTTAATAACGAGGAAGAACTATGGGTCCATATAGGATAGTAGGGCGTTCTCAGAGACAGGGACACACACCTTGGGCCATTGGCCTTCCTAGCCCCTTGGACTTTCCTCCCTTCTTCTTCCCCCTTTTCTCAAACCGCCCATTCAGGGCTTAATTTTTTGAGAGTGAGATCGCATCTGGGCTCTACTTATGTCTTTCAGTATGGGTAATGTCTAATTGAGTTTTGCGGCATAGCTGCCATTTGACTTTGATCTTGGTCGATTATATAATGGACACTCCCGTATTTTCTTTACAATTTGATAAGTACAAATAATGTGTATGCCAGAAGTGATCTCCGCACCTCCTCCATAGAATCATGATTTAATGATCACATACATTCGGGTTGTAAATTGTAATGAATTTTTAGGATCAATTTGAGGATGTTTCTTCCTTATATTATTATTTTGATTATTGGTTGGCGTACATCTGAATGATTTGTGATGATTCTTTAACATATTACAAGATGGCCGCCTCAGAATTTATAGGAATGTAACATCTATGGAACATCTTCTCTTTCTATGTTTTCGAATGTGTGATGCACTTCCTGAATGTTTAAATACTGTTTGTTTTAAAGACACAACTGACATTAAAAAGGCGTTGTTGCCGAAACGCGTCTGTCAGTACCCCGTGATTTAGCCCATTAAATCAATTCACGTATCATCCCTAAGGAGTGCCTCCGTCTTTATTCTGCACGATTGCGGACTCTCCCCTTTGACCGCATTTTCTTGGAGGAGCATGGGAGTGCTAGAGGGGGAGCCCCCAAGGAGCACGCCGGGATGAGAACGAGGATGACAGCAGTGGGAGCATTGGATACCGGAGCGAGGCGGTTTTGCCGACTGCCAGCACGGGGTCTGGGGGTCCCCAGTCTAGAAAAGCCTTGCTCTGGAGACTGGCGCCCTTGGTGACTGGGCACTGCGGATGCCGATGCAGATGCGGTGATGACTGTTTGGCATACTTTAATTCTTTGTTTATCGGTCTCCTTCGACCTCGCGTTTTGTGCCCATCACAAATCTATTTTCAGTGCTATGTTTTACGAGTGACATTGAGACATTTTCCCGATTTTGGAGTTACCATCTGTTTGCAAATGACTATTGGTCACCGGCACAATGAACCCATGATATTGACTTGTATTCGGGTTGTATGCATATGAACTCCTGACATGTATGCAACCGCAGAGAGGCATCATGGGACTTGCAGTTTGGTTGGTTATAAGAGCGTTCACCAGGTGGCAGGCATTTATGCCGGCATTATACACATTGTATTGTATTGTTTAGCCCCGGGATGTATTTTTCAACCTTTGTATTTCCTCACGCTTGCGCTGTTGAGTGAAGTTCTTTTCAAATTGCAGCATAACATAACTCTGAGCCCGTAACCAAAACCACATGTCAATTACCGGTAAACCAATCTGTATCAGGGTTAACATCACGGGGTCAAAGAGGTCTAAGCCTCAATGCGAAGTCGGTTTGAACTGCACGATTTTAAAGACAGAACATTGCATTTACATGTTTTTGTTTTTTACAATGATGGCTTTATTTTCCTGAGAGATTGGCGCTGTTAAAATCTGTAACTAGCTGGCGATTTATTCCTCCCATATGCGGGGTCAGACACGCATCATTACCAGTGCAGGCAGGGGTAGCATTATGTTTAGATTTGCTTGGGTGCACTTTGCAGTTTATTTACAACGTAATATGCATTAACGTAAGATTACTTGTACCAGCCGCACCATTCAGATATTCTGTCAGGGTAATGTTTGAATAACATAATTTGTCTGTCCCAGTGCATGACCTAAAACGTAAAAGTATTTTCTTTATGTTTATGTGTGTCTTTAGTGGGAAGGGCTATATATACTTACTTGTATTTGGCGCCAATTAGATTGACAAAGGCTTCTGCGAAGCCGAAACGCGTATCTCTGGTCGCAGGGTCGAGGAGACCCAAGAAAATAAATAATGCCGTATCCCTACAGCCTTGTGTACGTGCCTTCTTCAGTTGGAGTAGGAGTGTATGTTCATATATATATATATATATATATATATATATATATATATATATATTCACTGAAAAACCATAGGTTTTAGGGACAGTTATAGTTACTTGGACATTGCACTCGTACAAAACCCGTGAAATTCCCCGTTATAGTTAGTTCAGCTAACTATAACTCGCGCCCGCAATGCACTGCTGATGACGTCACATATTACATCACTCATGACATGGTCAGTGACATCACTGATGACATCACTGATGACATCTCAAATGACATCACTGATGACATCATCCAGTGACTGTGTGTTTCTCTAAAGTTTAAATATTTTTAATATATATAGGAAAAGACGTATTGAAGAATGAGTGGGTGTGTAAGTGTCTGTATGGATGATTTAGTAGCTGCGTGACTGACTGTATAAGTGAGTGATTTAACGTATCTTACTGAATGCATGGGTTAGTGACTAAACTGGGTGAATGTCTGTATCCGTCTGTCTGTTGCTGTGTAAGTGGCTGCATGTGTTTGTGAATAGCTACATGAGTGTCTATTTGAGTTATTGAATGCTTGTGTGAGTATCTGTATGGGTGCCTGAGTGTTTGTGTGGGAGGGGTGTGTGCGACTCTGTGCATAGATGTGTGAGTGGGTGATTCACTGGGTGGATGGTTTCAAGAGTGCATCTGTGATAGACTGTATGGGTGGGTAAGTGTGTGTAAGAGTGTGTTAGTGAGTGAATGTATGTCCCAGTGGTACATGTGTGAGTAACTACATATGTGAAAGGCAGTATATATGTGTGTTGGAGTATATAAATAGCTATAAGCGTAGAGTGACTGATTGTGATAGTGGCTGTATGGATGAGTGTGTGCTTGTATCAGTGATTGTATAAGAGCGTAAGAATGTGCTAGTATTTGTATAAGTAAGTGAGCTGGTGTGTGTATAACTGTATAGGTGAGTAAATGGTAGTGTGTTTAATTATTTGCATGACTGACTAGGTGTGTGAGTACCTCTATGGATGAGTGGCGGTGTTTGAGTGTCTATATAGGAGTATGAGTGCATATGATAGTCCTGTACTGAGTGACCGTAAGTATGAGTGACTGTACGGGTGAGTGAGTGGATGTGTGTGTGTAGACCTAAGAATCAGTGAGTGGGTATGTAGTTATTGGTGTTGGAGTGTCTATGGTTTTGCGAATGGCAGTCTGTAATTTAGAGTGGGTGTATCAAAGGTTATATTAGGGTGTGAGGAGGTGCATCAGATTATCACGTGGATGATGTCATCAGTGATGTCATTTGAGATGTCATCAGTGATGTCATCAGTGATGTCACTGACCATGTCATGAGTGATGTAATATGTGACGTCATCAGCAGTGCATTATGGGCGCGAGTTATAGTTAGCTGAACTAACTATAACGGGGAATTTCATGGGTTTTGTACGAGTGCAATGTCCAAGTAACTATAACTGTCCCTAAAACCTATGGTTTTTTCAGTGAATTTCAAAGGTTTTTTAAATGCTAATTTGTAACTATAACGTGTCTGAAACCTATGGTTTTTTCAGTGAATTTCAAAGGTTTTTTAAATGCTAATTTGTAACTATAACGTGTCTGAAACCTATGGTTTTTTCAGTGAATTTCAAAGGTTTTTTAAATGCTAATTTCTAACTATAACGTGCCTGAAACCTACGTTTTTTTAGTGAATTTCAAAGGTTTTGTAAATGACAATTTTTAAATGTATTAATTGTTATATTAATTTTTTCATACTGATTTACTACATTTTTAGAAACAATTTTTTTAACATATTTTATTTTTAAATTACATTGTAATTACATTATACATTACATTACAAAAAATACTTTCTCTTAATGAATTACTTTAGTTTAAATACTTTGCAGATAGGCAATAGACTTTTAAGTACAGTAGTTACAGTTGTTGCAATGGGCAACACATTTTCAAACACAATGCAACATTCAGCTCAATGTGAATTTCTAGTTAAATGCAATTAGTTACTTTATGGATTACTTTTCTAACCACAGGACTGGATCCTAGATTCAGTCCTGGTACATCTCCTGTAAACAGTTGAGTAAAAGCGTTTTGGTTACAGTCGTGATTTTTAAGGAATATTATTGTATTTTAAAAGTTGACACTTAGAAACTTTTTCTCATAGAATCACCAATGTTATCCTATGGAAGGAAATTCACTTAGCAGGTAAAAACTGTTATCGTTACTTTTTCTTACTCAGTGTTGGATCCTGGATCCAGCACTGGTGCATCTCCTGTAAACAGTTGAAAGAATGCGTTTAAGTCATACAGGCGATTTTTAAGGAATATTTGTAGTTTGTGAAAATCAACACTTTGAAACTTTTTGCTGAAAACCAGTCAATGTTAGCCTATGAAGGAAATTCAAGTTACCGGTAAGTACGGTTAAAATTACTTTTGAGGATCAGTACTGGGCTGAAACATGCAGCACTGAGGTCTCTCCTGATAACAGGTGAGTAAATCGGAATTCGTATTTCGGCTGATTTTAGAGGAATATTTTAAAGTTCCAAAACTCCACACTTAGAAGAATTTCCAAGTGAAACCAGTCAATGTTAGCCTATGGAAGGAAATTCAAGTTACTGGTAAGTACGGTTAAAATTACTTTTCAGGACCAGTACTGGGCTGAAACATGCAGCACTGAGGTCTCTCCTGATAACAGGTGAGTAAATCAGAATTCGGATTTCGGCTGATTTTAGAGGAATATTTGTATGTTTCAAAAATCAACACTTAGAAGAATTTCCAAGTGAAACCAGTCAATGTTAGCCTATGAAGGAAATTCAAGTTACCGGTAAGTACGGTTAAAATTACTTTTCAGGATCAGTACTGGGCTGAAAGATGCAGCACTGAGGTCTCTCCTGATAACAGGTGAGTAAATCGGAATTCGTATTTCGGCTGATTTTAGAGGAATATTTTAAAGTTCCAAAACTCCACACTTAGAAGAATTTCCAAGTGAAACCAGTCAATGTTAGCCTATGGAAGGAAATTCAAGTTACTGGTAAGTACGGTTAAAATTACTTTTCAGGACCAGTACTGGGCTGAAACATGCAGCACTGGGGTCTCTCCTGATAACAGGTGAGTAAATCGGAATTCGTATTTCGGCTGATTTTAGAGGAATATTTTAAAGTTCCAAAACTCCACACTTAGAAGAATTTCCAAGTGAAACCAGTCAATGTTAGCCTATGGAAGGAAATTCAAGTTACTGGTAAGTATGGTTAAAATTACTTTTCAGGACCAGTACTGGGCTGAAAGATGCAGCACTGAGGTCTCTCCTGATAACAGGTGAGTAAATCAGAATTCGGATTTCGGCTGATTTTAGAGGAATATTTGTATGTTTCAAAAATCAACACTTAGAAGAATTTCCAAGTGAAACCAGTCAATGTTAGCCTATGAAGGAAATTCAAGTTACCGGTAAGTACGGTTAAAATTACTTTTCAGGATCAGTACTGGGCTGAAAGATGCAGCACTGAGGTCTCTCCTGATAACAGGTGAGTAAATCGGAATTCGTATTTCGGCTGATTTTAGAGGAATATTTTAAAGTTCCAAAACTCCACACTTAGAAGAATTTCCAAGTGAAACCAGTCAATGTTAGCCTATGAAGGAAATTCAAGTTACCGGTAATTACGGTTAAAATTACTTTTCAGGATCAGTACTGGGCTGAAAGATGCAGCACTGAGGTCTCTCCTGATAACAGGTGAGTAAATCGGAATTCGTATTTCGGCTGATTTTAGAGGAATATTTTAAAGTTCCAAAACTCCACACTTAGAAGAATTTCCAAGTGAAACCAGTCAATGTTAGCCTATGAAGGAAATTCAAGTTACCGGTAATTACGGTTAAAATTACTTTTCAGGACCAGTACTGGGCTGAAAGATACAGCACTGATGTCTCTCCTTATAACAGGTGAGTAAATCGGAATTCCTATTTCGGCTGATTTTAGAGGAATATTTGCACAATGGTGAAGGGAGGGGGCGGGGCCTGAGGTGACATCTGTGCAAACGCGCCCCGTGGCGCGTTTTAAGTTGGGGGATTAAGTCCCCTTGAATCCTGAGGGTCCCTAGGGGCCAACTAGCCCACCAGGAACCTCCAATATGCGCCAGGGGGCTGCGTTGCAGAGACGTGTAGAGAGGCCACACCCCTTTTACACCTCTCTGCAATGCAGCTCTGTGGCGCTTTCTGGATGTACCTGTTGGGCTAGTTGGCCCCCAGGGACCCTCAGGATTGAAGGGGATTTAATTCCCCATCTTAAAACGCGCCACGGGCCTGTTTGCACACATGTCACCTGAAGCCCCGCCCTCCCTTCACCACTGTGCAAACGCGCCCGTGGCGCGTTTTAAGTTGGGGGATTAAGTCCCCTTGAATCCTGAGGGTCCCCGGAGTCCAACTAGCCCACCATATACCTCAAAGCGCCACAGAGCTGCGTTGCAGAGAGGTGTAAAAGGGGTGTGGCCTCTCTACACGTCTCTGCAAGGCAGCCCCTGGCGCATACTGGAGGTTCCTGGTGGGCTAGTTGGCCCCAGGGACCCCCAGTATTCAAGGGGAATTTGTTCCCCTTCTGCAAACGCGCCAGGGGCGCGTTTGCAGAGTGGTGAAGGAAGGGGCGGGGCCTGCGGGCCCGATCGTTTTTTTTATTTTTATTTTTTGTCTCCTGAAGGGGGCTGTGTGGCCCCCTTCCTTTTTCTCTTTTGGGCCCTGGGGACCCCATCCCCCAGGGCCTTACCCCTTTTTAAATTACAAAAAAAAAAAACGGGAAAGGGGCCGCATGGCCCCCTTCCCTGGGCCTGTATTGGCCCCGGGGACCCCATCCCCCGGGGCATGGCCTCTATATTTATTATTTTGAGGGGGCAGCGTGGCCCCCTCCTCTGGCCATTTTAAGGCCCCGGGGACCCCATCCCCCGGGGCCGGCCTTTCCATTTAAAAAAAAAAAAAAAAATTCTCTTTTTTGGGGAGGGGCCGCGTGGCCCCCTCCCGGGCCACTACTTGCCCCGGGACCCCATCCCCCGGGCTGGCCCTCTCCGTTGGGGACTGTGGGGGTCCCCAGTCCCCACACAGTCCCGCCGGCTCCCCACGTCCCTTGGGAGCCGGCATTGCTAGTCCCACATGGGGAGCAGCTGACATGCTGCTCCCCATGTGGAAAAGCATCGCTTTGGATATTGGAAGAGAGAGCAGGTTTCCCTGCTCTCTCTTCCAATATCCAAAGCAGTTTGCTATGGCAGGACGGGAGCCGCGAGGCTCCCGTCCTGCCATAGCAAATTACAGTGTCCCGGGGGTAGGCACCCCGGGACACTGCAGGAGCCGGCCCTGGGGGTGGTGGTGCCCAGGGCCATCAAGGGCTCCAGGAGGGGGCCGCGCGGCCCCCCTCCCATTCAGTACACAGCCCCGGGAGGTGGTGGTCCCCGGGCTCTGAGGTCCGTAACGGACCCCCATATTAGAATGTTTAGTGCCCCGGGAGGTGGCGGTCTCGGGGCGTGTGGGGGGCTGGAGCCCCCCCACACAGGTATTATAATGTATACAAAAAAGCCCCGGGGAGGTGGTGGTCCTCGGGGCTGCGGGAGGGCTCAGAGCCCTCCCGCACTATTTTTAAAAAAGCCCAGGGGGGTGGCGGTCCTCGGGGCTTGGGGGCCCTTTGAGGCCCCCACACATTAAATTATCCCCCCACCATGCCCCCGGGACTTGGGCCACCCGGGGCCAATTAACATCGAAGCGCGGAGACCGCGCTTCGATTTTTCCGGCAGGATTCGCGCACCCTGAGCGCATCCTGCCGATTTTTAACATTTTTTTTTTTTGCCCAGGGGGTCCTTGTGGGACCCCTGAGCAACCTAGGGGTCAGGGTGTTTCTACCCTGCCCCCTTGTGCGCTTTGCGCACTTGTTTCTGTCCCTCGGCATTGCTGTTCCACATGGGGAGCAGCTGACATGCTGCTCCCCATGTGGAAAGCAATCGCTTTGGATATTGGAAGAGAGAGCAGGTTTCCCTGCTCTCTCTTCCAATATCCAAGCAGTTTGCTATGGCAGGACGGGAGCCGCGAGGCTCCCGTCCTGCCATAGCAACTACAGTGTCCCGGGGTAGGCACCCCGGGACACTGCAGGAGCCGGCCCTGGGGGTGGTGGTCCCCAGGGCCATCAAGGGCTCCAGGAGGGGGCCGCGCGGCCCCCTCCCATTCAGTACACAGCCCCGGGAGGTGGTGGTCCCCGGGGCTCTGGGGTCCGTAACGGACCCCCATATTAAAATGTTTAGTGCCCCGGGAGGTGGCGGTCTCCGGGCGTGTGGGGGGCTGGAGCCCCCCACACAGGTATTATAATGTATACAAAAAAAGCCCCGGGAGGTGGTGGTCCTCGGGGCTGCGGGAGGGCTCAGAGCCCTCCCGCACCATTTTTAAAAAAGCCCAGGGGGTGGCGGTCCTCGGGGCTTGGGGGCCCTTGAGGCCCCCACACATTAAATTATCCCCCCCACCATGCCCCCGGGACTTGGGCCACCCGGGGCCATTAACATCGAAGCGCGGGAGACCGCGCTCGATTTTTGTTTTCCGGCAGGATTCGCGCACCCTGAGCGCATCCTGCCGATTTTTAAAAAAATTATTATTTTTTACGCAGGGGTCCTTGTGGGACCCCTGAGCAAACCTAGGGGTCAGGGTGTTTCTACCCTGCCCCTTTGTGCGCTTTGCGCACTTGTTTCTGTCCCTCGGTTCTACCGAGGGACAAAATGGCTGCCAACATTTCCTGAATCGGAATGTTGACAGCCAGCTGACAGCCAATTAACATGCAGCTCGTGATCGGGACGGTGCGCGCAGGGTGCGCTGAGGATACGCGGACCCTACTCGGCCATAGATATCACTAACTTTTTACTTTTCATTTTCTCAGCAACTACTGAACGGATTTACACCATTTAACAAAAAGGGTTCTTTCTGAACCAAGAACTACCTCTTTGCCAAATTTGGTGTAATTTCGTTCAGCAGTTCGGGCTGTAGCTGTGTCTAAAGTTTCCTATGGAAAAATGCATGGGGAAAACGTGTTTTGGGACCCCCTTTTTCTCGGCCCCGCTTGACGAATCCCCCGAGACTTTCAGGGTAGGAGCGGACCGGAGCGGGCCACAAAGTTTGAAAATTTCGCGAAGATACGTCAACCGGCAAGAGAGTTATTTCAAATAGAATGTCGCGGATTTCCTATGGATAATAGGTTGTAACTATAACTATCTACTGGCGACCGCCAGTAGATAATATATATATATATATACACACCTCCAAGACGCGGGACAGGCACTCGCAGGGTCAATGTTGAAATTTATTGATCAGCATGCGAAAATGTTTCAGCCATTATGCCTTTCTCAGTGCTCGCTGTGACTCATGCAGCAGTTACTTTTAAATTAGCCAGCTGTGCTCTCATTAAGAGATTGAAATTAGACACAAAGTAGGGAACTGGCCATCTAAGTGAAATACTTGATTCACAATCACCATATCGACAATGTTCAGTCCTCATTGTATAAATACCCTGAATGGGTTGCCATTGATATTCCTTGGTGCTAGTAGTCACCATTTGGTGGGTGCAACTCACAATTCAATGCATCCGTACCTTGCGTGTCTCCTCGCAACAATAAAATCCTGTAATTCCCCTTGCCTGCTGCAGGCAATGACATTGGAAATCCCTTGGCACATTTCCACAGGAATTTTGCCAAATGTCCATACATTTTATCCAGGTTGAATATTCTGCGGAGTCAAGGAATATCAATGGATGCCCATTCACTGCATTTATACAAGGAGGACTGAACATTGTTTATTGGTATGTGGCAACCATAATGAGTATTTTCGGTGTTCTGGCAAATGTCGATGAACAACAAAGATTGGTTATTGTTTTAATATCTTGACCACTATAGATTGAATGCAAAAACAACCATTGATGGACAGAAAGCAGAACAATGTCATACATTCACCCCAGTACAGAGATCTGGGCCTAAATCCATCATTTTTTGCTCACCATGCCATTCCAGTTTGAATCCAGCCATATGCAAATCAGTCTTGACCCTGTGCCTTATGGGAACAGTCCAGCCCGAACTGCCAGGTTCTCCCTGGACTGTAAAGAAGCATCCTAGGACCGGTTTCGGGTTTCACCCCCATCAGCCAGGATAGCTTGACTCCAGTGGCATGGAGAGCACGGGACATGAAATAAAGAATGATGATGGATTCAACCCAGATCTGTGACTGGGGGTGAGTGTCTGAAACGTTTCAGCGCTCCGTTCATCATCTCCTTGTGTTTGCTTTGTTCGCCCTAAGGTGGCAGGGTATGCCCAGACGTGGGTCCCTTGCTCACTTTGCCACTGGATTCAAGCTAGCCTGGCTGATGAAGGGTTTTACCCAGAAATCGGTCCCAGGATGCCTGTTTCCGATTCAGGGAAGACCTGGCTTGGCATTTCGGGCTGGACTGTTCCCATGAGGCACAGGGTCAAGACTGATTTGCATATATCTGGGTCTGAACTGAGGTGGCAAAGTGAGCTAAAGAATGATGATGGATTCAACCCAGATCTGTGACTGGGGTGAGTGTCTTAAAAGTTTTGGCGCTCCGTTCATCATCTCCTTGTGTTTGCTTTGTTCTCCCTAAGTTGGTAGGGAATGCCCAGACGTGGGTCCCTTGCTCACTTTGCCACTGGATTGAAGCTAGCCTGGCTGATGAAGGGTGTTACCCAGAAACCGATCCCAGGATGCTTGTTTCCGGTTCAGGAAGACCTGATTTGGCAGTTCGGGCTGGACTGTTTCCATGAGGCACAGGGTCAAGACTGATTTGCATATAGCTCAGTCTGAACTGAGGTGGTAAAGTGAGCTAAAGAATGATGATGGATTCAACCCAGATCTGTGACTGGGGGTGAGTGTCTGAAAAGTTTCAGTGCTCTGTTCATCATCTCCTTGTGTTTGCTTTGTTCACCCTAAGTTGGCAGGGTATGCCCAGACATGGGTCCCTTGCTCACTTTGCCACTGGATTCAAGCTAGCCTGGCTGATGAAGGGTGTTACCCAGAAACCAGTGCCAGGATGCTTGTTTCCGGTTCAGGGAAGACCTGGCTTGGCAGTTCGGGCTGGACTGTTCCCATGAGGCACAGGGTCAAGACTGATTTGCATATAGCTGGGTCTGAACTGAGGTGGCAAAGTGAGCTAAAGAATGATGATGGATTCAACAAAGATCTGTGACTGGGGGTGAGTGTTTGAAAAGTTTCAGCGCTCCATTCATCATCTCCTTGTGTTTGCTTTGTTCGCCCTAAGTTGGCAGGGTTTGCCCAGATATGGGTCCCTTGCTCACTTTGCCACTTGATTTAAGCTAGCCTGGCTGATGAAGGGTGTTACCCAGAAACCGGTCCCAGGATGCTTGTTTCCGGTTCAGGGAAGACCTGGCTTGGCAGTTCGGGCTGGACTGTTCCCATGAGGCACAGGGTCAAGACTGATTTGCATATAGCTGGGTCTGAACTGAGGTGGCAAAGTGAGCTAAAGAATGATGATGGATTCAACAAAGATCTGTGACTGGGGGTGAGTGTATGAAAAGTTTCAGCGGTCCGTTCATCATCTCCTTGTGTTTGCTTTGTTTGCCCTAAGTTGGCAGGGTATGCCCAGACGTGGGTCCCTTGCTCACTTTGCCACTGGATTCACGCTAGCCTGGCTGATGAAGGGTGTTACCCAGAAACCGGTCCCAGGATGCTTGTTTCCGGTTCAGGGAAGACCTGGCTTTGCAGCTCGAGCTGGACTGTTCCCATGATGCACAGAGTCAAGATTGATTTGCATATAGCTGGGTCTTAACTGAGGTGGCAAAGTGAGCTAAAGAATGATGATGGATTCAACCCAGATCTGTGACTGGGGGTGAGTGTCTGAAAAGTTACAGCGCTCCGTTCATCATCTCCTTGTGTTCACTATAGATTGAAGACAAAGACTGCATTTTGGTGTATATGTGAACATGGGACATACTAATATGGCGATTGCGAATCAAGTATTTTTTCTTTGATGGCTAGCTCCCTCCTTTGTGCTGAGTGAGTGGTTGTTTGAGTGGGTATTTTGTTAAGTGAGTTGGTGTGTGAGTGACTGTATTGGGAAGTGAGTGTCTGTGTAAATGGCTGTATGGGTGAGTGAGCGAATGTGGGAGTGCTTGTATGGATGTGTGTGCATGGGTGTGTAAGTGGTTGTGTGGGTGTGTGTCAGTGTGTGAATGCTTGTATGGGTGAGTGAGTGGCTGTGTGAGTGGCTATATAGGATTTACTTCACTTTACTATGTTTTGCTCTTATTATAGGTGGCAGAGGAAGCGTTTTTTAATCACTTTGCTCAAATCATTGCACTTTAATCAAGTTATGCCTGCCTTGTTGTATTTACAGATGCTACCCACGGTCCAGGTCATTTTTATTGTTTTATCCTTTTCACGGGCTGTTTGGGCATCGAGTGAATCGAGACCTGATTATTTGTTTTATGTGTTTCCTGTTTTTATAAGCAACTGTACTGTTTGTCTTGTTATTGTCTTACTGTGTTTCCTGTTTTTATAAGCAACTGTACTGTTTGTCTTTTTATTGTCTTTTGATGAACTTGATTTTATTGCATGGAGTTGCACTCTTTTAAGGTGATTGTATTTGCTGAATAAAGAAATATTGATTGATTGAACAAAAAGACTGCATTTTGGTGTATATGTGAACATGGGACATACTAATATGGCGATTGTGAATTAAGTATTTTTTCTTAGATGCTAGCTCCCTCCTTTGTGCTGAGTGAGTGGCTGTTTGAGTGGGTGTTTGGTTAAGTGAGTTGGTGTGTGAGTGGCTGTATTGGCAAGTGAGCGTCTGTGTAAATGGCTGTATGGGTGAGTGAGCATAGGTGGGAGTGCTTGTATGGATGTGTGTGCATGGGTATGTAAGTGGTTGTGCGGGTGTGTGAGTCAGTGTGTGAATGCTTGTATGGGTGAGTGAGTGGCTGTGTTGAGAGGCTGTATGGGCGAGTGAGTGGGTATGTGAGTGGCTGTATAGGTGAATAAGTTGGTGTGTGAGTAGTTGTATGGGTGAGGGTGTGGCTGTGGCTGTGTGAGTAGCTGTATAGGTAAGTTACTGGTTGTATTAGTAGCTCTATGAATGAGTGAGTGGTTGTGTGAGTACTTGTATGGGTCTATGAATGTGTATTTGAGTGGGTATGTGACTGGATGTAGGAGAGGTTATATAGGGGTGTGATTAGATCTGTCGATGATGTCATCAGTGATGTCATTTGAGATGTCATCAGTGATGTCACTGACCATGTCATGAGTTATGTAAGATGTGAGGTCAAAAGCAGTGCATTGCTGGGGCATAAGTTATAGCTAGCTTAGGTAACTGGTGAATTTCACTGGTTTTGTTTGAGAGAAATCCGAGCCTAACTATAACGTTCCTGTAACCTTTGGTTCAGACTCTGGAGAAAAACTTTCTGCGCAAGTTGGTCCAGGTCCCCCAACCCACCCCGGCTTTTTCCGTACATGCGGAATTGGAGCTTGATTATGTCTCGGACCGAATTGCCCTAAGCCCGCTTTTGTGCTGGATAAGGGTTTGGAGTAGGGGGGAGCTGAAGTTAAGTCAGCAGAGTCTTGAGGACCGATTCTCCTTGGACCGGGCATTGAGCAGTCCATGGCTAGCCCATGTTAACGCATCTTTTTTTTTCTAGGTAGGCCTGATATTTTTTTTAACCCAACTGCTCTCACCACCCTTCAGTCGGGGAATGTTAAAAGACTGTTTCTGGAATGCTCCCGCTTGGAGAGAGAAAGCCTAGAACTCCAGAAGCCAGCAGTTAGGGGCCACATGCTTTTAAAAACTGTACAGGGGGTGGAGCCATACCTGGGCCTGGTTCGCTCACAGAATGATGGGTTCTTACTAGGCAGGTTTAGGTTTACTCAAGCCGGAGGGAATAAAATCCTGTGGCTGCGACAATGTGTTTCCACAGGATTTACTTCAGTTTACTATGTTTTGCTCTTATTATAGCTGGTCGAGGAAGCGTTTTTTAATCCCTTTGCTCAAATCATTGCACTTTAATCAAGTTAGGCCTGACTTGATGTATTTACAGGTGCTACCCACCGTCCAGGTCATTTTTATTGTTTTATCCTTTTTACGGGCTGTTTGGGCATAGAGGGAATCGAGACCTGATTAATTGTTTTATGTGTTTCCTGTTTTTATAAGCAACTGTACTGTTTGTCTTTTTATTGTCTTATTGTGTTTCCTGTTTTTATAAGGAACTGTACTGTTTGTCTTTTTATTGTCTCTTGTTGAACTTGATTTTATTGCATGGAGTTGCACTCTTTTAAGGTGATTTTATTTGCTGAATAAAGAAATATTGATTGATTGAACACAAAGACTGCATTTCGGTGAATATCTGAACATGAGACATACTAATATGGCGATTGTGAATCAAGTATTTTTTCTTGAATGGCTAGCTCCCGCCTTTGTGCTGAGTGAGTGGCTGTTTGTGTGGGTGTTTGGTTAAGTGAGTTGGTGTGTGAGTGGTTGTATTGGCAAGTGAGTGTCTATGTAAATGGCTGTATGGGTGAGTGAGCGGATGTGGGAGTGCTTGAATGGATGTGTGTGCATGGGTTTGTAAGTGGTTGTGCGGGTGTGTGAGTCAGTGTGTGAATGCTTGTATGGGTGAGTGAGTGGCTGTGTTGAGAGGCTGTATGGGTGAGTGAGTGGGTGTGTGAGTGGCTGTCTAGGTGAATAAGTTGGTGTGTGAGTAGCTGTATGGGTGAGGGTATGGCTGTATGAGTAGCTGTATGGGTAAGTAACTGGTTGTATTAGTAGCTCTATCAATGAGTGAGTGGTTGTGTGAGTACTTGTATGGGTCTCTGAATGTGTATTTGAGTGGGTATGTGACTGGATGTATGAGAGGTTGTATAGGGGTGTGAGTGGGTTTGTGAGTGGATCTGTTGATGATGTCATCAGTGATGTCATTTGAGATGTCATCAGTGATGTCACTGACCGTGTCATGAGTTATGTAAGATGTGAGGTCATAATCAGTGCATTGCTGGGACATAAGTTATAGTTAGCTCAGGTAACTGGTGAATTTCACTGGTTTTGTATGAGAGAAATCCTAGCCTAACTATAACGTCCCTGTAACCTTTTGTTATTTCAGTGAATTTCTAAGTTTTTTAAAAATTGTTTTCTAACTATCATGTCCCTGTAACCTTTGGCTTTTGAGTAAATTTCAAAGTTTTTAAAAAATGTTATTTACTAACTGTAACCTGTAACCTTTGAGAGTGAGTGTGTGAGTGAGTGCATGAGTGCCTCAGTGGGTGTGTAAGTGAGTGTCTCAATGGGTGTCTGAGTGGGTGTGAGAGTGTCTGTGTGGGTCTGGGAGTGGCTGCATAAGTGTCTCACAGGGTGTGTGAGTGGGTCTGTGAGTGTGTGAGTGGGTCTGTGTGTGAGTGCATGAGTGTCTGAGTGGGTGCATGAGTGTCTGAGTGAATCTGTGAGTGGGTGTGACAGTGTCTGAGTGGGTTTATGAGTGCCTCCATGAGTGTGTGAGTCAGTCTGTGAGTGAGTACATTGGTGTATTAGTAGGTCTGTGAGTGGGTGCATGAGTCTCTGACTGGATCTGTGAGTCAGTGTATAAGTCTCTGAGTAGATCTGTGAGTGGGTGTGAGAGAATATGAGTGGTTCTGTAAGTGGGTGCATAAGTGTCTGAGTGGGTCTGTCAGTGGGTGTACATGTCAGAGTGGGTCTGTGAGTGGGTGCATGAGTGTCTGAATGGGTCTGTGAGTGGCTTTGAGAGTGTCTGAGTGGTTCTGTGAGTGGGTAAGTGAGTGTGTGAGTAGGTTTGAGAGTGTCTAAATGCATCTGGGAGTGGGTGCATGAGTGTCTGAGTGGGTCTATGAGTGCGTGTGAGTGAGTAGGTCTGGGAGTGAGTCTGTGAATGGGTATGTGAGTGTCTGAGTAGGTCTGTGAGTGGGTGTATCAGTGTATGAGTGGGTCTGTCAGTGGGTGTGTGAGTGCCTGAGTTGTGAGTGGGCGACCAAGTGTCTGTGTGGGTGTTATTAGCTGTGTCAGTGACTGGGCTAGAACAGAACCACACCTACCCCTTTATCCAAAAAGAGTGTACAGTTTTCCACAAAAGATCTACCCAAGTGGAGTACTTTCTACTGGTTAATTACTAAGTGCTGCCTCCTTGGAGAAATGTCCAGTGTGTTGTCAGGTCTGAGCGTGACTTTCCTAGGTTGAGCAGATCCCTTTTTGGTGGGTGGACAAAATATCGAAAACAAAAATATCGTCGGACACAATATCGTGTCAAAAACATCGAGGACAAGAATATCGTGAAGGTCATTTCTTATGGGTAAGTAAAGTTTTACTATATATAACTCCACATATATGTACTTTGACGATATATATATCTTCAAGGTACTTAGATCTGGAGTTAAGAATAGTAAATTTATACCTATCTATTTGCACTTACCTACTCGATATTCTTGTCCTCGATATTTTGGACACGATATTCTGTCCACACGATATTTCTGTGTTCGATATTCTGTCAGTGAACCCCCTTTTTAGCTCCAGAGTTGGGCAGAGGGTTCAGTACAAGAAATCTCCGTTTAATTGGAGCCAACTGGTTGCCAGATGGTTCCAGACAAGAATGGGGCAATAGTTCAGTTCAATTTTTTATGCGGCGGAATTCTAATATGGCGGCCGCCTATTAGAAGAGGTTAGCGTTCTAGTGTTTTTAGCTTGGAACGCGTTGAGGAATATCACGCGCTCGCACCTGTGGTGCTGCGCACTTCAACCGTCGCTTTGGGGAAGAAGCAGCGTTCCTCAACTGAAGCGCCTGACAGGAAAGCTTTTTTCAGCAAGGATTCTTATCGCTTGCTACATAGTTCGTATCCAGTATTTAGCGGCAGTCTGGAAGGTCTGTAAACCTTCATTATTTCTCTGCGAGGCTTCGCTGGAGATTACAGGTATTTGTTCACAGGGGTTGTGAGTTTCCTTATTCTTTGGATTCTCGTGACTCCTACTTTCCCGCCTCAAATTGCCACATTGCAGAACTTGTATTTGGCCAAAGAAACTAGTGGCTAGTTTGTAAAGACTTTCTTACTGCAATAGAAGAAGCGCATCATATCTAGATCACTGAGCACTCCAGTCAGCGTGAAGAGACATTCAGCAGTATTAGCACTCTGAGCTATTTTGTGTGTACACTTGCAGCTATGCTTTCAGGAATGACAAGAGGCTAATATTTAACCTCTAACAGCGCGCAGCATGTATTTTTTCCTCATTCACTGCTGGAACGAATCTCTTCAACCTCTTCAACAGTGCGTGACTCATTTACATCAAGTAGCTATAAATATATATATATATTTGTATTTACCACCTCAATCTATTTTTGCCTACTAAGGGGCATATTAGCAAGACCGGCGCTAAAATTATCGCCGTTTTAGCGGCAGGAAACTGCCGCTAAAACGGCGATAATGGGCTTGCTAATATGCGTTATAGAATTCCAATAGAAGCCCAGGTTAGATGTCCTGCACATCTAACCTGGGCTTCTATTGGAATTCTATAACGCATATTAGTCCTGCACATCTAACCTGGTTTTAGCGGCAGTTTCCTGCCGCTAAAACGGCGATAATTTTATCGCCGGTCCTTGCTAATATGCCCCTCAGTCTTCAGCGCCTGTAAGAGATAAGAGAGAAGAAAAAAACTGTTAAATTGCAAGCAATATTGTTTTTTTTAAAAGAAGAACCTACAGGATAGCATTTTTTCTTCCAATAAGAAAAGAAAATATATATATATATATAGAGAGAAGCAATTTCCACTGAGCATACAGGTATAGAATGCATTTGTAAGTTTAAGTATATAGGAAGTTCCATGTAAGAGTTGGGGTACAGAGTAATATTTGCTTGTGTTTACAGGTGTAGGAAGTCCGGTCCAGTGATATTCCATAGAAGAAGCACCACAGTGGCAGTCTCTCTTTTTCTTCCCATTCCCCTTTCCCTCTCAGTACTGTGGGCAGACTAACCTCTAGCTCGCAGTGGTGTTGGGGAATTGAGAAATTACGTCAGAGCAGAGAAGTTCAGCGGTTCGGCTCCCATGGAAGATCAAGTCTGGTACGTGCTTCCGACAGGTTGAAGTACCTTCCAAAACCTTCCACTTGGGCAGAATGGCTGAAGGTATAGATGTTAAGGCTTTGGCATCAGTGTTAGAAGGGTTGCAGAAACAATTAAGTGAAACCAGGGAAGAGGTTAGGAAGTCTAGTCAGGAAGCCAGTTTCCTTCGTCAACGATTAGATGAGTTAGTTACGAGTTCCAACCCAAGCCCTAAGGAGCAAAGGCCCCAATCTTTCTCCCCTTCTTCTTCCACTGCTGAGTTAACCACTCAAGTGATCCATGCCATGTCCCCGACAATTCCATTAGCCCCTCCAGAGAGATTTCAAGGGGATCCACACAAGGCCCAGATTTTCTTCACTCAGTGCTCCTTACATTTCTTATGTAAGCCCATAATTTTTAAAGAAGACCAGTCCAAGGTGGCCTTTATACTGTCTTACCTGAGTGGAGATGCTGCAGCTTGGTCCATGCCGTTGGTGAATTCCAATGATCGTATTCTTTACAATTTTGAAGAGTTCAAGTCAGAGTTCCTTAAAATTTTGATCGAAGAACCATCTCTCAGACCACAGATAATGAACTCTTAGATTTAAAGCAAGGAAATCGTGAGTTGGTCGCTTACTTAGCGCAATTTAACAAATTAATTGTGGAAACTAATTGGCCGGAAGCCAAGAGAGCTGCAATTTTCAATAGAGGGGTGAAGGATGAATTAAAGGATGGCCTAGCACAAATTCCAAGGAGACCTACCGAATTATCAGAATTGATTGACCTGGTCTTGCAAATTGATCAACGACAGTTTAAAAGGAAGAGTGAACGCCGAAAGGAAGTCCGATATATTCCACCTCGACTTGATCGAATCAAATCTGATGCACCTAAGATCGGTGAAGCAGGTGCCGGGGAGGAGCCTATGCAAATTGGCACAGTGGGTGGTCCTTTATCCAAGGAAGAGAGAGAGAAGAGAAGGAGTGGTAAGCTGTGCATGTACTGTGGAAATTCGGGGCATTTTGTCAGAGAGTGTCCCAAGAAACCAAAGAACAATACTTGGGTAAAAGACAGGCTCCACCAGTAGAAGGAGTTGCTCTGATGGGAGCAGCCGAAGAGTCAGCTCCAAATACTCAACAAATTGTGAATACCTTGCAATCATCCGCCCCTCATCTGATAATTTCCTGTGTGATCAAATTTCGAGATATGGCTGTGGATAAGGTTTCTGTGATGATCGATTCTGGGGCTACGGGAAACTTTTGCGACATTAAATTCGCAGAGTCTCTAGGAATTCGTTTTGTCAAGAAAGAAAGACCAGAACCTGTTCGTGCAGTAGATGGCACCAATTTATCTTCCTGTCCCATTACTTATGACACCGAAGAGATCACGTTGATTGGACCCGAAGGACATCAAAGTTTTTTGAGCTTTAGCCTTATCGATGCCCTGCAGTTTCAATTTATTTTGGGGCTGCCATGGCTTACTGAACATAATCCGAAGATCGAATGGGCTAAGAGAACCATTGAAATGAATTCTCATTACTCTTTGGAGCATTGTTTCGACTCTGGTGTTTCTCATCCTCAGCGGTCCCCATCGTCCTTTTTGGCGGAGCACATGCGTATGATTTGTACTGTGGAAGTTCAAGACATACCAGAGGAATATAACGACTTGGTATCAGTATTCGATGAGAAAGAGGCCACATCCCTCATCGGGAGTATGATTGTAAGATAGAGCTTGAACCAGGAGGATCCTTGCCATGTAGCCGGATATACGCTCTGTCCGAAGCTGAGAACAAATTTTTGAAGGAATTTTTGGAAATATATTTAGCCAATGGGTTTATCAGACCCTCCCAGTCTCCAGTTTCGTCTCCCTTGTTCTTCATTCCTAAGAAAGATGGGAAACTAAGAGCATGCATTGACTATCGTGCCCTGAATCAAGTCACCAAGAAGAACCCGTTACCCCTTGCCATTAATTTCGGAACTCCTTGATCAGGTCAAAGAGGCCCACGTCTATACAAAATTGGATTTAAGAGGGGCTTAACATCTAGTACGCCTGGCTGAAGGTGACGAGTGGAAGACCGCATTTAGAACGCGTTTTGGTCTGTTTGAGTATCAGGTCATGCCGTTTGGCCTGTGTAATGCTCCAGCAGCATTTCAGCATTTTGTCAATGACATTCTACGTGAATATTTAGATCGTTTTGCTGTCGTTTACATTGATGACATCCTCATTTTTTCCGCTACCATGGAAGAGCACGTCCGGCATGTTCGTGCAATCTTGCAAACTTTGATGGAAAACCAACTTTTTGTTAAAATGGAGAAGTGTGTATTTCATGCTTGTCGAGTGGAGTTTTTGGGCTTCGTTCTATCTTCTGAAGGCGTATCCATGGATGACTCCAAGGTAAGAGCAATAAAGGATTGGCCGTCTCCTCGAACTGTCAAAGAGGTGCAAAGTTTTCTTGGTTTTGCCAATTTTTACCGGCGCTTCATCCATAACTTTTCTGAGAAGGTTAGTCCCATTACCCGTCTGCTCCGAAAGAAAGAAAAGTTTGTTGGGAGTTCTGAAACTGAAGAGGCGTTTCAGTTGTTGAAAGAAACTTTCACCACAGCACCCATTTTATTACACCCAAATCCAGGAGAACCATTTTTTGTGGAAGCAGATGCTTCAAATTTGGCCATTGGAGGAATACTTTCACAAAGGCATAAAGAGACGGGCCAGCTTTATCCAGTGGCATACCGATCACGTAAATTAACAGCTGCCGAAGTCAATTATCCAATTGCCGACAAAGAACTGTTAGCAGTAAAGGACGCCTTCCAAGAATGGAGGCATTATTTATGGGGAGCAAGACATGAAATCACAATTTTTACAGATCATCAGAATTTACATTTCCTCAAGTCAGCAAGAACTCTCACCCCTCGGCAATTGAGATGGTCTCTCTTCTTTGCAGACTATAATTTTGTTCTGACCTACAAGCCGGGTTCTGCCAATGGAAAAGCAGACGCTTTATCCCGTTTGAATTCTGGAGAAGACAAAGAAGACACTAAGGAAGGCTATAAAATTCCAGAGGAAAAGATTGTCGGAACAATATCGTACTCTGAATTGGAAGACAAGATAAAGGATCATCTTTCTGAAGCTGAAAAGTTGAATTGGGTACAGGAGGGGCCTGAAAGAGAAATTAAAGAAGAAAAACCCTTTTATCAAGGAAAACTCTATGCCCCAATGAAGAATTACGCAGTGATGTCCTTCAGTTGTTCCACGATAATCCAATGGCAGGACACAAAGGAGTGAAGAAGACTCTGGAACTTGTTAGACGACATTTTTGGTGGCCAAGCATGGAAACTCAGGTGAGACAGTATGTAGCCTCTTGCGAACCATGTGTCAAGGGAAAAGTCATCAGACAGTCTCCTCAAGGACTGCTCATGCCAATAGCCGTCCCCCCTTACCCGTGGCATACTGTTTCCATGGATTTTATTGTTGAATTGCCTTCTAGTCAAGGTTATTCCACTATCTGGGTGGTGGTGGATCATTTTACTAAAATGAGCCATTTCATTCCATTAAAATCCATCCCAAATGCAGTGCAGTTAGCTACTTTGTTCACGCAACATGTAGTTAAAGATCATGGAATTCCAGGGGTGGTGATTTCAGATCGAGGACCTCAGTTTGTGTCTCGTTTTTGGAGAGCCTTCCTAAAGAGTTTAGGTGTGGATTCCCGTTTGTCAACTAGTTTCCACCCAGAGACTGACGGACAGACGGAGAGAGTTAATCAAGATTTGGAGCAATATTTGCCAACCTTAATTTGGGCAGCAGAATTCGCTTATAATAATTCTGTGCACTCCTCCACTGGTTACTCTCCGTTCTTTCTGAATTCAGGTAGACACCCGAACATGATAATTGGCAAGATTGATAGTGATGTACCTGCGGTGGCGGTAGTAGTACAAGAATTACAGAAGACCTATCAGTTAGCCACTGAAAATTTTGAAAAAGCTATAGAATCTCACAAGAAACAGGCAGACAAGAGCAGGAGAGAAAATCCAGTTTTTGAGGTTGGAGATAAAGTTTGGATTTCCACTCGAAACATGCGATTAAAGGGAAACAGAAAATTTCAACCTCGATTTGTAGGTCCTTTTGAAGTGGACAGGATGGTGAACCCCGTCAGTGTAAGAGTCAAACTTCCTTCTAAGCTTAAGATGCACCCAGTATTCCATGTTTCCTTAATCAAAAGAAATCCACCAGATTTACAAACAGATTTGCCCCCTGCCCCTGTTCTAGTGCAGTCTGAAGAGGAATTTGAAGTGAAGAGAATAATAGATTCCAGGCTCAGGAAGAGGAAGTTGTTTTACTTGGTGGATTGGAAGGGGTTTGGTCCTGAGGAAAGGTCTTGGGAGCCCAGTTCAAATGTTCATGCCCCTAGATTGGTAAAGGAATTTCATAAAACTCACCCACAGAAGCCTAAGGAGAGAGGAGGAGGGTTCTTGGTGGGGGTTACTGTCAGGTCTGAGCGTGACTTTCCTAGGTTGAGCAGATCCCTTTTTAGCTCCAGAGTTGGGCAGAGGGTTCAGTACAAGAAATCTCTGTTTAATTGGAGCCAACTGGTAGCCAGATGGTTCCAGACAAGAATGGGGCAATAGTTCAGTTCATTTTTTATGCGGCGGAATTCTAATATGGCGGCCGCCTATTAGAAGAGGTTAGCGTTCTAGTGTTTTTAGCTTGGAACGCGTAGAGGAATATTGCGCGCTCGCACTTCAACCGTTGCTTTGGGGAAGAAGCAGCGTTCCTCAACTGAAGCGCCTGACAGGAAAGCTTTTTTCAGCAAGGATTCTTATCGCTTGCTACATAGTTCATATCCAGTATTTAGCGGCAGTCTGGAAGGTCTGTAAATCTTCATTATTTCTCTGGGAGGCTTCGCTGGAGATTACAGGTATTTGTTCACAGGGGTTGTGAGTTTCCTTATTCTTTGGATTCTCGTGACTCCTGCTTTCCCGCCTCAAATTGCCACATTGCAGAACTTGTATTTGGCCAAACAAACTAGTGGCTAGTTTGTAAAGACTTTCTTACTGCAATAGAAGAAGCGCATCATATCTAGATCACTGAGCGCTCCAGTCAGCGTGAAGAGACATTCAGCAGTATTAGCGCTCTGAGCTATTTTGTGTGTACACTTGCAGCTACGCTTTCAGGAATGACATGAGACTAATATTTACCCTCTAACAGCGCGCAGCATGTATTTTTTCCTCATTCACTGCTGCAACTAATCTGTTCAACTTCTTCAACAGTGCGTGACTCATTTACATCAAGTAGATATAAATATATATATATATTTGTATTTACCACCTCAATCTATTTTTGCCTACTAAGTCTTCAGCGCCTGTAAGAGATAAGAGACAAGAAAAAAACTGTTAAACTGCAAGCAATATTGGTTTTTTTAAAAGAAGAACCTACAGGATAGCATTTTTTCTTCCAATAAGAAAAGAAAATATATATATATATAGAGAAGCAATTTCCACTGAGCATACAGGTATAGAATGCATTTGTAAGTTTAAGTATATAGGAAGTTCCATGTAAGAGTTGGGGTACAGAGTAATATTTGCTTGTGTTTACAGGTGCAGGAAGTCCGGTCCAGTGATATTCCATAGAAGAAGCACCACAGTGGCAGTCTCTCTTTTTCTTCCCATTCCTCTTTCCCCCTCAGTACTGTGGGCAGACTAACCTTTAGCTTGCAGTGGTGTTGGGGAATTGAGAAATTACGTCAGAGCAGAGAAGTTCAGAGGTTCGGCTCCCGTGGAAGATCAAGTCTGGTACGTGCTTCCGACATGTGTATCCTACACTACAGCTGTGTAATGGAGCATGAGGAAATGTCACCAGTGATCTTGTCTGTATTTTGGCAATGTGATTGTTCCTTGCGTGTCTTTATTCAGAAATTTGTGATAACATGAATCTTCCTATAGAGAAGATGATGAAAGTACAAAGAGGTAAATCTCCTCCAAACAAGGGTCCTCCTTCTGAACTATATGAAGTAAATGCTTCTTTCTTCGGTGGAGATGTCCTCATGCTCCCCGGCATCAAGAATGCGCCACCAAAATTTGCGGGAAACGCGCTGGGGGACCTTTTGCTAAGGTATCCATCATCCTGGCAAAAGGCGGGAAGACCTTTGCATACTCATGGAAATTTTAAGGGGAGAACCATGGAATCTACTCCCACCAGGAGAGAACAAGAAAGAATTCACTCGTCACAGTCACATACAGATTGCGCTCCAATGGATCAATGATGCATTCACCACCACAAAGGATTTCACATCATCTTTCAATGTGGAATTGCAGAGAAAACACACTTGTTTTGCCTTCACCAGGCCCAGGGGTTATGATCATTAATCCTTTACATAAGTGGAGCTTCAACTGGGACTCCTGCTATGTTTATATTTGTAGGTGCTTCCTACAGAGGTTTAATTTCTGTGACATAAACATCATGGCCAGAATGAGAGCTCACCAGCCCGTTTATCCAACAAGATTCCACAGTTTTGCACAAAATGTCTACCCAATTAGAGTACTTTCTACTGGTTACTTATAAGTGCTACCTTGTTTGGTAAATGTCAAGTGTCTATTCTACACTACAGCTCCGTTATGCACAACAAGGAAATGTCTCCAGCGACCTTGTGTGCATTTGGCAATGTGATTGTTCCTTGTGCGACTTTATCCCCCGTGGCCTGGCCTCAATTCAATGCGGAACGGGGCCGCACAGCCTCCCTCCCCGGGTCGATTTAGGCCCCAGAGACCCCATCCCACGGTGCCCGGCCATGTCTCTCTGGGTGGCCTGGTCACACTCAGGGCACTCAGTTTGCTATGGGACCACAGGGGGAGCCTCAAGGCCCCCGTGGTCCCAGCCGGCCGCAACAGCTATGCTTCAGCTGAGTCCCCCAAAAAATGAGAAAACTAAAAGGGGGCAGGGTAGGAATACCCTGACCCTCTAGCTCTGGTGTTGGGTCTCAGAGGGACCCCGGCAGCGCAAAAAAAGCATTTAAAAAGAAAAAAACAGTTTGTCATGAATTTGTGAAATTCACGAATTCGCACAAAATTTGAAAAAACAAGACAGAGTTTGTTATAAAAAATGGAGTGGGGTGCACGGGCCGCTCTTTGAGCCCTGGAACCATCACCTCCCCAGGGCTTATTAATGATTTTGGGGGAGGCCATGTGGAACCTCCCTCTATGGGCTCAAATGAGCCCCGGGGACCACCACCAGCCCCGGGGATTTAATTGATTAATGGAGGGGGGCCACACAGACCCCCCCCCTGGACTGTTTCAAACCCTGGGGACCACCACCTCCCCGTGGCTAATACAATAATAGTGTGGGGGGCTGTACGGACGCCCACGCCCCAGGGACCACCACTTCCCCGGGGCTAAAATTATTAAATAATATAGGGGGGCACCCTGGACCCCTGGTTCCCCGGGTACCACCACCTCCTTGGGGCTAATGTAACAGTAGTGCGGTAGCCGCTGAACACTCCGGTTCCAGCAGGCAGGAGCTGTCAAAATGCTCCCGTCCGCTGGAAGTGGAGGTTTCATCTATTTCTCTGCCTGCAAACATGCGGGCAGGGAAAGAGATAAAAGTATTTCTCTTGCACACAGGGAGAAGTATTTCCAGAAGCTCTCTGTGGGCAATGTCGGCTCTCCTAGGAGGCAGAGTGCTGGCTCGGACCGCGGAAGCCTTGAGACTCCCGCGCAGTCCCCAAGATGCACACTGGTTGTCCTGAGTAGGCTCCAGGGCACCCAGGGAGAAGTGGCTGGGCCCTGGGGGATGGGGTCCCCCAGGGCCAAAATCAGCCAGGGAAGGGGGGTCTTTGAGTGAATATATATATATATATATATATATTATTCATCGTTTTAATTATTATTGACCCATTTTTTGACATCATGAAAATCAAAGATGTTCGTTCATGGTGCACTGGCACTTTATCCAAATTGATCTGCCTTAGAATGTTAAATGAAACCTTTTTAATAGAAAGAAAATGTCTTCAGAGGTTTTAGTTTTGTAAATATTCAAAATGCGTATGAATTTTAATATGTATTTTAAAAAGGGAAAATTGTATATTATTTTTTAACCATTATGCACATTTTATTATTTTAGTAATGTGTATTCTGATACAAGTTGTAGGATGAAGTAGACACTTGTCTAAAATCCTCAGCATAAATGGAACACGAACAAAGCAAAACCTCCTCTAAAGGCATATTGTTTGCACAGGAAATAGAAGACTCCAAATATTTGATAAATTATTGTGAACTCCCAGCAACTAATTTTAAATGTAAAACATGAATTTAAAATGTTTTAAATTGTTCAACACGGCATTGCTTTTAATAGTTGGTTTAATCACGATATGTAATGGAGTCTGTCTTCCATTGTAATGGAAACAGCGGACCACGTGATCGGGTACTTGTGTTTTTTAAATGAAGGAATGGCAATGGCGTTTATGGTGTGAGCAAGCCTGTGGACACAGGCGAAACGCGTTACCGAAACCGAAGAGCAATAAAGAGAATCTTTTTAAATTGGAACCGGAGTCCTTGTGTTGGTATCCAGGGACTGGAGGGGAACTGGAGCTGGTGGATATATATATATATATATATATATATATATATATATATATATATATATATATATATATATATATATATATTCCAAAGCGTTATGAATAAAGCGCACTCTCAAAAGTCCAAATGCTCAGACAAATATCTCTTTAATCCCAAACGTTACGTGTTTCGACAATACAATGTCTTGTTGAATATATATACGGCCTCAAGCTTCTGGGCGTTTTGGTTACATATATATATATATATATATTCATCGATGTGTCCCCACTTTAAAGACAGACAGACTCCAAAGCAGATGAATTCACCGAATTCTTTAATGAAAGCAACCGTCATTCTCCAGTCAGAATTCTTTACTTGCCTAACTCGTTTCGGAGCACAGCTCCTTGATCACAGGCTGTCAGGGTGCACGCAGTGTATCTGAAAGGCATTCTCCTCTGCATATTTAATTATTTCAATTGACCTTTAGTGGGTCTGAACAGGTGAGTTAAACTGATGTTCATGCTGAGATACGTAGTCTCTTTCAGTCTTGCCCTGTCTCTAGTAGACTCTGCCCTACTCACGCCACCTCCCCATATGTATATATATTCAAGAAAATGGTGGCCACCATTTTCTTTTTTGTTTTGTTTTTGCCACTATCCGGTGCAAGAAACACATTTTTTTTTATTTTGGCCCGGGTGTTCCCTTTGGGTTCCCTTCACAGGGTCTAGGGGAGTAGGATATCCCTACCCTGCTCCCTTATATAATTTCTTTTTTTTTTAACTTCAGGACAAGGGACTAAGTGCCTGAGTCCTGTAATGGCTGCCAGCAACATTTTTCTCATGTTCCTGGCAACCACTTGGAGTGCTTGCTCCCGCGTGAGAGCGCAAATTGGCCCAAGGGGAAAGAAACTCCCTGGGCCAGTCGCAACACTATATTTTTAAATTGGGGTACCCGCAAGACTCTCTTTGAAGACCCTTGGACCCAACCATCCAGATATACAAATATTTTTGTACCTTTACTCAAAACTACTTAATGGATTTACACTAACTCACAAAAAGTACAATATGTGAAGATTCTTGCCAAATTTGGTGCAATTCTGTTCAGCAGTTTTTGCAGTAGCACTGCCTAAAGAAGTCTATAGAAAATGAATGGGAATTTTGCATTTTCAGACCCCCTAGTTCCCCCTGAAACTTTCCATGCCCAAACTATTCAAAAAAGAGCAAATTTTGTGAAGATTCATTAAACGGTGCCAAAGTTGTAAGCAAAACAAAGAAGGAATTCCCTATGTAAACACTGACCTAACTATCTCTATCTATCTATCTATCTATCTATCTATCTATCTATCTATCTATCTATATTCACTCAAATAGCCAAAGGTTTAAGTGACATTATAGTTAAGTGAAACTTTCAGTAACAACGTAACTTCTTAAACCAAAAAAATGCTGACATTCACAAGTTATAGTTATCTCAAGTAACTATAACTTTTGCCCTAAAGTAACTGTTACTCATGGCCTAGACTTAAAAGAGCACTGTTTTGGAAAGTTTCATGAAGATTTGTCAAAGTTATTAGCAAGTCAAAAAAGCATTTGCTGTGTAAGTGCAGACTTAACTGTAATTACCCAGTGGCAATTACTAGAGAAATGCGGGGCCCCCCCCGGGGCTCAAACGATATAGTGGAGGGGTTCGTTGCAGACCCCCGACCCCGTGGACCACCACCTTCTTGGGGCTAAATGAAACAAAGTAGGGGGCTGCACGGCCCCCTCCTGGAGCCAAAGATGGCCCTGGGAACCGCCACCCCTTAGGGCTGGCTCCTGCAATGGCCTGGGCTGCCCATCCCCTGCAGTTTGCTATGGCCTGGTGAGAGTCTCACCACTGCCGCCAAGCCATAGCAAACTCTGCTCCACTTCTAATAAGTGAGAGCAGAAAAATGCAGAAAAGGATACAGTCACACTGCCACTCACATAATATATGTGAGAAGTAGTATCACTCAGTTGTAGTGCACCTAGTATACTAATTTAACTTTTGTAGTAGGATAATATATATGTTCAACACCCATAAACTCTTAAAAAAACTTACGCTCACTTGATGATGTTATCAGTGATGCAATTTGAGATGTCATCAGTGATGTCACTGACCAAGTCATGAGCAATATAAGATGTGAGATCACAAGCAGTGCATTGGTATGTTATAGTTAGCTCAGGTAACTATAACTGCTGAATTTCACTGGATTTGTACGAGTGAAATCTGAGCCTAAGTATAACATGGCTATAACCTTTGTTTTTTTCAGCAAATTTCTAAGGATTTTTTAAATTCTTAACTATAATGACCCTGTAACCTTTGATTTTTTAAGTGAATTTCAAATGTTTTTCAAACTATATTTCCTAACTCTAACGTCCCTCTAACCTTTGGTTTTTTAAGTGAATTTCTATGGTTTTTTTGATTAGTAGTCACGTTTGCAGAGTGGTGAAGAAAAGGGGCGGGGCATCCGACCAGCCATCAGGAATGCTGCTGTGTCATAATTACTGGAGGTAACAGGAGGGCTTCTGGACCCCCAAGAACCCTCAGCATTCAAGAAAACTTCATCCCCCAACCAGCAGTTTGCCAGGAGGCCCATTTGCAGAGTGGTGGAGAAAAGGGGCGTGGTCTCCGAAGGCCTCTCAGCAATTCCACTGTGTGGGACTTACTGGAGGTAACAAGAGGTCTTGTTGGCCCCCAGGACACTCTAGAGCCAAGGGGACTTCATCCCACAACCAGTTGTGCACCAGGGGGTGTGTTTGCAGAGTAGTGGAGAAAGGGGGCTTGGCCTCCGAAGTTCCTTCAGCAATCATGCTGTTTGGGACTTACTGGAGGTAACAGGAGGGCTTGTTGGCTCCCAAGCGCCCTCTAGAGCCAAGGGGACTTCATCCCCCAACCAGTTGTGCGCCAGGAGGCACGTTTGCAGAGCGGTGGTGAAAGTTTTTTAAAAATTATTATTTATTCAGGGTGGGGTTCGCGTGGCCCCCCTCCCCTGGGCCGATTTCGGCCCCAGGGACCCCATCCCCAGGGTCCAGCTTCGATTTTATTAAAAAAAAATTACAAAATTAACAATGGGAGGGTGGTTGTGTGTCCCCCCCTTCCTTCATTGCTTTAAGACCCAGGGAGCTGCTAACCATGCAGATCCTTGGACCTCAAAGCAATTTGTCTGTTTCCCTGCTTATTTGACAAATGCTCCGCTTCTAGCAAGTGAGGGCATTTATGAGCTGTCGCTTGCTGAAAGTGGAGCGTGTGCTGTGGCTTGGCGGGAAGCTCCCTCCAAGCCACAGCAAACTGCAATGTCCTGGGGTTGGGCAACCCGGGACATTGCAGGAGCTGGCCCTGGGGGTGGCGGTCCCCAGGGCCATGTAAGGCTCCTGGAGAGGGGCCACGCATCTCCCCTTTAATGTTTACTTTAGCCCTGGGGAGGTGGTGGTCCCCTTGGCCGGGGGTCTGCGACGGTCCCCCTTCATTATTTTGTTATATTTACCCTGGGTAGGTGGTGGTCCCTGGGGAGAGCAAACCTGAGGAGCCCTTGACATCCACACACATTTCACCCCAGAACCTGGCAGTGTTTACACCCAGTGCAAAACCCACCAAACTAAACATCGGCAAACAGTAAAGAAACATTTGGTATAAGTTTCTGTGCAGCATTGTCCGCTTGAGCTATGTGAGATATCTAGCTGTTTTAATGTCAGTGCTACTTTCAGAAACATTCCACACTAATAGTGATAATTTGCAGGGTCTCAAGCAAGCAGGATAACTTATCCACAA
Organism: Calotriton arnoldi; assembly: GCA_963921515.1. Taxonomy (NCBI): domain Eukaryota; kingdom Metazoa; phylum Chordata; class Amphibia; order Caudata; family Salamandridae; genus Calotriton; species Calotriton arnoldi. Next base: position 136,812 of record CAWUFW010002413.1, on the reverse strand, counting down.
TGAATAACAGTATCCCTAATTTAAACAGTAGCAAGACATAGATCTTTGATTTGATCCCTGAACACCTGCTCAGTAAATTGGATGTGCTTTGTACAGCCTCATTATCGTTTGAAACAAAAATACCCATTAAGATCAGATCTGGTCTTGAAACACCGTTGATTAAACCCATTCCCTGTAGTGTACCTCTTCTGTCACTGCTGTTTTTAAACTCTTCCGGAGACCCTTGAATTAGCTCCACCTTTTTCACCTACACCATTGGATGGCGGATTGTAGGCTGTGCCTGAGTGGCACTAAGCCTATAAAAAGGAAAAGAGTGCCCTACCCGAAAGAAACTGACCTTCTTGTTGCCAGAGGAACTGAAAGCTACCCCCACATCATAGACAATCTGTGAATGAGTTGATTCAGAGCTCTCATTTACACCAGGGATTACAGGAGTCATAACAAATATTAACTAATAACTCCTGTACTACTTATGATCACTGCTTGGAACCAATTAAAGCCCTTGTGCTACTGTCTCTGAATGACTGCAACATGACCTACTCCAGACCAAAAGATCAAATTGCATTTATTTTCTATCTTATTTCAGATATTCATTATAGTGTCAACCTAGCCGCAAGCAGCAACGAGAAGAGTCTTGTGGAGATATTTATTGTAGGATGTGCAGGATGTGCAGCCACGAGGTACTGTGCGAGGTCCGTGTTGTGTGTGTCAAGTTGAAAATGGGTTACCCAATTTGGAATTGGGAAAGTACTAGAAAATGCACTGTACATTGCATATATATTCACAACTTTAGGCACAGGGCAATGAAGTGATTTGTTCAAAATCACCCAATGTTGTTCGTAGTGATGTCTCCTCGCAGCAGAAAATAGGAGACTGGTAGCAGCACTTCTAGGTGAGAGACAGCAGATCTGAATATCCCACAAAAAGGAAATGGCTGAGCAGCTCAGAAAAGAAAGGTACAAAGAGAAAGGGAGAATTTAGGTGTGCTGTACATGGTGTGTGTGCATGGACATTATGTGACTTCCTCCAGCAATTAAGGCTGAAGAGAGGATCTTAGAGCTGTGAGTGTGCCATGGCTGTTTGTATGCACTAAATTCACCTACAGCCATCCTATGTGTGGTCATATGCTTACCCCTGTAATAGAACTTTGGTATCTAATATTACAGGTCAGCCAAGTGGCCCTGATTTAGAGTTTGGCTGACAAGGTACAACACTACTATGTCCACCAAAGCGAAGGTATGTCCACTCCATTTAGTCTATCAGACCATCGTGTTTCTCACTGCAGTGTCCTCGGTGGCTCTAATGGCGGAAACCTTACACTAACGAACCAACAGACTTGGGGCTGTAGATGCAAGTGGATCAGAGTCCGCCCTATTTATAGCAAACAGTCGGAAGCACTTTTTTTTTCTCTTCAGGACCAATAGGAAAAACCTGGTGGTCCCAAAGAGGGAAAAAAGTAAAATGAACTTCACACCCTAGGAAGTTTGCTGAGTGGCCACGATGTCTCAGGCACCAGCTCCGCAAAAGTGTTTGCTGAGCTGCCGCCCAAGACATCATGGCCGCTCAACCTTCTTTGAATGCTTTTAGAGGAGCCACCAAGGTAGAAGCTCCTCTATAGACATTGAAATCTCCGCAAGGCTGGTGGAGATCTCAAAATATGGTGGGGGTGGTTTGTCTGGGCAGCAGATGTCATTTTTTCTGCTTCCTTAGCAGATACCAAAGCCTAAATTTGGGCCTTATTCACTGTAGCATAGATCCAGGGGATTCAAACTCAAACACTCAAATATATCTTGAACCTAGAGAAATGGAACCCTAACGCTTGTCTCTTAAAGTGCTGCCCTTGGTCATGATGGCTCAGAGAATAACATGCACTTTGTTGTGAAAGCATTCTGGAATACAATGGAAAACATCAACAGAGGCCAGCAACTCACTGAACCCCAGAATTCAACCAAACGTAACAAAATCTGAGTCACAGAATGAATGAATGAATGAATAAATGAATGAATGACAGGATTTGTAAAGCACAACAACTACTCCCAGGACTGTGCCGGTGCTATAGAAAGTTTATTGAAACCCATAAACCTGCCATACCCAGCACATTGAAAATACTCAGATTTTAAGTGCTTTCCTGAACCGTATCTCATTGCTTATACAAAATTATCAGATTATGTGCCACACACAGCAATGAAACACCTGAGAACCCAGTCTGCATGCCTTCAAGAGAACCTAAAAGACATTCCCCTCACGATAAGAAAACACCAGGACCACTTGTGCTTTGACGATGGGGGTGGGTCCTCCCAGTGCTTAATTTGTAAAAAATATAACTGCAGGGATACAAAGTTGCTGGGTGGGCTGAATAACAAGGCTGCCTCATGTCGATTCCACATCATAACCCTAGGCTGTTAACAGGAAGTTACGACATCGCTCTAGTGATGCTGCCTTCTGTGGCTTTCTGTTGGGTGCAGTGCTTGGTTATTTTGGTGCCTGTGCAACTCTAGGAAGTGACAACAAATGCCATCTTAAGTGGTACTCTTGAAATAGAGTTTCTAATGTGACGCACTTTTAATTAGATTCAGCTCGTTGACAGCACAGTATAATGAACTAAGTGAGTGTTGCTGCAAGGCTCACAGTGGCTCTAGATAGTCCACTGCACAGCTATTCTTAAGGTAAGGGACCTACGCAACATATTTTTCTTCCTGATCACATGGGCTCTCAAAGTAAACGGATCTCAATGAGGACTTTGTCACAACTGTTTCACTCTCACAGAATGTTTCAAGACTGTGTATTTTTCTATAATGTTGGTCCTGGTATATGGTATACATTATGTGCTGATATATATTAGTATTTATTTCTGTTCATTTGGGTTAAAAACACCATTATAATTCATATTATCCCATAATTGTTTTTTTGAATAATATAAGTATATTGATTGGACATGTTCACTTGTTGGGGGCTGGAGGGGCTCATGGCCGAAGCGGCAGGCCCTAGCAACTGGCAGCGACAGAGGTACTGCTGATTTCTTTTCAGTGCTCGCTCACCTCCACCATCCTGCAGGTACTGACCTATGTGGCCACCTCTTTAAACTAACATCCTGGCAGGGCTGACTGACAAGGGTGGCTCCCTGCCTAACATTAACCCAACATCCGCACCTACGACAAGTTAGGACACACCACAGGTGGTGCGGTGGTGGCCTGAGCCCCCCACTTTCATTTGGCCGCATGCCTGGAGGGGCCAGTTGGACACCGGAATGGCTGGGATTGACTCGGTGGACGATTGCTTTGCCACTGCGTCCTGCCACCCTGGTGCTCCCCCCTTTTTGGACTCCTCCTTCTCCTCCTCACCCAGTAGGGTTTGTGAGAGTACTCCTCGCTTTAGGTGCCAATACCTCTTACTGCTCAGACATTATGGTAAACTATAAAAATGTGCCTGGCTGTGATCAACTTAAAATGGACAAATTTACAGAGGCAGTTGGCGGCTTGGCTATCCTCCCAGAGTCGGGCTGGGGGAATAAAGCCTCCAAATGTTTATATTAGCTGTTCAAGTGTAGGGAGACCCCCTGTCATGTCATTGCAATCTACTATGCAATAGGGCAGCTGGTGGTGGGCCAGCAGCTCACTTCAAATTACTCCTCACTCTATTCTAGGTGCAACCCCCCAGGCCCTCGGGCATTGGCTGACTTCGTCTAAGACTTACCTGTTCCCACCCATGCGCAAATAGTCTGGTTGGTGGAGGGCATTACCAAGGAGGAACTGACAGAGGCCCTATAACAGTTCCAGGGTGGGGAATCTCGGTACAAACGTATACCCTTAGAGTTTTTTGAGTCACAGCCTTCCATTTTGTTCCTGCTATCAAGGCTATGGTTGATGAGGATTTGGAGAGCAGATATTTACCATGTCACCTGTGACTCACCGACATAGTAGTGATCACTAAATCTGGAGCCCCTTTAGACACGTGCTGATCATTCCCCCTCATCTCCATTATTAACAGAGAGGCGAAATTGATTGTAAAGGTTCTGACATCCTGTCTGTTAACAGTGATTTATTTGCTGATCCATAAAGACCAATTTGTTTTAATGTCAGGGCACTCCACATGACCTAACATTTGGAGACTTCACAATGTGATAGCTCAGGCTGACAGATTTCAGGGTCACTTGGGACTACCTGTCTGTGATCCTCCAGAAGGTCAAGTTTGGGAAAGTTTTCATAGCTATGTCTGTCTCCTTACACTGACCTAAGAGCCAGGGTCCAACTCGCACGCAACTCCCCGAGGAACTCCCATTGAGAGGGAGGCACAACAGGGCTGCGCTCTCTAGGTGGTGTTATTTGCACTAGTCGTAGAGCTGCTTGCGGAATTGCTATGCATTACCGCCTTGGTGAAGGGGTTCGAGTGGGCAGGAGGGGTTTCGGACTGGGTATCGATTTACACAGACGACCTCTTAATATTTCTCCAGGACCTACGGGACTCTGAAGCATGTGACTGTTGGATACTTCAAAGTTTTGAGGGATTTTTTAGCCTCGCCATTAGCATGGCTAAATTGGTGGTTTATCCGATCAGAAGTGGGCCGGACAACACTGGCTGGGTTTCATCGCTGACGGTGACACAGGGTCGCTTTAAATATCTTGTGGTTTTTGTGATGGATGATGGAGGGAGCGTCCGTGGAACATTCTTCACCAAATTCCTAGGCTGTTGACTGATCTTCCATTTTGGTTTCCCTACTGTTTGGGGCAGAACTGCTATTTTTAAAATGGTTTTGCTGCAATGATTTGTATATCAGTTGCAAAATTACCCGTGCAACATTTTACATGAGTTTTTACTCACATTATGTCAGTTTTTCAGGCTTTTCTCTGGGGGGCAGGCCACCAAGAAAAGCCATGAGTAAGTGTTACAAATCGCCACATGACAGGAGCATTGGAGCAGCCAACATACAATCATATTAAAGGGCGGAACACCTTTCTATGATTGATCATTGGTTACATTCCCCACAATCAGACTCAGCCTTCACTACGGAGCGGGGGGCCATGGGCGAAGCCTGCTTTTGCATTAGCTATATGGAACTCAACCCTTGCTGTTCCTTCGCCAGGTGATGCGGTGTGTCTTGGAACTCTGGCTTGCAACCTTAGGGATCTGGGTTGATTCAGGCGACTCACCAGGGAGACACCACTCTGGATTAGACCTGCCCTCAGATGCGACCCTGCAGGGATTTCAGGGATGTGATTGGCATCTCTACAATGGGGGATGTCCTGGAGGGACACCCATGTGGCCTCCTTTATACAATTTCAGGATTCATTTACCATGCAGTCCGGTTTTTTTCCTATCTCCAACCTTGGCATGCCCTTCACCCATACATTATGAACCTGACTCAGCTCCCTAATTATAACCTGCTGGAAACCCGCCTACTAATGCGTGAGATAGGGCACAAACAAACCTCCTTGATATATTGGACCTTTGTGAATATCTCACCCGATACTTTTGATAACCTAGTGGCAGCTTGGGAGAGAGACCTTGGTGACTTTTCGGATGATGACTAGCAAGATTCCACAATGACTGCAGAGAAATTGCCATCGCAGCACAATTCCGAATGATTCAATTATGGATATTGCACAGAATATACATTTCTCGCTCCAAGTTTTAGAGCTTTGGCAGGATCCCGTCTCTGGTATGCCTCAAATGCGTTTCCATGGAGTGAGATTTTTTTCACATCATATGCTCCTGCTCAGCACTCCAGCATTTCTTGAACAGTATGCCGAGGACAATGGGGAAGGTGCTTGGATGGCCGCTGTACCCATACCCCTAGCTTACATTACTACATGTCACAGAAGATCTCGACTCCAATAGTTACAAACTAGCTTTTCTCCACATGGGTCTGCTAGTGGCAAGGAGAGACATTGCCAGGGAAGGGGGCAACATGTCTAGCCCGTACTCGGAGAGGTGGGCCAAGGGACTAGACCAATGTATGTCTTTGAAATTGCATATTTATGAGTTCAGGAGTTGTCCGCGCAAGCACGCTAAGATATGGTCTGACTGGCAAAGTTATAGAGGAATTGATGATGGCAGGGAGGGGACATTCAACCGTCCTGGCAAGAGGGGGCACAAAAATGTCCTTGCTGTAAGAGATGGTTTTTACAACATACAAGTATGCATTTATCATCCTATTGTTATAAGCTGGTACAGCCATATTTCTTTTCATGTGTGATAGGAGAATTGGGATATTGGTTTATGGGAGAGTAATATTATTGCAACTAGTGAAATTTCAATAAAATGATTTGATATTAAAGACAATCTTAATGTAAATGAACTACCTTGTGATCTGGGGAGAACAGCATGTGATGTGCCCCTTAATCTGGGATATACGATCCAAGTTCACGCTTCACAGACAATGTGGTAGTGGATAACGAGAATCTTCAGGCTTCTCATTGTGATGCTTGTACAGTTTAGTACTGACAAGCACTTGCAATTAATCATCATCATCATCTTCACATCACATTTATATTATGTTTAAGACCCAAGGGGAGCCACATGCATAGGTGAAAAATCAATGAGGCCAAAGATACCCAACATGTCAAAACAGACCGCCCCACCTTGACAGTTCAGCTACAAGACTTTCGTTTACGGACCAGGAAACACACGTTTGCTTCGTTGAGGCGGAAGCCGGTGGAGTAAGTTAATAATTGTAATTATTGGGCTCAGGCTTGTTAGGACCAACACATTTTGAAGGCAGGGGATGTTTTTCTTGCGCATATAGGAGTGGGTTTAGAGGATGACACAATTCATTAGTTCTTCCACATATGCTGCTGAGCTGTGGGCCACTGTCATTTAAAATCATCAGAAGGTGCAAAGGCAAATTTCTTGTGTGCTCAGCTTAGAGACTCTCATATTACCCTGAAGACTGAAACAGGAATTTTACAAATTGATAAATGGTTAGCTTAAAATCGTTTGTTATTCTGGGCTTGTTTATGGCTATATGACAAGGCATACTATTTTAGGTAGAAACTACTATCATCTGCTCCATGGAGCGGGCCCTAATATTTTATTTAATCTATATACTAAGAGGTGCTCTCCCTGTTAATCCTCCTGTGTGTAGGAATTTCTGAGGTAGGGATAGGAATGAGTTGGTAGAGGTGGATCTTCAGGGTCTTAAGGACTCATTTATTCAGGGTCTGAAGTGTTGACCATTTCTGGACTTGAATAGTGGATCTGGGTTTTCCCCCCTATTGTCCCTCTTAACATTAATGTTGCCCACAGTAGGGCTAAAATCCCAATCTCAATAAGAACGATATGAGGAGACATCAACTGTGTTTATCAATAGACGTGGCTGGTAAGTGACAAACATATGTATGTAAGTTTAAACATTGCACACCTAGCTACAACTCAACAGATAGCTGTAGCACTGTGGGGGTAGAGGGGAGGAAGAAAGACATACGAGGGACTAAATGTTTACGGGAAAAGAGATTATCCATAGGATTTCATCATCTGGACATTTACTCATAGATGAGATGTTTCTTGAAAAGGAGAATTCTCAATATTGTCCTGAAGAGCAGAAGTGAGGAAGCTCATAGGACCGGGATGTGGAGGAAGTATAGCAAGAGAAGGTTTAGGGACGTATTTAGAGTTTGGCAGACGGAATACTGTTACAAATGTGCAGACATCACTTCCACTGTCTTAGGAGGGTGTTATAGCCCATGGCACTTGTAATGCGGTGGATGGGATACCTGCCATGTTTTGACAGAGTGCCCATTTGCCAAACTCTCAGGATCTTCATGTCTTGTCTTCTCCTACTTGTATTCTGTCTCGAGCTTGATGTGGTTGCTGCGTAGTGCACTGGAGCTCTTCATCTTGTTTGTCTGATATGTCAGAGTGTCCATGTTCATGCCTTATAACTGATGTAGCAGACATTTTTTATGGCTAGTAGAGTGAGACAGTCAAGTTATTTCAGAGTTAGTGAACTTCTGTCAAAGTTTCTGAGACCCTTGTTCACTCAGTTACCGGCATGAAGGACACTCTACATTGGGGTCAGGCTTGATTTTTGGATTTTCAGCAAGCATTATGTTGTCTCTAAAGGTGAGATAGGACCAGGGCTCTTGCAGCTGTTCTGAAGCTTGCTTCAAAGGGATAAGGTTTTACCTTGCACACCTTGATGAGTTGGTGCATAATAATATGTTGTAGTTTGTAGATGTGTATGCAGTATCTGCACTGGAAACTGCCCTCCTATCTTCCCCAAATGAGCGCAGACACAGTGCAATGTAGTGATCAGGTATTTTCTTAGAGACTACACATGATGAGTGTAGGTTACACTTCCATCAGGGAAAATAAAAGAATCCCTTTTGTGGACTGAAGAAAACCCAGACTCTACAGAATATCAGGAATTAAAATACTCTGGGCCATTGCAGAGTCTATGTGCAATATACTGAATAGTAGTGTATTTCAGTCTCTATTTAATCCCAAACTTGACTTCATAAAATACTAATCACAGCAGCTTTGTTAGTGGATTCTTCCTAGTCCTGAGGGATTAAGGGTGCAATCTTTTGGGCATCAATGGATGAGTCTCCTGGTCTGAGAAACTTAACCTTCCTTACCAGTGACTAGGGTGACATGCTCCTTGATCATTGGCTGTCAAAATTCGCAGGCTGAAATATATCTATGCCTTGAACCTGCTTGCTACGGGTTTCTAACTGGAAGGAGTTGACCTCAAACAAAATGTAAGGGGTTTCCTTTGTGCTCACACCCACCCACAGGCTTTGTGACCCTAAAGGGTGCTTCAAAGCCAGGGGCAGATTTACTAAGGACTTGTGTTGCCCTTGAGTCCGCAAGGCGATGCAAGGCAACGCAAGCCCTCAAGTGGGAATTACTAAGCCACGCAAAACCACCTTGTGGGACTCTGCGTGGTATAGTAAATGCAGAGTAATGCAAGGCAGTAGAAATCGCTGCCTTGCACTACTCTGCATTGAGAAGGCGTTTCATGGGTGGAGCATGGGTGTTCCCATGCATCCACCCATGGATTTTGAAGCAATCCCAGATCTACTAAGGTCAGTAAACCTGGGATTGCATCAAAATGGTAACACGTCCCAAGTGAGGCACAAACAGAAGAAATATCTTTGTTTCTCCTCGTTATTTCCTCTTTCTATGTTTGCTGCATTCTGCAGCACACATTTATAAAGGAAAATGCCTCTAAGGATTTTTTTTTGTGCAGGAAGGTATTACTTCCTGCACAAAAACAACCCTACATGTAGGACAGGCAGCCTTGCACCATGGCGCAATGGTGCCTGAATTGGCACTAGGCAGCACACAGTGTGCCAGCACAAGGGGAGAAAAGAATACAAGTACAAATGTGATTATGTTCCATTCATTCAGTCCAGTAGTAGAATTCCATTGTGGTGCAGTAACAATATAGAGCACTTATCCTCAATCAGTACTAGATCTGGTTTAGACATTTTGTGATATTGGTTTCGTTCTTGATTTAATTCGCCCAGCAAGGTGGATCCGAGCATCGCCGGCAGGTATCTGGAATTATAGTTGGTGTTTTTTTGATTGATTCAGCCAAAGGGCGCCTAGATGTGCTGCAGATTGACAAGGAGTAGCATTCCACTGAGACACATTGCATAAAGCCTTCCTGCTAGTGGGCTCAGTAGGCCCTATTCTGATTAGTTGAATCTCGTTGTAGATGACCTGTAGTGCCCTGCCTACAGATGCTTTTCATCTCAATCATGTAGCCTTGATCAAGATTAATCCAGTAGGATGCACTGGATCCAGGAGAATAAAGCTGCCTAAAGATATTGGTCTTTATCAAGAAAATCCCCCATGGGATTTAGTTATGTATACACACAAATTGGACGAGGAGTTAGACTGAATGTTGTACAGCCCAGGACTAATTCTTGAATGCTTCTTAAGCCTGCTTGAATTAATTCCTTGGAGTGGCTGCCTAATGCCAAACCGACCTCCTATCACTAATTTGAGTAAATAGATTTATATTCTGATGGGAACCTTCTTGCTATAATTTGAAATTGTCCCAGCTCCCGCAGTTTACTGTGCCACCCTTTGTCGCTGCCAGCTGGTATTAGGTCATGTTCCTAAATGGGTGTTGTTGGCCTTGGATTCTTTATGAATTCCTGTACTGGAGGTGGTTGTGGCTTGGAGCTGACCTAGGGTGAAGTATCCCAGTATTTGCTGTGTCTTTTCGTAGATTTCTTGTTTATTGGACTGGGGGTTTGAGTGATTGTAGACTTTCTTAACTACAATTGCTGTACATTCATTAATGAATTTAAGTCAACAGGATGTGGGTATTTATATCTAGTTATCTATTTCTTTGTTGTTCAGTTGGCTTACATAGGGTTTTCCATGTTTTAGCTGATTTACTCCTCCCTTGATACACGGCCCTATTTTTGATGTCCTGACATGGTCCTGTGTTTCGTGAAAACCAATGGCTTCATCTCCTTTGAGAAAACCGATATTTACAAATTGTGGGGTAGATTTACAAGGAACTGACACATCTGCATAGATGCGTCAGTTTCCTTGCACCAGTGCCAAATTTCCTTGCGCCACCATGGATGCGCTGTATGTACAATACAGTGCTCCATGGCTCAAGTATTAACAGATAAGTCAGAAATACTGACGCATCTGTTGGCACTAAAGTGACGCATCGCTGGAGTTGCTCATGAAAGTGACGAAACTCCAGCAATGTGCCACAACAGATAGGTGAGTCCCATACAAAAAGCCATGCGTCATTCCTTACGCCTGGTCTGAGCAGGCGTAGGGATTTTGACGCAGTGAAGGCGTAGAGTGACGCAGTAAAATGTTGTAAATTTCACTGCGTCAGTTCTACATGGCTTTTTGCGTGGGAACGCCTAGCCTGCATACATTATACCTGACGTTTGTTGCACGATTTTTGTGTCAAACCTTTTAAAGGCTTAAAGGCTCGCCTCGGCTCGCCTCGTGCATAGTGTTCTGGTGTCAAGCCAGAACCTTGGCCAGGCTCTGGATCGGTTCTCCTTGCTAATTTGTTGGCGCGCCCACAGCTAGTTTTGAGTCAGTTTCGTCATCTTCCGGTCGCCATATTAATAGTTCATAAACCCATTGATAGCACGAGGACTCACAGCTGAATCTGATAATGGCTGTTTCAATTTCTCAGGTAAAGTAAGTTTACATTGGTTTATAAATGTTTTTAAAAAATCACAATTTAGTCATTGTAGCATTGTAAATCGTATGTGGCAACAGTGCGAGATACCAGGAAGTAGGTGACCGAGTTAAGATTTAAATCATATTTTTCCTGTAATTTTGCTGTAAACTGGTTTGTAATTAAGTTTGAATGCTCCACTGACACTTGCATGGTTTATATTCTGTAAATAACTACTGCATTGCACCATCACTCCTTGAAATTCATTTTGGAAATGACCCTTGTGAGCTCAATATAGAGAACAAATGCGCTTTTAAATGACTACACCCGCATCAGCCAGCACAATAACTGCATCATTAAAATCATCTATTGCACCTGTCACGCTCTCTGTCTCGGCCGGGGCTACTGACAGTCAGCAACCTTTACATTACTTTGAAATCCGCTCTGTTTCTTTCAGCAGAAATTCAGAAAATATCTTGAGAAATCAAAACTCTGCTGCAGTCGTGAAAGCCCGTCGCTGAATTCGATCTCACTGTTGAATGTTAATGCAATCACAATGTGATAAGGCGAACAGGCTGCTTTTTTAATGTGATTTAAGTTTTATTAGGCACCCAGTGAAAGTTCATATCATTGCTCCGGTATTATGCATATTTTATTAGTATTGCACTCTGAGTAGCAGAAAAGTTAAGCTGCAGATATTGTGTCGGCGGAAGAAAGAGAAGTGGGGATTGTGAGATGTCTGGATGGAGAAAAATGCTTCCAAAAAGGCGCCATCGTCTGTCTTTGCTAAACTCCACGCTAAGGGCCGGGTGTAGAGCACTCTCTTTCGATCGCAAAATCTGCAAATCGTAAGAGTTTTTTGTCAAGTACAAACCCCAAAAGTCTTTTTGATTCGTAGAAGGGGGTTTTGATACCCAGTAGCAGCGGGTGTGAAGCATCACCCTCATATTTAGGAGTCACAATAGAATGTATCAATGCTTTACATGTACAACCGCAGGGGAAAACTATTGATCAGATACCAACACCTCAAAGGGTAATTAATTGGTAAAGGGGAAGCTGTCCCTGTGCTCCCACACCTCGATGTGTTCCTAAAATGGAAACACATTTTTTTAAACCAACACATTGTTCATTTAATGGGCATGAGCCTTAGTTTTTTTTTTAAACTGTTTCCCTTTATGAAAGTAAATGGAAGGATGGGGGTGTGCTGTCCCTCGCAGGCCATTCTTCATACATTCACAGCAGTTCACAGAAAGCTGCAAATTGTGACATCTCTCATTAATATTCATGAGACAAGTCATTATGTGAACCCCTACTAATTTACAATTTGCAACGCAACCTATTAGTACACATGTGGCATCTAAATTGCATATCTTTTTACAAGCCAGTCGGTGTGCAAATTGCACATCCTGGTTTGTAAATGGGTCCTTGTACATCAGGCCCCAGGTGCCACAATATTGCACTACATTAATACACGAAGGCACAGAAATTTGCATTGGCTGACCAGTATAAAAGCAATGGGGGATATATCCTAAGGGTTCCATGGGCCCTGGCATGGCACAAACGGGTATAAAGTATTGTATTGAATTACCTACCATGTATTTATTTATTTATTTATTTATTTAAAGAGTTTTATATAGCGCTGGCTAGACCTGAAGGTATCAGAGCGCTTTACATAAGGTTCCACAAAATTACACAGTACATTAGAATCAGGTAACATCAGTTGCTAGAAAAACATTTCAACAGCATAGATGCGAGGAAGGGTAAGGGGGCAGGAAAGGTGGGGTAGGGGAAGATAGGACAGGGAGACGAAAGGAAATCTGCCCCGAGTCCGGCTGGGTAGGTGACGGCTAAGGGGGAAGTCCACAGTCCTCTTTAGCTACCAGGTAGCTCCACCGGGCCAGGGCCAAATAGCAAGGTCTCGGTTAAGAAGCAAAACATTTTAAAGAGTATAGGAAGACGAGAAAAGTGGAGCGTAGAAGGGGTGGGGGAAAGGAAAAAGGGGTAGGGGAGAAAACGACAGAGAGACGAAGGAAAGTCTGCCCAAGGTCCGGCTGGGTAGGTGATGGTCGCGGGGGAAATCCACAGCCCAACTCCTCTTTAGCTAGCAGGTAGCTCCACCGGGAATCGGTCAGCTAGATAGGTCTCAACAGTCAGAGGAAGATCCCAAAGTTAATGTCAAGGTGGGTGAGCCAGGGTGGAGGGGGAGCACCTCTAGCCTCACTAGAGTAACCTCGAAGTGCCAGTCCAGGGAGTCCAGTGTGGGTGGAGGGGTTTCAAGGGTGAGGAATGGAAGAATAGAAGGTAGGAGCCTAGGAGTTTAGTCCATTTGTGTGGAGGCCAAGACGAGGTCAGGCACCCAGGTAGTTTGAGGTCCCTCAATTGCTTCATCCTGATGATCGTGACTCCCACGGCCGCCATGTTGGAGTCAGGCATCCCCTTGAGCGAATGGATTCTCCCCTGCTTGCTGCCCCGGGGGAAGCTCGTGAAAGGATTGTTCGTGCCGCGTATGGGAGGTACTAGATGTTGAGTTTAGTAGAGGGGGTGAGGGGAGGACGGCCAGTGTGTGCTTGGGTGGTGAAGGAGTAGGAGAGTATAGCTGTAATTATAGTAGCAAGCAGGAGATGTAAAGGGCTCCTGGGCACAACATTCAAATTTGCTGTGTTTTTCAAAGAACAAAACATAATTTTTATACAAGTCAGCTGCTGCACACCAGTTGTTTGTGATATGGTCGTTCAGTGCAAATGTTAGTGTAAGTTTGCAAAGCACAGGTACAAAATTTGAAATAATCCTGGCGCAACAGATCACTTTTCAAAAGCAGTGCCACTCCTAATCATAAGCATTGTCACTATTAATCGAAAGACAAAAGCAGTGCCACTCCTTATTAAAAGCCGTGTTTGGGGGTTTTCTTTTTTACTATATTAATTCTTGGGCCTCACATGGAGCTTAGTGTAGGCTTTTTAACTGTTGTCTGTTGCTGAATGTACTATTACTTACCGGTAATCTTCATTACTCCTGGTCCTATTGTCCCCGTCCCATTCATGATAAGTGAGATACTCCTATCTCACAGACAGAAAAAAAGAACGAATGAATGCTGGACCCTACCCCTCCCCCTCCCACCGGGATAACATAAACGTACGTACCCAGCATTCCTCATGAACTACCAAGCCCCCCAGATGAAGGCCGACCGACAGGGAGGGGAGTCATGAATGGGACGGGGACAATGGGACCAGGAGTAATGAAGATTACTGGTAAGTAATAGGGCATTACCCCCAAGTCCCTCCTGTCCCCGTCCCATTCATGACAAGTGAGAATACCCAAGCAGTGTCCTGATTCCCTTATCCTCAGGGTTGGGGCGATGCCAGTATGGGTCCACCTTTCAATAGCTTCAAGTCTGAATGCTATACCAGCACAGACTATTTAAGTGATTAAGCGAGGGAAGGAAAGGTAGGGATCAGCAGGGAGGGAGATCTGTAAGAAAAAAGCACACTTAATAATCTCATCTCCTACTCTTTCAACATAGCTTAATTACCACTCTGAAAACATTGCAATACCTGTAACATAAATAAGTCATATTCCATATTCGCAGGTAAAACTGTCTTGCGGTCCTTTACAACTTGCGTTGATGCTTTATGCAAAGCTATGAGAAGGGGAAAGACCAAACGTTATATGGATATCACCTAACTGTTCAATAATTCTTTCGATTCGGATTTCCCTACATACCCTTCTTTCTGAGATGCCAAGTATCACATCGGAAGTGAGAAATGTCCTTGTATGGTTCTGAAACAAGCCCCATGTTATAGGCAAAAACAGATAAGAGAGAAAAGAATAAACACGCTATTCCCAATATAGCATCGAAAGTAAATTAAGGCATTGTCTCCTTGATCATAGGTGATTGCTCCTGATCACCTTGCAGCATTCAGCATACATTATTCTCCTTGTAGAGGAATCCAAATATTACGTCCCAATTAAATGTGGAAATATCGAGAAACTTAAAGGAACCAATGTGATTCAGGAAGTTCCAACACTCCATGTAGATTCTATTCCTGGTGAGCCCTAGGAACGAAGAGCGGACCGCTCATTCATTCCAATACAACCGGGGCCCAAAGAGAGTCTCCAATAACGCTAACCTGCCAGCATTTGCAGAATTGAGAGGATAAAACCCTCGAAGACCCTTCCCTGCACGAGCTCCTCGCAGGAGGCTCGCCAACAGGGAAAAAAGGGATTCGTATAGTCGGGTCTCAGCCAACGTTCCCCCTCCGCATGAACTTCATACGTGAAACTCGCCAACAGGGAGATAGCTTGGCGCCCGTATAGAAAACAGTGAACCGTACCCTAACGGTTCCTCGAAAGTACACAAGCAAAACTGCTCGAACAGAAACTGGGTGGTGCAATGTGCACCCTTACCGAACCAGTCTCCTCGCTCCCATCCAGTACGTCGGGGAACTCCAAAATAATCGGCCGTGTCTGCTGACACGGACACAATTATATTGGCAGCAGGCAGACGCGGCGATGCGTGCTCGCTATTTCCTGTAGCACAGCATGATGGGACTTGAAGTTCATTTTCTTCCGGCAAGATTCTCTCTGGCCGTCAGTGTTCACAGACTTGCTCGGGACATCCCTTGGTGGGATTTGACAGTACATCCCTTCCCAGGAGAACACTGACAGAGACATGGTTTCTGTGGATTACGCTGATGAAATAAGCCGTTAACCTGGGAGCGTGTACCCTAGAGGAAGGTTCCCAAGAATCTTCCTCTGGACCGTATCCTTTCCATGCAACCAGATACCAGAGCTTATTTCGTCTTATTTTTGAATGAATTATTCCTTTGACTTCATATTCCTGTTCCTCATTGACCTAGATCGGATCAGGCCTTTTCTTGATAGGGGTGTGAGAGGGTTTCAGTAATGATACATGAAAAACAGGAGGTAAGCGTAGGTTAGAGGGCAAATCTAAGTGTACTGCTACTGGATTGATATGTCTAATGACTTTAGAAGGCCCAATGAACTTGGGGTTAAAGATACTGTGGGGCAGATTTACAAGCCCCTTGCGCCACTTTTGCGTCACTTTTCCCATGTTAAAAGTGACGCAAAAGTGGCGCAAGGGGCTTGTAAATCTGCCCCTGTATCTTTTGAAGCGAATGTTTTTTGTGGATAACCGCACTCAATCCCCTTTTTTGTATATTGGGTTAGGCCTTCTGTGTTTATTGGCTTGGTGTTATAGGTTATTTTGGCCTGTCGTAACTGCTTTTGTGTATCTTTCAAGGTTTTTTGAATGTGACGGAGCCTATCTTGGACTTCAGGTACTTTATGGGCTTCCACTGGGTGTATAAATGGAATGAAATGTGAATGGAACCCATATGTGCAATAATAAGGGGAGGTGTGTGTGGATGTGTGTGTGGTGCTATTGTATGCAACCTCTGCTAACCAAAACCACTCCGACAAAGCCTCTGTGTTCTTATCTACATAGCATCTGAGGTATTGCTTCAATGTTTGGTTCAGACATTCTGTCTGTGGATGAAAACTAGTGGATAGAGTAGCAGAAATACGTAGAGCGGCACACCACACCCTCCAAAACTGTGCTGTGAACTGTGCCCCTCTGTCCGACACTTTTACTCTGGGGAGAACATGCAACCTCACGATGTTCACTAATAACAATCGGGCCAATTGTCCTGCGGTTGGGACTTGTTTGCTTGCTATGAAGTGCCCCATTTTAGTCAAGTAATCCACTACAACCAAAATAGCAGTATAACCCTGATCCTTAGGTAATCCCACTATGAAGTCCAGTGATATGTTTTCTCATGGACTTTCGGGAGTGGGGAGTGGACGTAACAATCCATGTTGTTTCATAGTGTTAGTTTTCATTTGGGTACACACCTCACATCTTTTAACCTATGAAACCACATCCATCCGGACACTAGGCCACCAGAACGGACGTAACACTCTGTCTCTAGTCTTTTCAATCACATTAGGGCCTGCACTGGGTAATTCATGGCACCATTGAAACACTTGTTGTCGTAGTTTCTCAGTAGGTATTAACACCTGTTGTCCGCAAATGGGTATTCCTTGTTTGATATACCATTCTGGGTGGCTCTTCAACCATGTTCCTAGGGTGAACGTTTGAATCCCCCGAGCCACTTTCTCTAAAAAGGGGTCGCATTGGATTGCACAAAGCACTCTTTGAGGGTCTATAATTGCTCTTTCTGGCATCTCTACTAGTTCTTTTACTATGTCTTGACGTGTGAGGGCGTCAGCCTTTTTGTTTTTACTTCCGGGTCTATATGTCACCACGAAATTATATCCTGTAAAGAACAACATCCATCTTAGCTGCCTTAGGGTTAAGTGCCTAGCGGCCCTGATAAACTGGAGATTGCGATGGTCGGTGAATACGGTGACTAGGTGTTTGGCCCCCATTAGCCAGTGTCTCCATTCAGCAAAGGCATCGTTGATTGCCAGTAACTCTTTTTCCGCAATGGTATAATTTCTTTCAGCCTCGTTCAGCTTCCGGGACATATAGGCCACTGGGTGCATCTGTCCAGTTGTTAAATTACGTTGGGCCAACACTGCTCCCACAGCCACCTCTGATGCGTCGGCTTCAACAATAAAGGGCCTTTTCGGGATCAGCATGCCCTAGAACTGGAGCAGTGGTAAATGCCTGTTTGAGTCCATCAAATGCCCTGGGTGCTTCCTCTGTCTATTGGAAAACCGTCTTCTTGCGCAGCAACTTGGTTATAGGGGCCACCATGTTAGAAAACTGATTAATGAATCGTCTGTAAAAGTTGGCAAACCCTAGAAAACACTGGACATCACAAACAGTTTGAGGACAAGGCTACAATTTTACAGCTAGCACCTTCATTTCAGCCATTTCCTGTCCATAATGAGTAAGCATCACCCCTAAGAATTCTACTGAGGTGACATGGAACTCACATTTCGTGATCTTGCAGAACATGAGGTGTTTTCTTAAGGTGCGTAATACTGCACTTACGTGTTGTATATGACTCTTTTCAGTTTCCCAGTATATAAGGATGTCGTCAATATTCACAAGAACGTATCTATCCAGATATTCTCGTAGGACATCGTTAAGGAAAAACTGGAACGCCGCTGGGGCATTGCATAACCCGAACGGCATGACCAGATACTCGTATAATCCATAACGAGTCTTGAAAGCAGTTTTCCACTCATCTCCTTCTCTCAAGCACACTAGATGGTATGCCCCTTTGAGATCCAATTTGGTATAGACCACCGCCTTTTTCACCTGTTCCAGCAATACGGGGATCAAGGGTGAGGGGTACTGGTTCCTGATGGTTATGGCATTCAATGCGCGGAAGTCTATGCAAGTCCATAAATACCCATTAGCTTTGGGTATAAAGAACAAAGGCGATGCTGCCGGGTACTTTGAATGATGGATGTAACCCAAAGTCAAATAAGTTTCCAGGTATAGCCGCAGATGTTCATTCTCTGGTTCGGTGTGGGTGTATATTCTTCCACAGGATATGACAGCAGCCAGAACCAAATCAATTTGGCAGTCGTACTGTCTATGTGGTGGCAGGATTTCAGACATCTCGTCACTGAAGACGTCCGTGAATTCTTGATACTGCACGGGTTAACGATACATCTTTTTCTGCTGCTGTAGCAATGGATTTCTGTTGCAAAGTCATTCTGAGCCCTGGGCACCCCCCAACTTTTTGCTGACTTGTACTGGTGGTAACTGACTCTGACTGACCCTGGGCTCTGCCTAACCAGGCCCAGGGCCAGTGCTATGCTGAAAGAGACACATTTAGAATACAGTGAAAACACCTACATACACTAGGGTACACTATGGGTTGGGGTACCCCTGTGATTGGCATGACCTACCCTATAAGACCCTAGTACATAATAGGGCAGGGGGATTGAAACTACCTATCAGTCCCTAGTATATAATAGGGCATGGCAGTTTACAGGCCAGCAGCCTTTTCTGCACTTGCATGTGTGCAATGCTGAAGCCTGAGGTCAGTTTAAAAGCAGCCCTGGGTTCAATGACTGCTTTTAAAAAGTAAATTGTGCCCAAACTCGACTTTGGTGTTTGGGGCACTCAAAAATGGATAACCTACAATGTTTTGGCACATTAGGAACCCCCAGGGTCTCCCTAGGTGTCCCAGGGGTGGGGGGGTCAGGTATTTATAAGGTGGACCCTTATAAAATGAGTTTTATATGCCCTGGGTTAAGTGAAATTTCACATTTCACTCCCCACATTGTGATAAAGAACTGCCCAAATTCGACTTTGATGCTAGGAGCACTGGGGAGGGAGGATCTGCAATATTTCTACAGATTCAGAACCCCTAAAATCTCCCCTAAGTGATCCATGGGGTGGGGGTCCTGTAGATATAGGCGAAGTACTTATAAAACATGTTTTTGTAAGTCCTGGTGCTGGAAAAATGGCCCAAGTCATTTTCTCCCATTGCAAATCCCATGCCACATAGGTTAACATGGCAAGAAGTTATTAACTAATAACTCCTGATAGGAGAATGATAGAACTTCCATTCAAAGACTTCCCAGAATGGTAGTGATAAATCCAACAATATGATATTGTTGAATTTCTCCTAAAATGTACAGACAAGAAGTTATAAGACTTTCTTGTTTGTAGGTCCAGATTCAGCCTTCCAGGGGTCTGTCCTGATTGGTCAGAGTTAAGTGGATTAGCCAGGCTGTTATGAAGAGGTGATAAAGAGCCCTGGGGTTACCCAGCTCTTCTGGGAGGGCAATGTGCTGTTCCACAGGAATGCCAGGGCAGGGGGAGGAGTCGTAAATCATGGTCTTCAAAGGGGAGGGAAGAAACCAGTATCATTTACAACTCTGAACTTTTGACCCCAAGCCAGATGCTAGGTTAAGGAAGGAATGAGCAGATGCAAGGGGGAGAGACTATGGAAATAGCCATCCTAGGGGTGTGTTTAGCCAGCTCTTAACTCTCTGCTGTAAAATCAGCCATTATGAATTCGGAAGATTTGATGCACTCTGGGACAAAATAATGCCACACTCTACAGGATGTGGTCATATCTTTGGGGAGTTACCCTGCCCCCATTGGTTAGGAGTGACCTCCTGCTTGACCCAGAGAACTTGGAATAAGTATCTGAGAAGGGCAGAGCCCCTCAGATCTGCTGCTTGAAACGTAAGAAAGCAAGACGTTGTGCCATGCTGAGAAGTTTGATGTGCAATTTCTAAGGCCTGTACTCTGAAGACTGCACCATCTGGAACTACAGCCCTGTGGACTACCTTGCTGTGAAAAAGAGTAAAGAGTGGACTCCCTGCAAGCTACAGATTAACAGAGCTCACCTGGATCATCACCACCAAGAATCCGCAACCTGGAAAACCACCAGTGGATTTGTAAGGGTTTTGTCCAAGTGGATTGTGGGAACTGAAGTCCTCAACTTTCAAGGACCATCTTGGAGCTTCCAGACCCTTGGAGTGAGTTTGAGACACTTTGGGACCCTTTGGGGAACTTCAGGAAGAAGTTCCAGGAGTTTGGAGAACTTTGGAGCAACTTTGGAAAAAAGCTCCATAAGGGGACCGACTCAACCTGGTCAGCCAAGCCACCTGCCTTCAACCGCGAGCCGGCCAAGCCATCCAGGTTTGTCCCGCTGAAAGCTCCGTAGGTCCGACTTCCAGAGTTTGACCGGGAGTAGAAGAAATCCGAGGCCGGCGAACCCTCACCGAATCCGGCCTGGTGAAGAGCATCGAGGGACCCCACGAGAA
Organism: Calotriton arnoldi; assembly: GCA_963921515.1. Lineage (NCBI taxonomy): Eukaryota > Metazoa > Chordata > Amphibia > Caudata > Salamandridae > Calotriton > Calotriton arnoldi. Next base: position 115,982 of record CAWUFW010002413.1, on the reverse strand, counting down.
AAAGCTCCAGAAAAGTTTCTAAGTCCGAAGGTAAAAACTGTGAGCGAGACCTACCGCGAGGGGTAGCCGCTCAGGGCTCCATCGCGTTCGGCATGAAACTTTGATTTTGAGCCGGTCTATCGCGACCAGATGTCCCAATATGGTGCTATAGGTTTCTAAGTGCTATTAAGTGATAAATCTTTAAAAATTCATATCTCCAGTTCCCTACATTGGATTTTTGTCGTTTTGGTGTCATTTTAAAGATAGAAATATTTCCTATTCTTATAAATTGGTGTTGGATTTTTATTATGCATTGTGTCTTAATTATTTACTGAATTGGTGTTTTTGAATGCTTTACATACCTGTCTTTGAAGTTAAGCCTGCCTGCTCGCAGCCAAGCTACTAAGGGTTGAGCATGGGAATAATTTTCTAAGACCTATGCTGAGTCCTATCATGTGTTAGTGGCTTTATTGCCAGTGGCAGACCTACATTTGCCCCTATCAATAATCCACTTTCCAACAATTTCTTAGTGGCTAAAGCATGTGCTGGTTTTTCCAATGGAGGCATACAATGGGTTTGTCAATAGCTGGAATTCAGTATCAACTTTTTCTCCGTCCAAATAATCTCAGGGTTATGCATCTGCAGCCAAGGCAACCCCAATATTATTCTGTATTGAGGCGCTTGAATAACGCTGAAGGATAGGGTCTCTGAATGTATTGATTCATATAGTACTGGGAGTTCTTCGGTAACGTAGCTGATAGGCCCGGACTCCAAGAGCTTCCCGTCCACAGCATAAACCTCTTCGGATATTCTCTTCTCCAGCAGAGTAACACCCATTCTCTTGGCATCAGTTTGATCCATAAAACAGCCAGTAGCACTAGAGTCTATCATGGCTCCCACTAAACGCCACTCTGAATGGATACACATATGGATGGGAATATGAAGATGTTCGTGAATGGGCCTGTTAGGGTTGGTTATGGAAGGGATGCTGCTTCTGCTCGAGGGTAACCCTTCCCTTATTCTCGACCTAGTTAGTTTTCCATTGTCTTCTCACCAGCGGCGGCCGTTGTTTGTCCATAACCTGAACGTGGAACTCTGGGTTTCGATAAGCAATCTCGGGTGAAGTGCCCTTTCTTTCCACAGTATAGACACAGACCCTTCTTGCATCTCGCTTCTCTTTCTTCCGGAGATAACGATGCTCTTACCGTCCCTATTTCCATGGGTTCATGTGGTTGCACAGTGTTGTGTTCAGTGGGTTTGGAACGCTTGAACCGAGGATACTGTCTTTCTCTTCTCTTGTTGTCCCCCCTTTCTCTCGTTGAGGCGATGGTCCAGGCGTAAAGTTAGATCTATTAAATCTTCACACAACATAGGTTGTGGGTCAATCTGAGCAATTACTTCCTTTAGGTCGTCTTTAAGTCCTTGGTAAAAGATGGCAGCTTATTTTGACCTGGGCCAGTTGGTTTCTGCAACGAGCCTCCGAAAGGCATTCAGATAAACCATCAAGTCTTTATTCCCCTGTCGTAGTTCCAGCAATTCCTTGTCTGCTGATAAAGAAGCCGACTTCCTCTCAAATACCTTCTCAAACTCTAACCTGAACGCATCCCAGTCGTGCAGCAGGGGATCGTCCCTCCTTACCAACGGAACTGCCCACTGAGCCGCTTCTCCTGCGAAGTATGAAATGAGGAAAGCTACTCTTACTTGATTAGTAGTGAAAACTCTAGATTTACAAGAAAAATGTAATAGGATCTGGGTGAGAAAAACCTGTACCTTGTAGGGGTCCCCATGAAACCTCTCTGGTGATGCTAAAGGAATAGGTGTAGGTATCTCCACTACTAAGGGATTAGTGGAAGTATGAGATCCTCCTCCTACATCAAAGGGGTTTCTCTGCATGTGATCCACTTTCGCTTGTAATATAGCGGTTTCCGTACGAGACGCCGCTATTTCTGTTTGTACTGCGGCAAGAGCCACCAAAACATATTCTAGGGTGGCATTCTTGCACCAACCCAACCAGGAGGATACTAATTCTTGGGCTGATTATTCTGTCCTGAGTTCCGTATACTCAGCGTTGGGGTGATGCCAGTATGGGTCCACCTCTTAATAGCTTAAAGTCTGAAGGCTATACCAGCACAGACTATTGAAGTGATTATGCGGGGGAAGGAAAGGTAGGGATCACAGGGAGGGAGATCTGTAAGAAAAAAGCACACTTAATAATCTCATCTCCTACTCTTTCAACATAGCTTAATTACCACTCTGAAAACACTGCAATACCTGTAATATAAATAAGTCATATTCCATATTCGTAGGTAAAACTGTCTTGCAGTCCTTTATAACTTGCGTTGATGCTTTATGAGAAGGGGGAAGACCAAACGTTATATGGATATCACCTAACTGTTCAATAATTCTTTCAATTCGGATTTCCCTCCATACCTTTCTTTCTGAGATGCCAAGTATCACAGGTGAAGTGAGAAATGTCCTTCTGTGGTTCTGACACAAGCCCCCTGTTATAGGCAAAAACAGATAAGAAAGAAAAGAATAAACACGCTATTCCTAACATAGCATCAAAAGTAAATTAAGGCATTGTCTCCTTGGTCATAGGTGATTGCTCCTGATCACCTTGCAGCATTCATCATACATTATTCTCCTTGTAGAGGAATCCAAATGTTGCGTCCCAATTAAATGTGGAAATATCGAGAAACTTAAAGGAACCAATGTGATTCAGGAAGTTCCAACACTCCATGTAGATTCTATTCCTGGTGAGCCCTCGGAACGAAGAGCGGACCGCTCATTCATTCCAATACAACCGGGGCCCCAAAGAGAGTCTCCAATAACGCTAACCTGCCAGCGTTTGCAGAATCAAGAGGATAAAACCCCGAAGACCCTTCCCTGCACGAGCTCCTCACTTGAGGCTCGCCAACAGGGAAAAAAGGGATTTGTATAGTCGGGTCTCAGCCAGCGTTCCCGGCCCTCATGAACTTTATACGTGAAACTCGCCAACGGGGAGATAGCTTGGCACCCGTATAGAACACAGTGAACCGTACCCTAACGGTTCCTGGAAAGTACACAAACAAAACTGCTGGAACAGAAACTGGGTGGTGCAATGTGCACCCTGACAGGACCGGTTTCTTCACTCCCATCCAGTACGTCGGAGAACTCACAAATAATCGGCCACATCTGCTGACACCGGCGCGATTATATTGGCAGCAGGCAGACGCAGCAATGCGTGCGCGTCATTTCCTGTAGCACAGCATGATGGGACTTGAAGTTCATTTTCTTCCGGCAAGATTCTCTCCGGCCGTCAGTGTTCACGGACTTGCGCAGGACCCCCCTTGGTGGGATTTGATAAGCAGCACACCGACAGAGAAACAGCAACACCCAGTGATTTATTGGAATACAGAGACATGAAGTCAGGAGCGCACAGCCTGCAACACTCCCAACCCCAAATTAGCATCATCACCGAGCAAATTCTGGATTCAATAATGCCTCACAAATGTGTTAGAGGATGCCCAAGTAGCCGCCCTACAGATCTCAGACAGGGAAACCCCTTTCACCTCAGCCAAGGAGGCCGCCATTCCATGAGTAGAATTATTCTGCACCCCAACAGGAGGAGGTGAACCGAACAGGTAGTAAGCCAACTCAATGACCTGCCGCAACCAATGACCAATGGATGAAGAAGTAGAATTCCTGCCCGAGAGGCAACCCCAAAGAAACAAACAGTGAGTCCGACTTCTGGAAAGGATGAGTCCGATCCAGATAGATCCACAAGGTACGATTGACATCCAACAAGGACCAAGGAAGATCACTGTCCGACAAATGATCCCTGTATAAGGCAGGCAACACCAACTCTTGAGAACGATGGAACTGGGAAGGAACCTTCGGAACAAAAGAGGAATCCAAATACAAGACCACCCCATCATCAGAAAATGAGAGGAAAGGTTCCCTTGCCATCAGAGCTCCCAACTCACCAAGGCGCCTGGCCAAAGTGATAACCACCAAAAAAACACCTTGAAGGTGACAAAATTAAGATCCACCTCAGCCAAAGGCTCAAACAGAGCAGCCACTAACGCACGCAACACAAGGGGAGGGTCCCACAAAGGGAACAAGGGCTTCACCAAAAGGACGGGACAACTTAAAACTCTGCAGCAACTGGGAAACCAAGTCGACCCCATCCAGCAAATTCCCCCCAGGGGAACAAAACGTCCTGATGGCCTCCCACTGAGCCTGCAAGGTGGACACAGCCAAATGTTTCCTGAACCCCTCCCAGAGAAACTGCTGTACCACCGACAGAGAACACTCCAGTGGAGACAACCCCAGAGCACGACACCATCGCTGGAAATTCCCCCAATGTCTACCATAGGGCTTCAGAGTCGAAGGCCAACGAGACGGCTGATTAGCCAAGGCTAAGTGATCTGGGAGACCGTGACGTCGCAACCCCTGCCTCTCAACCTCCAGACCGACAGTCGCAGTCTAAGGAGAGGCAACCTGTTACATGACCTCAAAGGACACGGAAAGCAGGGGAGCACCCACGGACCCTGAACAACCAATAGCTTCAAATGGGGAACCAAGACCTGTGGGGCCAAAACGGGTCCACCACCTCTCGAGACTCCCCCACCAGGCGAGCAAGGAACCGGGGGATCAGGGCAATGGGAGGGAATGCATACAACAGACGGGCCAGCCAAGGAAGAGTCAACGCATCCACTCCCCAGGCCCCCAACTGAGGAACCCTGGAACAAAAGCGAGGAAGCTGAGCATTGTGCCGGGATGCAAATAGGTCCAGGAAGGGAAGACCAAACCTCCTGCAGACCTCCTGAAAGATCACCGGAGACAGAGACAATTCCCAGGGGGTGGGGGGGGGGGAAGGCCACCACATTGTCCACCCCCCTGATGTGAACCACCGAAAGAGACAACAGGTGCTCCTCCACTCAACAAAACAAGGGAACCACCACTGCATTCAGGGACCGGATCCCCCCTTGGTGATTCAGGTAGCCAACAGTGACCATGTTGTTGGAACTCACAACCACATTCCTCCCCAACAACTTCCGCCGGAACCCCCTGACAGCCAGAGACACCGCCGACAGCTACCTCCAATTGGAGGACAGCCTCCCCTCCTGGAGGGAACAGAGACCCTCAGAACCAAATTGCGCCGAGCCGCCACACAGGCGCCCCCAGAAAGAGCCGAGGCCCTCACAACTTCAAAAGAAATATCCAAAAGGAACTCCACATGCCTCTCGATATGTTCCAATAGTCCCGAACAGTCACAGGTATCATCCAGGGATTGAAAAAAAAGAGTCTTAACATCGGAAATAAGGGACTGAGCAACATAAATCCCATAGATCCCAGCCCTCAGTGCCAGATGAGACCCAGAGAACACCTTCAACAAGGATAGGAGGCCGAGAGAGTGTTTTCTGAGGTCACTTTGTGCGCTTACTATTACTGTGCAGCTACATAAACCCTTAGGGAGAAATCATCTGTGCCCTGTGCGAAGAACTAGAAGGGAAAACAGCTCAGGAAAAAATGTTGTCTAGATATAGTCCTATCATGATCGGACTGGGACTGAAAATAGGCCCGGGCACCAAAATAAAAGTGGCCACCATTAGCAAATTAGAAAGCTAAAAAAAGAGACCCACACATCAAACTGGGCCATTTTGAACTTACAAAGACATGCTATATAGGTGTTTTGCAAGGTATAGGGGACTGTAATTACTTGTGCTTGCTGCAGGCAATGTTTGCTGGAATATCTGGGAAATCAGGCTCACAAACAGTCAAAAAACAGGCTCACACACTCACCTTTCAAACTAGCCCTTCAGACTCTGCCAGATTGCCCCATAGCCCAGTCCAACCCTGGGTCCTATGTTAGCATGGGTTGTGATTACAAGGGTCATAGAGCATGGTGCCAAGACAGTATCAGAATTATTGTGATTGTATTCCACAACTTCATGTGCAAACCCAAGAGCATCCTTATCGTTTTTGCTTTCGCATCATTGGATTCCATGTTCTAAACTAAAACTAAGCTGGGCGTGGATGAATGGGAGGTGGTACGAGTGCATTATCTGGCACTGTAATAAAAAGCAGGAAGGTTGTGTGAAGGAAATAAGTCAGTTCAACAGAGCCAAGCAGGTGAGATTGGTCAGAAGGGGCGAGTTGAGATTTACCAAAATACAGGCAGTGCATCAAATTACCATGTCGACTAAAGGGAAGGTAGTGAAGGTTGCAGAAGGTGTGAAGTGTGAGGAGTGGAAGTAGTACCCGGAGAGGAAGTATGCAACAACGAATGTATGGAGGGCCCCTTTCATGTAAAGACTTTCAAGAGCTTTTTGCAGGATTATGTAAGGTTTATATGCTGTTTCTTTTTGTTTATTCCATGTTTTCATTCTTTGTGTTAAGGGGTTTAAGGAAGGTGCTTGTGTTGGATATTCCTTTTTACAATACTACCGAATTCTGGTATGTCACGTGAGATACAGTGATGTAGTGTGTTTTCTGCGAAATAAAATGTTAATGACTACTGAACTGAAGTAGGCTGCTGCAGGACAAATGTGTCAGCAAGTTGTGTGTTCTTGTGAAGAAACGTTTGCCTTTTACACTATCCTTCCTGTGTCATTGTTCATATGTCACAGTGCCACTCCCAATCAAAATCAAACGCAGTGCCACTCCCAATCAAAACCAAAAGCAGTGCCACTCTTAATCAAAAGCAAAAGCAGTGCTTCTCTTAATCAAAAGTAATGCTTCTCCAAATTAATAGCAGTGCCACTTTGTGTAATCTGACACCTTTCCTTTAATGTTACGCTTCCTTAGAATGTTGCTGAGCTACTGTTCCATTCTGGTTTTTCTCTTCAGCAAGATTCTACAGCTGAGATCCAGTGGCCGGGGCATTAGGGAATAGACCCTTACACACCTGACAGCAGATCTTTTAATATTCCACGGTGCCAATGAATGCGCTTCAAAGACATTGTCAAGCCTCAACACCACTAGCGCGCGCCAGCAACAATACAAGATGGCCGTTCGCTAGCTTTCCTCCGCAGGAGCTGAGGAATATTTTATTCGTGGTCAGGTGTTTTGGGCTTGCCTACATGTGCCATCTGCCGAAAATATCGGATGCAACAGGGAGCGGCGGGGTAAGCGTTTAGAACTGAATGTGGTCTTTACATCAGTTTTGTATAGCTTTTGCCTGCCGCTCCAGTCACGTCAAGAAGTGTAGCCACCATTTTGAGCAGTCCTCGGATTGTTCCTTTTCTTGTCTTCAAAATTACTTTATTCTACTCTGCTCACCATTTTTCTATGGCACACATTGTTTCTTATTGAGGGGTACCTTGCCGTCTACCCTACAGTGCTTCAGTTATTTATGGACACTTCTGAATAACTTGATACACCCTGTACCAGTTGTATTCTCAGCTATTGGACTAAATTATTCTTTCCAAGGTGAAGCTCTACCACCGAGTTGTGATTTGACGATGGATACTGCGCACTCCTCTAAGTCTTCGGCCTCTTCTGTTTCAAATGCTATCACACGTAAAGAGTCCGGAGGCGGTGCTAATAAAAGGGTAAAGAAAGAATCTTTCTCACCTACAAAATCCCACTACCCTTGACATTGGAAGATATCATGGAGGACTTAAGGAATATGAGAACCTTCATGGTGGAGAGAAGTGCATCCTTGCAACGGATTGAGGAAAAGCGGTCCATTCTCAATTCAAGGCTTACTGAGGTGGAACAGCAGGTTAGTGACACACAAGATGTCGCTGCCAAGGTTTCTTATCTGACCAAGGAAGTTACACAGCTAAAGAGACTGGCTGAAGATTTAGAAAATTGTAATCGCCGCAACAAATCTGTGCATTTATGGTATTCCAGAAGGTTCAGAAGGACAGGATATGATTAAACTTCTTAAGCTGCACATCCCAAAAATTGTTGGGTTGAAATCTTCGGCCGAGTTGAATATCCAAAGGGCTCTTCAGATAGGACCTTCCCCTTCTGGAACAACTAATAGACCCAGAGGGATTATTGCTTTGTTTTTACAATATTCAAATCTTATGGAAGTCCTCACAGTGGCGGAACAGCGTAAGAAGATGCTCTGGTCGGGCATAACGTTTTTTTAGTCAGGATGTATCTAAGGCCACAACCATGAGGCAGAAATTATTCTTGGACTTGAGACCAGTATTAAGATCTATGAATGCACAATATGGGCTTATTCCCCCCTGTTTTTTTAAGGTTACTTCTAAGGAGAAGACGACCACCTTCGAAGAGCCAAAGGATCTTAAGTTGTTCATCCATGAGCATAAGGGAGAAGACATGGAACTCAGCAAAACTTGACCTGCTGTATCCATATTCTTGTATTTCTTGCTTTTTTTGGTGTTTCTTTACAGGTTCTACTTTCCTTTAGTTTGTTGGAGTATGCTGTAGTGTCCGTCGATGTTCATCTACTTTCAGTCTTCACTCTATGTAATTGCTGTATCATTATTTTCCTCTATGGTGAGTTTGTCCGATGTTCCTTGTTTATTTGGATGTGGTAGTATTCTCTCCTTATCAAGCCATTGCTCCTGACATTATTTGTCTTGTATCTATTCTCTTCCTCGGTTTTCCTTGTCCAAGCTGGCCATCTATCTGTCTCGTTCCCCCTCTCCATATCAATATCCTTCCTGTTTCTCCCTTACAGTGATGAGTATGACTATAGTCTCTTGGCTGTCCGTCATCTTTTTATTTTTCTTCACACTGGGGAGTTATTTTCTTCTCCCTACTGTCCCGTGCCCTTTCTCTAACCTATTCTTTCTTTTCTATTTCCTTCCTTACATTTATTTTATGCTGCTTTATTCTTTATTTATTCAGAACCCTGTTTTCTTGTTATTCCACCAATTTACTATACATTCCACTTACCTGGTTTCTTGTTACTTAATCAGAAACTTATGTACGTCTCTCTGGTTACCAATTATTGTTTATATTTTCTAATTTACGTGTTGTTTCCTGGAACGTAAAAGGTCTTCAAAACCCTGTTAAAAAACAGAGGGTGCTTACTCATCTTTCCAAGTTGAACTGCCAGATTGCTCGACTACAGGAGTCGCATCTTAAGGATTGTGATATTGATTGTTAAAGCAGACAATGGATGGGATCGGTTTTCAGTTCCTCTTCTGTTAACAATAAGAATGGCATTTTAATTTTGGTACATAAATCTCTGCATATTCAATTGCTCAATGAAACCAAGGATGATGATGGTAGATGGTTATTACTTGAATATTACAATTAATTATACCCTTTTCTCACTCTGTAATGTTTATGGCCCTACAGGGGTTGATTCCCAATTTTGGGATCATTTTTTTCTCTTTTATCTGCCTGTTCTTCTGATAATTTTATAGTAGGGGGTGACTGTAATCAACTAATGGACCCCTTTTTAGACCGTTGATCTCAGGTTAGATATGTTCCCAATAAAATCAAAAATCTTTCCAGAGGGTTATCTCCTCCAGAGGTTTAATTTATGCATGGAGAGCAGCCCATCCAGAATTCACCTATGTTTCTCCTGCACAGTCTTCACATTTCAGAATAGATTTATTTGTCACACAAAATGTTCTTCAATCTGTATCAAATGTTGAGATAGGTTCCATTTTGATTTCCGACCATGCCCCTGTCATTTTAGATTTAGATACCCCTAATGACATTTCCCGTTCTAATAGGTAGAGATTCAACAATGCATTATTGCAAGATAAACAGTTTACTGATGCATTTATAGGCTTTACTAACAATTATTTTGCTGTTAATCCTTTTGCCGACTCTCAGATGAATTAAATATGAGATGCTTTTAAAGCGACTGCTAGGGGATTTATTATAGACTATGTTGCAACAAAGAAAAAGAAATCACTTAAAGATTCTTCTCAATTGCTAAAACAAATTAGAATGTTGGAACATGAGTATTTTCCCTCTAATAAAACTGATATTTCGCATATATTAATTCAAGCTAAATTACAATATTACAAACAATCTTGGAATGACGCTTGTGGTTCTTTACTGAAAGTTAACGCTAAAATGCTTGGTGATCGTAATAAAGCTGGGAAAATGTTGGCCAATTATCTCAAAATAAAGAAGCAGAAATCTAAAATACATGTTATTACAGATACATATGGGGTTAATCACAATAGTGACACTAAAATATTAGAATGTTTTTCACAATATTATACTAAACTATATTCATCAGAGTTCTCTCCTACTGCTGATAAACTAGATACTTTCTTTCAATCTATTCCTAAATTGTCGGATCACTTATCAGACCTCTCTATATTGGACCAGAAATAACAGAGATGGAACTTAAAAATGCTGTACTTCAACTTCCTAAAGACAAAGCTCCAGATCTTGATGGATTTTCTGTCCAATTTTATTCTCATTTTGCATATCTCTTGCTTCCAAAACAAGTACTTTAAATTTCCTACTTTGTCTCTCAAGAACGCACACAAGGAACTTTTTCTCAGGCTATGCTTTGCTTGCTTCTTAAGAAAGGTAAAGATCTACCCAAGTGTAGGCCTATTTACCTTATTAATACCACCTGCAAGATATTCACAAAAGCCCTTGCTTTACGTATTAAGCAGGTCATTCCAGACTTAATTGCTATTCATCAATCAGGATTTGTGAAGGGACGTTTTAATTCTGACAACTCCAGAATGTTTTTTTAATATAGTCCACATGGCACCTAAATCTATTATCCCATGTGCTGCTATAACCTTAGATGCTGAAAAAGCTTTTGATCGGGTTAATTGGGATTTTATATTTGGTGCTTTAAAATGGCATGGTTTTAGTCCACATGTTCTGAGATATATTCATCTTTTATACTTTCAGCCTTCCACTTCAATTTTCGTTAATGGCAAACAATCCTCTTATTTTCGTCTTTTTCGAGGAACTAGACAAGGTTGCCCTTTATCCCCCCTTCTTTTTATTTTTTTCTTTGGAACCCATCTTAGAGAAAAGATCGTTGGCTTTTTCCAGATTCAAATATAAGCATATGTAAGTGAAATTCACTGCATTTGCAGATGATGTTCTACTATATGTGTCGGACCCACAAACTATGCTTCCTGCCTTTTTTTCTCTCTTAAAGGAGTTTTCCTCAATATCGAGATATAAACTTAACATAGAGAAATCAGAGGTACTGCCATTAATAAGTATTGTCTCCCTGATATGTTTGATGATACAGGTTTTACCTGGACTTCTAAGTCCATCAAATGTTTAGGTATTCTTTACTCGAATACTATTAAAACAAGCATTTACAATGCAATAGGTCTCGCATTTGCGAGAGTTAGCGCTATTGACGTTGTAAATGACAATGTCTTTTACCTATGAATGAAACATCACGAAATACATTTAAAAAGTAAAACGTTGCATAGATTTCCAGTGCAAACTGTAGGTGGATTTACAATGGTGTAAGCTGTAGCTTTAACATGTGTAATAAAGAAAGAATGCAGAGACTCTGTTGTGACTTCCATCACGGGTGGAGGGGGGAGGGGAGAGGGGCAGAGAAGATGCCGGGACCAACAGGAAAAGCGAAAGGAGAAGAGGAGGGGAAAAGAAGCTGCCAGGACTGCCATGATTATTAAAGTAAAGCTGGGTTATTCGAGTGAGGACAATAAAACATACAACTACTTGTAAGGCGGGGTGCATAATATTCTCAAGCGAAATACTGTCACTTAATGTGAAGGGAGGCAATGGCATAGGTGGGATGTCTGTCTGATTGCCCTATGCTGTAGCATTGGTGCGTGGGAGTAACTTGAATAACAGACCAGTGGAGGTAGGAGTTGGTGGAAGCCAATTAATCAATCAGTCAATTGGTACAAGTACTGCCAACTTTGAAACCAGGTAACCAAGTTCAAGTCTTGGCGTTGCCTCAACATACTGTGTGATTCTGGGCAAATCACATAATCTCCCCATACTCACCTGGGACGCCAGCAGGGTTAACGACTATGAGCGACACTTTGTTAGGAGCAAAAATCAAGCAATGAAGATGAGGGAAACATGTGGGGGCATGGCAGGCAGCTAAGAATGAAGCACAGTTTTGCAGTCATAGCACGTTACCAACATCAGGCACACTTACTTCAGTTCACATATCAAGCAAACATTCTAAATCAGGCCCAACCTCTTTCCTGCAATGCTTTCTTAGATCGATTTGCTAATGGGAAATGAGTAAATGTGTCATTTAAATTGAAGTCTGGACAGGTGGTGTGTTCTATGGGCTGCTGAGAAACCACTCCAGCGATGACCAGCGCGGTCAGTGCGGCTCACTCAGCAGCCCGTGGGTCGTCTGGATCTGCAGTTAATTTAAGGTGCACACACACGAGCAGCGCTGCCATTGCCAATTCAGCCTGCAACCTTCGTATCATGAACTGAAGCCGCACTACCTACTGCAGCAGAAGGAAGTCCCGCCTTGGATATTTTAGTGTGTGAGCCATGTCCGGCTCACAAATGTATCAACGCCGCGTGGTGCTGTTCTACATACTACACTGTACCAGTGTAGCAGATAGAGCTGCTGACTCTGAGCCAACCTCAAAGCATACCGGGAGCTGCTGACTTTGAAATCAGGTAACCAAGTTTGAGTCATGGTGTCGGCTCAACATACTGTGTGATTTTGGGCAAATCATGTAATCTCCCCATACTGACCTGGGACACCAGCAGGAGGTTAAAATGCTGCTACGGCCAGCGTTTGGAGTATGTCATGTGCCCCCGGGCAGACATACACCACAGCGGGGAGGGACACACAACCATCGCGTAGTTTAAAGAAAGGCAGGTCCAAATGCTAATCTTCCCACAGTGAACGACATTACTCGGTAGAAAAAGAATTGCTTCGCCCGTCATGAGAGTGAAAGTGTGTTTGAATACAAGCCACGCCGCGCACGACAAAAGAAAGGCGCATCGCCATATTTGAAGAAAAGCCTTGACATGCTAAACTAATTAGAAAAAAATAGTTCTCTGAAACAACACATCATGAATTGCAGCGAAAGGAAACTGAAGTTAAGCAGTGCTGCTCTGCCAAAAACGGAAGTGACGTTCCGTTATGTGAACCACTTAGGATGCTGCAACCAAGAGAGACACTGCAGTGAACCAATCCCAAGCAGCAGGCGGGATTACACTCCGTACAGTGTTTACATCAGGTCTTCCAGACAGCGCATGCGTGCTGCCTAGGCTCGACCTAAAAAAAGTTCAAATTCATTTAGATGAGGCCAAGTCAAAAATTTCTAGTTTGTCACTTAATTGGTCACGTCTTTATCTATCCTGGTGTGGGAGATAAGCTACGATTAAAATGATGATGTTACCAATAATCAATTTTTATTTGTCCATGCTTCCCGTTAAACTCCCTCTCGTATTTTTTAAGTCTATCAATCGTTTATTTATATCATTTTTATGGAATAAATGTAAACCAAGAATTTCTTTATTTAGGCTTCAACAGTGTAATGACAATGGAGGGGTTAATTTCCCCAATCTCAGACGATATCACTCTGCTTTTACTCTTAAGCAAGTATGAACCTCTTTTCTGTTCCTTGGATGAATTTACAGTTTGGGGTCAACTGGAACAAGCCCAAATTTCCTCATTCTCACTTATGGAGACGGTCCATATTTGCCAAGCTCCTAGGGCTTTCTTTCCACCCCTACTTTTACATTCCCTTTCTATTGTCACACCTTTACTTCTTAAATCCAATTCCCTATTAGAACATTTTCTACAAACTCCGTTATGGTATAATAAGAATATTAAATTAACAATCAAGCTCTTTTTTGGAAGGAATGGATTGACAAAGGAATAATAGTTACTGGCCATATAATTTCAAACGATTCTGTGTTAGAGTTTAAGGACATTCAACTTAAATATGGTGTCTCATCTTATTATGCGGTTCAATATCAACGTCACAGGCCTACTCTTCTTCAGTTTTTTTCGCAATCTTCCTCCCCATCAATTCATCCTTCACCTCTCTCTTCTCCCATTGATTTTTCTTCAAAAGCAAAGGCATCCTACGTATACAAACTTTTATGTTTCTCTCATGAGAGTAGACCAAAATCTAAAATTGAGTTACAATGTGAGTTGAACTTCAATCAAGAATTTTCTCAATATACTTGGGAAACAATCTGGGCCAAGATACACACTACTTCATGGTCTGCTGCTACTATTCAAACATTATTTTATTTTTATAATAGATTGCATTATACCCCCACTCAACTTCATACGTCTCACCTTATCACAGATACTAACTGCTGGTCTTGTGCCCAAGAAAATAGCGATTTTTTTCATATGTTTTTTTAATGTCCGCGAGTTCGGAGTTTTTGGTTACTCATTTGGGATAAGATTAATTACATTTTATCTACAGATATTACATTTAACACTGTTTATATATCCTTGGGTGGTTTGTCCCCTCTCTGGCATTCTCAAAGGACAATTGGGAAATTTATTGATTTGCTGATAGCCCTTGCTTTACAAATTATCACATCTAATTGGAAAGATACTTCAAAAATTACATTTATTGCTTGATGGAATTTACTATGTCACCATCACAGGTTAGATAGAGCCTACGCTACTACACTTCCCCTATTGTTTAAAAGAGATTTGTTATGGCTTCCTCTCACTTCAAACTTATCCAGAACTGTTACCTCTTCTAGACCTGTAAGCACTGCTTTCGATCCCCCTTGAGGTAATTACCATTTTGTTTGGTTGTTTAGGTAGTAAGAGATGGTTGTTAGCTATGTTATTGTATACCTTTTGTAGGAAGGTGGAATCTGACTATATGGTTGCCCCCACTTTTTTCCTGGTGTTTTGCTGGTTTATGACTTAGTTGGACTGGGATCCTGCTATTCAGGGCCCCAGTCTATCTGCTTTCTCTGTAAAATGGTTTCCATGTGCCTTAGGCACATCTCTAAGTGGAATCTGGAGTGCCCTTATAAGTCCCTAGTATATGGTATACTATGTACCCAGGGCATAGGTACCTCAGAGGCCTACCAGGGGCTGCAGCATGTATTGTGCCACCCCTGGAAGGCCATCCAAAATGACACCACAGGTCTGCTACTGCAGCCTGGGTAAGGTTGTGCATGCACCCCTTACTGTGATATAGGTTACCTATATCACTATATACATACACACATATAAACCTATAAGTCACTCCTATGGCAGGCCTTATCAATCCTGAAGGCAGAGTGCGTGGTTCCTATGTGAGAGGGTGCCCCTGCATGAGCAGGGCCCCTCTACAGCGTTCGGAGACCCTTCTCTGATGATGTTTGTAGTGCAGCCTGACCATATACTCTTAAGCGCATTATAACCTCGCGTTAAATGCTAACTTTGGGATGGCTGCACGGAAACATGTTGTGTTTGGTGTCAAACATCTTGGAATACTACCCCCACCAGTTCTGGCGGCGGGGGTAGCATTCCACCCTTCTAGAGGGAAAGACATGTACACACCGGTATGCCCGGTACTGACTTTCCAAGCCCTGGCATCACAAAATGGATGCCGCTGCCACAGACACGAGTCTGGCCTCCTGCTGCTGACCGAAACTCCGGCAGGGGAGGCCTGGACAATAGGTTTCCTGTCCCAGGGAGGTGTGACCACCTCCTCAGACAGGATAGTGTGTATTGGGGCTGGGCGGGAGCACTCTCGGGTGCTTTGAAATCCTGCACTGGGGGCACATTTGGTGTCCCTGTGCATACCCCAGTTCAAACCGGATCAGGGGCTTCCAGCCCCTGCTTTGGCGTGAACTGGACAAAGGGAAAGGGGTGTAGCCACCCCTCTGCCCTGACCCACCCATAGGTGGGACCACAGAGTAAGTCCAACCCCTAAACTTAGTATAAGTATGGGACCCCAGTCCTTAGGACTTTAGATTATCCATGGACGAAACTCTGACACAGAATCCTGGACCTTTGACGCTCTACTTAAATATTAGAGGACAGAAGAATCTCCCTAGGGGTCAAGGAGTGACTCCCCTGCTTGGCAGGCACCAAAGAAGCAATTGTCCAGTCTGCATCGCTGAAGCTCCCGTCGGACGCCGAAGTCTTTGCATCACCAGAGGTGGATTTCCAGATTTCCCCGAGGCTGCCCTGAGTCCCCAGCAAAGCTGAGGCCCGTAGCTGTTGTGGGTAACGTGGAACCGTGACCCCTAGACACCGCACGCATTTGCAAGTGCATCCTCTTCTGGGTCTCCCACGAAGTTGTGCTTTGGGCTCCGAGTAACCCCAGCCTCCAGCACCAACTGCACCGAAGATCACTGGCCTCCACTCCACGAGTGTCCTGTGAGCCAGCTCCACGTGCACCGTCTCGAGGCTCCTTTGCGGTTGCTAGCCCGTTGGCTAGTAGCCCTTCACGAAGGCCAATCTTTTTCTACTTGGGCTCTCTGGTTGCTCCAGGCTTGCCCTCATTTACCCTTGCTGGGTGAGTTCCTCAGGCCTTGCTGGTCTGCGCCATTGTCAATCTTCATCTTCATCAAGACTTGCCGTTGCCAAGGCCTGTTGGGTCCAATCCGGTCGCCGACACCTCAGCACTCGACAGACATCGTGTACCAGCCCGAATCCTGCTCCTGGTTGCCGACAACGCCTCCTGGACCTCGTGGCGGAAGAGTCAAGACGACCGTCAACCTACCTGAAGCACTCGACATCGGTGGGCATCTGCTCATCGCCTTCCTGGTCACTGGCTAGTGACCCAGACTCTGTCCCCTCTGCTTTCAGGTTCTTCAGATCTCCGATCCACCTTTGGATCCACCCGGACACTTTTCACTTGGTCGCCAGCAGCACTTTGCAGCAGATCGCCATTTAAATCGACGACGAAACCCGACCCCGAAAGGCACCTATGCACCCGGCTTCCCTGGGTGAGGTAACAAGAGTACTCCGGTGCTCCCATGGGTAGAGACTCTAGAACGACCTAGTTCTCAAAGGGTTTGCTCCAAGTCCTTCTTTAAGTGTCCCTTTTCTTTAAATTCCAAACCGCGACTTTCTCCATAGAAGTTAACGGCGATTCGCGGCTGTGTTACTTCACTGCACGCGTCCCCGTGGGTCCCCTGTGTCACTACCTTGGGTGGTTCCTTGTGGTCCAAGCACTTCTACAGGCTCTAGGCCTAGTGTCTAGCTCAGTCGTGGTTCTTATACCACTTTATTGGTATATGGTTTGGTACGCCCCTAGGGCCCAAACGTGTATTTGTGCTATTACTGTGTTTAAATAACTTATAACTTATGTACTTGAACTCTAGCCTCATAAAGAGACTAGAGGGTGTGTTTAGTAATAAATACATATATTTTGAATATATACCTGGTGTGGTGCTCTTTCATTTGGTCACTCAAGAGATTATAGACTGGTAAAACAAGCTGCTTTACATTCCTTCAAGACTTAGCCTGAAGGCTGCTCTCCATAGCTACCACTAGGATAGCTTTCAATAAAGGTTGTCTTTAACCTATCTCCAATAAGGGGTTGTTTGGACTGGTGCAAGGTGCCCACTATAATTAGTGGACAGCATATACCAGGCCAACTTCTCACACCTTTCAATTAACTTCTTCTTTTCTTCTTTTTCTTTCTTCTTCTTTTCCTTTTTTTTTTCTTCTTTACTCTCACGGAACTAAAAATGCTATAGTTTTATACATGTTTTGATTATTTGATCCTAAGCATTATGGTTTCCATTGGTTGAATTTATTAACTTATAAAGTCTTATTTATGCTTGTTGTTTAATTGCTTTATATCTGATGTATTCATAATGCTTGAGCAGTCATATACCATTTTATTCTTGTATTGTTTCATGATTTTCTTCAATAAAGCATCTTTAACTTAAGCCTCAACACCACCACATATTGGTGAAAAAGGATGAAGCAGTCGAAAAATTGTCCATCATTTAAGAAAAAAACACATACGCAAAGCAAGGAAAGCGTTTGGTTGAAAACTGAATCCAGCTGCAGCGAGGGTGCAGTAGGACCTAGAAGGAGTCTGGCAGGAGAACAACAACTGGTTGAAGTTTGAAAGGCGGAGAGTAAAGCTGAAGGGTGAATGAAATGCCTTGCGGTCCACTGCATCGGTGCTGGACAGCACGAATGTCAGAACGGAGGTAGATGCGTCAAATGACATGTTTTGATTTGAGTATTGTATTTAATACTAGAATTGGTTGGTGAAAATAGTGTTGTTAATCAAGTGTTGTTAGACCTATCAGTCTTAGGGTGGTCTTCCCCCAAACTTTTTGCCTTTACCCCTACTATTTTTGCTGATCTCATTTTTGCTGGGCGTAGCATTCTGTGCACTTTACCACTGCTAACCAGTGTTAAAGTGCATGTGCTCACTCCTTAAAACATGGTAACAGTGGTTTAAACCCAATTGCCACATTTAATTTCCTTGTAAGTCCCTAGTAAAGTGGTACTACATGTACCCAGGGCCTGTAGAGTAAATGTTACTGGTAGGCCTTCAGCACTGATTGTGCCACCCACTTAAGTAGCCTCTCCAAACATGTCTCAGACCTGCGATTGCAGCCTGTGTGTGCAGTTTTAAACTGCCAATTCGATCTGGCAAAATAAACATTTTGCCAGACCCAAACCTTCCTTTTTAGGTCGAGCATAAGCGTGTGACCTCTTGTATACTTTAGTATACTTCTCTTGTGGGAATAAAGCCACCCCCTTGCTTTTGATTTGTTTGTTTCAGTGTCCTTTAAAAATCCTTGCTTGCTAGTGGTCTGTCCTGTCTCTTTGTCCCTCCTTTTCTCTTCCGTTCCTCCCACGGAGAAGGGACTAAGTACTGTCTCATTCCTCTATGGTTCCTTTTCTGTTCTTTAGGGGAATATTTATTTCTTGGCTTCCTGCTCTATTACTGTTTGCCTATGTTCAGCTTCGGTGCCATAGCTTCTTACATTTAAAGATAGCATACCTCCCTCCCACCTCTTGTTTATGCCACTGTTGTGTTAGTGCTGCCTCCCACGCCGTACCTCCCGCTCCATTGCTTGTATTTTTTATGCCTTTTTGCACTTTTCGATGTCTACTGCCAGTTGGGCTTTTTTTTTGGTAGGATAATTGTTTGGCTTTGGCCGTCTTTTTAAGGGGGATTGGGCTTGTTGAAGTCTTGTTTGTTAGAAGGCACGAGGCTTTGCAGCCCCTCCCACTCCTCCATGCGCAATTATTTTTAAAGAGCCCTGTGTGCAGATCATTGACCCCTAATAAATGGACACACCTGCATGTATAAGTAACTTATAATTAAACGAGAGCTGATTTAGAAAATGCTCGCATAACAAAAAGATCTTTTTATCTAGATTGGGAAAATAGCTCAAGGTCTGTGAAGGGACGGAGGAAAAAAGCATTTGTATTTGAATTACTGTGTCCAGCACCTCTTTTATTGGCCGCCATCTCTTCTAATTCTTCTGATTGTCTCGGTTTGTTCAGAAGTTAGATTTTGGAAGCTGCCTCTCTCTCAGACAGCACCACAGCATCAATGCAGCACGTCTTCCAATAAACCAGCACCGTCTCACCGTGTATGTTGCTTAAACAAAACAAGCATTGGATAAGCCGAAATGCTCTCCTACCCCTACGTGGCTATATCTCGCCTATGCCCAGAACTTTTCCCTCTGGTCTGTGGTCCGCGGTGCAGACACCTAGCTCCTCTACATGTTTAGGATAGTGAAGAGCAAAGTGGTTACTGGAGGATGTACCCCTTTGTTCCACAACCCCGGAGGAAGATGGAAGAAACATTTCTGCATCCAGCCATTGATAGTTTATCATCACCTTTCACTTTTTGGTGCCATGACCAGGGCCGGACTGGCTACCGGGCGTTTTGGCATGCTGCCGAGCTGGGGGCTGATGTCACTGCGGTGGGGGCTAATTTCGTTGATGGAGACCTGCGTGTGCTACGAAATAAACAAAGGAAAACGAATTTCGTTCAGCACACGCAGGTCCCCATCAACGAAATCAGCCCCCAGCTCGGCAGCATGCCAAAACGCCCGGTAGCCAGTCTGGCCCTGGCCATGACATCCAAGGCTTGTGCCAATGAATCACAACTAAACACTTGATTGCAAAGTGCGTTGTTAATAATCACCCTATAAGAGAAGCTGTGCTCTCTCACTAATGCGACAGAAATAACAGTGACGCTGGCGTTGCTAAGGGCGCTTGTGAAGATGCATTTCCCTGATTCTGTCGCCGCGTTGCTGCTCTGTGTTTTACTGTAATTTTCATAATAAACATTATAAATGGACGAAAGAGTGACAAATACAGCTACTTTCCTCCCAGACCGAGGCCGCTGCCGGTCATAGGCGACTTGCACATCTTAAACCTGAGGAGACCTTACCTAACCTTACTCGAGGTGAGCACAGTGCGCACTTTTTAAAGCCACAGTAAACGGAGGTTTTACTCTGTTTTTTGAGCCCGATTCACAGAACTAACTTACGACAAAATCCTAAACTTACTACCATTTTGGTATTCACAGAATGAACTTACTCATTTTGGTATTCACAGAATAAACTTACTCATTTTGGTATTCACAGAAGACACTTACACATTTTGTGTAACTTACACATTTGTGTAACTTACACATTTTGTGTAACTTACTCATTTTGTGTAACTTACACATTTTGTGTAACTTACACATTTTAGTATTCACAGAAGGCACTTACTCATTGATGAGTAAGTGCCTTCTGTGAATACCAAAATGAGTAAGTTCATTCTGTGAATACCAAAATTGTTGTAAGTTCATTCTGTGAATACCCAAATGTGTAAGTTCATTCTGTGAATACCAAAATTGTTGTAAGTTCATTCTGTGAATACCCAAATGTGTAAGTTCATTCTGTGAATACCCAAATGTGTAAGTTCATTCTGTGAATACCAAAATTGTTGTAAGTTTAGGATTTTGACGTAAGTTAGTTCTGTGAATAAGGCCCATAGAGTCCACGTGTGTTTTTTTACTTACAGAATCGGCGCAAGTTTGAGTTGAAATAATTAAAACCTTTAGGTGTACCATGTATACCCAGAAAATCGAGAATTCTAAATGAGAATCAACATCTCCCCCCACCGCTCACAGTGAAGAATTCGAAATGAGAACAAATATATGTGTAGCTTTACCATACTAGTGCAGGGACACGGGGACCACGATTACATATATTGCATTTGTGGTGCCACTCACTGGTGCCAAGTGTCTTTATTTCTACAAAGAATGGTCGGTGCAGAAGTCATTTTTGCAAAGACCATTGCAAAATTACACTGACAGTGCAAAATGTCCTGGCACCATTGAAAAATCACCTGGCACCCTACTAGATTTATACATTTTTTTACAGGTGCAAATACAAAATTATGCATTTTTTTTCATAATTCCTCCAGCTTGTGTAACAGGATATGGAGCAAATAGATTTCCCATGCACATGTTACCTAACATTTTTACTCAGAAGCGAACAACTGGAACAATCTAAACTTGCTCCTTTTGTTTGTGTTTACATCATAAAGAACTGACTACATTTTCTTCAGTCACACATGCAACTAAATCTGTGGTAATGTCAGTTTGTTCCGTTCCTTATTAAACAAACAGCACCCATGGTGGCAAATCAGTTTAATTCCTTATTTTCACAAGTTATGCATGGATCAGAATTTGATTTTGCTAAAACAATTTTACACACCTGAATTGTTTTATAATAAATAGGATTCTGCAATCCTTTTAAAAAATGCCCTTCACTAATTTCTTTGTAATCTGTGACTTGTGACGCACTCAGTCGCTCATTATAAAGGAAATACGTCAGAAGTCAACTGTAATAAGTTATTACAATTGAGTTCAGCCATCACAATGCCTGCTGCCAGAGACAGAAACGGAGGAGAAAGGTAGGTCAGATCACAGCAGCAGTCCAGGGCCGGACTGGCCGTAGCGGGCACCGGGCGTTTCCCCGGTGGGCCGCCAGGGTGGGGGCCGGTTTTCGGCCCCTGGGGGGCCGTTTTTGTTACCGGGGGTCGGCAATATCGGCCCCCTGTAACAAAATCGGCCAAAACCGGCCCTAACAAACAGCTCGGCCGCACCCCCCCTCCCCTCCAGGGGGGCTGGCCGAGCACTTTGCCAGGGCCGGTTTCGGTTCCCAGTCCGGCCCTGCAGCAGTCCACTACTGGCTGAATGGGAGCGACTTGAATTGGAATCTTTAGTTGTTCCACACAAACTGTAGAAAGTGTCTGTGAGGTTGTTGAATGGTGCAAGGTAGATGAACATCTTTCAGATCAATTTTTGCCACCCAATCTCCAGTCTGTAAGGAATTCCTCAAACAATGTGCCCCTTCCATTTTGAAACGCCTGTATAGTCAAAATCATTCAATAGTTTTGCATTTATCATCAGATGATAACCTTCACCCTCTTTCCAAACCAAAAAGAGGTTGCTGTGAAAATCCTAAGAATGAAGTGAAATTTTCTGCACGGCATCTTTGTAAAGCAATTCTTGAGCTTCCTGTGTTATCAAATCTCTTTCTATAACACTGAATGCCATTGGCTGGTGAGGCCTAAGCTGAAGAGGGTGGGAATTAAACTCTAGTTTGGTCCCTTGCATTGTTGCAGAATCCCTTGGTCTGATGTAATTAGCCTCCTGCCACCTAAGCTTTTCGATGAAGAAAGGTTTAAATGTATCCATGTACCAGAACCATCAGGATAGCAATCTCCCATGTTAAAATCTTAATCAAAATGGACTTGTTTGCAGAAAGAATGGTGTGCATCACGTTGCTGACGTTAGCGGAAAGTCCACCTATTGCAGTGGCATCTCTGGGCATAATTTATAGGAAGGCCATGCAATTAAATTAATTTATCACATTATATTTAAACTGTTGAAGCAGACTCTGAATAAAACATTCTTATGGTCTGAAGAAGGGGAAAGGTCTTGGGAGTGTCTAGATCAAGCCTGTTTGCCTCTTTACACTAACCCTGAGCGTAGTTCGCGAAGTAGCGCTACGCGAAGCTACGTGAAGTGCACCTCGCACTACGCGAGCTACGCATAGCTACGCGAACTGCGTAGTGCACTGTGCAAAATGCTGTTCGCACTGATTGCACAGTGCCGGATGCTTGTCCGCACTGTGCAATCATTGAAACGGCATCTTGCACAGTGCGAGCTGTCTTTACTGCCGCTCGAGTAGCTTTTACTCGAGCAGCAGCTTTCTCAACGCGGACTGGTAGTTTCTCATCGCGAGCGGTCGCGAGCATGCGCAACCACTCGCAATGAGAAACCTGACCTCCCTGCGTTGAGAATCTCGCCGGGAGGTTTATTTTGCACGCTCGCGATCGGCAACTTGATGTTGCTGATCGCGAACGAGGAAAAAGTCTCGCCGGGATGTCATTTTGCTTGCTCGCGGTCGCCAACTTGACGTTGAGGACCGCGAGCAAGCAAAAAATGACCGCTACGCTACGCGTGTTTGCACTGTGCTACGTGCAATTCGCGTAGTGCGAAGTAGCGCAAACTTCGCAAACTACGCGAGCGTAGCGTAGTGCTTTGCCCAGGCTTACTTTACACCCCTTTCTTCTGCAGTCTCTTTGTTAGACATTTATGCTTTTTTTCTCATTGTATCTTTCTGAAACATTCAATTTGCAGATCGCAGACTTCATCTCTTTCCTCTTCCGCACCCTCTTTTTACTTTATCCTGCACGTACTTCCACGCATCTCCTTCAGTCCACCAATCCCCCCCACACACAATGCACCCACTTCACTGTGCCCACTTGTTTTTCTTTAATTTTTGCCCTTCAAATATTTTGACAGCTGTGTACCTCCTCCACACACTTTCGCATATAATCACAATTGCAATTGGCACATCTGGCCATTGCACTGTGTTCTTTTCATAGAGGCCAATGATTGGATAAGCATGTTTTTCGAGCCCCTTTTCTACCAACTAACAGTCACTGTGAGAAATTCGCACTGAGTTCTTCAGCCTGCACTCCAGAGCTCTCAATCGTGGCCCACCCATGTTTCACACTACTCACCGTACATTAGTACTGTGGCATGCCGCTGATTCCAGCATCAAGCTTATAGCTGTACCTCGGTAAGGCTTTGTAACAAACTTGTGTTTGTGTGGCATGGCATATCTGTAAATTGAGAATCTGTTTTTTAACCAACTGGGTCGGTTGTTTTTTTAAGTTTGCATGCAAGGCTCCTTCATTGACCGGAAATTAACTGTCGCCATTGATTTTTAAGGAGCCGCCCGGCTTATTTAATTTAAGCAGTGCAATAGGCATTTTTACATGAAGAAAAAGCACACAGTATACCCTTTTGTGATTGTGTCTGTTTTCCGACCAGCTGGGTCATGTGGTTTTATACAGAATACACCTCGGCACAAGTCATTTCTTCTCGCATGTGGCACCTGGATATAAATACATCATTGAACATGATATTCACGTCATGATTTCTATATTTTGCGAGTTCTAAGCACTGTATGAGGCATTTTCACTCTACAGGGCACGTCATTTTAGTATTGCTATATGTGCCAGCACGTATTCTTGAGCGTGCACGTTGAAGCTGGTCCGGGTGAAAGGCCTTATTTCCTGCCCATATTTGGAAGTGGCAGTCTTTAATGACGGATAAATGAGGGCAAGCTGTCAGCTGCACCTCTGTACGGTTTTTTCTGGAAATAAGACATGTTTGTGCGTGGCATGATAATTCCAGAGTATGGGGCCGATTCTGATGCGGGTTGGAAAAGCTTCCCGACCGAATCGGTTGGGAAATGGTGTCCGACCCACTCGGATCGGGAAAGTCCGACCGGCGCAGTAGGATGCATCCGGATGCTTCCAGATACGATTTGGTTGAACTCCCATTGACTTCAATGGGAACATTTGTTCCTAACCGCATCAGAATTGGGCCCTCGGTCGGGAAGACACGTTCCCGATCCGATTTGGAAGGAGCAAATGCCGTTAGGAGGCCTTCCTAACCGCATCAGAATCAGGCCCTCGGTCGGGAAGCTTTTCCAACCCGCATCAGAATCGGGCCCTGAGTGTCTGTTTTCCGACCAGCTGGGTCGGTTGTTTTTTTAATTTCCCATGCAAGGCTCCTTCATTGACCAGGAATTAACTGTAGCCAATGATTTTAAGAAGCAGTCCAGCTTATTTAATTTATGCAGTGCAATAGGCATTTTTACATGAAGAAAATTTGGCATGATCGTTAGTGAGTTCCTATATGGGATATTACAGATTGATACATTTCTCCCTGTATGATTATTGCCTAAAAAAGTCTTCAACCTTTTGAACCTGGATCTTTATTTTTTTTAAACACCCTAAGACACAGATCTGGAGCTTAGCTCTTACCTATTTGTTTTTTTTGTCACCAAAAAGGCAAATTTATCCACACAGTTCCACACCACACAATTCAACTCCACACATTTCCAATCCACACCACATAATTTGACACCAAACCACATTCAATTCAACAACACAATTACACAACACACCACATACATCCAATCCACACTACACAATTCCACATCATGCCACAAAATTCAACGGCACACCACATAATTAAACCCCACCACATCCCACTTCAAAAATACCATTCCACATAATTACACTCCATAACACACAATTCCACTCCATATAATTCCAGTACATTCAATAGCACATAATTACTATCCATAAAATTCCACTGCACACCATGCCACATAACTCCACTACACAAATCCACTCCACATTATTCCACAACTAACAATTCCAATTCAATTGACATAATTCCACTACACACCACATGCACTCATAACACATGAGTAAAAGACATTATCATTTACAATGCCAATACCTCTAACTCAAGCAAATGCAAGACCAATTTGCATTGCAAATGCTTGTTAATTCATGACACCCCTGTAGCGCGGCGCGGCCTAGGTAGCAGAGGCCCTGCGCAGCGCTTGGAATAAACACAGAACCACTCGTGTTGCAGGTGGCGGCGGGAAGACCCCGAGCAGTCTCCCGTCGTTTATTTATCTCCTCGGGACGAGCCCTCCCAGAGGAGTGCAAGCACAGATACAATGTCTGGTAGAGGCCGGGCGGCTCTCTACATTCCTCCTTTCCTTTAGTATCTGTCTATCACGGTCTGCATGCTCACGGGGATGTGCACACAAAGTCCTTGAATTTCTGGCTTGGCGCAGGGTTCGGCCGGAGTCCATATGTTAGACCTGGTACCATTGGCGTGGGTCTCCCTTCCATTTTTTTGCTATGCCTCCTCTGTTGTTGACATGTTTTTGCTGGTTTAGATGCCTTGGGCACTTTGCCACTGCTAATCAGTGCCAAAGTGCAAGTGCTCCCTATGATAAATTGATGTATGGATTAGTGACTCCATGATTGGCTTATTTGACTTACTGTCAGAACCTAGTATAGTGCACCGCGTGTGCCCAGGGCCTGTAATCAAATGCTGCTGGTGGGCTTGCAGCACTGGTTGTGCCACCCACCGGAGCAGCTTGTAAAGTGTGACTCAGGCCTGCCATTGCAGAGCCTGTGTGCAGTCTAGTACTGCCATGTTGACTTGGTAAGTGCACCCACTTACCAGTCCCCAAACCTTCCCTTTTCTGCATGTTAGTCACCCCTAAAGTAGGCCTGCGGGCAGGGTGCATTGTATGTAAGAGGTAGGACATGCCCTGATGTGTGTGGCATGTCCTGATAGTGAATTACAGCCAATTTCGTTTTTCACTATTGCAAGGCTACCTGTCCCCATAGGCCAGAATGGGCAGTTTGATTATAACATCTTATAATCCTAACTGACCCATGGAACATGGTAGAAAAACGAATTTAGTATGCCTGAACTCAGAATGATAAAATACATCTTTTAGTGAAGTTGATTTTAACATTCTGTGCTTGAAAATGCCACTTTTAGAAAGTAGATATTTTCTTGCCTAATCATCCAGCTTGCCTCTGCTAGCTTGTATATTGTATGTCTGGGTTTGTGAGTGACAGGGGCTGGGGGACTCCAGGAGACAGGGTGAGTCAGCACTAGGCTGAATAGACCTAACTGCATGAGGAGTGGTGGGAGGAGTAGCACCTGGTCCTGAATAGGGCTGTGCCTGCCTTCCACAATGCTGCTCCACCTCCTGTGGTGTGTCTGATGACCCTGGCCCACACTGACAAAAGGAAGAAGTTGTGCACTGGCAGAATGCACCCAGAACTGGTTTGGACTAGGTACAGGACCCTCTGCCTTCAGAGGACAAAGGATTTGCTAGTATAAATATTGGGGCCTAGACCCCAAGACTTTAGATCACTTCTGGGAATCAAGACAAACCTTTGCTGAGGAGAAGAACCAGGAAGCTGAAGGATGAGACTACCCCTATGCTGCGTGTTCTTGGGGTGGGCCTGCAGTGGTTACTTTATTGCCAAAGAAAGGAGAAAAGGACTGAGTGTGCTTTCATCATCTTGAAGAAGATCTCCAAGGGCTTGAACATTGAGCTTGCCTCCTGCCTGAAGTCTCAGGGATACAAGACTTCACCCCCAGCTCCCCTCCTGAATTCCCTTGCTGGGAATTGAAGTGCCTACTGCTGTTGGGCCTTCTGAGAGAATGCGTGTCGCTGGGAGCTGCAAGCGCGACGCAACGAAGAGGAAGCGTGTCGCCGCAGCAGCAGTGTTGTCGCATTGCAGAGTAAGCGTGAGCCGCTGTCGCATCACCGAAGCGCCCCGCATCACCGGAGAAGCATGCCGCCGCAGCAGTTGTCGTCGCATCGCAGAGTAAGCGGGCCGCCGCTGTCGCCATCGCATCACCGAAGCGCCTCGCATCACCGGAGAAGCGTGCCGCCGCCACAGAGGACGCCGGCGCATCACCGGAGAAGCATGTCGCAGGGCCTGTCGCGGCTCAAAGGTTGCCGAGTCACCGCATGGCCGTCGGGCGTGCACGCATCCCCGTCTACGTTGTCGCACCGTAAGCAAGACGCCATTTTCTCGCATCGCACCGGATCATCATCGCATCGGAACCGGGCCGCAGTAAGAAACCGACGCATCCTCCCTTCTGCGTGTAAGGAATCGAAGCATCACCTTCCCTGCGACCCTTTTGTTTGTTTTGCGTTACGCATCCAAAGGTACATTGAGAGTAAAGTGTCGCATTTATCATCTTTAGTGAACTGAGCTATTTTCTACCATTTGACAGTCATATTTTTCGTATTTTATTGTGGATTTTTGTCGTTTTGGGTCTTGTGTTAAGTTTATATAAAAATACTTATTTTTATACTACAACCTGTGTGGTGTCCATCTGTAGTGTTGTCACTGGGTTACTGTATGTGTTCACAAATGCTTTACACACTGCCTCTGAGATAAGCGTGCCTGCTCGTGCCAAGCTACCAAGGGGGTGAGCAGGGGTTATTTTAGGTGTGTATCCCCCTTACCCTGACTAGAAGCAAGGATCCCTATTTGGACAAAGGTACCTACCTCTGCCAACTAGAGACCCACAGTTCTAACATTGGTGGGCAGCGGTGAGGATTCTGGACTTGCATTTGTGACTCATATACAGTAATTGGTGTACACTACTAGTGAGTGCAGACCAAACGCAACCACATACATTTCTGGTAGATTGTTTTTCCTGGGATTTCTATTTTTTGCCAAGAACTGCCAAGTTTAGTCACCATGAGCAAAACAGCATCCATCGCATCTGTGGATTTAGATTTTGAAGAAGAAAAGCTGGAAAGTTACAATGTGAAACTGCTAAAGTACTTCTGCAGGAAACTGAAAGTTGCTACTACAGGCCTCACCAAGAAGGATGAGTACCAAAAGGCGCTGAGGGCCTGGGTGGAAGCAAGAAGTACCCCTGAGCATGTGGAAGAGCATGAGGAGGGGCTGAGGATGCAGAGGGGCAGCTAGATGGGCCATTGGGTCCAGGGAGGAGGAAAGCACCTTCCCCAGCAGGTAGCAGTGTTTCTTCCAAGGGCCTGTCCCCAGGAGAGCTGGAGGACAGGGAGAGAAGTAGGATGCATGAAATGGAGCTGACCAAGTCTAATATGGGTGGGCAGTTGGAATTGGAAATTAAGAAATTGACCCTAGAGGAAAAGAGGATGCAAATGGAGCATGAGAGAAGTTTGAGGGAGTTGGAGTTGAAAGCTAGGAGCTTAGAGATTACTCCCTCTGGTGGCAGCACACCGTCCATGCCTGTTGAAGCCAGGGTGTATATACCTAAAGATGTGGTGAAAGAGTTTTATAAGAATGATGATATTGGTCAGTGGTTCAAGGCCTATGAGGTAGCTATGTCCTCCCACCGGGTCCCTGAGAAGGATTGGGGAGCGGGGTTGTGGGGACGGTTCCTTAGTGAGGAGAGGATACCTTGTTAGACTTGCCCTCTGAAGTCCACAATTCTTATAGCCATATGAAGGAAGCATTGATGTCTAGGTATGGGTTGACTCCTGAACTGTATAGGCAGAGGTTTAGAAATTGCAAAAAGTTGGAGTCCAGTACTTGGGTGGATTATGTGACTTTTTTGCAGAGCATTGGATGGTTGGGTGAAGGGTAGCAAAGTGAATGATTTTGACGCTCTCTTTGATTTGATTGCATGGGAGCACTTGTCAGGAAATTGTTTTCCAGAGCTACGCCAGCACCTTATTGATAGTAGGCTGATAACCCTAGGAAGCTTACTGAGGAGGCGGACCGCTGGGTGAGTACCCGGGTCCACAAGGGTCACGTGGGAGACTCCGCCAAAAGTGGGCAGGGTCCAGAGCAGAGGAGTGGGGGGGACAAGGGTAAACAGAGGGAGTTCCAGAAAGGGCCCCAAAGTAATCCCCAAGGGAAAGGTTCCCAGCCTCTCCCTGAGAAGAAGCCAGGGGCCTGACAGATAAGCCTGTTCAGAGGGGGCCCAGGAACTGCTTTAAGTGTGGTCAAGTGGGCCACTGCTCCTATGATTCTAAATGTCCCTTGTATGGGAAGACAGCACCCACTGGTGCACCACCCCGGCAGGTGGCTAGTGTAGCCCTAGGGGAGGAGATGGGTGCCCAAGGTGGGTGGGGTCCCGTAGCAATGTCCTTGGTCTCTTTAGGAGACAGTGAGATGGTCCCCAGGACCCAACTGCCTGATAACACTAAAAAATACAGGCAGTGGCTGACCATCAATGGCCAAAGGGTGGAGGCTCTGAGAGACACCGGAGCCTGTGTGACAGCTGTCAGTTGTCGGCTGGTGTTTGAAGAGCAGGTGATCCCCAATGCATTCTACCCAGTAGTTGCCGCGGACAACTCAGAGAGCCACTGCAGAGTGGCTCAGGTTCCCTTTGAGTGGGGGGGGGGTCTCAGGTACCTTTCAAGTAGCTGTGAGGCCAGTCATGCCTGTAGACTGTCTGTTGGGCAATGATTTAGAAAGTTCACCTTGGGCAGAGGTGGAGAGAAGGTCTCATTTAGAGATCTTGGGTCTGCCTGAGTGGGCGTGCGCGACCACTCGGTCTATGGCAGCCAGTAGGGGTGTTCAAGAGGACCTGGAGCCTGAGAGGGTGGCCCAGGTGCCTGCCTTGAAGAGAAGAGGCAGGGGGCGCGGGAAACCGGCCCCCGTAGTTCCCACGGTCCAGGAGGAAGCAGAACCTGAGGGGGATGCTCTGGAACCTACAGGGGAGCAAGTGGCCGAACTGGGGGACCTGCCTGAGCTGACCCATTGGCAGCAAGAAGGAGGACCCTCCAGGGAGGAGTTCTGCGAGGAGCAGAACAAGTGCCCTTCTCTTGTGGGTTTGCAGCAACAGGCCACAAACCAGGCAGCAGGTGATCAGTCTGGATCACATTGGATCTACTGGGAGAATGGTCTCCTGTATAGCGAGCCTAAGGTTGCTGAGCCTGGGTCAGCCCGTGTGCTGGTGGTACCCCAGCGCTTCAGAGCCTTCCTACTGGGTTTGGCTCATGATGTGCCTTTAGCAGGACATCTGGGGCAGGGCAAGACCTTTGAAAGGCTAGAAACAAGGGTCCCTATTTGGACAAAGGTACCTACCTCTGCCAACTAGAGACCCCCAGTTCTAACACCATACCTCTGGCTCCGGGAGTTGGAATTAGTCTCTGCTTCAGCCTGAACACTTGTCAGTGGCACATTCACAAGGCCCTGGCTGGGCCCCGCGGGTACGGGGGTATCCGCCCCCTCTCGGGCTCCGCAGGATTCTTGGGGGAGGATTGCTGGACTGGGTGGACCGACAGCGGTGTGACTCGCGGTCTCGCCTACTCCGTTGAACTCCTCTAGGTCGACACTGGGCCCATGCACTTTCTTGAAGCAGGCGACGTTCCGGGTAACCACCTGTTGTCCCCTTTTCGCGGAGACCATTGTTCCTCGAACGCTGACCACTGTCCACACTTCCGGTTCGTACGGTGTCCGGAATTTCCAGCCAGGGTGTCTGTCTTTGACCACCACACAATCTCCAACTTCTATTGTTGGCGTTTTCGCACCTCTGGCCACGCTCGCCTTCTGATTCGTCTCCGCCCTCCTGGCTTGTATGGCCACACTGTCCCTCTCCGGAGGTACCCACGCCGGATCTGTCGGGATGCTGTCTCGTGGGGCTCTCTTGAAGAGCAGATGAGACGGTGCACAGCGGGAGGTGCTATGGGGGGGTCTGCCTGTACGCATCCAGAAACTGGTTCAAGTGCAGAGTCGGCATCCTCTCCCTGATCCACTGCGATGCGCAGGGCCCGGTTGAGGGTCCTCATGAAACATTCTACCTCACCGTTCACTTGTGGCCACAGCGGGGTGATCTTGCGGTGGCGAATCGCCTTCTTCTCCAGGTACTCCTGGAACTCACGGCCCTGAAAGAGGGGCCCGTTGTTGGACCGGATTTCTTCAGGTAGGCACATCAATGCAAAGACTTTGTCCAGGATTTTCTTCATGTGCGTGAACGCTGTGGATGTCATCACCTCAACTATCGGAAACTTTGAAAAAGAGTCTATTAAGACCAGCATGTTGCGGCCATCCGGGAAACTTCCGAAATCAACTCTGATTTTGGACCAGGGTATTTCAGTTGTTTCTTCGGTGATGACTGGTGCGGGTGCGGGATCACCACCGGTGATTGTGCATGAGTGACACTGCCTTATCATGTCTTCCACCATGGTGTCCATTCCCGGGAACCATACCTTGTTTCGCAGGCATGCTTTGGTTTCGCCATCCCTTGATGCCCAACATGTGCTAGTCTTACAGTCCTCTCTTGCAGCGCTTTTGGGACCACGATGACGTGGCCTCTCAGCACGACACCATGTTCTCCTTCACTCAGCTCGCTGCGGACCCTCCATAGTTGCTGTCGGGCATGACTGTCTTCGGTGAGGAGCGCCTGTGCCCCATCCAGGAAACTTGCCCACCCATTGTTCACCAGGGCACTTTTTACTTTTGCTAGTGTTTCATCGCTGACGGTTGATCGCCCAATCTCTTCGAGTGTCACTGCTTTAGGACACGCTTCATGGGTGACCATTTTTACGAAGGCCTCCAAGTACTCTACATCAGGGGGCGGGCATTGCGCGCCTGTTGTCTCCGGATGTCTGTAGAGATAGTCCGCCGGGTTGTGTGCTCCTGGGCAGAATACGACTTTGAAGTTGTATGCCTGCAGTTGCACTGCCCACCTTTCGATCCTGGGGGGCGCCAGTCTCGATGTCCCTGCAAATAGAGGCAGGAGCGGCTTGTGGTCAGTCACTACATGGAACTCTTGTCCGTAGAGGTACAAATGAAAATGCAGGCACGCCCACTTAATTGCAAGTGCCTCTCTTTCAATCTGGGCATATCTTTTCTCGGTATCCGATAATGCCCGGCTGGCGTATGCGACCGGCACCCATGTCTCTCGGCTGTGTTCCTGGAGGAGGACTGCACCCAGGCCAACGGGGCTGGCATCGACGACCAATTCAGTGCGTCTCCCCGGATGAAAGTATGCCATTACTGTTTTGTCCATAAGTGCTGACTTGATGGCGCTGAACACCGTGTTTGCTGCCGCGGTCCATTCCCAAGGGCTGTCACTCCGCGTGAGGGCACAAAGAGGTTCGGACAGGGAGGCCAGATTCGGTATGAATCTTCCACAGTAAGTGGCCATGCCGAGGAAACTGCGGACTTCCGTTGGTGTTTTCGGGACGCTGGCTGATCGTATGGCCATCGCTTTCTTGGGATCCACTCTCAACCCTTCCCTAGTGAAGATGTAGCCGAAGAAGTCTATGGACTCCTGGTAGAAGGAGCACTTTGCCTTATGGAGCGTTAGGCTGCAGTCTTCCAGACGTTGAAGGGTGGCTCGGAGGTGAGTGTGATGGTCCTCAAGGGTGGTTGAGAACACCAGGATGTCGTCGCTTAGATTGATCACGCCCTGTAGGCCAGACAAGGTCTTTTGGATGGCGTTTTGAAAGACTTCCGCGACTGACGACACCCCAAAGCTCAGTCTTTTGTACCTCCGGAGGCCCACGTGGGTGGAGAACGTGGTAATGTATCTACTCTCCGGCTCTAGCTCAAGCTGGTGGTATCCAGCGTTCAAGTCCAGTTTGGAAAACCACATAGCGCCATTTAGGTCCGCCACGATGTCATCCATGGTGGGTGTGAGATGACGTTCTCTCTTGACCACCTGATTTGGCAGTCTCATATCCACGCATAGACGGATGGCTCCCGGCTGCTTTGGTTTCGGTGCAACAACTAGCGGAGACACCCACGGGGTCGGGCCGGATACCTTCTCTATGACGTACAGGTCTTCCAGTTTCTTTAGCTCCGCTTCCACCTGAGGGCGCAGATGGAACGGCACCCTCCTGTGTCTCAGCGCCGTCGGTCTGACCGTGTTGTCAATATGGAGTTTAAACTGCTTCCCTCTCGGTTTGCCCAGCCCCTCGAACAGCTTCGGGAACTCTTGCAGGATGGCTTCTGCGTGCGAGTCATGCACTTGATTGGCAAAGAAGACCAAACCCAGATCTTCTGCCGTGTGGCAGCTAAGGAGGGTCCCTTTCTTCCCCTCCGTTATGTGGAACCGGGTCACCGTAGCGTGTTTGTCACTCGTGACTGTTGCCTCGATCACCCCTCTGAGGGGGAGTGGATGTGTCCCTCCATACGTGTATATCCTGGCTTTCATAGGGGCTAGTGGGGGCCGTGGAGACAAGCGTTCATATTGAGCTGAATCCATAACATTTACGGATGCCCCTGTGTCGATTAGCGCCTGAACCGTGGACCCCTCTACCTTGATGGAGCACATTGGTGGTGGTCTTCTATGTTTGTCCGATCGGCTGACAAACGATACGACGAACACGTCGTTGTCTTCCAGGGCAAAGCTGTGCCCCTGTGGAGGGCCGTCTACTTGTGACTGTGA
Organism: Calotriton arnoldi; assembly: GCA_963921515.1. Classification (NCBI taxonomy): domain Eukaryota; kingdom Metazoa; phylum Chordata; class Amphibia; order Caudata; family Salamandridae; genus Calotriton; species Calotriton arnoldi. Next base: position 81,909 of record CAWUFW010002413.1, on the reverse strand, counting down.
GTCGCTGAGTGACAGCTGTCGCAATTGTTGCGTCGCTCCCCGAGGTCTGGTGTAGGCCTGCCGAGATCATCTGCTGCTTCTACACACCTTGGCAAAATGGATGGGCTTCCTGCACCAGGAGCAGGTCTTCCCTTTTGCTCCGCACACTCCTGCCGGTGGGTGTTCCATACCACAGTTGCCGCACATTCCACTTGGCGGTGGCCGTGAGGGGGTGCGGAAGGTGTTCGGGCGCCGTTGGATGGCTTCGACCCTCTCTTCCTTGACTTGCGAGAATCTGGGAACGTGGGATGTGGCGGTGCTTCTGTGCAGGGCAGCCTCCATTTCATCTGCTCGAGTGTCTGAGAGCTCGTGAGATCTGGCCAAGACAAGAATTTCATCTAGGGTTATTCCAGGTTGTCGGAGAATCAGCTTCCGCAGGAGTACTGAGCGACAGCCCTGGATCACTTGAGCTCGTATCTCCTCTCTCTGGTCGGCGAAGGTGCACGTGCTCGCTAACCTGTGCAGCCGCGCATAAAACATATCCACCGATTCCGTGTCTGATTGTTTCGCTTGTCGTAGTTTGAAACGCTCAAAATCAGGGTTGAGCTGGGGGTCAAAATGCCTGTCGAGCGCAGCGACAGCGGCCTCGTAGGCAGCGTTTCAAAAAGGTCGTAGATTTCAGCGCCACCACAGTATATGAGTAGCGACCTTTTCACTGTCCCATCTGTCTCCCGTGTACCTTTGAAATAGTAGTTTAGGTGGCCGATCCAGGCCTTCCAGTGCGGCGCCGCCGTGGCAGGATCAGCGGTCTCACTGAAAGGAGGAAGCGGGGAGACGGCCGTGTGACTGTGCACTTGAGGTGGGGCATTGACACCCCTCTGGGGTTTTCCCGCGTCAGCTTGCGGGCCTGCTGCGCCTGCTTGTGGTGGCGTACTCATGGTTGTGCGGGCACCGTGGATCTGCTGCGTGGGGGCGCGGTATTAGAGTCAATGTGCCCCTTTTGGGGTCCGGCCAGGCAGCCTGTGCTCTACGCGCTGCGGGTCTAGGTCACAGAGCTGACAGCACAGTGTCCAAAAGTGTCTCAGTTGGGGTAGTGTCTGGCAGTGTTCACAATTCAACCCAACAGCCTCTGTCTGGCAGTGCACACAATTCACCCCAGCAATTTCTTTCCTGTGCAGCAGCTGGTATGCAGAGATAGTGCCTCTCTGGTTTCACTGTGGATTTTTTTTCTTTTGGCCCAGAGCGCGTGAGGAAGGGCCCTCTGCCCCGGAGCATCACAAGGGTCTCTGGAGGCATACACGGCCGCACGGGCAGGCTCAGCTGCAGCAGCGGGTGGCTGACAGGAGCGCGCTCACCTCGTGGCCTCCTGGAGCGCTTGCGCACGTGCGCGCGTGCTGTAGCAGGCAGGGAGGACTCCTGGTGGTGGAGCGGGGTGGGAGCATGGTCACACACGGCGTCTCCGTGCACCGCGCCGCGAACAGCCTTCGGGCGGCGACGGCGATGGCAGCTTACGTCTTCCTGAACCGGCGGGAGAGCGGAACGGGGGAGCCGCGTTGGGGGCAAGGAAAGGAAACCCCAGAGCTCCACTGCCAGGTGCTGCGGCGGTTACTGCCGGCATTGGTGTGGCACGGGACAGTACGGTCCACACGGCAGGTCAGTCCCTGAGGCACCGGAGTTCGACCGGCCTCGTCACCAGTGTAGCGCGGCACGGCGTAGGTAGCAGAGGCCCTGTGCAGCGCTTGGAATAAACACAGAACCACTCGTGTTGCAGGTGGCGGCGGGAAGACCTCGAGCGGTCTCCCGTCGTTTATTTATCTCCTCGGGACGAGCCCGACCCGAGGAGTGCATGCACAGATACAATGTCTGGTAGAGGACGGGCGGCTCTCTACAACCCCCATGGTAGGCCCTGAACAGCCCAGAGGGCATGGTGCAGTGTATTTGAAAAGTAGGACATATACTTTTAAGTTTTATTCGTCATGGTAGTGAAAAACACTTAAGTTCGTTTTTCACTACTACAAGGCCTACTACTACCCCACTTCAAAGGCAGAACTGGGAATAAATATTGGACCTCACACACTAGCTCTTCAGTACACTTCAGAACCTATGGATACTCTACCAGGAAGAAGGACTGAGGTGCTGCTGAAAGTACTGTCACTCCGCTGGACTGCTGCTCTGAAGGACTGCTGCCTTTCTGTGGTCACCTGCTGCTCTCTTGAGAAGGACTGGACCTGCATCTGTTGAATCAAGGAACCAGCAACAATGAGCCCAACACATGGACTCTGCCATCTGTTAGCCCTACTATACAAAGTGGTGCCACCCCAGTCCTGGACCACTGGGAGTGGTCCTGAAGGTGCTCTGCCAACCCATCTGTGGACCCAGCAGAACGGACGCATCTCCTCTGCTGCATGGCGTATCTTAGGCAGAACTGGTGCATCGCCTTCGGAACCGAAGCATCCCCTCTGCTGTGAGGTTTCCCCCAGCACAAGGACCTTGAATCAACCTTGGCTCCGACATCCGAACTGCAGCTGTGCGAAGCTTCACCGATGCAGGCCCCCGCACTCACCAATCTCTCATCATGGCAGCCTTAATGAAAATGCAGGTTCATGCATTAATGCCTCACTGCTCTTCGGAACTGGTGCATCGCCTCTACTGCATGACGCATCTACGACACCAGACTTCTCATCGCAAGCCCTCATCAATGGGAACTTCGATGATGATGCAGGACCTTGCCTCGCAGCTTTACTGCTCCACGGACTTGGCTCATCTCCTCGGCTGTGCGATGCATCCTCGATGTGGGACCTCGCAACGTTTTGCAAACCTGCATTTCAGGTACTCTTGTTCAGCGGGCCTAACTGCCTCCCTGCAGCCGTCCAGCGCTAAACTGGAATGCTAAATCAATCTTATGGTTGCAGCATATTCAAAAGGAAAGAAAGACAGGAACACTAAGGCTTACCATTAATAACCATTATCACACCTTAAAGGAAATGGTGCAGCACTTTATCTGAGTTTGGTCCCTTCTGTACAGATCTAAGCCTGCAAATCCATTTTGCTTCTAAACTCGTTAGGTTCAACTCCCTGTCTCCCCCCCGTCTGGCTGAACCAAATCAATGCCATGGAATAAAAAATTTGCTCTGTTGGTCTCACTAATACAATTATGTAAGACCAACGAGTAGGAGACATACAAGGTGCTACACGCTCTTCGATGTTCCTGAATACGTTGGTGGGCTGTGTTTATTGCGCCTTCGGGAGCTGGCTAACTTTATTGTTTCTGTTTTGTTCATAACGGGGGCTATTATGCAAGGAATACTCTTTAAGACATGGACCACCTCTCCTTTTTGGGTCTGAACGGGTCTCTCACCCAGTAATTAATTGTTACTAGGCTGTGCTTATTGCGCTGTACCTGGATATGGTCTTAGACCATGCCAGTAATTACCTGCAATTTATTCAACTGTTTTTTAGCTGTGAAATGTGCCGTGTTTTTGAGACCGCAGGTTGATTATGGCATGTACACTATGTGGTCATTTTGAGATTTATGACCTGTACTCTTGCATTATAGTGTACCCTGGATTTTTTGATTGTGCGTTGCAAATTTGCTTAGCCAGATTGACAGACACTAGTGGATGAATGAGGCTGGTAGGATTTTGCATTTGAGTTTCTTGTAAGAGTTTATGGTCATGCTGAGCTTCAATGTAACTCGAGGCTGTATGTACGCTTGTGCATCTCCACTTTTAACTGTTGTTTCTTCCCTTTTTCCTTCTGTAAGGTGTGTTAGGGTCAAATTTGCGTTGACTTCATGGTTGTTGTACTTTGTCACAAACTATCTGCATTTGTTGGTGGTCTCCTTTGAAGTTTTTCTGGGCACTTCTTGTTCTTTTTCACTTGATGATCTTTTAGGGATAATATATTGTGTCGTTTTGGTATTTAAATTCTTTTTCTGTTCTTTATATTCAGATTTAAAGATTAATTTGCTTTGTGTGTGTTTTCATGTCTCTAGACCAGCGATGTGCATTTGAATATTTTTGATTGATATGTTTGTTCATTTCCAAACTCATTGTATGTTTTTCTTTTTTTACATGTTTCTGTTCTGTTGGTTGTCATTGCTCATGAAGTGGCCTAGATAGTGGATTTTTAATGTTTGTTTGAGCTGTAATTTAATGATGTGTCTTTTAATATTAATATGTGTCAAGTTTTGTAAATATTATTTGTTACATGTATGTCTTTTGCATGTTTGCAGCCCTGAGGAAGCCTTTGTTAAGTTGAACGTGTTGGCTGCGCTTATGTTTTTGGATGAAGAACCTGAATAAAAGGACAATACATATGAAAAGGATCTACTAATCCTGCTTTGGACTGATTGTCTGTGTATACATGTTTGGTTGCTGCCTCTCTTATTCAGTTTAAAATGTCTCTAATGAATGGCCAATGAGCAGCCGGCCATTGGAGGTGGGCAACTTGGTTGTGATTGATACGATGATTGATACGATGATTACTCCAGGTGATGCAGCATTGGGTCCCCTGGCTGCCATTATTTGTTCAGGATTAAATGAAGTATTGATAGTTGCTATTCAAGTAGAAGACATTATGGCATGTTTAGGTGAGATTGAGATTAAGAACAACAGCGAAAAGAAGAATGAATGTATTTAGAGTACAAAAGTCGAATACAAAAGAGCCATTTCGAACAAGTGCCTCCGCCCTGCCCTCCCTACACCCCCCCACCCCGACGCTAAAAACATCAGAATAGGCACGTGGTAATGAGTGACTTAATACAGGTATTCAATGTCTAATGCTTCGAGAATAGATAAAACAGTGGATAAAGGGAAGAAAAAAAGAAAGGATAAAAATAGATATGACAGTGCACCATAGTTTGTACAATTAAATCTTGTTACGGCAAAAACAAGGTGAATAAAAAGATGTCTCAATTGTGCGTACCCTGAGATTCCCCCAGCTAAGACTTTCCTGGACTTAGGTGTCACCTTTATATCTAAATTCAGGGGTAAATAAATCCTGCCTAGAATGGAAAACATGAATTATTACTTATATGTCTAAAGCCACTGTTGAATCCATTTATCTAAGCCAAGCAGATAAGGGTTGCCAGATGACAAGACCCTTCTTTTTTCCCCGGCTGCCCATTCTGGAGAATATAGCCTTTTCCATATGACAAGTAGAAATCAATCGAGCTAGCCAATGAGAAAATAATGGAGGATTAGGGTCCTTCCAAGATGAGGCTATGCAGAGACGTAATTTGGTCATAGCCACAAAAATAAGTGCACCTCCCTTCTTTCTACTGATTTTGTCTTGTACGCCTAATAAAACAATCGTGGGGGTTATCTGAAATTCCAGAGAAAGAACTTTAATAAAAAAGTCTTGTATCTGACCCAGTAGAGGTGTAAGTTGGGGACAAGTAGCAAACATGTGTATCGAGTCTACACTGAACTCTGCGCATCTGGGACAAAGCGTTCCTGCCCCTGTTCCCCATTTAGCAACTCTGCCAGGTGTGATATATAAAAAAAAGGCGGTTTTAAAAAATTGTGCCTGTAATTTAGCTGATAGTAAATCACTCCTGGCGGATTGCACGGCCTGATTGAATACGTTAAAAGAGATATTCAATTTCACTAGCCATTTGTTAGCAGTGACAAGCATATCGTCAGGCATTAAACTGACTAATATAGCATATATGTATCCAATCCTGGGTAGGGTAGAGTTTTTTAATTTGTCAATAAGGTCTACACTAGAGAAACCAGCAATCCCCCCGGTCTTGCGGGTCAGAAAGTCTCTTATAGCCATATGTTTAAAGAACTCCTGTTCCCCCAGATGAAATTCGGTTTTAAGTGCACGGAAGGATTTGATGCCATCGGTGGTTATCAGGTCTCCCATTTTTAATATTCCTGCTCGATACCATTCATGTAGGTAAGAAGCCCCAAAAATTGCTGGTAAATTAGGGTTATTATTCAGAGGGGAATAATAATTCAAATTACCCAGCCCTAGAGTTTTACGGATATTGGAGAAAACTTTGTAGGCGTTCATTAAGGTCTTAAATCTTACCCGTTTGTAGTATCCGAAGGAAAGCTGCCTCCAGAGACAACCACGGGTCTCTTCCCTAAAAGCAATTGATAAGGTGATGGTAGGCCTATATTTGGAATATATGAATGTTCTTGAAGCAGCTCTGTGCTATATTGCATGACCGAAGCCCAGTAATAGAATCTTAGATTCGGTAGCGCCCAACCGCCCCTCTCCCGAGGAAGAGAAAGCAGTTTGAAAGCTCGCCTTGGTCGAGAGTATGCCCAGATAAATTGAGAAAAGATTTGGTCGAATCTCTGTATCATTGTTTTACCCATCTCCAAAGGGATGGCCCTAAAAAAAGTATAATATTTTAGGAAAATAAGCCATTTTAATAGCGTTACATCTCCCCACTATGGTAAGATGTAAGTTATCTAACCGTTTAAGTGCCCGTTTGGTTTCTGTAGCTAGCGGGGTCAGATTTCTCTCTACTATCAAATCGATGTTGGCAGTTAAGGTGACCCCCAGATATTTCGCGGACTGTACCACCCGGCCATCTACCCAGTCTTGATTGAGGGCATAGCCTGAGATTTTCCCAAATTTTTTGGCCTCTTGTTCTAGAGCATTAATGGTGTTCAGAGGGTCAGGGGTCACTACCGCCAGGTCGTCGGCATAAGCCATGATTTTAGTATCTAGCCCAACTCTGCTCACCGCTCGAATAGATTGATTATTTTCTATAGCCTTTATGAGAGGATCTATATAGAGAGCGAAGAGCAGAGGTGAACACGGACAGCCTTGGCGGGTCCCCCGTGAGATTTTGATCTGCTCCGTCATAGTCCCATTAATTGATATACTAGCTGTGGGATTGCTATAAAGAGCTTGTATGGCTTGTATTGCCTTAGGCCCAAAGCGCATTTTCCTCATGACAACCCAGAGAAATGACCAGGAGACCCGATCAAACGCTTTCTCAGCGTCCAAAGCTGTTCTATTGAGATCGCCCCCCGTTTTATGTCGGATCACAATCCTCTCATCTTAACCATTAGTGGGCTAGGGTTTAGGGGGGAAACCTCGAGCTGGAGCTTCGAAAAAGCCTTATTGTATGATGAGGGTTACCGAATACATATGCAGGGGTGGATTAAAGAGTTTTTGGAAATTAATATAGGATCAGCAGCAGTGAGAACCGTATGGGACGCAATGAAGGCAGGCATCCGAGGGGAGACCTTGCGGTATTCTATAAGGAAGAACAAAAAAGCCAAAGTACAGCTAGTGAGGGCACAAGACAAGATGAAAAAAACAGAGGAAAAATTAATCTTAGCAGTCAAATCGGGTGTCGAAATTGAAAATGCCCAGTTAGAAGTGATAGCCAGTAAGGCAGAAATAGGGTCCACATTTGCTGAGAAAACTGCTATGAAATGGGCTACTGCCAGGGAAAAAATCTATGAATGTGGCGATAACATTGGCCATCAACTTGCTCTCAGAATTAGACAGCAGGTGTCTGCTAGCGAAATTATGTCAATTCAACTCAGCTCTGGCGAGATCACAAAGGATGCAATCAAGATCCGTAAGGCATTCTGCAAGTTTTACCAGAATCTTTATTCTGAAGACAACACAGGGCCCTTAAAACTGAGAGAGGATGACTGCTTGGAATATCTGGACCAAATCACCCTGGCGGCACTTAGTGCTGAAGATCATGACCAACTTGAGGAATCTCCCGGTTGGGATGAGATAGCTAAAGCCCTGGCATGCCTCCCGGATGGGAAAGCGGCCGGTGCAGATCACATACCGGCTGAGTTTTATAAAATATTTGCCCCTCAGATAAACACCCTCTTCACTTTATTGGTAGCTTCTATTTTTAACGGTGCACCCCCTCCGGACTCTTGGTCTAATGCCAAGATAGTAATATTCCCCCAAAAAGATAAATCTGCTCTAGAAATGGGATCATACCGACCAATAACTCTAATTAACTGTGATTCTAAGGTATATGCAAAAATATTTGCAACGAGACTATCTTTAAGAATAGAGTCTCTGGTATCACAGTGGCAACACGGGTTCATCCCTAAAAAGAGCACGACGGAGCATATCCGCAGAGCTATCACCCTGCTGGACGCAGCTCAAGTAGCAGGAGACCCGATTTCATTAAGAAGAATGAATGTAAATGCTGTCTTTTGACAAAAGTGAAACTTGTCGAGGTAAGAAGATGAAATTCAAAGGATAATGTTATCCATGTGGTGTTGTTGGAATAACAAAAAATGATGGCAGTGTGTGAGGTGCAAGGAGAATACTATGAGATGGTTCTGCACAGCCGATGTCCATTATGAGGTGTGGAACCTCCCCAGGACATCTGCAGCGGTCTCAACAGCTTTGTTTATGGTGTTGGTAGGATGGAGAATGAGTTGGGGTGGTGGTGGGGGGGTGCTTTGACACACTGAATTTAAAAGTGCCTTGGGCTATGCTCAGCACTAAGCTCCGCCCCCTTTAAGGTCCCGCCCCTCCTCACACAGTGAAAAGTTCACAAGTTGACAGGTCTGAAGTTTGATAAGTTAGAGATAGGCTATTTGCGTCATTATATTTTAGTTTCTGGTACAGAGCTTAAAGGGGAATTGGTGGATGCTGAAGAGAAAATGCCAGTCTTTAGTGACAAAGGAGAACTTTCAACATAATTGGGCATAGCAGAGTATGACAGTAAATTTGTGGATGAGGATGCTGTTGAAAACTTTGAGATTTTATTTTATTTATTTATTTATTTTTTGAGTTTTCAAAAACCTTTATTGAAAAACTTGCACATCGAGTTACAATATATGCAGGCGGAAGGACCGCATTCGAAAGGGAGAACCACATCTGTTACATACATTGTAGGAACAACCGTACGCAAGCATCGCCTTACATTACACAGAAAGAAGTAGCGTGTAGTGAAGCAGGAAGGGCAGTGAGGAGCACCCGTGAGAGGCAAAGTGCTGGTAAAAAGGGATGCAGGGTATCAATAGGGTGTGCGGATGGGGAGGTTGCACCTCACGAGCCATCCCCGGCGGCCGCCACGGGCGAAGTGCCGGCGGGGAGCGCGGGAGAGGCAGCGGAGGGCGAGGCGCTCCGGCGCAGAAGGTAGGAAACAAGGGGGCCCCAAATGTCAATCGGACGGCTGGTTGCCGGCACCAAGTCCCAGAATTCTGATAAAAGTGTCTGACAACGCGCAGCGTCTTCAAGCCAAGCGCTGACCCTGGGCACAGACCCCCGACCCCAATGCATGGCGACCGTGGCCGCGCGAGAACAAGCAGCATAGCGATCAACCGACGGGAGGCATTTGGGCAGTATTTCACAAAGCCAAGGAGGCAGAGCAGAGGGTTTGGCGTGACAGGTGTGGAGGTGATTTCAGTGATGGAAGCGCACACATCGCACCTGTATGCAGAGACCCTTGGGCACAGCCAGGCTAGGTGAGAGAAGTCGGCAGCGGGAGCAGAGCACCATAATCATCTGTCGCTGGGGATGAGGCCCATTTTGTGCAGCTGGGCAGGGGAGCGGTATAATCTATGCAAATATTTAAAATGTATGAGGCGCAGGCGGTAGTTAGGGGACAGACGTTTGGTCTGATTGCAGCAGTACAACCAGACCTCCTGAGAGAGATCGGCGCCCAGGTCCTCACCCCAAGCTACGCGGGCGCGGTCAGCAGAAATCGGAGATGCTGCCAGCGTGAGGGCGTAAATCTTAGTGACCAGCTTACGAGGGGAGCTTGATGTGTATGCAAAGTCAAGGACAGCCATCGAGGGTGGGGGCTGCAGAAACGTAGGGTGGAGCTCCCTGCAAGAGGCTCTGAGTTCGTAATACAGCAGAGTGTCCATGGGGCCGGAGTCAGCAGCGAGGGAGAAGAAGGTATTGTTAGGGTAAAGGTCCGACACCGTGGCCAGCCCCAAACGAGTTGCGCGTTTAACCATTCTGGCAGTCTGCAAAGGGGGGAATGACGCAAGGTCTCCACCGTGTCAATTTTGCCGCGCGGGTGTTTTACAGGGACAAAGAGAGCAGTCAGAAGCGGCCAGGGGGCAGCAAGGTCGGCCTCCACCGCCACGTGGGGCTGGAAAGGCGTCGGGTGTAGCCAGAAGTGGAGGAAGCTGGCTTGGGCGCTAAGGGCGTATAGTTTGAAATCAGGAGCACCTAGGCCGCCGCGTGATAAGGGAAGTGTGAGAGTGTTGTATGCGATCCTGGGCTGATGCCCGGCCCAGACAAGGGTGATTATGAGTGAACGGAGTCTGCAAAAAAAGTGAGCCGTGAGAGGGATGGGGATATTCAAGAAAAGGTACAAGAACTTCGGTAGCATCACCATCTTGGCGATGGCTATGTGTCCCGCCAGGGATAGGGGCAGTCGTCGCCAGAGGTGAATCTTGGACTCCAGCCAGTCCACTGCCCGGCCGAAATTCGCCTTCCAAAGTTCGTCCACATCCCTGCCGAGCCAGATGCCCAGATATCTAGTGGGTCCGACGCCCATACAAACGGGTATTCCGGCGTGAAGGGGACAGTGGCGTCTGTGAGGGGGAAAAGAATGGACTTGCCCCAGTTAACCTGGATGCCGGACAGGCCCCCAAAACGCACCACCTCACGGACCATGGGGCCGAGATTCTCCTGGGGTTGGCGGACATAGAGTGTGACATCGTCCGCATACATGGAGACGACCAAGGCGCGAGCTACGAAGCCGAGACACCTCTGGGTATGATGTTGCCTGAGCCTGGCAGCGAGGGGCTCCATGGCGATAGCGAAGAGCATGGGTGAGAGTGGACACCCCTGCCTTGTGCCCCTGGCAACGGGAATGGGCTCCGTGATTTGACCATTGATCCGAAGGCGAGCTGTGGGAAGAGTGTTGAGAAGCTGGACTTTGTGCAGAAAAACCGGGCTAAAGCCCAAGCGAGGGAGAAGGTAAAAGAGGAAGGGCCACTCGAGAGTATCAATAGCTTTGGTGGTGTCCAGAAGGGCAGCCACGGCCGGGAGAGCGGGGTTGATCTGATGGAGAACGGCAAATATGGTCCAGAGATTATGAGATGTGGCGCGGCCGGGGATGAAGCCGGATTGGTCTGGGCGAGCTATCAGGGGCATGAGAGGGAGAGGGCGGGAAGCCAGCAACTTGGTGAAGATCTTGTTATCGGTGTTGATGAGAGACAGAGGGCGGTAAGAGTCAAGGAGCTCGGGGGACTTGTCCTGCTTAAGGAGAAGCGTTAGCAGGGCCTCGCCAAGCGAAGGAGGAAAATGGCCGCACTCGAAAGATCCGTTGTACATAGCGGCAAGGTGCGGGACCAGGAGAGGCGCGAAAGCTTTATAAAAGGATGCAGGCAGAACGTCGGAGCCGGGAGCCTTATCGCCCGGTAGGCTATTGATAGCCGCCAGGATCTCCTCCTTAGAAAAGGGTTCATCGAGATACTCCCGGTGGCTGTTGCCCAGCCAAAGGAGTTGATGAGTATCAAAGTATTGATCAAGGATATCGCGCGAGGGCGCAGCCCCCGCAGTGTAGAGTTGAGAATAGAAGGCCGTGAATCTAGCCGCCACCTCCTCGGGAGAGGTTGTTCTTTCCGGGCCTCCGTCCTGAAGTGCAGTGATATAAGAGGCAGCATGAGGCTGTCGTAAAAGATTAGCCAGAGTCTTGCCAGGGCGATCGCCCTCACCAAAGCGACGTGCCCTTGCCTCCCTGCCCAAAAAAGAAAGCTCTCTGTTGGCCTCGTCATTAAAGTCGGTAAGTTTGCTCCTGAGCTGCGCGAGGGTGTCGGGGCAGGGGTCGAGAGATTGCAAGGAGTCCAGAGCTTTGATCTCCCCCTCCAACCGCTCAAAAGCTCCGCGAATAGAGCGCAGTACGCCTGACTGCTTGGAGATGCATTCGGCACGGATCACCACTTGAAACCCTTCCCACAGCGTGGAAGGGGAGTCAACGGAGCCGGCGTTAAGGTCAAAGTAGTTTGTGATGGCGGTTTGAATCACATTGCAAAAGACAAAATCCCGGAGCGCATTGGGGGGCAGCCGCCAGGCAAACATACGGCACGGGGAATGCGGGGGATGTATGCAGAGGCGTACAGGAGGGTGGTCAGAGAGGGTGCGCGCCATATGCTCCACGGAGGTGACCCATGCAAAGGCGTCCTGAGTGGTGATCCAGAGGTCCAAGCGGGACCAACAGCCCGAGAGCCCGTCACGCACGTGCCCTCGCGCGCTTCCACGTGGGTGTACCGCCACGCATCGAGCAGTGAATTGTCGGTTAGTAAGGAGTGCAGAAGAGAGGCAGCGCGTGGGTGCAAAGTATGAGGTCCAGAGCGATCAAGGGTGGCGGAAGGAGTGATGTTAAAGTCGCCCCCCCAAAGCAGCGCGGCGGGGCCCAGGGAAGAGATGTGTTGCCACACCAGCGCGAAGAAGTAGGGGTCGTCAGAATTGGGACCATATATCGCTGCAAGGATCAGAGGTTGGGACAGGAGAGTGCCGCGCAAGATAACAAAGCGCCCCCCAGGATCCGCGACGACCTGAGAAGTATGCCAGGGAAGCCCTCTGCGCATGAGGATGGATACTCCGCGAGAGTAGCTGGAGTAGAAAGAGGAGTGAATTTCCCCCCAATGTTTGGAATTAAGCCTGGAGGATGTGGCGGGCAGCAGGTGGGTCTCCTGGAGGAAACAGATGTCAACCTTGTGGCGGATAAGGTGAGCATGTACTAGGCGAGCTTTGCGATGGTCATTGAGACCGCGGACATTCCAGGTCCAGAGTGTGGTGTCCGTCATACCGCTATACTAAGGAGGTGAATGGTGGATGAGGACAGATGCGCAATGAGAGCCATGAGCGATAAGGAAGGGGATGTGCAGTGCAGAATTAAAGGTAGCAAATGACAAATTACAGAAAACATCATGAAACAGAACAAACAACAGGCCTCGGAGTGGAGGCAACAACCCCCCTGAAACCACCCCCTCACCGCCCACACCAACCCCCCAATTAGGTTGAGGAACCAACCCCACCCACCCAAGGGAACCCCAACTAGGAAGGGGAAGTTCAGAGACTAGGAAGGGAATTATCCCGCGGAGGCATGGTTCCGCCCGGCATACACCCCTGCCATAAGGACAGGGTGGCCAAGCCGTAAGTTATTGCAGACCACAGTTGTACCTTAGGAGAACATCGGAGCACACGCGTGGCGGGGGCACGTCACCTGGAGGCAGGTGGGGCAGCAGGTAGTTTAAAGTGAGAACCAAGTTCGGTTGTGTGAGGAGAGAGGGAAAGGGGAAGCCAGTAATTTAGGAATAATAAGTGACCTCTCAACCAGAGAAAGCCCATAGACCCCAATGCCGGCGGGCATGAGAGCAGCAAAAGAGAGTGGGAACAGGTGTGAGTATAAACGCATGTGGTAAGCTGACAAGGGCAAGTGGAATTGTACCAGAACATACAATCAGCAAAAATCCAATGTGGGAGGCAAGAATCAGTCATTGTCACTTAGATTGCCGTCAGCAGCAGTCTGGGAACTGGATGGAGAAAGGCATTGTGGCTTGTCGAGTTTCTTGGCGTAGGCCAGTGCCGCCTTCGGCTCCGTGAAGACGTGCACTTGGGAGCCCTGCTTGACTCGCAGTTTAGCAGGGTATGCCAATGAATAGGAAACGTCATGTTTCTGGAGCAGACGCTTGGCCGGGAGGAACTCACGGCGGGCAGCCTGCACCGCCATCGTGTAATCAGGAAAAAAGGCAAGAGAGTTCTCCTGGTGTCGAATTTCCCCCTTCTCCCTGGCCGCTCGAAGAACCGTATCCCGGTCCCTGAAATTTAACAGTTTGGCGATTATTGGGCGAGCTGGCAGGCCAGGGGCCGGTCGAGGGCCAAGGGAGCGGTGAGCGCGCTCAACAATGAAGACAGGGGAAAGAACGTCGCCAAACAGGTCCCGAATAAGTTGCTCGACGAAGTCCTCCATTTTGGAAATGTTGAAAGATTCGGGCACGCCCGTGATGCGGAGGTTGCTCCTACGGGAGCGCGCCTCCAAATCCTCATTCTTGTTCTTTATCAGCTCGAGAACTTTGTCCATTTGAAGTAGTTTGTGATGATCTCGCGTCACAGCATCTTCAGCATCTGAGACTCTCGCCTCCACCTGAGCCAGCTGTGCATCGTGCGAGTCAACCCGGGTTTTGACAGCATCCAGCCGGGCTGACAGTTGGTCAAGCTGGGCGGCAATACCAGTTACGGTCGATTTCACATCCAACATGATGGCCTTTAAATTGTCCTCTCTAGTCGGACTGGCTTCGGTCTGGGCGGCAGGGTCACCAGTGTCCATGGCCACCCCATCTTGTCGTGTCTGCCTGCGCTGATCAAAGGCCAGCTTGGGTTGCTTGGGGTCGGCCTTCTCCATGTTCGGGCTGCCGCCCCCGCACAGGCGTCCCGCCGGAACCGTCGGGGGTCGAAAAGGCAGGAAAATTGCTTCCGGGGGGGCAGGCGGCAGTGACAGGAGCTGCGGACGTAGATGGCGCGCAAAGCAGTTCAGCAGTCACAGGACCCAAGGGAGAGGCAAATGCAGGCGGGGCGCCGGTTGATGACTCAGGGCTGCCGGATCGGGGGCCGGCGTGGGAAGGCCGCGTCTGTCCAGGGCCCTCGGTGGCGGTGCAGATCCAGGTGAGTAGCGGTGGTGTGCAAGGCCACACAAGTGGGGATGTGATGCAAAAGTCAAGCAGCCGGCACTGGCAGCCTGCCCCGGGTGGGGGGAGCCAAGTGGAGCAGGGGCCAGACGGCAAGGAGGAAGGAGAGGCAGACACTGATCGTAGGCCGACGGGGGATAAGGCCTCCCAGGATGCTAACACCGGGCCAGGCGTTAGAGCAGCAGGCGGGCCCTCCGCCGAGGGAGAAGACGATGAAGGCCTGTGAGCGCAGCCCCGTGCGGTGCCAAGCAGTAAGGTCGTCAAGCTTCAGGGGCACCAGTGCGAGGAACCAGGCGCGCAGGACAGCGATGATGGGCCCTTCACTCCGTGGCAGGAGGGAGGCCACCGTGTGAGTCCCAGCCGCCATGGCAAATGAGTGGAAGTGCTGCGGTAGGACCGCGTGCTGCGGGGACGAATGCAACGAGGAAGCACGGGGAGCGCGCCGCCCCCGTCGCGGGGCCCAAGAGAGGGGGCAAAAGGCGATGGGCCCGTGAGGCACCGGACGGTGCTGGCCAGCGAGGAAGAAGGCCCAGGCCCCGCAGTAAGGCGCGCGCGCCCCCTACCCAGCCGCAAAGCGCCCCGGCAGCAGTGCAACCTACCGGGAGTATGAGGCGGCAGGAAGGCAGGCAAAGTTCATTGAGGCGCCGCGGTTTCAGCGGGCTGGCGCAGGCCGTCCCACAACCCTGCGGCAGCCCGGCACAGTCACCAGCCGCGCGCCGTCAGGAGGGCCCGGCAGCCGCGCCCGGGAACAGCAGCAGAACTCGGCGTGGCAACGATGGCGGGCGCCCTTAGGGGGATCAGACGGTGCCCCGGGATGAAAAGAAGCAGGATGGCGTGGAGCAAAGAGACAGCTCCACCGAAGTCCGCAGGATCGTGGCAGATTTTACGGCTTGGCCGGCAGAGCCAACTCAAGGTGCGGCCATCTTGCAGCCAGCTAAGCCACGCCCCCCAACTTTGAGATTTTATTTGAAGTGATGAGTGTAAGTAATAGTTCAAAAGCATGATTTTAGTATTACTGCTAGTCTACAAAGCTTTCAACTTAGAATGGAGACCACAGTTATTACTGATGCCAGCAGCAAAGGTTTAGGAGCTGTTTTGGTGCAGAAAATTGAGGTTGGTAGAAAACTACTGCTTTTACATGTAAAACACTTAGCGGGGCTGGTAACAATTACTGAATGATCAAGAAAGACGTTCTTGCTGTATTCTGCGCTACATCCTGATTCGAACGCTTCAACAGGGAAACCAAATTTATAATAAGAACTGATCACAAACTAGAGATTTTTATGAAGAAAAGATTTCATTTAGTGTCAAAGTCGAATAATGTATTGTTTGATTAATTAAAATCATCAACAATGCAAAAATCCAGACCATCAATCATCATAAAACCAAATAAAACACATTTCATACACTAGATAGAGGCTCAGAGAATAACCTGTATAAGCCCCAGAACATAAATAAACAAGTATTGGCATAGCCAATAGGTCTCGCCTTTGGGACCTTATAAGTGCTTAGCTATGCAGCATATAATCCTGGGTGGTGTGCCGCCAGGGATTGAATAGCTATACAATTACTATTTTTGCCATTCACAAAGCCAGTTTAGAAAGTAAGATTTTCCTTGCAACAAATCTGTATGCCTTTTTGCACATGTATGGGTTGGCTAGAATGCACAGGGTATCTGTATCATATTGGTTCTAATATAGTTACTGGTTAGACTGACAGCTTTTAGAAAGTTATACCGACACAGATATGGTTTAAAATCATTTCTGTCACTGATGTGGCAGAAATGTCACTGCCCAATATTACCAACACGGACGTGATAATAACTCTTTTTGATAAGAATATGAAGGGCTTTGGATCCCTGTGAGATATTAGCTACACGGAAGGAAGGGTCACAGTGGCATATTGGCAACAATGTGGGTGGGCTCATTGACATACCAGCACATACTCGCGAGGGGTAATCACTAGACCAAGTATATAACCAGGGCAATATGAAGGCCCCATTGAAGACACAAATAATTACATATCAGCCCGATAACCTGCACAGGACACACTGCAAACGTGGCCTCAATTGTCTTTACCTGGGAAGGATGACGCACAGCGATGACCTCCCAGGGACTTTGTTAGACCTGGCACTGTTGGCGTGGGTCTCCCTTCCATTTTTTGCTGTTGCCTCATGTGTTTTTGCTGGTTATAGATGCTTTGGGCACTGTGCCACTGCTATTCAGTGCCACAGTGCAAGTGCTCCCTATGGTAAATTGGTGTATGGATTAGAGATTCCATTATTGGTTGGTTTGGTTTACTTGTCAGACCCTAGTACAGTGCACTGAGTGTGCCCAGGGCTTGTAAACCAAATGCTGCTGGTGGGCTTGCAGCACTGGTTGTGCCACCCACAGAAGCAGCCTGTAAAAGTGTGTCTCAGGTCTGCCATTGCAGAGCCTGTGTGCAGTCTGGTACTGCCATGTTGACTGGGCAAGTGCACCCACTTGCCAGTCCCTAAACCTTCCCTTTTCTTCATATCAGACACCCCTATGGTAGGCCCAAGGGCAGGGTGCATTGTAAGTATAAGGTAGGACATGCCCTGGTGTGTGTGGCATGGCCTAATAGTGAATTACAGCCATTTTCGTTTTTCACTATTGCAAGGCTACCTGTTCCCCATAGGCCAGAATGGGCAGTTTGATTATTACATCTTATAATCCTACCTGACCCAGTGAACACAGTAGAAAAACGAATTTAGTATGCCTGAACTCAGAATGATAAAATACATCTTTTAGTGAAGTTGGTTTTAACATTCCGTGTTTGAAAATACCACTTTTAGAAAGTAGGTATTTTCTTGCCTAACTATCCAAGCCTGCCTCTGCTAGGTTGTGTATTCCTTGTCTGGGTTTGTGAGTGACAGGGGCTGGGGGATGCCAGGAGACAGGGTGAGTCAGCACAGGGCTGAATAGAGAGATCTGCATGGAGATGGGTGGGAGGAGTTGCACCTGGGACCTGAATAGGGCTCTGCCTTCCCTCCACAATGCTGGCTCCACCTCCTGTGGTGTGTCTGATGTCCCTGGCCTACACTGTGAAAGGAAAGAAGGAGTCTTGTCAACAAAGTGCTCCAGGACTGACCAGAACTGGTTTGGACTAGGCAAAGGCCTCTCTGCCTTCCGAGAACAAAGGGAAAATGAGTATAAAAGAGGGGACCCAAACCCCAGAACTTTAGATCAGATCCCTTTGGGAAACAAGAAGAAACCTTTGCTGAGGAGAGGAACCAGAGAAACTGAGGAAGAGACTATCCCTAAGCTGAGTGCTGTTTGGGGGATTGGCCTGCAGTGGTTGCCTGACTGCCAAAGAAAGGAGAAAGGAACTTTGTGTGTACTTTCAACAACTTGTAAAAGATCTCCAAGGGCTTGAGAGAAGAGCTTGCCTCCTGCTGAAGTCTCAGGGACAACAGACTTCACCAACCAGCTCCCCAAGAGTCTTTCTGTAAAGTGCCTGCTGCTGTGCTGGACTTTCTGAGGGACTGCTTGTCGCAAGGAGCTGGAAGCGCGACTCACGAAGAAGAAGCGTCGTCGCCGCAGCCGAAGCGCCTCGCATCGCTGAAGAAAAGGATCGACGTCGCATCAGATGCCGCCGCATCAACGGAGAAGAGTGTCGCCGCCGCTGCCACTGTCGCATCGTTGCCGAAGAGTCTCGCATCGCCGGAGAAGAGGATCGACGTCGCATCAGACGTCGCCGCATCACCGGGAAGCGTGTCGCAGGGCCTGTCGTGGCTCAGAAGAATCGTTGAGTCGCCGCACGGCTGTCGCATTGTTGCCGAAGCGCCTCGCTTCGCCGGAGAAGAGGACCAACGTCGCATCAGATGCTGCCGCATCACCGGGAAGCGTGTCGCAGGGCCTGTCGTGGCTCAGAAGAATCGCCGCACGGCCGTCGGGCGTGCACACATCGTGTCGCATCAAGAAGAAGACGTCATCTTTGTTCATTGCACCGGATCTTCATCGCATCACGGCGTTGCTGGTCGCATTGCCACGAAAGCGCAGTAAGAAACCGACGCATCACCTCCCCATGCCGAGAAGAACCGATGCATCCCCTACGCATCAGTAGGGACCCGACGCATCACCGTTCTTGCGTGTAAGGAACCGACGCATCACCTTCCCTGCAACACTTTCGTTGTATAGCGTTACGCATCCTAAGGTACATTGAACTCAAAGTGTCGCATTTACCATCTTAAGAGAACTGAGCTAATTCTACCATTTTTGAAGTACAGTATTGTGGATTTTTGTCGTTTGTGGTCTTGTGTTAAATCTATATAAAAGATACTTATTTTTAATATACAACTGGTGTGGTGTCCATCTGTAGTGTTGTCACTTGATTACTGTATGTGTTCACAAATGCTTTACACACTGCCTCTCAGATAAGCCTGTCTGCTCGTGCCAAGCTACCAAGGGGGTGAGCAGGGGTTATTTTAGGAGTGTACCCCCTTACCCTGACTAGATGCAAGGGTCACTATTTGGTCAAAGGTACCTACCTCTGCCAACTAGAGGCCCCCAAATCTAACAGACTTCTTCCAGCAAACATAAGGCTGGCACATACGCAAGGCATGCTGACATTTTTCACATCAACACAGCTGTACATTAACACACCCCATAGGACTGCTCTTTTTAGAAATGGCAAATAGTGGTATTCTAAGAATGAGGGAGGGGGTCAGCACATGGAGGAGGGGAGAGCAGGTGAAGGGGGGTGCACATCCGTAACGCACACTTACAGAACCAGGTTACGAAGCCAACAGATGGAATTGTGAAAGTACAACATAAATGTGACCTGGCCGACTGAGGTCGTTCTAGCTGTGGGTGGCACGGGGAGGGCGGTGTGACAGGGTAGGGAGGGCTTTGGTGGGCCACAGGGGAAAACGGGGTTGTCGAACTGAAAAAGTGAAATAAAACAATCTAAGTTTATTAGCATTACGGCAATCAGGAGGGACAAACGGGTACAGAGTCGGTGTAAGTTGCCCTGCCTCGCCGATGTTTGTAAATTGGGTTGTTTATCTAAATTTCAAAGGGCCCACAACAATAATCCTGCCCTTCCAGAGGCTGTTTTTGTGCATGTCTGGGGCGTACCCAAGCACTGATTACACAGGCTGGGGAAATAACAGGCAAACGCGTCGCAATAAATTGGTCACTCACAGCCTTATCACAGCTCAAGAGGAAAGACCGTAAATCACCAGGAGGAGATGAAAGAAACCAGGTGCCTCTCAAAGCAGCCATCGCTGGCTGCAACCGGGATTTCTCCTCTCTTCAGCCAACAGTGTGTACATCTGGAGAGATGTCGGCAAAAAAAAAATGAAAAAAACAACAACAATAACTAGGGAGGCCAGGAAACAGAGTGCCGAACTCCGATGGAACAGGGGAAACATGGGAACTGGGAACCACCGGTATGTGGGTCTCGGAGATCTCTCTATTGAACATAGGGCGGGGAAACATCAGCCATAACCTCACAGGGACGTTGCAACCATGAGCAGCGGAAACAGTGCCAGAAAGGGACAGGCTTTCTCCAAGTGACTGGGAAACAAGTACTATAGATGGGATATTTCCGTTGGTACCTTGATCGGACATATTACTCCCCAGAATACCCACACACATTGAACTAGGAAGGTTGACATACAGTCACAGGTTGTTTGTAAGGGCACAAGATATTTTACCCCTAAGCGGTAACACTACCAGACCTGACACAGGTTAGGCGGCGTGGCTCAAGACCCAAAGCGTTACTGCAAACTACCATGAAGAGACAATAAACTGCACACTCATCAGACGGCCTAGAATGGATGGTCTAATTAAGTCTGCTGGCTTGCTGAACTGCTCATGATCACAGATTTTAATCTCGACGGGTCCACTCAGCCTTTCATCCTTCAGAGGTCGATAAAATGAGTACCACTGAGATGGATAACAATAAACGTGTAGCCTGCACCAAAATGCCCCAAGGGTTGATTTGTGCTCTTTACAAATACATGTTTTGTAAGACCCACTCGTCTCTCGGCCCTTCAGGAAATACCTCCTTAAAAATAACACACGCCTTTCAAAACACACACCCTTCAAAACACACACCCACACCAGTGTGGTTCAGGAACAAATCCCTAACGGAGAACCTGCTCTAGAGAATCGCAAGTAGTCAAATGTTTTCAGAAAATGCACGGAGGCAAAGTAATAGCCGGCTGCTGTGTTATACAGCTACCCAGTAGAGTAACATAGCATATGGTTTACAGAGTTAAATGTGAACAGTAGGCTAGTATGCTAGCTAAAGTTTTACACAAATATTATGTGGCAGCAATGAATCATTTTCCTTCAGATGCTGCAAGTCACAGTGTGTGCCAAAATTCGTCGAGGTTGCAAACATGCAGTTATACACAGGGGTTAAAACAATTTAAAACTATTTGTGAAGTGTTGTGTTCAGTGGTGAAATCATTACGTCATCAATGATGCTGAGAGTACAGCAGTGTGATCGAACCGCGTAAAAACTACCAGTTACCGGTTTAATTGCTGCTGCTCCAATGTTCATATACAACGGTAATTACAACAAAGCCCCCATTTGCAACAGATTGCATGTGATGCACACAGTTTTCCTGCTTTTTCATAATTTGCATAGCAGACTTTTAAAAAACGTTTTGAAGTTGCAATTGGTTTCAGTTTTAAGCTAATAAAATAGTCGCACTTTAGAATAGTTAATGTTCGTGCCAAGTGTAAGTTTAGCGCATTTGCAGTTAGAAGCCTGTAAGTTGTACCTAGACGTTTGTCTGTGTTAAGTTCATATACATTGTCTGAAGGGCATGAAAACAAGAAACTCGATGACAGCGACTCTTATCGCAAATTCCGAAATGAAACAATCAGACTAAAACTACGAGACAACTTAATGTGCAAGCAAGCTAATGATAATTTGAACCTAAGTTTGTGCTCCGGGGTTGCCACTGCAATTACCATTTTGCACAAACATCGCGCAAAAAACCACCGGCGCGATTGCGGCTTGGGACATGGGAGGGGAGCCACGGTGATTAAAGAAAGTGAAACCAGCCACGGCATCGCTCTTCTTGATGTTTGGGATGTGGGAGGGGTGTTCTGTGCAGGGAGGCATTACCGCGCTCTAGTAAATAAACAAGACCGCGTGTGGTGCGCGCGCACTGCAAGCAGCTGGCACCCGGCCGCGCTGCTGCTCGCTCCCGAGACCCCTAGGCCATGGGAGTCAACCTTTAGAGAGAAGGCGGGACATGCACCTGCCTTTGGCCAATTGCGTGCTGTCTTTCTTAGAAAGACGCACGCAAAGACCAATAGGGTGTGAGCAACAAAAAAAAGCACACGCATGAGCGTGTGCTCGGAGTTAAAAGTCCTAACTAAAAGCCTCGCAGAGCAACCCATGCGCGCTGGCTCAGGCGAGACCTAAAAAACGAATCTTCCACATTAAGATTTTAGCCTCCATGAATCAATCAGTTATGCTAATATTATTTAAAACATGAACAGAAGACAAGTGATCCACATTAAGATCATAGCGTCCTTAAATCATTCAGATGATCTAATGTAATTTAAGACAGTGCATTTAAGTCTCTTTCTTAAATGAACTCAAAATTATTTTAAAAATATTCCCATAACGTTCGAGGACCAGGGCCAGACTGGCCGTAGCGGGCACCGGGCATTTCCCCGGTGGGCCGCCAGGGTGGGGGCCAGTTTTGGGCCCCTGAGGGGCCGTTTTTGTTACAGGGCCGTTTTTGCAGCATAGCTGCAATATTGGCCCCTGTAACAAAATCGTCCAAAACCGGCCCTGGCAAACAGCTCGACTGCACCCCCTGGGGGCCAGCTGAGCACTTTGCCAGGGCTGGTTTTGGTTCCCAGTCTGGCCCTGTCCAGGACCATGGTATCTGAAGAGGTAAGACAGAGGGATATGGCATCCTTGAAAGTTTGGCTCCCATATGATAAAAAGAAAGGCTTCAAAAGGCAAGAGTTCAGAAATGTCCGGCAGCCTGAGGAGTAGACGGGTAAAAGATTCATTCTTGTAATTGCAGAATATGCACTTTGAGGTTATTGCTGATCGATGCTTCCACTGCAGTTGAAAGCCTTTAATTGAGAGAGCCAGAAATCTTGAAACCAAAATGTTTCTCCTGCATTCCCTGCTTAGTGGAGTTTTCAAGTAGTGTTGTAAACACTTAGGGGGATATTCTCAAGAACGTGCGATAAACATTGCCAAAATAGGTTAACGCAAGTTCTCATATCGACGTCTATCGCGGGAACATAACTCTGTGTTAACGTCGTATTTTCAACACAGCGGTAACATGCGATAATCTCCCGATAACGCGTCAAATGTCCGCGATAACATTACCGGGACGGCGATGAAAATCCAAACCCGAACGCGAAAAAAGTTGCGATGGGTCTAACCGCGATAAGACAATCAGCGAAAAGCAGCGCCAGGCCTGCAAATCACACACGTCAGGCGGGAAAAATCACTACAAAAGCTGAAAAAAAAAACTACAAACAAAAACCAAACTACAGCGAAGCACAATGGAGGCAGTCGGAGCAGGTACAGAGGACGGCCAGAACCCCACAAGCCCCCGGAGGAGCAGCCTGGGACCTCGGGGACAGGGAAGAGCAAGGACAAGAAGAAGAGGAAGACGCGGTTCAGTCCGCAGGAAAACAGGATCCTGATCACGGAGGTGATAGAACACCATCAACAACTGTTCGTCACCTCCACTGTGTCATTGGCAACAAAAAATGGAATATGGCAGTCCATCCTGGACAAGGTGAATGCAGTCGGAGTGCTGAGGAGGACAATGGAAGAGCTCAAGAGGCGCTGGAATGATGTGAAGCGCAAGACCAAGCAGAAACTTCGGCAACAACCAGAAGGCAGCAATGCAGACTGGAGGTGGGAGTCCAGCGCCACAGGAGGAGCTGGATGAGATGGAGGAAATGGTGTCCACAGTTATCAGTGGGGAGACGGTGGCAGGAGTTGGGGGACCGGACACTGCTCAACATGACCTGACACAACAGCAACAGGGTGAGTAACCACCAGGGACTGGGGGGACGGGGGAGATGGGCACAATGTCACACATGCACAATTAAGTATAGCACAGTGCACACCCACAATGACTCTGGATCATGTCCCTGATCCCCTTGGCACACTGCAGCACACCTAGAAACAGCAAGTAGGCCCCCGTCGACTATGTGCCCAGAGGGGACCATTCCCACACATCACCAATCCCACAACCAACCCATGCACATGTGCCAAACCCAGCAAAGCGGCGTGTCTGTGAGTCACACTGACAATGCAAGTGACACTGCATGACGAATAGCATGGCTGCAGTCAATATATCATGACATGTTGCACGCCACGACACTGAGGTGGTTGAGTGTGGACCACATCCGTAAAGGAGCAAGTCACACTCTGACACATCCACGTGCACAAACAACCCCTGACGTCAACAACACATCTGCGGACAAACCATGCCCCAGAGTCCCAACTCCCACCAAGAGCCCAATTTACCTAAGAATGCAACATCTCAGCACTGTATAAGCACAGAAGTCAAAGGCACCCCGCCTGAAAGGGATAAGGGCCAGCCAAATCAGAGCTGCAGGGGCGACTCTCCCAAAATGCAGTACACACACATAACATTCAGAGCACGTCAACATTGACAACAATGTGGTATAAACTGCAACACGTTCACAACAGAACAGAGGGCACAACTGGTGCCGCTTGTGTGTAGAAACTGGTCAATCACATTTTGCATAGCAGGGAAATGTGAGATGATAATGTACAAGTACAAACACACATCCGTGATGTTGTCGAAATGTCCACTGTCCCGCATCAAATAGGCAGCTCCTCCCAAACAGTCACAATGTACATTGTCATGCAGTTTGTATGTAAACTTGAACAATGCGTCAACATACATGTGAACACAATGTTAAACTGCATCACCCCTTCACATTGCAGAGGGAGAACCAACACCTCCTGCAGAGCAGACCCAACAGCTCTTCACTGATGACGAAGAGGACCTCCACACCTTCAACACTGACGCCCTCCAAGAGTTCATGGACAGCTACGGCACCTCACCTCCAGGAGCAGGGCAGCCCAGCTGCATCGAGGAGACCCCACCCCCTGCACAGACCACACAGCAGGAAGCACCCACCACCACGGCTGACTCCCAGGACCCCCACGAACAACACACGGCCTTCCAACGCCGTGTGTTAGAGGTCCAGGAGAAGATGGCTGATCAGGTGCGGGTGGGGTTCGACCTCATGGCAGCCAAACTTGATGCCATGCATGGGTGTCTGATTCCCATCAGGGACCACTTACAGTCCCTAACAGACACCCACAGTCCGCTCCATGCTCTCCAACGAGCCATGGCTGACATCGCTGGAGTCATGATACTGAGACAAGAACAACTGTCCAGTCAGAGTGGCTCCAGCGATGTCAGCCGGGAGTTGGGACAGATGCGGGGGCTCATGGAGAACATGGAGCGGATGACGGCAGAAAGAATGGCTGCCACGGCTGCACACCAGCGAGATGTGGCTGGGACCTTCCATGCCCTGCAGCACATCGTCATGGCATTGCTGCCTCAAGGCCTTGCGCAGATGAATGCTGCTGCTGCTTCTACATCCACATCTCTGCCCCCTGATGTGTCAGTGCCTCACAGTGCGGCAGGCAATCCACCACCACCCACGTGTGAGGCACATGTGACATCAGAGGACGAAGATGCGGGTGAACCAACATTACTGGTAAGGAGGAGGCAGTAGCATTCATCTCCGCCATATGTCCTGTTTCTGCTTGGTTCTGCCCTTTGCATCATCACCTTCCACTGTCCCCCGATACACTCTACGACACTCACCTTGGACCTCGACATGGACTGCCATTTTCTGTTTGGTTACCAATGACGCATCGATCAGACTGCGGACTGAACTCTTCCTCTTCCGATGTACTTGTCATTCCCTGAAGGACTCTGGCTGGCCCTCCACGGGCCAATAATGTGAAGTGGGGTTTGCATGGCCCTGTACTGCTCCAGCTGCAACACTCCACTGGATGTGAATTAAACATTCAGAATCGCACAGATGTGTCATGCCTTTGATCATTCAAGTATGAGAGTATGGATGAATGTAGGGTCAGTGATTCCCCCTTACGTCCATGTTGCTCATGTCGTGGGACTTGAGTCACAGGGTGCTACATTGCCGATTGCGGTCCGGGTGGCGTAGACACTGCAACAGAGACACAAGCATCAGTTACTTCCATGTCCAGCCCAGATCTGAAGCATGCCCAGAGCCCCGGGCTCATTGTTCCCACCCCTACGCTGGCCTTCCATACGCCAGGCCAGTCCACTCCACTTACGCTCAGAGGGGGAGACGACAAAGCTACATGTCCCAGGTCTTCCCTGTAGTGATCTGCTGATCACTGGTCTAGTTGTCAGCATGCCACAGCCACTCCCTGAGGGCTGGTTCACACCCACACCACACCCATCCAGCACAGGCGTCACAGGACATGTGACCCTGCCAATAAAAGGGGCCTAGCACGTCACATTCCCCACTGCCGGAGATGACATGATGGCGCACGCACCACGCGACCCAATCATGAAGGGTCCATGACTTGTGGCGCACTGAGTTGGTGGCACCCGCTGCACTGCGGCCGGCACGGGCCTACCGCCACGGGACGATAACTTGCAGTGCACTGAGTTGGTGGCACCCGCTGCACTACGGCCCACACGGGCCTACCGCCACGTGACGATGACTTGCATTGCACAGGGTCAGTGGCACCCGCTGTACTGCGGCTGGCCGTGGCCTACCGCCACGTGACGATGACTTGCGTTGCACAGGGTTAGTGGCACCTGAAGAGCTCAGCAGGTGTGCAGCCTGCGATGATGCGTTGGCCTCGATACGGCGTCCAGCGAATCAAGACTCAAATTGAACAGTGTGCCCAGCTGGACCACAGTGTACGCACAGGCAGCAGTCAGCACACACATGACTCCACGGTGCTGTGCCGCAGGGTGCGCTGGGGGCCTGTGGCACGGAATCCAGCGATCGGCTGAGGAGGATGCACCGGTACGTGGTGGGCCCTCTTGGAGACACGCCGGTGGCGGCAGGTGAGCATTGAGGCCTGGGTGCACAGGGGCGGCCAGTCATCGCTGGGCGGAGGACCGGTCTGGGGACCAGGGCTGGGGTGCATCAGGCGCACAGGATCGCGCAGGCACCACCGGTCACGGCGGCAGACTCGTGGCTGGGTGGGGGGCACCGCCCTTGCTGAC
The DNA here is from genome assembly GCA_963921515.1 of Calotriton arnoldi. Taxonomy (NCBI): domain Eukaryota; kingdom Metazoa; phylum Chordata; class Amphibia; order Caudata; family Salamandridae; genus Calotriton; species Calotriton arnoldi. Next base: position 55,080 of record CAWUFW010002413.1, on the reverse strand, counting down.
ACGACCCTGCATGCGATGATCGTGATGTGCGCGGGGTGGTGTGGGACGTAGACACCTTGTCTCCAGTGTGAATGTGCCCGTTGAAGGTGGTCGGCCACGTGTGTGTAGGCCTATGGGCAGGTTTTGGCGGAGACTGAGATACACGCAGACACATGCAGTAGTCACTTTGGTGGTGGATTGGTGGATTGGTGACGTGTGCATTCCCACAGGATCATGCACACTGCCTGGGGAGTTTGCAACGACATTGGTGGACAGGCCACGGTGGTCCACTTTTGTATGCACAGTGATGGCACGCGTGTGGTTGCTGTTGCGGTGATTGTGTGCAGTGTCGGCAGGGGGCACAAGTCATACACGTGTGCTGTGAATTGCCCCCAACACGTGCGTGACGTCAGCTATGGCGTAGTCCCCTTGTGTGGTCTCAAGATGTTGCTGCGCAGTGTGGGGGGGGAGTGAGGGGCAGGGGTATCGAGCTGACACACACTGTGATGCTTTCAGGTATGATGAGTCCTGCATGATGTGACCGTAACAGCAGTTCGTGTGGTCGTTACCTTCCTCTTCATTCCTACGACGGTTACGGCCACACGTAGTTCTGTTACGGTCTTCTCATGCATGGTTTATCAGGCCTGTGAGCATTCCAGTTTGTCCAAGTGCAGTACACTGTACCAGTTTGGGCATGTGACTATACGGAAGTTTGACCATTGTCACCATTTCTCCCACAGGTTTCTGAAGACACGTTGCCCTGTTGAAGTTCCCTGTTGGGAATGGAACGCGTTGGCTGAGCTTTTCGTTTTGTTGATGTATGTATTTGTAATAAAGTTCTGTTTTTACACTACTGTTGACTACTGGGCTTCATGATCTGGCGCACCCACATTTCGGTTACTACGATCTTGGGTCTGGGGCACGGAGGCGTCTAGCACGGCTGGCGTTGGAGTTGGTTGCGCAGGTACACTACGAGTGGAACTATCGTGTGGTGCGGATACAGGGGCCCGCCGTTGCTTTTGTGGACATGCATCCATGACATGTGTGAGGGAGTTTGATGGGGCTGGCTGTGTGACTCCTCCGACTCGGGCAGTTGTTGGTTGGAAGGTACCAGGGGCCAACAGGTGCAGCACAGCCAGCAGCTTTGTCTGCGGGGGATGTAGGTTGACCGCTGTGTTGGTACCGTCAGCCTGTGGGCAATGTGGGTCAGGATGCGGAGGATGGTTGTCCTTTTGAGCCTGTGTTGGCCAATGGCTTCCTCTGGCGTTGAGTCTCTGGGGCTGGTGCGTTTTAGGGTCGTCCGCTGTCCTGCACTGCCTAGGTGGTAATCCAGGGGGGTCCGGGGGGGTCCTGGGGGTGGTGGCGGTGGGTGTTGTGGCCCTCTTGGGTCTCGGAGCTGCATGATCAGTGTCTCCATGGCATCTGTTGGTCTTCAGATGTGGCTCTGGGCTGGGCTCCCTTTCTACTGCAGTTGGTCGTCCTGCTTGACACCAGTAGAAGGCAGGTGTTAAATCCCTGCTGCTAACGCGCCTTATCGCCTGTTCTTGGTTCGCATCGCAGATCTGACTGGCCGTTGAGAATCTCGCGAAGTGGTGTTTTCGTGTGTTTTTGCACGGGAACACCTGCTCTGCATATCATTAGCGTTAGTTGTCGCACTCATCCGTGGCGATGTTTTTTGCGGCAGCTATTAAACTGGCGATATTGGCAGTTTGCACCAGCTTGGGAATAGGGCGATAAATCTATAGCCACTTTTGCGGCGCTAAAGTGCCGATAAATCGGCGATGAGTCCTTGAGAATATACCTCCCGGGACCGGCAGTGTGAGGGTAGGTCTTCCCGCCAACTGCGTGGATAATTCAAGACACTGCACTACTCAGTGTCAACACCTGCCGGAAACCTATGAAGCAATATTCTGACCCAAATGGGGTTGATGTCCTAGATCTACAGGTACCACTTTTTAGGGTGCTGTAATGGTGGTCACTTAATTAGTTAATTGGAGACCACTACCAAAAAGTGTGGATAGATCTGGTATGGTCCTGAAGAATTGCTTTCGAATAGAAACAATGGCAAGAAACATGTTGACCCCAACAGCGCACGTCCCTGTAACCTTATAACAGGGGAGCGCGATATTCACGTTTTTAATCAGGAGAGTGGCCACATTCATTAAAATAGTTCTGGGTGGACCTCTACCTCCTGTTTTAACTTCACTTTTGTATCTTTCACATCTACACTCACTAGAGCCCTCACACGCACTGCACCTTACGGCAAAAAGGAAAAAAGGCCCCAACAAGGGCGCCGATCGGGTATTGCAGCGCCGACCCGATAAGGAGCAGACCCGATGATGAAGCAAGACACCCCACTGATGGGGGGTGTGTGAGGGTCCTTTTCCGAAAGGAGGAGATTTCCTCCTGTCCCTAGTGTGTTTTTCTGAACTCACTATTTGTACATCAACCCTTAGTGTTTACTAGGAACTGCATACCTTTCTGTTTTTGTCCTTGAGAATATGCCCCTTAGTTTCATTAGCAGGGAGGAAGGATTTAAACTGTTCCTGTTGTTTCAAGGTGTGTTTATCAACTTCTCTGGATCTCGCCATTACCACTTTTTTAAATAAATGCTTAACTGCTAAGTATGACAAGTTACTGTCTTTTATTGTCTCTAAATCAAGAGCTAGATCAGCACATGCAGAGTGTACATATCTGATCCAATTATTAGCTGGGCCTTTAAAAATGTCCTGAAATACGGTCGATACTACTTGAGGAACTGAGACTTGCATACAAGTTCTTGTTTTGCCAATCTAAATTCCAAGCATATTTGAGCACTTCTGATGTAACAAGGTAGCTGAAAAGTCCTTTTATAGGCAACTGTTTGTAATCTGTCCATCATTGAATCCATATTAGATGGAAAAACCTTGTTGGCCATGCACATTTGTTGGAATTAATTTTGCCTTGATTGCTCTTATTAGCTAAATACCAAGATAATTATATATTTGAGTATTTGCTCATCTGGATGTGCCCATTTTATAGACTTTCTTTGTTTTCTCTTTGAGTTTCCCAAAGGCCAATACTTTCGTTTTGTTTGCATTTGCCATCAAATTATTACTCTGATTGTATTGGCCCATTGATCGCTGTAGGCCTATTGTTGTTTGGTCCAGAATAGCTAGATCATCTGCATGTTGTAATATTTGAATTTTATGCTTGCCAATGCGTGGGGGAAATGACTTAACCTTTGCGATTTCAGTCCCCAAATCTGCGGTGTCGAGATTAAACAATAATGGGGTTAATATGCAGCCTTGTTTAATACCTTTGCTTGTATAAACTTTTTGAGATACCCTATTCCCTTGGCGAAGTTTGGCTCGAACCCACATGTCTGAGTAAAGTGAAATTATTGCTTTCAGTAGGGGGTGGGGAATACACCAGTCAGCTAGTTTCTTTAATAGGATTTGTCGGTTTACTCCGTCAAATGCCATAGAGTAGTCCACAAAGCATGCGTATATTGGAGGCTTAGTGGAGCCGTTCGGACTGTGAGCAAGATATGAGAGTGCGACAACGTCGTCTACAGTTGAAGCATGTTGCCTAAACCCCATCTGATAGTATGCTATCAAGTTACCTTTTCTGCTCAGTCTTCTAGTTCCCCAGTAAAAGTCTTGCGTAAGGTTTAGCCTCCACATCAAATAACGCTATCAAGCGGTACTTGGCTGGGTGTTTTGCGTCCTCTTTTTTATGTATGGAAAGCAATATTGACATGCACCACGAATCAGGGACATCTGCAATATGTAAACTGTATAGAAAAAGGGTGTTAGATGCTTAGACCAAAAGTCATTAACAGATTTAAATAAAGAGCCAGGCAGGCCATTGGGGCCTGGAGTGCCATTTTCACGAATTGACTTAAGATCTTTTTTTACCAATTTTATATTAACGTTTTCTTCTACTTAAATCAAAGTGGAGCATGACTCCAAGGGAGGGCTTATATCTGCTGGGGTCATTAGAGTTGTTTTATATTGATCTTTTATGTAATCCAATCTTGTTTCCTGTGATACACAATTACTTTTTTTGTACACAGTTTATTGTAGGCGAGGTGGATAGCCAGCCAGAATAAAAGTTTTATTTGGACTATCCTACTTCTTTTAAATCACCCCTGCACGATATCTACACGTTACGGACCGCACACCCCCACTGCATCATAAGGCGAGGAACAAAAGATCTCCGCTAAAGAGTCCCTTGATGGGTGCCCGTTGGGTATTGCAGCGCCGACCCAACGAGGAGCAGGTCCATATGATGAAGCATGACACCTAGCTTGCTGGGTGTGTGAGGACCCTAGTTCCGAAAAGAGGAATTCTCCCACTCCCTTTCCTGCACCGAACACCACCGTGTTTGTAATTACAAACAAGGGTGGTTTGACTTACTTTTTTCCCCCTAGGCACCACTATAAGAGGAACTACATACCTTTAGATAGCAGTATTGGAAATCTACATAGCATGTCCTCCAATGGCTCACTGAAGGAGTTTATTATTTCCTCTTTTGATCCTTTAGATAGATTCAGGTAGATATTCAATATGAGTATTGACTTGAATGATTGTCCTAGTTGAACTCTTCCCATAGTTAATGCTTGAAATGGTAGGTCTTGTTCTATTATTTCTACTTTAACATTTTAACATTCTATGTGTGCTGCAATCTGCAGCACACATAGAAAGAGCAAAAAGCCATTAATGATTGTTTATGTGCAGGAAGGTGTCCCTTCCTGCACATAAACAATCGTTAACTAATGACAATTTGCTACTTCTATGTGTGCTGCAAAAGTAACAAATAGCCATTATGGATTGTTTATGTGCAGGAAGGGACACCCTCCTGCACACAAATAATTATTCCCTGCAACGCAGGCACCCTTGCACTATGGTGCCTGTGTTGGCGTTAGGCAGCTATTTTTAGAACCAGTGCTAGGGAAAACACAGGGGCGTGCCGTATTGTAGTAAATAATGCTCATTCATGCGTTTTGAAAATGTCGGAGCGCGGCGCTGACAAATTTGGGTTTGCTCCGTGCTCCAACATCTACTAAATATGCCCCTTACAGTGTAGCTTAGTGAAAGATAGAGGCACTTGTGGAATCAAAACTAAGCAGCCTTCATGTTCTCCAAGCATGCATATGGCAACCCTGGCAACAGACTCCTGCGTAAAACATTAAGCCCTGTACTTATTTCTAGAAAAATGTAAGCGTTACTTATAAATATCAAAGAGTGAAGTCCTTTGTAACCTATTTTTGGTGTTAAGGGCATGTATTGGAAATACTCCTTGGTTTAATTTATCATTTTTATCACACACTCCCTGCCATCGTGACACCATCAGATGTAAAAGAAGACAAAGTGTGGTTGTTTCATGGCTGGATCTAGTGTTTCTTTAGATCAAACACCAACGGAATAGTAGTACACAGAGCCACTTCCTGTTTAATGCTGGGCTGTATTGTGTTTTATTTGAATCATTATTTAATAAACTTTTATAACACTCCTCATCTCTAGATGGACAGACCCAATGTTTATTTGGACCATCATATCCACAATGTGTCCACAACTGACTAATTTTATGTATATTTTGGTTGAGAAGGTTTGTAGCAGTGTGCTACAACAGACACTTAGGGGCATATTCACAAGGAGCTATCGCCGAATTAACGGCACTTTATCGCAGCAAAGTCGTGATAAATTTACCCCCCCATTCACAAGCTGGTGTAAACAGCCCATAGCACCATTTTACCCGCGATAGCAGCCGCAAAAAACATCGCCACAGAGGACCCCAGCAAATATCGCTAATGAGATGCAGAGTAGGCGTTCCCGTGACAAAAGCCGAGACAACAGCACACCTCAACATTCACAACGACCAGCCACATCCACGATAAAAACATAAAACAGGCGATAAGGCGCGTTAGCACCAGGAAATCTACACCTGCTCTGACCTGGTGTAAAGTCGGACGGCAGCCAGCACCACAAAAGGGAGCACAGCCCAGGGCCACATCGGAAGGGCAACAGATGCCATGGAGCCACCACAGACGCAGCGCAGACAAAAACAGCGGAACCCGAGGAAACGTACCAGCCGCACAGACCCAACATCTGACAATGTCACCGTCCACTACAGGCTGAAAGGGACAACCAACCTACGCATCCTGACCATCATCGCCTAACAGGCCTACGGCAACAACACAGCGGACAACCAACATCCCACCCCTCACAAAGCTGATGGCGTGGCTGCACCTGTTGGCCCCTGGGACCCCCCAAACAACACCCGCCAGAGTCGGAGGAGTCTCACAGCCAGCCACATCCAAGTCCCCCACACCTGTCCTGGACATCACCATCACCCTGGTACCCCAGTCCCCATACGTACAACACAATGCGCAGGATCCACTGGAGACCAAGCAAGGACCATACGCCATAGCAGGATGCACGCATGTGTCGGGGGCAATACACAGCACACATGTACTACCTGTGCCCCCTGGTGACACAGCACACAATCTCCACAACAGGAAGCACACGTCTCACACCAATGTGCAGGCAACAACAGAACACCGTGGAACACCCTACAATGTCGCCTTCAAATACACAGCCAGTGTGCATGATACCTTCATCCTCCGACAGCCCATCATCAACCAGCGTCCCCAGGATGGCAACAAGGGAAATGCACAGCCCCTTGGCAATATACAAATGAACACCCCACACACCTCAACTCCACAACCATGCAACTCACAACGCTGGCAATGCACACGTCACAAAATCACATACAACAGGCACAACAATATGCCCACCCACCAGACACAACAGAACAACTTACAATGTCCACATGGGCAAGCCCCGAACATGAGCCAGCAACGGCATGGCACCTCAGCCACATGATAGCCGAATGTGGGGAGAGGTGGCAACCAGGCATGTGTGAAGGATGCAGTAGAACCATGATTGGGAAAGTACACAATGCCAAGAGTGCCGGAGATGTGCTGGCCACCTCGCAGTATGCAGAACACACCCATAACTATGGTGACATACACCGCTTGCGTATGGAGTGTAGTGGACAGTGGACGCCACCATGTCACCCCAGCCAGTGGGGGACCTCGCGGAAATGTTGCCTGTTACGCCCCCCCCCCCTAAGCGTCAGCGGAGTGGGATGGCCCGGCGTACGCCACGCCAGCGTATGGGTGTGAATAAAAAGCACGTAGGCCTGGGTGTGGTCTAATTCCGGAAAGACCCACGTCTCTGCCAGGGCGGCGCCTCCCACCTCACCACGAGGCCGACGCCATCCTTGTGAGCGGAGTTGCCTGCGATGCCATGCGCCTGCCGGACCACGGCACGCTGGACCACAAACCCGTCAGGCCAGCCCCTGCGCAGCCAGGCCACACTGATCACCTTCCGACACCGGCGTGTGTCAAGGAGGGCCCACCACGTGCCGGCGCAAGCGCCAAGCCCGAGGCCCGAGACCTTGGCAGCCACCTCAGACCATCACGGCCTCCACGACACCGGCCCGCTTTATTCCTTTTTCATTGACGTACTCCACTGCCGCCCCCGGCCTACTCTTTGGACCAGTAGGTCCCATATGTGAAACTGTGTCCTGAGTCATGAATGGCAGTGACCCCAAACCCGGGCCAGCGGCCACAGCACCAGACCCCCCCGATCAGTGTGGCATAGTTCCATATGGGCATCTTGCGACACGTGGTGCCACTAACCCTGTTCAACGCCAGCCTGCTACACGTGGTGCCACTGAGCCTGAACTACGCAGGCCGGTGGGGCCATCCAACCTATGCTGGAGACACTCGGTGAATGGGCCGTGCTGACCGCTGCCTCAGGCCTACACCACGGTCAGGTAGGTCACACATTTGGAACTGAGTCTTGATTACACTATGGCAGTGAACATTAGTTATGGCAGAGAACAATTCACAATACACCCTCCGATGTGGTGGCAACAAGTCTGTGCATGGCATCACAACCACACGTGTCTGTGGGCCTACGCGGACCACTGCACTCGGCCTACGCTGCGCACGAGTGGGATCACAGATTTGGAACTGAACATCGGTAATTCAAAAGGCAGAATACATTTCTTCGCATGCACGGAGGGGCGTAAGAGGATGACACGTTGCAGTCCGGAGGGAATAGGATCAGCGTCACGGAGGTGATTGAACACTACCGACAACAGCCACTGTGTCACTAACTCTGTGCTTTGCGAGCCAACGACACGTGGCTGTGGGCCACTGCTGACCGCTGCCTCTGGCCTACACTGCGGTCCAGTAGGTCACAGAGTCCTGATTTGGCAATGTTGGAGTTCACATCTGTGTACCGACATCATTGCAGACTGCATCCCCTCACAGCACCTGTGCCACTAAGTGTGTTCCCCGACATTCATGGACACTCACTGGTCGCACATTGGTGGCGTTTGAGTCTATGGACTAGAGGCTAGTTTTCATCCTCATATAGCTGATACCGAATTGTTGGTGAAAACGAGGGTTGCGCTTTCCACTCCTCCATTTGCTGCTTCCGGATAACATCAGACCTTCCGCATCATGCCCTGGAGGACACCTTCCACTGTCCCCCGAAACCCTCCGCAACATACACCTCGGACATTGATGGGGACCCGCTAAGGTCGCATGGCCCATCTGACTGCACCGCAAGTCACCGTCCCGTGGCTGGGTGCCTGTGCCGGCCGCAGTGCATCCGGGGCCACTAACTCTGTGCTGCTCAGGCCTAGGACCCCTTCTTCTGAGACATTGAATGGCCTCTGTAGCGATGGTCTTGGGGTCATCAACGCCATGTGTCTGTGGCCCTGCGCTGTCCGCATCCTCCGGCATCAACTGCGGGCCACCAGGGCCCACACATAGCATCGAGTCTTGACCGGCCCGGACGTCGCATCACCGCAGGAGGCATACGCCACCACCGCAAGGACCACCTTCAACCGCCATCTGCCAGAGTCGAAAGGGTGGTCCTGACAGACCTACGGAGTTGCTCAGACCTGTCGTGGATGCCATCATCAGCCTGCTACCCTGCTCAGCACTCCAGGTGCCAGTGACTCAGTGCACCGCAAGCCATTGTCCGTTACTGATTGAGTTTTGTGCTGTTCTGAGATTGCGCAGCAATGTCACCTCATGCAGTGGGGAAGACCTGGGACCAATGTTCCCTCTAATTTTTCTTTCTCATGTGCGGCAATAGAATGTTGGTGTGCGCACTTTTCTTGCTTGTGTGCGCAATTGAGTGATAAGATGTGCAACAAGACAAGTCGACCAGCTACCTTGTAAAAGTAAATAGCAAGCATTGGCACTGTCAATAGGTCTTGCTTTTAATTTAAAGTTACTTCTTAGTCATTGATTGGTTTAAGTACTGAATAAGTCATCACACATGCACCTTTTCACTCATCCATGCACTTGCGCATCCATAAATTACTTATTCATTCTTGCATTCACCAACTTACACAACCACAATACAACACATACACAAGTTAGCCACATATGCAAGATAAAAGAGAATAAAAGTAGAAAAAATAAAACATGCTATTGCCTGAAAATGGGAGATGCAAGCTTGCAATAACAAAATTAAACAAAGCAGAAGGTATTGTACATAGTTGTGGACGTCCTGCAATGGCACAGTATTGCAATGCCCTTGCACCACGCAAGGAGGGGGGGCAAGGGCGGCGCAGCACTAATGAGAAGAAAACTTTAGAAACATATAAAAAATGTGCCCAAGTCTCTCTCTCTGTCTCCCTCCCTCTCTCTATCTCTCCCTCCCTCTCTCTCTCTGTCTCCCTCGGTCTCTCTCTGTCTCACTCACTCTGTCTCCCTCTCTCTGTCTCCCTCTCTCTGTCTCCCTCTCTCTGTCTCCCTCTCTCTGTCTCCCTCTCTCTGTCTCCCTCCCTCTGTCTCCCTCTCTCTGTCTCCCTCTCTCTGTCTCCCTCCCTCTGTCTCTCTGTCTCTGTCTCTCTGTCTCCCTCCCTCTCTCTCCCTCTCCCTCCCGCTGTCTCCCTCCCTCGGTTTCCCTCTCTCTCTCTGTCTCCCTCCCTCTGTCTGTCTGTTTCCCTCTCTCTCTGTCTCCCTCCCTCTGTACCCTCCCTCTGTCTGTCTGTCTCCCTCCCTCTGTCTCCCTCCCTCTGTCT